>OZ018328.1:44844320-45444320 GCA_963969495.1 Ceratothoa steindachneri | reverse complement strand
CATTCAAGGAGGGTACAATGTATTCCGGCGAATAAATTCCAAACATTATTGAATTTAACTTTGTTTCCTGCCTACTGAAGGTTATTCGACATGATCTCTGAACCTCCAAACGATTAAATTGAATTTATTTTAATATAAAATATTTTTTGGTAATTTATTGTTGCTATTCTTGGTAGGGGGAAAATTATTAAACCAATTTTAAAAAAATTGATTATAATTATCCTGTTTTACTTAACTCTACTTAACATTTGATGCTTTCCCGTAACACTCTGAGTCTTCTCGACAGTGAGGAGAAACAGGTGTGGCGTATTTCATCTGGGAGGTAACGCCTAAGCTGCACTCCCTCAACACTCTTTGGCCCTCACCATAACCACAACTTTGGCATGCTTTACCCACACTGTAACATTCACTGAACTTTCCCCTGACAAAAGCACTGTTTTGGCAGAGAGCATTGCATTGGTCGATGTCCCGTGTAGTGTGACCCTTCCAAGAAGACCGATTGAGCCTTCTATGAACAGCCATTGAGCCCTCTATGAACAGCCATTGAGCCCTCCACGAACACCCATTGAGCCTTTCCTGGAACAAAGACCTCTATTGGCGATGAACTTGCAGAGGTCAGACCCTACATGTAGTATGGTCCCCTTGAACACCCATTGAGCCGTCTATGAGCGCCCACTGAGCCTTCCCTGAACCAAAGCATAGACTTGGCAGACAACATGTGGCGACCGATACCCCCATTACCCCGTCTTTTATTAGACCTTCTTCAACACTCACTGATTCTTCCTTCAAACCTTCTCTTCTATATTCATTTCCCAGCAAGTATGGACTATTATCTACTATCATTACCCCACCGCTAGATCTCTTCCATACATTTTCACCTTTACTGGCTTCATTATGTTCTTTATTGGTCTCTCCTTTCAAACTTTCTGAAGCAAACGGCCTCGTTATTGCGCTCAAAAATCGAGGGGGAAGGGGGGGATATCCGCCCTTCCACATTCACTCGTCTGCCTGAGTAGTACGAACCTACGAGCGTCCATTGGCCGTCATAATCATTTACAAATAAAAATAATCCATTTCCTGAATATAAAAGCCACGTCCTACCTTACTATCCTCCATATGGATATGTGTTTCCATACTTCAATGCCATAGGATGGAAACAAAGAGTGTAAGGGATTAAACAAGGTCTGCTAACCAAAAGTCGCGTGCTCTCACTTATTCTGATTTATGAGCTAACGACATTCATAACTTTCAATAATTCCAGGACAAACCTTAGGATGACTTTGGCAATTTTATCATTTGAAAGAGAATGTTAAACAACATAAGGGTTTCAAATTTAGATAGAATCTGCAGAATAGTTATGAGGTTATTGCAAGATAATTCTCCGACTAACCTTGGGTGGACTTTGGCAATTATATGATTCGAAAGAGAATGTTAAACAACATAAGGGTTTAACTTTCGTTAGAATCGGCCAAATAGTTATGAGGTTATTGCAAGATAATTCTCCGACTAACCTTAGGAGGACTTTGGAAATTTGATCATTTGAAAGAGAATGTAAAACAACATAAGGGTTTCAAAGTTCGTTAGAATCGGCCGAATAGTTATGATGTTATTTCTAAAACGAAATAATTCCCGGGCTTACCTTAGCAATTATATTATTCGAAAGTGAATGTAAAACAACATAAGGATTTTAAATTTCGTTACAATCAGCCGAATAATTACAATATTATTACCGAACCCCCCAAAAAAGCAAAACGGGGACCGACCGACTGACATAGTGAGGTATAGAGTCGCTCTTGCCTAGACCCACACGCGACTAAAAAAATGAAAATAAGTCCAAATGACCTAAAGTTTCATGCCAGTGGTGCCTAGAAATTTTTGGCCCGAACTGGATACATTTGCTGTAAAGAATCGGACACAAAGTAAAAATATTGCTTTATAAATCTAGGAAAAGTCGTCGAGTTATCGAAGTCCTGGTAATATCGATGATTTCTCTAGAGGGAAGACGATAAAACATTGATGTTCGATTCGTCATAATAAGCCCTTATTGTTATATTTTGCCGCAGGGTTTTAGAGAGGTAATGAATGGTACAATATCTGGAATATAATTGGCAAAAAACATTATTTGGGGGTGTTTACTTATTGACTAATGGCTTTGGGGCATGGAATTATTTAGCAATAACATCATAACTATTCGGCCGATTCTAACGAAATTTGAAACCCTTATGCTATTTTACATTCCCTTTGGAATAATATAATTGCCAAAGTCCTCCCAAGGTTAGCCCGGGAATAATTTGGAATAACGTCACAACTATTTGGCTGATTCAAACTAAATTAGAAACCCTTATGCTGTTCTACATTCTCTTTCGTATGATATAATTGTCAAAGTCATTCCAAGGTTAGCCCGGCATTATTTGACAATAATATCATAACTATGGGGCTAATTTCAACGAAATTTGAAACCCTTATGTTGTTTTACATTCTCTTTTGAATGATATAATTGCCAAAATCCGCCCAAGGTTAGTCGGAGAATTATCTTGCCTTAACCTCATAACTATTTGGCCGATTCTAACGAAATTTGAAACCCTTATGCTGTTCTACATTCTCTTTCGAATGATATAATTGCCAAAGTCCTTCCAAGGTTAGCCCGGGAATAATTTGGAATAACGTCAAAACTATTTTGCCGATTTAAACGAAATTTGAAACCCTTATGCTGTTCTACATTCTCTTTCGTATGATATAATTGTCAAAGTCATCCCAAGGTTAGCCCGGCCTTATTTGACAATAATATCATAACTATTGAGCTAATTTTAACGAAATTCGAAACCCTTATGTTGTTTTACATTCTCTTTCGAATGATATAATTGCTAAAGTTCACCCAAGGTTAGTTCTGGAATTATTGAAAGTTTTGAACGTCTTAAGGTCATTAATCAGATAAGTGAAACCACGCGACTTTTGGTCAGAAGACCTTGTTTGTTTTACCTCTGTTTCGGAGTGAATCTTGAGGATGCTCAATGGATACTCTTTTAGTCTGGGAATGTTATAAAGAAAGAGATTAGAATTTGTGTTTTATTACATAAAATAATTAATTTAACGATATTAATTAAATAGGAGAACTAATTTTTTAATGCATACAGGAGTAGTTTTGCTTTAGTTAAACTCGCTAATCCGAATTAAATTGCTTTTAATACACTGAATTTTATTTGTTTCAGTTTAGGCACCGTGAAAACACTGTAGTTATATGTGCAGTCATAAATATGTTTCCACGGTATGTTAAAATTTGCGAACGCGCGAAGTAAATTAAATGGTCTTTAAATTCTGTAAAGTTAATGAAATTCAAATGTAAAACAGCCGGGAAATGGAGATGTCGCTGCGATTTGGAGTCGCATCGACGATGAGGAATCGAGCGATGAGTGGCGACCTTGAAAGGCATTGAGGAAGCGGCTAAAAACGGTCTGTTACCGTGGATACGAGCGTGCGGAGAAAGTGGCTCTGTATCGGCTCCTTTGCTGTGCTTCATGACAAACCGGTTTTATTCCTCCCCAACTTGGAGAAGAAGCTCGTTCCCAAGCAAGTTTACTTCCGGCGAAAAGAAAATGCGATATGAGGGCTCTTATCTGGCGAAGTGAGGCGGAAAGGTTCGTTTGCCCTCCCTCACTTCACAGAGACTCAGGTAGCAGTTTCTTTGGTTGCACAGGCATGCCCATGTACATTGGTGCAAGTCGTGTGTGAAAAGGCCGCCGAAAGCAGGCAACCGGTGTTCCTCACAACTGATCCGAATTTCGGCACTTGATGAGATCATTCTCCCCAAATGGACTTCACTCTTTTTGACATTAGAGTTGATTACGTATTCACAAAGGAAATGGTATAGAGAAAAATCTCGAAGATAGCGAAGGATACGGACCAGAAAAAGCTGGTGAAGTGTGAAAATTAATGAAGTGCGAAAAAGGTATTTTCTTTATCAAAAAAACTATTAACGGCAATTATTATTGAAATTCAAATTTCGTTTTTCCTACATTATATATATATATATATATATATATATATATATATATATATATATATATATATATATATATATATATATATATTTATATATATATATATAACTTAATGATGAAAAGAACATATTACCAACAAAGTAAATAAAATATTTATATTTAATTACATAGTATACATATTAAAAGGGAGAAATTGCCAACATTCTATTATTTCGTTTTCGCTCTTCTTGATCGATCAAGTACTGAGCGGGGTATTGCAACCAGCTCGACCGTGAAGAGAAACGCAGCGCCTAGTAGAGCCCCGGTGACTTCAAACTGAGGAGATACGGCGTGGAAACCGACTCCCTCCTGGGACTAGGAGCCATCCGTATACAATGGCACAGATTCAGCGTGACATGAAATGGTGTCCAAAGAGGCCAAACGCAATACTCCAAGTGCTGTAAAAGTTTTGGGAGCAGAGGCGTGGCCTCAAATAGCCAAACGGTGGTACACTGTAGGGTGTCTTCCCGGGAAGAACCAGAGAAAGCACCGACCCAAGAGCTAAACAGAGCTCTCAAAGGAGTTTCCTAGCCCCAAACCAAATGATTCAGTTTTGGTTTAGAGTATGACTGACGTCTCTCGGCAGCAAAAGCCCTGTCAAGATCGGCTGCTGATGTAGTGAGAGCCGTTGACGACTGAGGGAAGCGCCTAACTCACGCGTAAATGCAAAGAGTGAGTAGTATCTCTCCAACATCGACAAGTAGGCTCTCAATGGGGGACGTGTGGTAGCCAACGGTCACCAAGCGGAAACCAGTGTTGTGGATCGAGTCCACCTTCCACAATACACACTCGGTTGTGGATGCATAAAACTCGCATCACTAGTCGAGCTTCGAAAGAACAAAGGATCGATAGAAAAACAAGGAAATAGGCCTGTCATCACTCCAGGTGCGGAACGTCACGGAACGAAGAATTTCAACGGCGTGGGTAAAAGAGACCCTAAGGCTGCCTGCGAATATGAGCCCCCCAAGTGAGGAGTCGGTCAAAAACAAGACCAAGGAAACGGTGTTAATCAAACACTTCCAGGCGAAACCTGTTTATGAAAAAGTTCGAGTCGGGATGGAGAGGTGGGTGGCGACAGAAGTGCACCACATTACTCTTGGTCAAGGAAAACCGGAACCTGTGCTCTTCGGTATAGCGAGAGATGCGGTTCAATGGCTGTTGCAGTGTACGCTCCTGAGTTGGCATCTAGGGTGCATTGAAAAAGATCGAAAGTATACACTCTACTCAGATCATGTTGAACAAATCTAACAGAAATTCCATGCCTCGCTCACCTAGGTCTCTATGCATGACATATGGGACATCGGTAGGATCAGGGTCGGTGTCCGCGCACGAAGAGCGAAACGCAACTCACTCAATGTTAACATGTCGTTGAAGAGTTTTCCGCTTCTGGAGGTAAAGTCCAGTCGGTGGCCTTCAGTGACATTACGACATGCATTGAATGCTGGCAGAACAGCATCCTGGTCAGAGAATGCGGAGAAATCGGTCGTGAAAGACTCCGTCATGGACGCGGGGTCCGAGATTGTCGCCCCATTCTCCTGGAGAACGGGAAGGGGAGGAAGGGGGGGAGGCTTTTCAGAACTTTCCCCGAATCCTTTTGACTCACTTCCACACTTATTCTAGAGGTGTCGGGCAGTTGAGTGAAGACACGTATGACTGCCAGGAAGAGGGCTGGGCGTGCTTCGAAACATACCGTAACCTAGACCTAGCTAGACCAAATTCACCGACAGAGAAATCGTTCGGGTGGCGCTTACAGCGCATGTATGTATAACGCTTCTGTTTGAGGACCCTCTCACACTAGGCCGACCACCGCAGAAGCGGTCAGCCTACGGAGATCAGGTTGCGGGAGAAGAACTCGATGGCCCCATCCACCGAACTAAACTCCTCAACTGAGACAGTGAAATATGTCAATTCCAATTAACACCGGGGGGATTTGTCAGGTGGCAGCGGTCCAGAAAATGATATATGAATCGGAAAGTGACCACTTATCATGGAGGTCATCGACTACCACCCACACAATCAGGCTGTGCATCCATAGAACACAGGGATAGATCAAGACAGGTAACTGAAGTGGTTCTCGGGCAACGATGCGTAAACTCATCTACATTTTAGACACCTATTTCCAGCTCGTCGATTGGACACCGCCCCCAAGAGGGAGTGTCTACGGTTCAAATCCATGATCAGTAGGAAAAGCCTCGGCAACCTTGCTACGATGCGGGGAAAGTCTCCCTCGTCGAAGTCGCTGACGGTGGAATGTACGCAGAAATAACTTTATACATCTTATCCAGGTGCAGCTGCATTGCTACTGACTGAAAGGAGTATTTAAAGCATGCCGGATGTAAATTGTGAATTCTTCCGCCCGACTTCCTATCCCATGGCTGTAGGTTTGCAAAAACCTAGTACTCCAGGACGGTGGGCCGGGGACACGCACCAACATTGTCTCCTGAAAAAACATAGCTAATGAGGAACAGTGGGAGACGAGCTTCTGCAGCTTCCCCCAGTTGGTTCTGAGTCCGCTGCGATTCCATTGAAGGAATATGCCTCCATTCCTACCTCAGAGGAGATGCGGGATCCCTCTTCGAAGTAAAACCTTCACGGGAATGGCCGTACGCATCCCGGAGGCAGAACAACAGACACTGTTGGTCGAACAAGGCGATGAAGGCGTTGTCACCTTCGATGACTTATCGAAAGAAGTTGGGGTCACTATACAATTCTTTTCCTCCCTCCGCCTAGAAACATTTAGCAGGCGGGGCTCGGAGGCAGGGGTCTCTCCTTTGGAGAATCAACCGTCTCCGAGCCACCCGGTTCAGCTTTGTGTGGGAGCGTAGAAGCGAAAGCTCCTTTGGTGCTGTCCTCCTTTCGGGCTCAGCTTTAGGAACTTCAGCAGACGACCTCACGACCACCTTAAGGCATACTGAATGAACAGGATTTCCTTCTCCAGGACATACGCATTACACCATTCATTTCACGAATTTATGGTAGAATGCGACGTTACACTTATCGGCAAGCCATTAAGTGCCCGAAGGGCACTAATCATGGCCGCCTCAGAGGGATCCGAAGCGATGCTTCGGATTGATCGTGTTGCCATTGGTCAGCATGCTGCCATCATTGGTGCGAATAACCATAAAGTGTTTGAAGTCAGCGGACTCGAAAACGCCGGGTAGTCTCTCAATGAGTTGCCCCGACGTAATCGAGGCTCCGCTCATTGGTCTTTGTTTGGGCCCCCCACCCCACCCCACCTGAGAGGGCCTTGGAGCCGGACCTGCCGATGTTGGCCTGGTCGATTGCCTAAACGGTGAGTAACCCATCCGTCCCCGGAACCCCTGCGGAGTGAGAGGAACCTTTAGACTTCTTGGTTCTTTTCTTTTGGGGAGAGGAGGGTGGGTAATGAACCCGCTTCTCTCCACTCCCGTAAGGAGCTACTAAGACGGATGGACCGGCTTCAGCAAGATCCTTTTCGGAGATTGAGAAGGTCCCAGCTGTCCAAGGACCACAAGCCAGACGAGGACCTCCCTCCTCTCCATGTGAGTCTCGCGGTGTTCGAGCCGTCTGAGGAGAAGCTTGCACAGGGGCGGACTCAGGTTTGGTGTTTGGCACCGAGCCCGGGCTCGACCCGATGGAAGATCGTGAAATCTGGGCCTAAGCCACCGCCGGAACCATTTCAATCTCAAAGAGGGACTCCATGTGCCCCCATCCCTCAAAGGCATCACGGATCCCATTCGAGATATTCTTTGTTATGTCGTCTCTGACCGGTGAACCGATATCTATCAGGAAAGAGAGTGGGGGCAGGCAAGCCGCCCCTCTGTGACCTGTAGATGCAGGACCTTGGGGGACACGGACCGGCGGGACCTGCTATCCACTGCCACTTTAAGGGGGTAGGCCTTATCGAGCCACTCCAACTCGGAGCGGTCAATTTTGGGTCACCTGCCTACTCTCTTGCCAGTCCCATATAAAATTAAAGGAGGGTCCGTCACTGGTAGCTAGGAGTCGCTTGAGGGCGCCCCCAGAGAAGGAAGTGAGAGAGAATTCACCGCACTCGTAGACCTAGGAGAGGAGTAGCTCTCCTTACCCGGTAGAGGAAGTTTGATGGGACCCTGAGAAAGCACAGGAGGGAGGGCACCTCCTATTCAGAGATGGCGATGCCTGAGAGCTGCTCAAATATAGCAAAGGATAAACCCCTTTGCCACATGGCTATGGTGAGAAGGGGGCCCTTCCGCCGGTTGAAGGGGTGCTTCAATTTTTCTCATCCTCGTCAACACCTAGAGAGGGCGAGGCCGTGCTGGGAAGCGGATCTCCATGAGCTTTCCAATTATTGCCTTCTGTCATCACCTTGTCAGAGTAAAAAGAAAAAAGGACTCATGGAAAGTAGATACTATGAGGTCCCTCTGAGTGGGAAGGTTAAGAGGAAAGTCTCCGTAGGATCAGAAATTTCAGAATGTGATCATTTACACATAATAGGTCCACAGTTCAAGGGTTAATGGACTTTGCCAACCCGATCTACCATTCAGGCGACAGTGCCCCGGAGCTTTAACCATACAGGATGTTGCCGGCATAGCCACCTTATGTATGTACTGGAGGAAGGTGAGCAGAGTCGAGGGTCCAACACACCCCGTACCTAATACTTGCCCTAGTCAGCTCGCATTCGGCTCTAGCAACAGGTATACACTCACAGGTATACGGCTCATGGTATACACTACCACTGGGTTAAGGTCTGGTAAGAGGGCGAAGGTGCGCCACGCAGCCAAAACCTCTGTGGATAAAAGAACAAGTTTGAAAGTGGGGAGGCGGGAATGTACTGAAGAGAACTAAAGATAGGCGGGTACACTGACGAGTAGGGTGGGTGGTCACCTATTATTATCATACCCTGGTGTTAAGTGATCCCAGGGTGGAATGCAGTCCACCAAGGCACCATGGCTACCGGACCGACCTCTTTGCGGATGGGAACACTCCTCCTGGTACAAAGGGCGGGTAGAAAAGGTTGTGGAGATAGTCGCAATGATAATATAAATAATAATAAATAATATTAAATTATAATACTAACACAAATAATAATAATTAATAATAATAAATATATAATAATAATAAAAAAATAATAATAATAATGCTAAATAATACACCATAATGAATACTAATATTAAATATAAAAATCCTAATAAATAATAATACAAATTTATAATACTAAATAATAATAAAATGTTAAAGTATAGGGGGCGATGGGAAAGCACACCACCAACTTTCCCAGCCCCCATCAGAGTGTTCAAGTCAACTAAGTGGCAGGACTATCCTAATTTGACATCAGGCCGAGAGGACACGCAACTCTTCCAGGTACAAAGTGTAAGGCTATACAGGGTATCAACCTGCGGGGTACCAACTACACAAATCTACAGGGTTGCCAACTCAATCCCCTAACTCTAAAAAGAAAGGAGTACCTTTGAAGTTAAAACAGGCGACCAATTTAATGAATGGTGTTAAGTAGAGCTCCAATCTCGGCACACTACACAAGGTTGTGCGAAGACGCTTATAGGTGCTTCTCTGTTCATCTAAGGAGGATCAAAATTATTCCCTTATATTCTCGTCCTAAAAGTTAATATATGTAATAAACTCAACTTTCAGCGTCACTTTGCTAAGTTAAAAGACGATTAGTAGTTCTCACCTATATGAGAATTATTTATGTCTCTTTCCTGGCCTAAGTGTTGTTCCTTATTCTTCTTTTTTTCTTTATCTTCGCCTCTGCTCGAAGTGTTTTAACACAGTTGCTTCATCAAACATTTTAAAATATTGATCCGTTTGTTACTTGTTTTTTTTATTCACTGTACAACAAATTTCAGTTTCAAGAAAATACATAGATCTCAAATGCATTTTACTATGAAGTTGAGTGTGTTTAATTCGAATTTGATAACAAAATTTTCCATTAAACCACATTTTAGTATTTACTTCTTCGTTTGTAAGACGTCTCAGGTGTGTCACGCTTCAGGTTCCAGCAGAAATTAGCCAGCATAGCAGGGCTCCATTTTCCCTTATACCTGTTTTCCCTTGACGCTATATTTTGATGGAACCTCTCTCCATGTTCATCACTCCCATCTCCTGCATTCTCTGGGAAGAAGGACAGATGGGAATGAAAAAGTGTAGTGTAAGGGAAAGGACGTCAAGAAGAATACCCACTTCATTTGTTTCATGAATTCCTTCCCTCTCTATATCTCCTAAGTATAACTCTAAGTGGAGTAATCTCTGAATCGAAAGAGAAAAATAAAAGAAGAAAGAATTTGAATATCCGTCAGCGCCTCACAGGTGCAGTTAATTAAGTTGGGCGCTAAAAGCTTTTACCCCGCAGAGGAAGCGCTAATCTCCGTAGTCAGGAAACTGCTAGCCGAAGTTTCCCACCCACATCGTAAAGGCAATTAAGACGTGGGTCAGGAGACAGATGCTAATCGATCTGGCCGCTGGAAGCGGTCAGCCAGTCGTCTGAGCCTGACAACGAGGAGAAACCCCCAAAATGGCCGTCATATTAATACCCTGGGTTTTCGAATATCGGCAGATTGAGTTGGAGAACCAATCGCCTTCGGTTCAGATCGTGAGTCTGTTTCCTCAAGTCCCGGTATTTGTGTATACCATCGAGGTTGAATCTCACCAGGAAGATCCATTTCTTTTGTAAAGTCTTACTCAGTTCAGAGCAAGCCTCGAATCGTTTTGTCCTGGAAGGATTAGCTAGAATTCCTCTCGTCTCATCTTCCCCTTCCCTCAAGGATCTCCAGTTTCCCGTGTGAGACTTCGGGCCGAGCCGCGTCAGAGTCTCGATTTTTGTAGGTTGCAGTTCTCTGGAGCAGAGGTACCATCGTCCGTCTTAAAGGAGGATCGTAAACTCGTCTTCTGCCCCCCCTTCCCTTCATCCTCGTCATCATTAGGATATTCGGCCGAGAATCACGACCATTTTCCGTCTCCATTCTCCCGCGCCGACTCGCTGAAAGGATTCCCCTTCCTCGAGGTGACCCCTTTAAGGTAAAACAACCCTTGCTTGTATCTCCCGTTAATCGACCCACTTTTCGACATATAAATATTCCCTCTGTATAACTGATTTAAAGTATCCCATTTAAAAGCTGATTAACGAGTAATTAACATTACCCAATTGTCAATTAATCTATATTCTGTCAGAATTGTCCTTATTTACATTACCTATATTTCCCGTATATATATATATATATATATATATATATATATATATATATATATATATATATATATATATGTTAACTAATGACTTATTAAAATTATATTTGGGGTTTTTACTCTTTAAATATATCCTTGAACTGCAACTTGGTAAACTCATTAAACGCTATCGGCCCCTTTGGTAAAATCGCACTCTTATACCTCGTAATCAACGGATTACTTTTATGAAGTGAACGTACTTGCACGTAGCGAAGGACGCGTACGTACATTAGAGGATATATGTATATATAACTGTATATATACATATTCTCGTGGCTTTTATCTCTTTTCTCTCAACCAATAGATACATCTATGTATATATAGACGTATTGTCTGGGGAGGTGACCTATTCCTCGACATGTAACTTCAGTGACATATTGCATCCGAGATCTTGGTAGCACTTGATTAGGCTCTCCGCTATACGCTCTCGCAGGGCCCATTGGTGCTTTCTCAGAAGTGCTTTGCATCCATTGCTGCCTTGAACTCCTCATCAGCAATAAGTCGACGAATCTTAGGGCCTGCGAATATGTCTTCTTTAATCTTGGCATCACTTATTTTAGGGAAAATCGCTTTGAGGTACTGGAAACATACTTTAAATCAGTTGCAGTGCTTTGGTAAATTGCTTCATTAGGCCTAGTTTTATATGCATTGGTGGCAAAATTATTTTCTCCTTAACTAGTGACTCATAAATTGCATTATCGCATCCGGGCGTCATAGTTTCCCGAGGTGACCATTCTAAGCGTACATAATGTTCTGATCTGGCCCTACTGCCTCACTTGCAAAGGAAGCACATAAACTTAGTGTATCCAGATTGTATCCCATTAAGTAGGGCTATTACTTCCAATTCCGTGTAAATTAGCTACTCATGCTCCTTGTAACTTATGCGGGCTACAATAAAGCAAGGTTCTTATATGTCTCTTAAAATGACTGAGTCAGAAACTGGAACTGAAGGCATGGTGTTCCCAATGTGCAATAGAACCGCTTTTGTGCTGTAAAGGGATGCATCTATGAATAACCTTCACTTATTTGGTTCATAGGTCAGCTCAAGGACACTGAATAGGCGTCTGATATCATTACAATAAGTCAAGTTGTTTTTAAAAATGAAGAATTGCTGTAGATCTACAGAACTCTTCTTAAGTACTGTAATTCGAGCATGTTCATCCAACAGGTTCCATTGTTGCAGACGTGTGGCCAGGAGTTCACTCTGTTGTTTAGTAAGTTTTAGATAGCGAACTAGATCAGTGAGTTCCGGTTGGGAGATGAGGTGTGGTTTCTTGTCAGATTCAAACTGTGCCACATATGATGTATCTTGAGATTCTGAATCTTCTGAGTTGCTCGTGTCATCGCTTGATAGTTCAGAGGACGGCTGTGGTACAGGATACATAATAGACTTCTTTCCTTTTCTGTTGCCACCTGCAGTGAAATAAAATAAAATCGGACTAAAAATAGATATTACAACATAGTATGTATTTTAATTGATACATCTCTTGAAAATATATTAAAGACCAGGAAAGAAAACACATTGAATACCCACCTTTAATATCTGTTAAGCAGAAGTAACAATTCGTTGAATGCTCGGTTTGCTCCTTCCAGACCATTGGTAGGCCAAACATGAGGACAGGCACTTTCCCTTTCACCCAGGCAGAAAGAGAGCTTGTATACCTGACACAACATATGTGAGGTGCCCAGTGTTTGTCCTGGTCACCCACTTTACATCCAAAGTACAGCTCATAAAGTTTCTTCACATGTTTAGTCAACTGCCGCTTGTATTGTCTTAATGTAACTGATCCACATATATAACAAACTGTATGGGGAATTTTTGCATTCTCTAGGCATTTTAGCTCAGTCTCCTGTAAAGAAAAAATACTGTATTATGTAAAAAATAATATAAATAGTAACAGCAACAAATATTAAATAAAATTTTGAAAAGGGAGCGTTTATAGTAAGTTACAAAATTATTAAGCGTTGTGGAAGAGTTGCCACGGATTTAGACCCATATAACTGAAAGAATATTGAGTATACTTTCATAAATTTCATAGATTCGGTTGTAAAATAACTAAGGAACACCCCATTTGAATTATATCCAAATCTGTTTATAAATTTTAGAGTTGTCAGTTTCGTCCCAATCCTGTTTGTATTCAATCCCTGCGGAACCACCAGTGTATTTACGTAAGTAAGATGGTAATTTACGACAAACTGGAGGGCCGCAGAAAGAGATGGATGTTATATTGCGATTTACGTAAAAAATATCCCTAGAAAAGGTTATTCTCATTTCCGGTTTTTTTTTTCATTGTTGTACAGTGATTAATACTACCTTTCTCTGACCCATATTCTACAGTCATTAAGGAAGCAAATAAAAGCTGAGCAAATAGTTGCGAAGAGGGAATTGTTTTTAAATTTTAGTGGGGGGGAGGGTTATCTGGCGACCACCAACAGGGACAAAGAGAAGGAGACATTTCTACTCTCTCCAAGCTCTGGTGACAAAATAATCCACCATCAAACACCCCCCTGAACAAAAAAATGTCTCCCGCTAAACAATTCATTGAAGGAACGCTAAATAGTTTGGTAAACATCTATATTCTAGAAACTAGTTTGGAGCCACAAGGTAACATCCAACATTTTGAAGGTTAATGATATAACAGTGGAATTGTAAAGGAGGATATTGTTTCAAAATTATTTCCCAATACATTCGTATTAATAGGAATCATGAAGTTTGGAGAATGATGACCCGCCGATATTTTGTAAATTAATTATTTATGGTAAGAGTAGTTACTGTGTGCAAGCATGGTCCCAAGACTTTAGACATGATATCAACTTGTTAGGTTCAGTACAAAGGAGAGAAACAAATATGATAACTTCCCTGAAGCACCTTGAATATGAAGATAGATAGACTGAGGGTACTAAATATGTTCTCATTTGAGAGATGTGTGAGGGAAGATATGATTGAGCTTTTTAAAATTGGTTCTGGAAAAGATGTTATATTTTTGCAAGTATTTTGAGTTTGAAGAGATTAATGAGACGAGGGGCGACTACTTGAAATTTGAAAAAAAAACATGTTTAGGTTTGATGTGAGAATTTTTTTTTTCAACAGAGTGGTAGATTACTGGAATTACCGGTATACCACAGGAGACAATAAGCACAGCAAATTTACTTTTTTTCAAGGACAAGTTAGATGAGTATATTTGGAGGGTGGGTTATCGTGGTTAAGTTGTATTGTGGTAAATTATATTAGTGATGTGTGTATTTCATGATTTAGTTTTTGACAAGCCATGATGGTGATGCCTTTGCAAGCAGTTCGGCCATAATCTTGTAGAGGCAGTTTATGGGGTGTGTGTTGACTCGGGTGACCTTTGATAGGCCCTTGTGGCTTTTGTCATCCGTAGGTACTTTTGGGGCTTTCTCTCCCTTTCTCTATCTCTCTCTTTATGTTATGTAAGCTAACCGGACAAAATGTAGCCACATGGTAGGGAAGCGTACCTAATAGCATGTAAAACTTCTACGAGCCCGAATAACAATGTTCAGCCACTCTTGCATCCAATAATCAGTGTTGTAAAAAGTACCCTGCTTCAATACTTAAGTAAAAGTATTGTTACCCTGAATAAATTTTACTCGAAGTACAAGTAAAAGTACCCAAACTTAAATGTACTTAAGTAAAATTAATAAAGTATCTTACTCAAGTAGTGAAAAATTGCGGCAAATAGTAAAGGACCCATCACCTCGGTCACTGTTCGGTATACTGTACAGTAAATTTACCCTTTTATACCCGTTGCACTGACCCTTATATTGGAATTCAGTTAAACTGGACTTAACAATCAAGCTGTAAATATCACTCTATTGATCAGAAAGTATTGATATGAAAAGTAAAATTAACTACAAAATTATCCAGCTTAACAGAATTCCAGAATATAAGAGTCTGGTTAACTTCACTAATTATTAGATAAAAAGATATACAAAGGAATTAATTACTGACATATTTTGTATGCAGCTTCACAAGCAACTGATTTTCAAAGTTTGGGCTATCTAACCTCGAACGCTTTGGGGCGAGAATTTGTCCTGCAAAGCTAAATAGGCGCTCACAAGGGAGATGCAGTTAGTGTGGTATTTAACTTAAGTGAAATATACCACAATGCAGGAAAGCCCCTCAGAATTTCTATATCACTCCCTGGGCAAACTAGGAGTCTAGGACAATGAGGAATAATTTAATAAACTGACGCCCTCTCTCAGGTGGGAAAGCGGGAGAGATAAACGAATTGTCTATCGGGTATGAGAGGAAGCATGTGATTGGTCCAAACATGAACAAGTGCTTATGATTGGTTTAAACCAGAGTACACGCTTGTGATTGGTCATCGTCTGTGATTGCCCCAAATTAAATGAGAAGTAACGAATACTTCTATGCTTTTCAAATGTAATGAATTAAAAGTAACGTAAAAAAATACGCAAATAAAAGTGAGTACTTTTTAGGAAGTAAAAAATATAACAAAGCTATTTGAGTAATCTTACTTCGCTAATCTGAAAATAATTTTGCAATTCGGCCAGATAGCGTGGATGCCGTCCCTGAAGCTTGAAACGTTGTTTGGGTAGTATCATAGATTTTCGTTGGGGTTCAAATCCTGTAATTTTGCGGGCTAATTCAAATGTTTTATTGTTACTGAATGTTCATTATGCCAGTCAGTCACAGTTCTAGTCCGGTGAACTTGAGTGTTATACCAGAAGACGGATTGATATACGTATATTGGTCCATTTTTTTCACTTCAACCAAAGGACCCATTTTCAGATAGTTAAAACATCCCCAGTACATTACAATGCCTTATTCAGTTTAAACTGCACGATGCACACAGTTTTCCTCATAGGCCTCATGAGGTCTACGATGAACACGACGCAACACTCACATACAGAAGGAAACGTGATTTGACTGACTAGATGATGCTTTTAAGTCCTCCACGGTCCACAGCTTGTGCCTTCTCGCCAACTATAGCCTGGAAACTTTGTGAACAGAAGTGAGCAAAAGCTTCTTGCATGCCACTCTGCTCCATACGTTCATGCTATGCAGTTCTCTGCTGAATATTATTTCAGTAATGGCTGGGAAAAACCTGCGTTAACGTCTTGCGGCAATTCCAGCCTTGGAGAGAAGCGATTTTTAGCCACAAATTGGGTCAGTGTCGTCCCTCGGACACAATCCTTGCATGAATTTCGTGTAGACCGGGATTTTTGCCATTGCAGGGGAACCCGTATCATCGTACGCACGGGTAGATACATCCGCAAATTCCCGTTGGCGTGCTCAAATACAATCACTTCTTTTTGCCACTCAATAGCATTTGCTTTGCGCCCCATTGTACACACAGCGTACGAGACAGCCACTGCACTGTACCACCTTTGCGAAATCTATGAATGCCGTCACACACTTCCCAGTAACCTAAGGGTTCTCCTCGTTCAATGCTACTACATGTTCCTGTACTTTAAACTATTTTAAACACACCCCGTGACTATTTTGGGGTTCGGTGAGCTTATATGTTTTTATCAGGTTGGAACGAAATTAATGTCCGATTTTGTAGAATAAAGTTTTAGATAGTACTTATTAAAGTAGTGCCTCTTGATATCGTTTTGGAATGCTACATTGATGATAAAGCTCATTTTCACTTTAATGGCATGGTGAATCAACAGAATTGTCGTTATTGGGCTCTTGAAAATCCTAGAGAACTGCACGAAAGACCACTGCACAGGATGAAATTGATGTTTTGGTGTGCTGCTGGAAAAGCTGGTGTCATTGGTCCTGACTTTTTTTTTGTTGACCATAATGGAAATGCTGTTAATGCGAAGTCCGAGCGTTACATCGAGATGATAAACATTTTTTTTTGTGCCTGAATTAACGTATTCCTGTCCGAAGTGTGAGCTTTCAACAGGATGAGGCGACGGCCCACACAACCAGAGCATCAATGGACGTTCTTCACCCATTTTTGGTGAACGCCTCATTTCCAGGTTTTCTGACACTCCTTGGCCCCCTCGACCAAATCGACAGAGTAATGCTGAAAAGACTGGACGCCAACTTCCAAGAACGCCTTCAGAAATGCATCAATGAAAACGGCCATCACATGAAAGTATCCTCATATATATATATATATATATATATATATATATATATATATATATATATATATATATATATATATATATATATATATATATATATATATATATATATATATATAAATATATATATATAGAAGAAGGAGCAAATGAAAGTTTTGCGGGTGATAACAACCACCACAGGGCTTTCGCCATAGTTATTTTCTGCCTTTCAGAAAATATATATATATATATATATATATATATATATATATATATATATATATATATATATATATATATGTGTGTGTGAATGGTATATTTTTTCCTTTTAATTGAATTCCGAGATCTCTGAGCCAACTAAGAACCAGGGCAGGCATCTTGGATGATTTAGGCTACCGAAGATCAGGAATTTTCGCGACAACAACTACATACGAGGGGCGGTCAATAAGTTTTACGAATCGGTAGGGCAAAACAGAGGAAGGGGGATGGCTATTTGTGGGGGTGTTAGGACAAGTTATGACAAGTCAGGACCTGCAGCCGCATGCTCCTGCCTCGTCTATTTAAGAAGCAGTAGCTGGTCGCAGATCGTCAGTCACAAATTTTTCAACAATGGAGAAGGTTGAGCACCGCGCAGTGATCAAATTTCTGACCAAGGAAGGCCAGAATGCAAAATAGATCCATGAACGCATGGTTACAGTGTACACCGACACCGCCCCTTCCTATGCAACCATTGCTCGCTGGAATAGGGAGGGCCGCCATAGTCGTGAGTCCCTTGAAGAGGACGCCCGTCAGACGTGACCAACGAGGACAATGTGGCCCGTGTGGAGAGGATCATCCTCGAAAATCGACGGGTGAAGGTTGAAGAAATCGAGCGAGAACTTGGAATATCGCATGGAATATCAACATCATCCACGACAATTTGGCCATGACCAAGGTCTCTGCCCGTTGGGTCCCTAGAAACCTCACGCCCCATGATCGACTTCAACGTCGTCAAAGTCCACAAGGCCAGAGTTGCACAAGCTGCCCTGCGCGAGTGTGGATTCGAGGAGCTCAACCATCTCCCCTACAGTCCAGATCTGGCCCCCAGCGACTACTTTTTATTGCGCCAGCTCAAGGCTGCACTGCGTGGATGCTGGTTTGGGGACGATGAAGATGTGCAGCTCACCGTCCAGGAGTTAATTGAACAGCAGTCGGGAGATTTCTGGTTGTTGGGAATTTGAAGCCTCAGGGACAAGTGGCGCAAGTGCATTGAAGTCGAGGGTAGTTCTATTGAAAAATAATAAAACACTTTTCCTCATATCTCGTTTCCTTATATCCGAATTGCAAAACTTATTGACCGCCTCTCGTAAGTGTACAGCTTTGATGCACAAGTTGAGTCTTTTTATAATACCGGAAAGAGGTAATTACCATTGAAATTTTATTTATTCATAGTGATGCAGTTTCTTATTTATATAATTGAATGTTCTAACAGAGTTTGTAGCCTAATAAGGGACTAACGGAGCTGTGTAGCAATGACTTGAAATGCTAACGCTATTATCATTTCATTATTATCTTACTAATACTGTTATTATTCCATATTATGAAACACATGTACACCTGTACTCCTTTAGTTATGAACCGCAAGCAACTCTAGAGTTTGTATTTTCCTCACTGAGCTTTTAACGGATACTTACTCGCCTCCTTGCCTCCCTTTCAGGAAGTAGAGGATTGTGTTTGGAGAGACGCCAAAAGTGATTCAAACTAGCGCAGTCCTTCGGGTGCCTCTCCAGTGCACGGAATCCAGGGATTGATACAATCACACCACACTTTTAGGTGTTTTCTGTGGAATTAGAAATAGTCTGGAATTATTCAAGAAGTGGCATTCGCTTAAGTGTGCGCAATCTGTCCTCTTCCTTCACCACTCTATCATGAAAAACCGACACTCCGAAGGCATTGGAAGAAACTTGGCAGTAAAAGACAGGAAAATTATCGGGATTCTCCCCATCGGGTAAAATATCTAAAGACTTTTGTAAATAAAGTGATGAAATTATGGGAAATGAAATTGCATGGGAGATACATTTTCAGAACAGAATATTAATTGAGCGGTATTTTGAAGTGGGATAGCGCACAACTTTCTCAATCTTAGACCCTTTTCATAGCAAAAATGGGCCTCTGTAAGAACAAAAGGGACAGCTTAAAAAAAAACTATTACACACAGGAACTCAGAGAAATGCAGTGTGTCGGACTAACATGTGAACGCACCTTCGAGAAAGCTCCTTCCCCCCACATGCTTCCCTTTATTTCCTTCCTCTTGCCTTCATTAGGTAACTACAGCTATAGGTGGGAGTGTCACTTGTTTATAGGTAAAGCCACCTTAAGTTTATTAGTAGGCCACCTGTGTAAGGTAGGTGGAATGAACGGTAATATTTGGCTTGAGGCTATCGGCGACTGTGGATTACGCCGTAGAATTCAATCTGACTCAAGATGTCCGCTGCGTATTCACTTGTAGGCTGGTTAACGGTAACCGGCTTATTGCTTTGCAGAGGTAGGGAATCGGAAGAAAATGGCGGTTTTGTCCGTATTAATTTTGGTCTTATAACCACCTAAGGTCTGTCAAGTGAAATCGCTGACTTCCCACTTCGTAGTGTGTTCATGTCCGTGTCACTGGATATCGGTATTTTTCTCCTTGTCAGGCTGTCCTTGTATGTTTTAGCAGCACTTTTATTCTAAATAAAATTTAGGGGTGTGGCTCCGTTTCTCCAATCCGGAAGCTGGGCGGAGCTTATTTGATCAGAAGGTATGTGCGTGTATTATTGTAGGCACGTGTACTCTAAGAGAGTTCCTGAATTAGTAAATCTGGCCGATCTTTATCAGGCCGATATCCGTAGCAAAATAAGATTTCGTCTTTCACGGGTCCATGTCAATGGCTGGTGGGTCAGACTCATTACTTTGTGTGCACAGCTGTTTCAATTGTCTTTGTTATCTCTGCGGCTAAACAGTCGGCTCGCACCTGTTTCCTTATGTGTGTGAACGTTTGTATGTTTAGCGTGGGAGCACAGCGATTTCATTTGCATTTTTACAATCATTTGATTTGCATTGATTATTGACTATCGACTTAATGTTATTTACAAATATTTGCTTTGTTTTGCATTAATTAATTGTTAACAGATGGCATATTATTTAAATGTTTGATTTGTGTGCCCAATTCAAGATTTTATAGAGCCAACGGGGTACTGAATTTGTGAGGTTCCCCCACAAATTTTGTAAAATGAACTTCAAAATTTAAAAAGTCGACTTTCATATTAGAAATTTGAACTTCAAATTTAAAAGTTGGCTTTCCTATAAGAAAAATTGAACTTCGAATCAAAAAAGTTGACTTTCATATTAAAAGGTGTAAAAGCCTTTCGAAACTGTCACCCTAACGAGGGGGGGGGGAGGACACTTAGGCAATATGCGTCATGCACCAACAGGGGGCTTTTCAGAGCTCGTAGGCCAATCGTCAACTCACCTCCCAGTCTGGCCTTATCTAGGGCCTATCATTTGTTCCTGATGAGTTGCCTCTTACTCTTTATCACTACTACAGGGTGACCCTTAAAAAACGGGTCAGAGATTTCAATAGGCTTCATTTCTTAAGAAATGAAGCCTATTCAAAGTTGGAGCCTGTTGTACGCTGCATTAGCGAATACAGTGTTCTTATAAGGACGAGAACCAAATGGCCTTCGTGTGATTTTTTTTAAGTTCTATGAATGAATTCGCTTTTTATCTGGTAGAACCTGGCATCGCGAATGGTTTATGTAATGACCCCTCCCCAGCAACACAAGTTTCGACCTTAACATAATTCAATGGACGAGAAAAGCCACAAAGGCCTATCAGAGGTCATCCGAATTTACCACAACCCATAAACTGCATCTACAAGGTTGTGTCTGAACTGCTTAAAAAGGAATTGCCATCATGGTTTGTTAGAAACTAAATCAAGTATCAATAATATAATTGCTACACAAATTTATATTGCGATATGAAATTTGCCCCAATACAATAAAAAAACCATGGTAACCAACGTCCCCTTATACTCTATTTCGAACGAAAATGAAGACAAAACACAGTCACCATTTCACAAAATCTCGGGAGAGAACCACCTATCACTTTGGTGCTTGTTGGAAGCATATTAAAAAAAAAACCTGTTCCTTGGAAATAAGAAGCGATGGTATTGTCCCATCCCCCTAACCCCCCTTCCACCACTTCCTCCGATACTAAATGGTACTAAAAATGAAAATCATAAGCGGAAATCGACTCAAGAAAAAATAAAACTCGGACAATAATTCTGTTCAAAATAAAACAACAGCTTTGAATTAGAGTCGGTGAAATTCTACCCAACTGCTCGAGAGAGACATTTAAAACTTTACTTCTCCCCCATCCCCCACCTATGACGTCCCTCCGTTTCTCCCTTCAACCTTGGCCACTGATGAGCCTATGTCGGCGTCCTTAAAGTTACCACCATTAAATGGTCGAATACTTTCCGAGTGAGTCAGAAAACTATGAATCTTTTCTTTTATTCATGAAAGAGTATATAAAAGGCAACGGGGTAGGGGGAGGGGGAAGTATTACCAGGGTGGATGTACTTAATTATCATAACGTACTCGTGTCTTATTTTAACGATAAGTTTATACTCTTATAAAAGGATTATAGGAATTCCTGGACGATCAATAGAGACATAAATAAGGTCCACTCAAGGAACTACTGTTAGTAACCACTACGGGAAGACGACCATTCCAATCAAGTGACTGAAAAAGGTTCGTTTGGTTTGGGTGACTTATGAAAATGATTTGTATTATGTGGTGTGCAGAAGCTTACATGTATCCCCCCCCCACCCACCCACCGCTTTGTTTTAACCTGCAGTTTAATCATAGAATTTTGGGGAGTGGATTTAATTAAATAAAAAGCTTTAGGTTATCATTAATGCGATGGCGAATGTAGTGCCAATTTTTAAAAAGAGAAGTAAAGAGGACCCGAATAACTTTAGGCCGGTAAGCTTAACTTCTATCGTTTGTAAAATTCTTGAGAAGATAGTTAAGAAGGGGATTTCTGACCATCTAGAGAGTGGTAGGTTAATAAATGATGCTCATCAGCATGGGTTTAGAAGAGGTAGATCGTGTTTAACAAATTTACGAGATTTTATGGATTGTTACTAAACAATTAGATAAGGGAGAGAATGTTGATGTAATTTACTTAGATTTTAGCAAAGCTTTTAATAAGGTTCCACATAGGAGACTAGTTCACAAATTAAAAATGCATGGGATATGAGGTAAAGTTTTGAATTGGATAACTGAATGGATGAAAGACAGGAAACAACGAGTTGTGCTGAATGGGGTGAGGTCACAGTGGAGGGACGTTATCAGTCACATATTTCAGGGATCCGTTCTAGGCCCTTTATTATTCATAGTTTATATAAATGATCTTGGGGAGGCTGTAAATAGCAAAGTGTCAATTTTTGCTGATGACACTCAATTGGCAGCTGTAGTCAAAGAGGTTGAGGGTAGCTTTAAAGTGCAGAGTGACTTAAATAAGTTATTAGCTTGGACTCAGAAGTGGCAAATGACTTTTAAACTTAAAAATTGCAAAGTTCTTAACATGGGAAGGAATTATATGGAATTTAGCTGTGAAATGGATGGTCATTGGCTGAATTCAGTTGAGGATGAGAAGGACTTAGGCGTAGTAGTAGATAGGTTACTGAAGTTTTCAAAGCAGTGTATTGAGGCAAAAAATAGAGCAAATAGAGTGCTAGGATACATTAACAGGAATGTTAGCTACAAGACTAAAGCGGTTATCTTTAAACTCTACAACTCGTATGTCAGGCAACATTAAGAGTACTGTATACAAGCATGGTCACCACATTTTAGATATGACATCAACCTGCTAGAGTAAGTACAAAGGAGGGCAACAAAAATAATACCTTCCCTGAAGTACCTTGAATATGAAGATAGACTGAGGGTACTAAATATGTTCTCATTTGAAAGAAGATGTGTGAGGGGAGATACGAGTATGATTGAGCTTTTTAAAATCTGTTCTAGGATGGATAAGTTGGATTTTAGCAAGTTATTTGAGTTGGGAGGTAGTAATAGGACTAGGGGTCACCACTTGAAAATTAAAAAACAGAGGTGCAGTTGGATGTTAGAAAATATTTTTTCACCAATAGAGTGGTAGATTACTGGAATAGTTTGCCATCTGAGACGGTATACTGTCCAAACTTGAATGTATTCAAACGCAGATTAGATGATTATATGGGGATGGAGGGTTAACTTTGAAGGGGTATTCTGGATCATTCCCGTGGATGTAGTTTTTTATTATTGTATATTATGATTAATTTGGATTTTGACGAGCCTTGATGATGATGGTTTTTGTTTTTGACATATTCCTGTGGATAGTTTTAATTGTATATTGTAGATCCATGATCTGACATAATCCTCTGGATTGTTTAAATTGTATATTGTAGATGCATGATCTGACACAATCCTATGGATGCATTTTGTGGTGGGTTTTGACAGATGTGGATGATCTTTGATAGGCCCTTGTGGCTTTTGTCATCCATGAAATTATGTTATGTTATGACTCATTTCGATTTGAAAACATCGTTGTCCTGGGCATGGTTTGTCTTGTTTTGGTTACGAGTCAAAATTCGCACAGAAGACACTCTCATAACATGTGTCGCCATCTGGTCTTTAATTGCTGATTCCGTTAAGGTCCTTTAGGCACTGGTATCTGCTAAGTCAGTAGATTGCTCCCATTGCTCAGTCTGCGCTTAAGAAAAATTTCCATCTCGTTACCACACGAAGCTACAATAGACTATAGCACCTTGAAGGCCGAATTGCTATCCGCCTTCAACTTGAACCCTCAGTTCTACCGCGCTAAGTTTAGATCGGCTAAAATCCAGCCCGGTCAAACTTACCGACATTTTGGATATATCTTAAAGCGAAACCTCCAGTTCTGGCTAGAATCCTCCAAAGTCGAATCGGAGTATGAGGCCCTGATTGACTTTATGTTAAAAGACCAGCTATTGTCCACCCTCCGCCAGGAGATCCGAGCATTCGTGCAAGACCGCCGAGCGTCTACCTTTCAAGAATGCCTCGAGGAAGCTGATCTCTATGCGACAAATCATCGCCTATACCCACAGGATACCCGGAAGAATAGTCCCCCGTCCCCGAAGAATAAATTTAGTCAATGGAAGTCCCAACAAAGGAAACCCCCTCTATTGATAAAGACCACAGCCCCGTTCAGGCCAAAGAATAAGCCTTTTGTAGCCCACGAAGACAGAAAACCCCCAGTCTTCGATACCCCCTACAATAACCAGCACCAGAATAATCAGGTTATATGCTACTCCTGCGGTTACCCCAGCCATTATAAGTCCCAATGTGTACAGAGTTTCAGCCTACGTCCCACCCAGAGCCAACAAGTTCACCAAGTAACCGCTACCCTTCCCCCGGAACAGCCGGCCGCGCTTACGTCATCCCCCTCGTCTCCATCCCCACAGGAATTTCAAGTGAACTTCCTGTTCAACAAGAGTTCCCCCGGAGGACTAAATTTCGAAACCAGCTCGATCAATGGCTGTAAAGTGTCCACTCTCGTGAGAGACATAGAGTGCAAATGCATTGTGGTGTCAGACAAATTGCTTCCCCCTGTCGACCCCCAACAGAAGAAGTACGCAATTTTACACGACTTCTGGGTCGAGAAAATAGATTCCCGGTAATCCGCTGTCATGTACAGTGTAAATATTTCACTGGTTGGGCTGACGTAGTGGCAGCCCCCATCAAATTTTGCTCGGTACTCATTGGCCAGAGCGCACTACTCTCCCCGAGTGAAGTGACTCAAGCTGTCGTCACTCGAGCGCAAGCTAGCTGCGAGGCCTCTCCCCCAACACGCCTTTTGACCCCAGAGGCTCCTTTAGAGGTCCAAACGTGTTTTTTTTTTATTTTATAGAGCCCATCTGGCAAATACCCAGAGGTCCAAACGAGTAATGCATAATTCTTCAGAGCTCAGCAGAGCTGCCCTTTACTTCAATCCCTTTAGCTAAATGCCCGAAAGAACGAAGAGGTGATCGTTCGAGGGAACCGTCCCATAAGGTACATCATTAACGACTCCCTTCTGTTTCGCACCTCGCGAGATGAGTCCGACCCACCTTCCAAGGTCATGTGTATTCCGCACACACATGTAGAACAAATCTTGTGAATAGCACATGAAAGTCACATGGCCGGTCATTTCGGTCATAACAAGACTTCTCAGCGAGTATTTAAATACTTTTTTGGGCCCGGTGCAGCCAAAGATATTGCAGAATTCTGCAAAACGTGAAATTTGTTCCAGAAAACCACGGAAAAAGGTCGAATAGCCACAGCTCCCTTGCAAAGAACCCCAGTCATTTCAGAGCCCTTCTCGAGAGTCGCCTTCGACGAAGAAACGGTAATTGACGCCGTCCACCCAAACAACCCCCTAAATATTGTTAATTCGATTTGCGTAGAGTCAAGCGAAGATTTTCTTCTCCCCATCCTCCCGTCCAAGCTGCCCCCCATAAAAGAACCTTTCCCCGAGTTGGATGTAAACTACGACCTCACCCCTGCCCAAAGGAACCAAATGATGGCGCTTTTGGAAGAATTTAGTGACGTCCTTTCCGAGTCCCCAGGATGCTCGACTCAGTTCGAACATGATATCGCCCTCACTGCGCTCGTACCGGTGCACCTAAGAGACGCTTTCAATGAGGAAGTCGACAATCTTTTGCAATTAAGGATTATCGAGTCATCTACGTCCGACTACTGTTCCCCAATAGTCATGGTCCGCAAGCCAGACCAGTCCTTTAGGATATGCGTCGATTTTCGGAAGCTAAACACCGTCACCGTGTTCGACGCCGAGCCTCTCCCCCTAATTGACCAAAATTTACATCTCTTCGAAGGAGCCGCCTACATCACTGAGATAGACCTATGTAAGGCCTATTATCAGATCCCCCTAAATGCATCAGCGAGGAAACTAACAGCCTTTCCTACAGGCAAAGGTTAAATGGAATTCACTCGTCTTCCTTTTGGCCTAGTCACTGCCTACAGTAGCTACAACCGCATAATGCGCTGTGTAATAGACGGTTTAAAAAACGTTTCTTTTTATTTTGATAACGTGTATGTGGCTACACGTTCATGGAACGACCATATCTTGTTCCTCATGGCTTAACGATTAAACCCTCAAAATGCCATTTTTTTTATAAATCCATAGAATACCTTGGATTTAAAATAGGCGAAAGTCATATGTCCCCACAGAAAGAGAAGGTAAAGGCTATTGTAAATATGCCCCTACCGCGCACCAAGAAGCAATTACGGTCTTTCCTCGGTGCCGCTTCGTTTTACCGCCGCTTCGTACCCCAATTCGCTTCTGTAGCAGCTCCTCTAAACGATCTGCTAAAAAAAAACTCCCGGACCCCCTCCAGTGGAACCCTGACGCCGAAGCGCACTTTGAAGATCTCAAGGAGAAGCTAGTCTCCGCCTCAATCTTAAAACTGCCGAACCCTAAAAAAAAAATTGGCGTAAGGACAGATGCCTCCCAACTGGGTATTGGCTGCGTATTACTCCAATACGACGAGGACCAAGAACCCGCTCCTATAAGCTATGCGAGTCGCCGACTGACGGCTCGCGAAAGGGCATACGCTACGGTAGAACTGGAAGCTCTAGCGATTGTTTTGGGGATAACGAAATTTAGAATGTATCCGGTAGGTCGTCCATTCCTCATAGAAACTGATCATAGACCGTTAACCTACTTAAAAACTTGTAAAAACTGAAACGGCAGGCTAATGCGTTGGTCATTATTGCTAGCGGAGTAACGTTATGAAATTAGGTATCTAAAAGTGTCTGACAATGTACTCGCAGATAGCCTTTCGAGAAACCCAATTTCAGATAGTGATTAATAGTCAATTATTTTTTTTGTGTGTGTATCTCTTTGTATAAATAATTATTTCTTGCCTGTACTCTTTATGTGTTTTGTTTTGTTTTTTATATGTAAATTAGAGAAACTGACGTAGCAGTAGTATTTTGTAGCCATTAGATACTAAGGTAAATTCCTAACGGTTTTGAAAAAATTACCGACTCAATTGTTCGAGTCGAGGAAGATAATGACAAATTCCCCCAGTGAAGTTAATTTTCACATTATTCCTTATTTCATGGCAGAATAATGTTCCTCGAAATAGGTAGGCGTGTGGGGGTATGGAACGTACATACTCGCATGCCGCCAGACAATCGTGAGAACGAAAGAAATTTGTCGTTTGAGTTGACCTTCGTCTCCTCTTTCTCCCCCCCACCCTTCCCTAACAGGCGACAGGAAGTCTGACGAAAGAAGGCCTATCTCACAGGGAAGCCTAAATTCTATATGCCTTCTTTATGATACCATGGAGATTGTCCAGAAGGCGCTGCGATAAGCGAATTGTCGTGAATGGAATCTCTCTCTCGAAGTCACACAGTCCGCGGTATAAATGACAACGCCGTTCACCCCTCTAGAGCAGTGTCCCAAACCTACTACGCGTAACCCTCACGTTGAACGAGAGTCGTTGCCGTAACGCATCGACTGCCAACGCGCCGCTGAGTTAACTTGGTCGCGGTCTCAAAGTGTTCCTGAGGCAAATCCCGCCCGCAGAGTCTGTGACTAGAAGAATACGCTCTGTTGCTCAACGTAACTTGAGAAAAGAAAAGGAACATCCAAATAGTTACTGGAAGTTACTATTTGTTAGTGTCACATCCAGTTAGGAGTGAACTAACCGGAACTGCAGCCAGCAGGCTTGAACCAGTCGTCTTATCCCCCCTCTCCCCGAGAACTCGTGTTCACGCCACCCTAACCACCTCGTCTGGACCTAAGTAGTCGTCTCTCCAATCCATCACAATTAATGGTAATCTGTAAACCCAGTGTCCCTCTATTCTTAAATTACCTATTTAATTAACAGTGATTGATACTCCCATTGAGTC
Organism: Ceratothoa steindachneri; assembly: GCA_963969495.1. NCBI lineage: Eukaryota > Metazoa > Arthropoda > Malacostraca > Isopoda > Cymothoidae > Ceratothoa > Ceratothoa steindachneri. The sequence continues at coordinate 45,416,059 of OZ018328.1, read as the reverse complement.
ATTATAAATCTAGACGCTTAACGTCAGTGTTTAATATTTAATCCTTATTTACCTAAATGCCCGTTTAACTATTGCTACTACTTATTATTTTTGTGTAAAGTAAAGTTTATTTTTGTACGTGTGTTTATTTGTGGCTCCTCCTTTTTGACGTACCTTTGGCAAGACTCTAATTAAGAATCCCTTCGGCTAATTTATTCAACCTGTATTTTGCACTCTTAGAATTTAACAAACACAAACCTCTCCCCAGTAACAGTGGGACTTTTATAGTGTGAATCCTGGCCGTGGCACAACTCGCCTCTAACCAGACTTCGCAAGTTCAGTAGGAATTAAAGTATATATTAAAGCATAATTATTGGACCAGACTATGAGCAATTCTACGACAAATACATATATATTTACACTTGACCCACCCCCTTTGCTAGAAAGCTTCAGCGGAAAGGATGTTTAATTCTCTAACAAATTGCTATATAAACACATTCACTCTTTACTGTACGGTCTACAACAGAAACAAACCTAAACTAGGTTAGGTTCTGTTGTAGAGTACTAAAGAGTGTATTTGGATCACATGAATATAAGTCACCCGAAACCTACACTTAGAGATAAGCCAACCCAGTTTTTTTCCCCATGAAGACAAAATAAACAACGTTTTTTAAGCTGAAGACGAGCTACTCCAACTTTTTATGGTGAAGACAAGCTGCCCAAACCTTTTTAAGCTGAAGACAAGCCACCTCAACTTTTTTAAAGCTGAAGCCAAGCCACCCATTTTCTTTAGTTGAAGACAAGCTACCCTAACCTTTTTTATACTGAACACAAGCCACCCCAACTTTTTTAAAGCTGAAGCTAAGCCAGCCATTTTCTTTAGTTGAAGACAAGCTACCCTAAACTTTTTTATACTGAACACAAGCCACCCCAACTTTTTTAAAGCTGAAGCTAAGCCAGCCATTTTCTTTAGTTGAAGACAAGCTACCCTAACCTTTTTTATACTGAACACAAGCCACCCCAACTTTTTTAAGCTGAACACAAGCCACTCCAACTTTTATTAACTGACGAAAGACCACCCCACCTTTTTATGCAGAATGCAAGCAACTGCAACTTTTTTTTCCCGCTGAAGACAAGCCACCCAATTTTTAAAGCTGAATAAAAGCCACCCATTTTTTTTTTAAGCTGAAAACAAGCTGACCTACCTTTTTAAGCAGAAGACAAACTAGCTCAACTTTTTATAAGCTCAAGACAAGCCTTCCTAACTTTTTAAAACTGAAACCAAGCCACCCAATTTTTTATCCGAAGACATGTTACCCCAACTTTTTTTAAGTTGAATACAAGCTTCTCAACATTCTTAAAACTGAGGACGAGGAAGGGCTAACCCAACATTTTTAAGTTGACGACAAGCCACCTACCCAATTTTTTAAAGCTGAAGATAAGCCACCCCAATATTTTTTTACGTTGAGAACAAGCCACCCAACTTTTTTAAGCTGAAGACAAGCTACCCCAAATTTTATCTCCTGATGATTCTGTTTCCTAGGTTAGGGCAGAATGTTTGGATTCAGGGGTTTTATTCAAATAAGAAGAGTTGTATCTTGTGTTTTGTTAGGTTGTTTGGGTTTATTGAGTTTAGTAGACGATGTATAGGTGTATGATGTGTTAATGAGTATGATTTTGCTAGTGTTTTAAGGTTGTTAGATAATTGTGTTGTTGTTCTTTTGTATTACCTAAAACCCGCTCACCTTCCACCAAGCTCTTTGAGTCCTCTGCCATAATGAGTAGCACAATAATGGAAATCATTACAAAGTATGATGGGGTCTTTATAGCGTGGCCATGGCAAAAAGTAAATTAGTTTTGCCACTTTAGTGACCTCGCACAACTTTAGTGGTTTCTATAAAATTTTAACTCATACATCTATTTAAAAAGACTAAATAGAACTTTCACTTTGGTTTGAATTCAATTTCATAGTTTTTTTATTGATAGTTCGCAAAATCAATCAAGCTATAGAGAAGATAAGTCATCCCAGAGAGAGAGAGAGAGAGAGAGAGAGAGAGAGAGAGAGAGAGAGAGAGAGAGAGAGAGAGAGAGAGAGAGAGAGTCAGAGAGAGAGAGAGAGAGCGAGAGAGAGAGAGAGTCAGAGAGAGAAAGAGAGAGAGAGAACCCCTGACATCCTTCGACCTGTCCTCCATGTGTGGGTCACCCGTCAAAACGTATGCATGAGGCACGCTCAGACTGCACACTAAATGAGCACCGTTTCGACATGCCCCACTCCCCCCCTCCCGCTATTTCTACATATATAGAACTAGGGGAATAAGGATGTTAATATGATCTAATATAAAATTATGAATTAACCTAACCTAACTTGAACACTCCACACCTCTCCACCAAACATTAGGTGGGGGATGTTTAATAGCGAAATCTTGGAGAGGGGCGGGCAATGTTCAAACCCCTGAACTTTTTCGGCCACCTGATAATTCTATCGTATGTTTCTGGTGGGTAAAAATTTTCCATTCTTACATTGTTCAATCCTTTTAGGATGTTAATATCTTGGGTTAAACGTCACTTGCCACTTATTGTTTCCAGCTATTGCGAATTCTACCTATTCCTTCAACTTCCCTCGAGATAATTTGCATTTTAAACTGAGTATTTAGTCACGCATCGCGTTAATCTTTCTACCCTCCTAAAATCCCTTCGCGATTACATCCATTGATATTAGAAAATGTAATGGAGGAAAGCCGATAAAATCATTTGGGCCAGTTTCTTGGATGGACTGAATGTTCACAAACTTCAATTAGGGCCGAAATTGACCGGCGTTCTTTCTCAAAGAGAGGAATTCTTCTGTACCTTACCCAAGCCTGCCCTGACATTCTTGGCAAAGGAGGCAAGATACTCCGTAACCATTTTTTGTGGTAACTTGAGAGCAACCTATGCCTGAAGTTGATGAATGAAGACAAACATAAGCATTCTATTAACGACGATTCTCTATGCTAGTAGCTGTAATGTCCAAAATTGGAGAAACAAAATACCAAACTCTACATTTTTCTTGAAAATATTAATTTAATTTCCATTAAAATTGCACATAATATATATATATATATATATATATATATATATATATATATATATATATATATATATATATATATATATATATATATATATATATATATATATGCAACAAAGCCCACAGGGAAAATTAATACGAGGATTCCAAGTACTTTCGAACTTTATTTCGAGTTCTTTATCAAGGAACAAAGTTCGAAAGTACTTAGAATCCTCGTATTAATTTTCCCTGTGGGCTTTGTTACATTTATTGCTTACTCATGCGATACTTTGTGAGTTTTCCACACACACACAAACATATATATATATATATATATATATATATATATATATATATATATATATATATATATATATTAATTTGCCCTCAATAGTGTCCAAGTTTCATTTCAGATAACAGCGGATAAAAATAATTATAAGGAAATTAATGCGTATTTGAAGAAATGATGTGTCCTAAATTAGAGAACGATAACTTTCAGTCGTATACAAATTTGTAGCATGTATGGTAACACTTCCCACGTGTATGGTAGACTGGTACGGATGTTATTACTCAATTATTTAGGATAGCGAGAGAAGTCAAGGGATACAAATGGTTCAGAAAGCGTACATTGCTGGTTACCTTGTTATTGTAAGGTAGCGGACCCAAACCGGTGGGCGAAAACGATCCTGTGTCCCTACGGATGGATGAAAACGATCTCCTGAACTCCCACGGCAAAAATGAAGATTAAATTACCCAATTGATACAGTTTTTTTTAGGCTGTTAAATTGCTCTAATGGATACAGTCACTTGGCGTGAATGAAGAGCTCCCCCTCCCCCTTCAGGAGTACCCGAAGCAGTGTGAAACTGGCTATTCATTGCCATAGCAACCGCATAGGCAAAATAAGTTCAAATTTGCAACCACTTACCACGGTCTCACCATAAACCTTTTTAGACGATGTCTGGCACTGTGCCCCCACGGAAGGGGGCTCAAATTCGTGCATTAGAATGACTGTATACAGACTTGTTCCTAGAGTCGTGAATAAATTCATCCGGGTCCCAATATTTAGATTGCCACAGCTATTTATTACAGTAACCTCTATCTTGATCTTTTAGAATTACTCCCATCTTGATCTTTTTATAATTACTTTTGCTTTGATCTTTTCTAGTACTTGTGTCTTGATATTTTCTAATTACTTGTCTTGATCTTTTATAATTAATGTCGTGGTATACGGCCGAGTATGTATGTACGTTTGTTCTGTACATAAATAACTCTGTTCCTTTTTTCTCTAAGAGTGCTATACTTCCTTTTACATTGGTTTTGATTCTTTAACCAGGGAGGATTCGTAATATTATATATCTATTGCCATATGCAGCGTTTCGAGGATTTAATTAAACAACTAGAGCAAAAATATGCTTTTAATTACATAAAAAAATGAAATATTAAAACTTAAATACTAAGGCTATAATAAGAGGATCTAAATAAAAATTAATACTACCAATGAGTACTACGCGATGGTTGATGCAAAAATTCACTTTAGTACGGAATAGTAACTAAAGAACATAAATAAGTTGGATTCCTTTTACCTTTAACTAAGATGAATTCTGGCGTGGGATGACTTTGAACGAGAACCTCGTTGATGGGATGATTCGAGGCGTGAGACTGACTCGGACTCACAGCTGTCTGTGTCGCTGTGCGAAGGATAAGTTTGGTGGAGGTTAATCAAGAATAACCGCTGATCCCGAAGGTAGTGTGGAGCACGTGGCGATGCTTCTTGACTTGACGATATAAGCGAGGGAATTGTGGATGTACTATTATTCCAATCCTTTGGTTACACTTGCGGGCTTTTCGATGATGAGACTTGACGATGGCCTACTCTTTGATGTTTTACTCAGGGACTGCTCTTCTTCTCTCGATTGCTACCTCGATTCTCCCCTTCATTTCTCCAGATCGAACTATATATAAGTCGATTATCCTCTGGGGGGAGGGGAGATGAAGGCCCACTTTAAGTCTCTCTCCTAGGGAATCACTTTTCAACGTTGTGATCATTCGCTCTTCTGGTTTACGTCGGAGGAAGTGAAATTTTGTCTATTTTGTGAAAATAGACCTAAACAATAGGAGGGGACAGTGAGCTTGTTCATAGTTTTTTATTCTAAAGGCTATCCCACCCTCCTTTGTTTATATTAACGGACTACGAAATCTGCTGATGGTAATCCTTTTTTGGCGAGTGACCTCGAGGATTGTGGGGACAGCGGGGCAAAGGGAGGGGGGGGGGAATAAAGTAGCGGACCATATGGAACGTCTGTTGATGCTGTGTAACCAAACTAGCGTCTGTTTTTCCTCGTGATATTGATTTCCCCACAATTAATTTTGCCTTAATATTTTATAATTACTTCTGTCTTGATCTTTTATAATTACTTGTCTTGATCTTTTATAAATACTTCTATCTTGATCTTTAAGAATTATTTCTGTTCACTTTGTTTTAATTTTTTTAATTCTTTTCTAAGCTTTTCTCATTATTTACTCACAGAGTAACAGTTTTCTCGTTAGATTAGTAATGATCGCCATGACAACGGACCTCAAATAAAAATTCTACAGGGTGGTCTGAAAGTCTTATCACCCCCTGCCGAAAAGTTATAGGAACAATAAAGGAAATATAATACTATCGAACCACATCTACTGGCTTTAGTGTATTCACTTTAAATATAAGAACAATATAATAATATCAAACACTTGTGAAATATAAAATTAAACCAATATATACAGGGGGTGACGAGACTTTCGGACCACCCTGTAGATCTTCTCAATAGAAAAAAAAAAGGAAAAATACTCGGTCAATTTCACGTGTGAACAAAAGATTGAAGATGACGGTGAGAATAACAACGGCTTTGTTCCCCTCCTCCTGAAAATCAACAAATGAGCAAGCTTTTTGAAAGGAGTGTCTGAAAGAAAGTGAAGTTATGATAAAAAAAATGTACAGACAGTACTAGTAGACCACACTGGGTGTTAGAGGCAGGTGTGGTGGGCAAATGTGGTAGGCTCGGTTCTGTTCGGCCACCGAACTCAGGTTCCCCGAATTCGACGAGACGAGAGGCGATGCTCGGCCCTTCGCGCCCGCCCTCGCGACAAAATCCCCGTCTTGAGGATCCTCCACCACTCCCCGCCTCCTCTGAAGCGATCCGTAGGGGGCACGTCATGTGTACCATAAGAAGCATTGCTGCGGCTGACATCTGGAACATTGTGTGTGGCCCCCCGGCTTCAACGCCTCCACGAATATACGCCGCTTTTTCCCCACAAACTCCACTATCTCCATCTTCAACACTTTACATATCTGCCCTTACAGTTTCTTCGCCCTCGTTGCTATTTCGCTTTAAATTAGAGAACATATAATTACTCGGAATCGAATTATCCCAACTCTTTTTTCGGTGTTGAGAAGTGTTAAATATCAGGAATGTCTCTTAAATCCCTCATCCTCCGTAGCACACTGGGCGGCTGAGATACCCACGCGGATTCTCGATTGGCTTAAACATTTCGGGATTAAAATGAAAATATGTATTTAGAAAGAGAAACTGGTGTAATACAGGGAGAAAATGCCCAGTGTTTGTTCCCCTGTGGGGCAAGAGAAGTTGAAGAGGGGGCACGTCATTTCCAAGTGGGTATGACCCCCCTTCCCCAATCCTGGTGTAGGACCATGTCACTTAGATGTATTCTACATGAGGTTAAGTTGCAATAAAACTTCCACTTCTTAGCTGTTGGATGGACCGCTAACACAAGGGGGTTGCTATAAAATCCCCACAGCATACAACAGCCTCCCTACCCTCAGGACCCTTAATCTCCCAAGCAGAGATTCCATCTTCTCCCGGGAGGTATAAACATCAACACAAGTGAGAATGTTTTCTCTTGACGAAGAAAGAATATAAGCGAGACAGAATTAGAAATTAGACGAAGAATACGAACGATAACAGTAATAAAAAAAATCAAGGAATAAAAGAACGGTTGAGAGAATGCAGTCGAATCCTCATGCAACGAATTCCTACGGAGAGTAGAGTTGCTTCAAAATCTCTATCGTATAATCATTACCCACTTCCATACCTCTTGTATGTATTATGCAGAAAACCCCACAGTTCTATTAAATTACCCCAATAAGGGTCTCGAGTTCGCAGACTTTAGCTTGTATTTGTTTGTACTTTGTTCTCACTTCGATATAACCCGAAATCTCTCCTTCTTGATCAGTTGATACTTGAGATTCCAGTATAATCCCCATTACATTTTGTTTCGAGTCTTGTTGGTGTTTATTTTTCCCCACTAAGTCTCGAGCGAATAATCATACAAATTTCATTTTCCACCAAATAAATAAGATACGTAAAAAATACGTGTTTTGCATAACTAAACCCAATTATGGTCTCCCTCCTATTTTGTTATTTGCATCTTATTCCCTAGGGAGACTAAAATGAAGCACTCATGTATCCGCGAGAATTAACGTCATCCGGGCCATAAGGCGTCTCTTGACGAGCTGTTGCTCCTGGCAGCAGAACGGAACGTGATCTCGACCAGTTTTAGAGAAGTATGTCGGGTTTCGGATAACCAATGACGTCACATAAGTTGAGGTTATTAGTGCGGGATTCGGCAGAAAACTTGTGCTTGCTGCCAAATGCTGCCCTAAAGGGTAATGCAAGTTAAGATAGGAGGGGGTTCAGAATCAACTCCCCACCCACCCTTAGATGCCTGGCAACTCGGATTCGGGGAATTGCATACAAGTTCTGTGTTTACCAACACCATTCATCTCATAGAGAAGGCTTCAATTAACCTACACTACTACGCAGGGACAAAAAGTTATGGAGAGATTAAAGGTCACTAGTTTATGAGGGGACGAGGTCAAAGTTACCCGTTTAGTGGGAGCTTGGTCGTTAGTCACAATGGCGAGTATATTGAAAAGTCCTCGTTGCTATTGCCCACGACGGGTGGTGAGGACCTTCGGCAATTGGGCTTACTTTATACCTGTGTAGAATTGTTTCTGACTCCTTAATATTTCCCCACGAGGGTTATGGTTTAGGCTGGGCTTACCGAAGGTTTCCCGGTAATCGGGGTAAAGGAGCACTTAGAAAAGGACCAGGGCAAAAAAAAAAAAATTATTCTTATACTGGCCTATTAAAGGGTCAAGCGGCACGTCATGAGTACTTTGCGGTCAATAAGTAGGTTTTCTATTCTACACGAAATAGTGGGTTCGAAGACGAACAGGACTTAGTCGAATTAAACGGTTCCATAACGCTACCAAAGGAGTAAACGGTGTTAACGAATAATGATTCTCTTTCTCTGACTCTGGTTGTCCTTCTGACTCTCGAAATAGTAAATGGTGACTATATATGTGCTTATTTCCTAAGGGGCTTGACCTAGACTTGTCCGTGGGGGGCGGACCCCAGTGGTTTGGTTCGTTAATTTCTACACCTAAGGCGGAGCTACCGAACAGCTGTGTGTGTGTGAGATATACCTACATAATTCCCAATAGTTTTATCCTTATTTGGAATCGCTATTTATGGAGGTTCGTCAAAATTTCTCTTGGTCAAAGTCTGTCTTTGCTCAGGTGTTCGACCTGATATCTGCTCTCCACGTTCGTATTTTGTGTAATTCCGCGCATGACTCTAATAACTGCTTGCCTTCATATCTATTTATACAAATTAGTGAAATTACATATGTATTTTACTTTTCTTATTCTCTATACAAATGAATATATACAAATTAACATATATATATATATATATATATATATATATATATATATATATATATATATATATATATATATTTATTTCCTTATTCTCACATTAGTCATATTATTTCCATTATTTACATGTAAGGCACTTTGTTAGGATTTCATAATTCCATCGAGCGTCCATTTGTGGAGTTTCTCGCTGGGCCTATTAAATCCTGCAAACTGGTGCCAGCAGCCTACCTATTATATAACACGAGCACCACAACGTAACAAATATGAGCAAAGCCTTCGACACGTCATCTAGAGACACATGCTCACCAACACAATACTGAACACTACACTTGGCTCCAAAGTACCAAAAGTGGCTCGTCAACTTCCTCACAAACAGACAAACACGGTAAGGTATCAGGAACACATCACATGGGCAATGGAGTTCCGCAAGAATCCGTACTCTACCCTACATTTTGTAACCCATTTTTCCAAGACCCTCCTAGAATCTCTACATCACACTCCAAGGACACCAAGCCAGCTCACGATCTACAATTCTACATATCAAACCTCGTATGCTGGCTGCATCAGAACCTACTCATAGTTTCACCTTTATCATGTTTCGTTACACTCTTCACAGCCTACACCCTGTTTTAGGACAAACTCCCTAGTACCCGTATGCAAAACATCAACAGTGCGTGACATCACACTCGGTGTTCGACGACACAACTAAAATGTTAACACAAAATGAACACACCCCGAGCATTCACAGGAACCACACTCTAGTGATCCACGTAACTCATCATCCACACTTACAGCAGTACATCCCCCTCTTTCTTGCCTATGCATCTAAGGCTCGAGCATACAATCTTGCCCCACTCAGTCCAACACACCACAGAAGCCACAGAACACATCACTCGGCCTGGCCACGGGATACGCTCGCAACGGCCAAATTAATAAGGTGAACTCTGATTATTCCATAGTACATAAAACCCTACACAAAACCCGATTGATCCATGCCACTTCTCCCTTGTTAGATGCTAGATTAACTAAAAGTCTCAGACCAAGTATCTGGGTCTGCCAAATAGCAGAACTTCAGATCTTGGCCTATTTGTCGACGTCTAGTAATATTCAATAAGGGGTTGCATTCCGAGTCACCTATATCTCTTGTTGCTCATTTGAGAGCTACAGCCTTAGAGGACTGATCAGCTGCTAAGAAACAATCGATTGGAGTGGATAGTGAGGAGATAGCGATCACCAGCCTTTAACGTACTCAGTTGGAGACCCTGTAAGGTTCAAAATTCAGACAGGTTAGGCAGGAGCAGCTAGACGTGAGATCTAACCCACCACCCACATTTTCTTTTTGGTTACAAGCTTTGGAAATTTTGGTTATGTAATGACGTGATCTATTATTGCGGTTTACTATAGTCTTGTTTTCGATACTTCAATACTAGGTGACCTCTTAAGGTCCTGTAGAAATAACTAGTTAGTCCACGCCCGTCACCCACTCTATCAAGATAACGACCTACTTAAGAAAAATCTATAGACACAACAACTCTAGCCTACTGTTTCCTATCATAGCCTAAATTACATATTACATTATTCTATTGACTAACCCCTACTAATAACTTATTGTGTCAATTACTACAACATCTGATGCGCCACGTCATCCTCGGTGAGTGTTCTAAACAATAGTTGTTATAACCTAACTGAAAATAGATATACTACAGGTTGTATTCTAAGATTTCCAAAATTCAGAGGACATTCGAAGAGTGTAAAACTTCACGATATCTTAGTGTTGGAGTTGGCGGAAAGTGCTCAAACGACTCCCATATCTTGTGGAGAGGGTCCTCTTTCACCACTCTTAATAAGTAAATTGGGTTGCCCTTTACCATCTTCTGAGCTTCCCCCAAACAGTTTGGCCTCTAGAGGAGATTTTTCGACTGTACCTTTGCTTGGGCTCTCTCAACCTCTCTCGAAGGTGAGGAGGTTCCCTACATCTCCTAGAGAGACGGGTAAATGGGCTTCTTCTATAGCTTTTTCCACAGTGAAGGCGGTCCCCTCTATGCTCTCCCAGGGTCGTTCATCCCAAGGCAACTAAGTACATGGGCAGAAGGTTTACTTGTCCCGATGGAAGGACAGAGCCAACAACGACCCCCTGAGGTAAACCATGAGCGGCAAACTCCATGGCGCTCTGCCCTCGACTGTTCGATCTTCGGATAGTGGCTTTCTTTGGTGGCGATGTGCCCGCCCAACACGTTTTTCGATTTGGATCTCTGAAAATTTCATCGTATCTCTGAAATAATTGGCCAGCAGTGGCAAGTTTAGGTGACCCACCCCTGTGCAATTCTACGTCTATCCCGAAAGGATGCCAGCATTAGAGGAGCTTCGCATCCCTCGCTCCTGCTTGAAGCTAGCCGAGGAAGTGTCATCCTAACGCTGCCTTCCCAGCCAAAGGATCTAAGGGAGGATGATAGAAAGGCTCGCTTAGCTAACCCGGAACCCTTTAGCAAGTCCCCAAAAGCGGCAGCACTAAAGGTGCATTCGGTGGCCTGTAGCCCTCGGAGCTTTGTCTCTAAGCGGTCTAAGGTTATTCCCGTGGGTATTTATTCCTCAAAGGGAAGGGGAACCCCTACAGCTGCTTCAATATAGATCAGAAATGGAAAACACCTTAATGGAATTGTTGTGAACTCCGGGTCAATGGGAGGATGATGCTGTGGCTTGTCTCCTACTGAACTACACCTTTATCTATTTTTCTGCAGAATACCAAGTTGGGTGAACCCTACCATGCCATCTCTCCAGGTGTATAAGGCCTTTGCAACCCCACGACCTTTGGAATGGTGCCAGGCCAAGGGCTGCGCATTGTAGAGCTAATGTGATGCATCCGTTATTTCTTTGGTTATTAATACCTCTCCCCGGGTGTTGACAGTTCAGCGGCCCATAGATAAGCGGCATTATGTTGTGTGCTTTCAATCTTCAGCCAACTTCGATACAACAAGATTTTACCGTGTCGTAGTACAGATGTTGAGAACATTTACATTTCTCAGGGGGGTGAAGGGTATACCGAATACGCCACCTCTGGGGGACCTATAAGTTCAATATTAGAGGCTGGGTCTTAGCAGACCGGACCTAAGAGCTGGAGATGTATTTTCTTAATGTGGAAGAGTTCACACATCTCTGTCTTAAGATTGCTTGATATTTCTGCCTAAATTTGCTCATGTGCTCACTTGATTGCCAAGCGGACTTTGGATTAGAGGGGATTGACTACCTTCACGGACGCGATTACTTTACCACTCAAATCTCTTTTCCTATGGCAGGAGTCTCCAAACTTTTTTCACAGTGGGCCAGATAACTGAGAGAATGACAAGCGCGGGCCGCTTAACCACTTTGTTCAATACAATATAATGAATACACAAAAAATAAAGACAACCAACATATTTATTTACAAAACACAAAATACATAAAAAAATAAAGACAAAAACCATATTTATTTACCTAAAAGCTATCAAAGAAGGCGTACTTAGCAATATTAACACCCAGTGTGCACATATCCGAGTCTCACAAACTAAGCAGCAAAAAAGGTTAGAGAGATTTGTGAAACTGGCGTTTAGCTTTTAAGATATCATCAATATTTGCTTTGTAATTGCTGCATCCAATCAAGAGAATTGCTTTCAAAGGTTCATTTGTGGCACAGTGCAGCGGCGGGCCGGATGAACTGACCTCGCGGGCCGGATCTGGCCCGCAAACCGTATTTTGGAGACCCCTGCGCTAGGGTATGTATTGTCGATAGATATGACATCTCATTGGCGCATTGATTGAGCACGATGGATAATCTCTCTCTCGCAGTCGAGGAGTCTAGATCGGTTGAAGAGGCTAATGGGTTCTTCTTGGGTAGCCTTATCGCCGTGGGCATGGCTTCTACAGGTTATTGCTAAAGTCCTGTTACACTCGTTACGACGCTTTCAACGAAGGATACAATGAGAGTTTTTATCCAGATAAAGACGTTTTTATTGTTTTAACATATAAATATTTGTTTAAATTGTAATATTAGTCAGTTTGGCCGCACTCGGCGGCGAGCACGCGCTCCAGGCGAGAACTGAAGACCGCGCACACGTTGCGGACGAAGTATTTCCTCATGTTGACCCACATGCGGTTGGAGGAGAACTTCAGCTCATCGACGTTGCTGTGGTAGACCTTGCCCTCGACATGCGCCCATACGCTGTAGTCAAGAGGATAGAGTTCCGGCGACTGTGGCGGCCTAAATTCCTTCGACCAGAAGTTCATGTTACACCCCAACCACTCTTGCACGGTCTTGGCCGTGTGGGCTGAGGCACCGTCCTTCTGAAAGATGTGGTCCGCCTTCTTCGTGATCTCTTTCACCCAGAGCTTTACTCTCATGGCCAAGATGTCTGTCATTGGTCGCGGTGAGTCTGTAACCGGCCGCAAATCACACTAGACGCATCTCCTCGCCATTCGAACCCATGACGCCGGGCATCATCATGTAGGCCAGATGCTTGTTTGTAGCAAACCCCGGAGATGTCATGAACGAAGCTTACCACGCGGTTGTTCTACTTGTTGCTGACCGGATCGAGTGTGAAGGTTTTTCATTAGAAAAAAAAAGAGAATTCGATTGTCCTGACTCTTCAAGTCGTTGAGAAGGTCACGACAGCGCTCCCGACGTTGTTCTCCGCATACGGTCCGTGAGCAGAGGCCTCTCCACGCACCTCCAGCTTTTGCCGCCCTCCTTCTTTACGGCCCTGGACACCAGGAACACTGAGATGTTCAATTTATTCGCGAGAGCTGACATTTTGAGCTTTGGAACACTTTTGAAGTCCTTTCTTACAGCCAAACGGTTGACAACTTGAGATCTGCCTGAACGAGGTAGATATTCGTGGTCTTCACAGCGAATCTGTCCACGGTCATCAGGCTGACTTTGAGGAGGTTGTTGATGTCGGATTTGTTGTGGCCCGCGCGATGGAGATCAGAGATCTGGATTCTTTTTACTTTCATTTCGACACAACTGTTTACGTTGAAAATGATGTTTTGATGACGGAACTTTTTCTATCACACAGATTAACCTCTCAAAAGTTAAATAAAACACACGAATGTAGCATGACTTTTGCGAAACCCAGTATTCCTGAACGTTTCTCACGCCGACCACTTCCATAGTGTAGTTGAGTGTGAATCGGCGCTCCGAGAGAAGCGATAAGTGCTTAAACGTTATATGCACCACATGCGTGCATTTACTTTGCGTAAATTTGCAGAGCGAGAGCCATATTCTGTTATATTTCGAAGCATGCTAAGCATGGACCTAGCACCAATGCCTCAATGATATCAGGTCATTTTTTCGATTTCGAATCAGGCACACGCGGGGCGCAGCGTCATCTGATGGTTGTTCCCCTGAACCCCTATCGATGACCGTTTGATGGCCAAGACTATTCGCCACATTCTGGTCCAATGTTCACTCTGGGGTATCTTTGCTCAAGCTACTTGTCTCAATATCGGGATTAGTGGGGTCACTAAAGTTTGTCCTTGGGGATTGGCTCGGCTTTATGTTTTGAAAGGATGAAGGAGACAGCCCCCCTTTTCCGAAGAAAACCCGAGCGCTCCTATTACCTTCTTGTCAGTTGTTATTTTTGTGGTTTTATTCTTTGTTGTTCGTTTTTTATTATTTAGTACCGTTTGATCCTTTGTTAAGTTAGACTAAAAATTGGATCTAGACGTCTTTTCGTTGGCTATGCCCTCGTAGGGTGCCGCCAGATAACCGAAGTGCAGGATCTCATTTAGAACCGGGTCAGGTCGGGTCTAATCTTGTCAGTCTTTATTTTTGTTGTTTTATTCTTTGTTGTTCTTGTTTTATTGTTATTTGTTCCAGTTTGATCCTTTGTAAAGTTAGCCTAAAAGTTAGGATTTGTACTTCCTTCGTTGGCTATGCCCTCATAAGGTGCCGCTAGATAAGGGGAGTGCAGGACCTCACGTAGTGTCTGGTTGGGGGAGTTCGTCCAGGCTCCCAGTTTTAGGGATAACCTTACCTCGGATTTTTAAAAAAACGAAAACTAACGAGTGTATCTTCCACAGACAGTGTGTAAGGAGATATCCGTAAAATTCTGAAGTTAGGAGAAGTGAAAATGTGTGGAAGATACAGTATATAGACACAATGGCTTCTTCGGGTATTGGGGTATCGTAAGGAACGGGGTGGTACAAGAAGTTGCTGTGTAAGACCGGCGTAGGAATTGTTACCGGGAGGTAAAATTAATGGGAATTAATGGATATTTAATGGATCGAAAGAAGATTAAATTAAACAATGAATTAATTATTGGAGTGTAATCTTAAAAGGAGTGAAGTGTGACAGAAAAATGAAGTGAGAACAAACAAATGAGAATTGAGAATAAAGGACTCATGAATAGTGTAAAAAGGAGGGAAATAATGAAAAAAAGTCGGTTTGTTAACTCTTAATGGTAGGACCAGAATAGAACCTTTCAAAACCTACTAGAACAGGTACTCGACAGTGAGAACGTGCTCACCCTCTGCCACATCATCATTAAGAATAATAACATAATTAAGGATATAAAATAATCCATTTTTTTGCGCTCTTCGGTGTCTCTGGCCCTCGCACAACGCCATTCTAGTACTGAGTTAAGGCTTTATTGAAGAGAGAGGTCTTTAAGGCGCTTTTAAAGGAAAAGACATAGGGAGAGGGACGTATATAGGCAGTTCATCCCACATCTTAGGCTCACAGATTGACAAAGTAGAGCCACGCATGGAACATAAGGGACTACGAGTGCATGCGACAAAGGGGCTGACCACTACGGTCAGCCAAGAGGATTCAATACCAATATGAACAGATTGATAACAGGATGAGAAATAAGACGGTAACCAATCAGAAACGGTTACAAAAACGCACATAAATTCATGTAGACAAAAGGAAATTATGGTCAACAATATCGAAAGCTATTAAGAGGTCAAGAAACACCAGAATTGAAAGAATGGCTAGTGTCGGCGGTTTTACGAAGGCGTCCATTGAAGTTTAAACGTTCGGATTTGGTGTTATGGCGAAGCTTAAAACTAGACTGAATTACCTCGAGGAGGATATGCAGCCAGGAATCCTGGCGGATACCAGCCTTTAGACAACTTTCGAAAGGAAGGAAAGCTGAGATGTAGGGTGGTAGTGCGTGGGTCGATTGGATCCTTGCTGGGTTTCTTGAGAATGGGGCAGTCTCATATTTAGAGTCGGTTGGGGCCAGACACGAGAACAAGAGTGTTTAAGATGTTAAGGAGGTAAAGGAGGAGAACGAAGTGGAACTGGTTACAAAGAGTTGGAGGGAGAGAGTCTAGCGTAGAGTATTCTCTTTTAGAACAGAAAAGTAGGGAGGGTAATTTTTCTGGCATATGATGGGCAAAATAGGGGAGTTGGGGCTATAGATGGGGTAGAAGGCAGTAGCAAATAGTGAGGTTGAGGGACAGAAGGTATATCAGACCCTATACGGATTAATCTATCGTAGAAGATTGCTGAGAAATTGTCAGGTGCGACAGAGGTATGAGTTTGGGGTAACTTTCAGAAAGAGTTCCGAGAGAGAAGCTTCACGGGCAGACTTAAGGGGCATGGTACGTATGAGTGCCAACGGGTATGTATTTGAGGTAACTTTCAGGAAGAGATACGAGAGAGAAGCTTCAAGGACAGACTTAAAGGGCCTGGTGCGTATGAGTGCCAACGGGTATGCATTTGAGGTAACTTTCAGAAAGAGATACAAGAGAGAAGCTTCACGGGCAGACTTAAGGGGTATGGTACGTATGAGTGCCCACGGCTATGCGTTTGAGGTAACTTTCAGAAAGAGATACGAGAGAGAAGCTTCACGGGCAGACTTAAGGGGCATGGCACGTATGAGTGCCAACGGGTATGCGTTTGAGGTAACTTTCAGAAAGAGATACGAGAGAGAAGCTTCACGGGCAGACTTAAAGGGCCTGGTGCGTATGAGTGCCAACGGGTATGCATTTGAGGTAACTTTCAGAAAGAGATACAAGAGAGAAGCTTCACGGGCAGACTTAAGGGGTATGGTACGTATGAGTGCCCACGGCTATGCGTTTGAGGTGTCTTTCGGAAAGAGATACGAGAGAGAAGCTTCACGGGCAGACTTAAGGGGCATGGCACGTATGAGTGCCAACGGGTATACATTTGAGGTAACTTTCAGAAAGAGTTCCGAGAGAGAAGCTTCACGGGCAGACTTACGGGGCATGGTACGTATGAGTGCCAACGGGTATGCGTTTGAGGTAACTTTCAGAAAGAGTTCCGAGAGAGAAGCTTCACGGGCAGACTTAAGGGGTATGGTACGTATGAGTGCCAACAGGTATGCGCTTGAGGTAACTTTCAGAAAGAGTTCCGAGATAGAAGCTTCACGGGCAGACTTAAGGGGTATGGTACGTATGAGTGCCCACGGCTATGCGTTTGAGGTGTCTTTCGGAAAGAGATACGAGAGAGAGGCTTCACGGGCAGACTTAAGGGGCATGGCACGTATGAGTGCCAACGGGTATGCGTTTGAGGTAACTTTCAGAAAGAGATACGAGAGAGAAGCTTCACGGGCAGACTTAAAGGGCCTGGTGCGTATGAGTGCCAACGGGTATGCGTTTGAGGTAACTTTCAGAAAGAGATACGAGAGAGAAGCTTCACGGGCAGACTTAAAGGGCCTGGTGCGTATGAGTGCCAACGGGTATGCGTTTGAGGTAACTTTCAGAAAGAGATACGAGAGAGAAGCTTCACGGGCAGACTTAAGGGGTATGGTACGTATGAGTGCCCACGGCTATGCGTTTGAGGTGTCTTTCGGAAAGAGATACGAGAGAGAGGCTTCACGGGCAGACTTAAGGGGCATGGCACGTATGAGTGCCAACGGGTATGCGTTTGAGGTAACTTTCAGAAAGAGATACGAGAGAGAAGCTTCACGGGCAGACTTAAAGGGCCTGGTGCGTATGAGTGCCAACGGGTATGCGTTTGAGGTAACTTTCAGAAAGAGATACGAGAGAGAAGCTTCACGGGCAGACTTAAAGGGCCTGGTGCGTATGAGTGCCAACGGGTATGCGTTTGAGGTAACTTTCAGAAAGAGATACGAGAGAGAAGCTTCACGGGCAGACTTAAGGGGTATGGTACGTATGAGTGCCCACGGCTATGCGTTTGAGGTGTCTTTCGGAAAGAGATACGAGAGAGAGGCTTCACGGGCAGACTTAAGGGGCATGGCACGTATGAGTGCCAACGGGTATGCTTTTGAGGTAACTTTCAGAAAGAGATACGAGAGAGAAGCTTCACGGGCAGACTTAAGGGGTATGGTACGTATGAGTGCCCACGGCTATGCGTTTGAGGTGTCTTTCGGAAAGAGATACGAGAGAGAGGCTTCACGGGCAGACTTAAGGGGCATGGCACGTATGAGTGCCAACGGGTATGCGTTTGAGGTAACTTTCAGAAAGAGATACGAGAGAGAAGCTTCACGGGCAGACTTAAAGGGCCTGGTGCGTATGAGTGCCAACGGGTATGCATTTGAGGTAACTTTCAGAAAGAGATACGAGAGAGAAGCTTCACGGGCAGACTTAAGGGGTATGGTGCGTATGAGTGCCAACGGGTATGCATTTGAGGTAACTTTCAGAAAGAGAGATGAGAGAGAAGCTTCACGGGCAGACTTAAGGGGCATGGTACGTATGAGTGCCCACGGGTGTGCGTTTGAGGTAACTTTCAGAAAGAGATACGAGAGAGAAGCTTCACGGGCAGACTTAAGGGGCATGGTGCGTATGAGTGCCAACGGGTATGCATTTGAGGTAACTTTCAAAAAGAGATACGAGAGAGAAGCTTTACGGGCAGACTTAAGGGGCATGGTACGTATGAGTGCCAACGGGTATGCATTTGAGGTAACTTTTAAAAAGAGATACGAGAGAGAAGAATCATGGGCAGATTTTAGGGGCATCGTAGGTATGAGTGCCCACGGCTATGCGTTTGAGGTAACTTTCAGAAAGAGTTCCGAGATAGAAGCTTCACGGGCAGACTTAAAGGGCCTGGTGCGTATGAGTGCCAACGGGTATGCGTTTGAGGTAACTTTCAGAAAGAGATACGAGAGAGAAGCTTCACGGGCAGACTTAAAGGGCCTGGTGCGTATGAGTGCCAACGGGTATGCGTTTGAGGTAACTTTCAGAAAGAGATACGAGAGAGAAGCTTCACGGGCAGACTTAAAGGGCCTGGTGCGTATGAGTGCCAACGGGTATGCGTTTGAGGTAACTTTCAGAAAGAGATACGAGTGAGAAGCTTCACGGGCAGACATAAGGGGCATGGTACGTATGAGTGCCAACGGGTATGCGTTTGAGGTAACTTTCAAAAAGAGATACGAGAGAGAAGAATCATGGGCAGATTGTAGGGGCATCGTAGGTATGAGTGCCAACGGGTATGCGTTTGAGGTAACTTTCAGAAAGAGTTCCGAGATAGAAGCTTCACAGGCAGACTTAAGGGGCATGGTACGTATGAGTGCCCACGGGTATGCGTTTGAGGTAACTTTCAGAAAGAGTTCCGAGATAGAAGCTTCACGGGCAGACTTAAGGGGCATGGCACGTATGAGTGCCAACGGGTATGCGTTTGAGGTAACTTTCAGAAAGAGATACGAGAGAGAAGCTTCACGGGCAGACTTAAGGGGCATGGCACGTATGAGTGCCAACGGGTATGCATTTGAGGTAACTTTCAGAAAGAGATACGAGAGAGAAGCTTCACGGGCAGACTTAAAGGGCCTGGTGCGTATGAGTGCCAACGGGTATGCGTTTGAGGTAACTTTCAGAAAGAGATACGAGAGAGAATCTTCACGGGCAGACATAAGGGGCATGGTACGTATGAGTGCCAACGGGTATGCGTTTGAGGTAACTTTCAAAAAGAGATACGAGAGAGAAGAATCATGGGCAGATTGTAGGGGCATCGTAGGTATGAGTGCCAACGGGTATGCGTTTGAGGTAACTTTCAGAAAGAGTTCCGAGATAGAAGCTTCACGGGCAGACTTAAGGGGCATGGTACGTATGAGTGCCCACGGGTATGCGTTTGAGGTAACTTTCAGAAAGAGATACGAGAGAGAAGCTTCACGGGCAGACTTAAAGGGCCTGGTGCGTATGAGTGCCAACGGGTATGCGTTTGAGGTAACTTTCAGAAAGAGATACGAGAGAGAAGCTTCACGGGCAGACTTAAAGGGCCTGGTGCGTATGAGTGCCAACGGGTATGCGTTTGAGGTAACTTTCAGAAAGAGTTCCGAGATAGAAGCTTCACGGGCAGACTTAAGGGGCATGGTACGTATGAGTGCCCACGGGTATGCGTTTGAGGTAACTTTCAGAAAGAGATACGAGAGAGAAGCTTCACGGGCAGACTTAAGGGGCATGGCACGTATGAGTGCCAACGGGTATGCGTTTGAGGTAACTTTCAGAAAGAGATACGAGAGAGAAGCTTCACGGGCAGACTTAAAGGGCCTGGTGCGTATGAGTGCCAACGGGTATGCGTTTGAGGTAACTTTCAGAAAGAGATACGAGAGAGAAGCTTCACGGGCAGATCTAACGGGCATGGTGCGTATGAGTGCCAACGGGTATGCATTTGAGGTAACTTTCAGAAAGAGATACGAGAGAGAAGCTTTACGGGCAGACTTAAGGGGCATGGTACGTATGAGTGTCAACGGGTATGCGTTTGAGGTAACTTTCAGAAAGAGATACGAGAGAGAAGCTTCACGGGCAGACTTAAAGGGCCTGGTGCGTATGAGTGCTAACGGGTATGCATTTGAGGTAACTTTCAGAAAGAGATACGAGAGAGAAGCTTCACGGGCAGACTTAAGGGGTATGGTGCGTATGAGTGCCAACGGGTATGCATTTGAGGTAACTTTCAGAAAGAGATATGAGAGAGAAGCTTCACGGGCAGACTTAAGGGGCATGGTACGTATGAGTGCCCACGGGTGTGCGTTTGAGGTAACTTTCAGAAAGAGATACGAGAGAGAGGCTTCACGGGCAGACTTAAGGGGCATGGCACGTATGAGTGCCAACGGGTATGCGTTTGAGGTAACTTTCAGAAAGAGATACGAGAGAGAAGCTTCACGGGCAGACTTAAGGGGTATGGTACGTATGAGTGCCCACGGCTATGCGTTTGAGGTGTCTTTCGGAAAGAGATACGAGAGAGAGGCTTCACGGGCAGACTTAAGGGGCATGGCACGTATGAGTGCCAACGGGTATGCGTTTGAGGTAACTTTCAGAAAGAGATACGAGAGAGAAGCTTCACGGGCAGACTTAAAGGGCCTGGTGCGTATGAGTGCCAACGGGTATGCGTTTGAGGTAACTTTCAGAAAGAGATACGAGAGAGAAGCTTCACGGGCAGACTTAAGGGGTATGGTACGTATGAGTGCCCACGGCTATGCGTTTGAGGTGTCTTTCGGAAAGAGATACGAGAGAGAGGCTTCACGGGCAGACTTAAGGGGCATGGCACGTATGAGTGCCAACGGGTATGCGTTTGAGGTAACTTTCAGAAAGAGATACGAGAGAGAAGCTTCACGGGCAGACTTAAAGGGCCTGGTGCGTATGAGTGCCAACGGGTATGCGTTTGAGGTAACTTTCAGAAAGAGATACGAGAGAGAAGCTTCACGGGCAGACTTAAGGGGTATGGTACGTATGAGTGCCCACGGCTATGCGTTTGAGGTGTCTTTCGGAAAGAGATACGAGAGAGAGGCTTCACGGGCAGACTTAAGGGGCATGGCACGTATGAGTGCCAACGGGTATGCGTTTGAGGTAACTTTCAGAAAGAGATACGAGAGAGAAGCTTCACGGGCAGACTTAAAGGGCCTGGTGCGTATGAGTGCCAACGGGTATGCGTTTGAGGTAACTTTCAGAAAGAGATACGAGAGAGAAGCTTCACGGGCAGACTTAAGGGGTATGGTACGTATGAGTGCCCACGGCTATGCGTTTGAGGTGTCTTTCGGAAAGAGATACGAGAGAGAGGCTTCACGGGCAGACTTAAGGGGCATGGCACGTATGAGTGCCAACGGGTATGCGTTTGAGGTAACTTTCAGAAAGAGATACGAGAGAGAAGCTTCACGGGCAGACTTAAAGGGCCTGGTGCGTATGAGTGCCAACGGGTATGCGTTTGAGGTAACTTTCAGAAAGAGATACGAGAGAGAAGCTTCACGGGCAGACTTAAAGGGCCTGGTGCGTATGAGTGCCAACGGGTATGCGTTTGAGGTAACTTTCAGAAAGAGATACGAGAGAGAAGCTTCACGGGCAGACTTAAGGGGTATGGTACGTATGAGTGCCCACGGGTATGCGTTTGAGGTGTCTTTCGGAAAGAAATACGAGAGAGAGGCTTCACGGGCAGACTTAAGGGGCATGGCACGTATGAGTGCCAACGGGTATGCATTTGAGGTAACTTTTAAAAAGAGATACGAGAGAGAAGAATCATGGGCAGATTTTAGGGGCATCGTAGGTATGAGTGCCCACGGCTATGCGTTTGAGGTAACTTTCAGAAAGAGTTCCGAGATAGAAGCTTCACGGGCAGACTTAAAGGGCCTGGTGCGTATGAGTGCCAACGGGTATGCGTTTGAGGTAACTTTCAGAAAGAGATACGAGAGAGAAGCTTCACGGGCAGACTTAAAGGGCCTGGTGCGTATGAGTGCCAACGGGTATGCGTTTGAGGTAACTTTCAGAAAGAGATACGAGAGAGAAGCTTCACGGGCAGACTTAAAGGGCCTGGTGCGTATGAGTGCCAACGGGTATGCGTTTGAGGTAACTTTCAGAAAGAGATACGAGAGAGAAACTTCACGGGCAGACATAAAAGGCATGGTACGTATGAGTGCCAACGGGTATGCGTTTGAGGTAACTTTCAAAAAGAGATACGAGAGAGAAGAATCATGGGCAGATTGTAGGGGCATCGTAGGTATGAGTGCCAACGGGTATGCGTTTGAGGTAACTTTCAGAAAGAGTTCCGAGATAGAAGCTTCACGGGCAGACTTAAGGGGCATGGTACGTATGAGTGCCCACGGGTATGCGTTTGAGGTAACTTTCAGAAAGAGTTCCGAGATAGAAGCTTCACGGGCAGACTTAAGGGGCATGGCACGTATGAGTGCCAACGGGTATGCGTTTGAGGTAACTTTCAGAAAGAGATACGAGAGAGAAGCTTCACGGGCAGACTTGAGGGGCATGGCACGTATGAGTGCCAACGGGTATGCATTTGAGGTAACTTTCAGAAAGAGATACGAGAGAGAAGCTTCACGGGCAGACTTAAAGGGCCTGGTGCGTATGAGTGCCAACGGGTATGCGTTTGAGGTAACTTTCAGAAAGAGATACGAGAGAGAAGCTTCACGGGCAGACATAAGGGGCATGGTACGTATGAGTGCCAACGGGTATGCGTTTGAGGTAACTTTCAAAAAGAGATACGAGAGAGAAGAATCATGGGCAGATTGTAGGGGCATCGTAGGTATGAGTGCCAACGGGTATGCGTTTGAGGTAACTTTCAGAAAGAGTTCCGAGATAGAAGCTTCACGGGCAGACTTAAGGGGCATGGTACGTATGAGTGCCCACGGGTATGCGTTTGAGGTAACTTTCAGAAAGAGATACGAGAGAGAAGCTTCACGGGCAGACTTAAAGGGCCTGGTGCGTATGAGTGCCAACGGGTATGCGTTTGAGGTAACTTTCAGAAAGAGATACGAGAGAGAAGCTTCACGGGCAGACTTAAAGGGCCTGGTGCGTATGAGTGCCAACGGGTATGCGTTTGAGGTAACTTTCAGAAAGAGATACGAGAGAGAAGCTTCACGGGCAGACTTAAGGGGTATGGTACGTATGAGTGCCCACGGCTATGCGTTTGAGGTGTCTTTCGGAAAGAGATACGAGAGAGAGGCTTCACGGGCAGACTTAAGGGGCATGGCACGTATGAGTGCCAACGGGTATGCGTTTGAGGTAACTTTCAGAAAGAGATACGAGAGAGAAGCTTCACGGGCAGACTTAAAGGGCCTGGTGCGTATGAGTGCCAACGGGTATGCGTTTGAGGTAACTTTCAGAAAGAGATACGAGAGAGAAGCTTCACGGGCAGACTTAAGGGGTATGGTACGTATGAGTGCCCACGGCTATGCGTTTGAGGTGTCTTTCGGAAAGAGATACGAGAGAGAGGCTTCACGGGCAGACTTAAGGGGCATGGCACGTATGAGTGCCAACGGGTATGCGTTTGAGGTAACTTTCAGAAAGAGATACGAGAGAGAAGCTTCACGGGCAGACTTAAAGGGCCTGGTGCGTATGAGTGCCAACGGGTATGCGTTTGAGGTAACTTTCAGAAAGAGATACGAGAGAGAAGCTTCACGGGCAGACTTAAGGGGTATGGTACGTATGAGTGCCCACGGGTATGCGTTTGAGGTGTCTTTCGGAAAGAGATACGAGAGAGAGGCTTCACGGGCAGACTTAAGGGGCATGGCACGTATGAGTGCCAACGGGTATGCTTTTGAGGTAACTTTCAGAAAGAGATACGAGAGAGAAGCTTCACGGGCAGACTTAAGGGGTATGGTACGTATGAGTGCCCACGGCTATGCGTTTGAGGTGTCTTTCGGAAAGAGATACGAGAGAGAGGCTTCACGGGCAGACTTAAGGGGCATGGCACGTATGAGTGCCAACGGGTATGCGTTTGAGGTAACTTTCAGAAAGAGATACGAGAGAGAAGCTTCACGGGCAGACTTAAAGGGCCTGGTGCGTATGAGTGCCAACGGGTATGCATTTGAGGTAACTTTCAGAAAGAGATACGAGAGAGAAGCTTCACGGGCAGACTTAAGGGGTATGGTGCGTATGAGTGCCAACGGGTATGCATTTGAGGTAACTTTCAGAAAGAGATATGAGAGAGAAGCTTCACGGGCAGACTTAAGGGGCATGGTACGTATGAGTGCCCACGGGTGTGCGTTTGAGGTAACTTTCAGAAAGAGATACGAGAGAGAAGCTTCACGGGCAGACTTAAGGGGCATGGTGCGTATGAGTGCCAACGGGTATGCATTTGAGGTAACTTTCAGAAAGAGATACGAGAGAGAAGCTTTACGGGCAGACTTAAGGGGCATGGTACGTATGAGTGCCAACGGGTATGCGTTTGAGGTAACTTTTAAAAAGAGATACGAGAGAGAAGAATCATGGGCAGATTTTAGGGGCATCGTAGGTATGAGTGCCCACGGCTATGCGTTTGAGGTAACTTTCAGAAAGAGTTCCGAGATAGAAGCTTCACGGGCAGACTTAAAGGGCCTGGTGCGTATGAGTGCCAACGGGTATGCGTTTGAGGTAACTTTCAGAAAGAGATACGAGAGAGAAGCTTCACGGGCAGACTTAAAGGGCCTGGTGCGTATGAGTGCCAACGGGTATGCGTTTGAGGTAACTTTCAGAAAGAGATACGAGAGAGAAGCTTCACGGGCAGACTTAAAGGGCCTGGTGCGTATGAGTGCCAACGGGTATGCGTTTGAGGTAACTTTCAGAAAGAGATACGAGAGAGAAGCTTCACGGGCAGACATAAGGGGCATGGTACGTATGAGTGCCAACGGGTATGCGTTTGAGGTAACTTTCAAAAAGAGATACGAGAGAGAAGAATCATGGGCAGATTGTAGGGGCATCGTAGGTATGAGTGCCAACGGGTATGCGTTTGAGGTAACTTTCAGAAAGAGTTCCGAGAATGAAGCTTCACGGGCAGACTTAAGGGGCATGGTACGTATGAGTGCCCACGGGTATGCGTTTGAGGTAACTTTCAGAAAGAGATACGAGAGAGAAGCTTCACGGGCAGACTTAAGGGGCATGGCACGTATGAGTGCCAACGGGTATGCGTTTGAGGTAACTTTCAGAAAGAGATACGAGAGAGAAGCTTCACGGGCAGACTTAAGGGGCATGGCACGTATGAGTGCCAACGGGTATGCATTTGAGGTAACTTTCAGAAAGAGATACGAGAGAGAAGCTTCACGGGCAGACTTAAAGGGCCTGGTGCGTATGAGTGCCAACGGGTATGCGTTTGAGGTAACTTTCAGAAAGAGATACGAGAGAGAAGCTTCACGGGCAGACATAAGGGGCATGGTACGTATGAGTGCCAACGGGTATGCGTTTGAGGTAACTTTCAAAAAGAGATACGAGAGAGAAGAATCATGGGCAGATTGTAGGGGCATCGTAGGTATGAGTGCCAACGGGTATGCGTTTGAGGTAACTTTCAGAAAGAGTTCCGAGATAGAAGCTTCACGGGCAGACTTAAGGGGCATGGTACGTATGAGTGCCTACGGGTATGCGTTTGAGGTAACTTTCAGAAAGAGATACGAGAGAGAAGCTTCACGGGCAGACTTAAAGGGCCTGGTGCGTATGAGTGCCAACGGGTATGCGTTTGAGGTAACTTTCAGAAAGAGATACGAGAGAGAAGCTTAACGGGCAGACTTAAAGGGCCTGGTGCGTATGAGTGCCAACGGGTATGCGTTTGAGGTAACTTTCAGAAAGAGTTCCGAGATAGAAGCTTCACGGGCAGACTTAAGGGGCATGGTACGTATGAGTGCCCACGGGTATGCGTTTGAGGTAACTTTCAGAAAGAGATACGAGAGAGAAGCTTCACGGGCAGACTTAAGGGGCATGGCACGTATGAGTGCCAACGGGTATGCGTTTGAGGTAACTTTCAGAAAGAGATACGAGAGAGAAGCTTCACGGGCAGACTTAAAGGGCCTGGTGCGTATGAGTGCCAACGGGTATGCGTTTGAGGTAACTTTCAGAAAGAGATACGAGAGAGAAGCTTCACGGACAGACTTAAGGGGTATGGTACGTATGAGTGCCCACGGCTATGCGTTTGAGGTGTCTTTCGGAAAGAGATACGAGAGAGAGGCTTCACGGGCAGACTTAAGGGGCATGGCACGTATGAGTGCCAACGGGTATGCGTTTGAGGTAACTTTCAGAAAGAGATACGAGAGAGAAGCTTCACGGGCAGACTTAAAGGGCCTGGTGCGTATGAGTGCCAACGGGTATGCGTTTGAGGTAACTTTCAGAAAGAGATACGAGAGAGAAGCTTCACGGGCAGACTTAAGGGGTATGGTACGTATGAGTGCCCACGGCTATGCGTTTGAGGTGTCTTTCGGAAAGAGATACGAGAGAGAGGCTTCACGGGCAGACTTAAGGGGCATGGCACGTATGAGTGCCAACGGGTATGCGTTTGAGGTAACTTTCAGAAAGAGATACGAGAGAGAAGCTTCACGGGCAGACTTAAAGGGCCTGGTGCGTATGAGTGCCAACGGGTATGCGTTTGAGGTAACTTTCAGAAAGAGATACGAGAGAGAAGCTTCACGGGCAGATCTAACGGGCATGGTGCGTATGAGTGCCAACGGGTATGCATTTGAGGTAACTTTCAGAAAGAGATACGAGAGAGAAGCTTTACGGGCAGACTTAAGGGGCATGGTACGTATGAGTGCCAACGGGTATGCGTTTGAGGTAACTTTCAGAAAGAGATACGAGAGAGAAGCTTCACGGGCAGACTTAAAGGGCCTGGTGCGTATGAGTGCTAACGGGTATGCATTTGAGGTAACTTTCAGAAAGAGATACGAGAGAGAAGCTTCACGGGCAGACTTAAGGGGTATGGTGCGTATGAGTGCCAACGGGTATGCATTTGAGGTAACTTTCAGAAAGAGATATGAGAGAGAAGCTTCACGGGCAGACTTAAGGGGTATGGTACGTATGAGTGCCCTCGGCTATGCGTTTGAGGTAACTTTCAGAAAGAGATACGAGAGAGAAGCTTTACGGGCAGATCTAACGGGCATGGTGCGTATGAGTGCCAACGGGTATGCATTTGAGGTAACTTTCAGAAAGAGATATGAGAGAGAAGCTTCACGGGCAGACTTAAGGGGCATGGTACGTATGAGTGCCCACGGGTGTGCGTTTGAGGTAACTTTCAGAAAGAGATACGAGAGAGAGGCTTCACGGGCAGACTTGAGGGGCATGGCACGTATGAGTGCCAACGGGTATGCGTTTGAGGTAACTTTCAGAAAGAGATACGAGAGAGAAGCTTCACGGGCAGACTTAAGGGGTATGGTACGTATGAGTGCCCACGGCTATGCGTTTGAGGTGTCTTTCGGAAAGAGATACGAGAGAGAGGCTTCACGGGCAGACTTAAGGGGCATGGCACGTATGAGTGCCAACGGGTATGCGTTTGAGGTAACTTTCAGAAAGAGATACGAGAGAGAAGCTTCACGGGCAGACTTAAAGGGCCTGGTGCGTATGAGTGCCAACGGGTATGCGTTTGAGGTAACTTTCAGAAAGAGATACGAGAGAGAAGCTTCACGGGCAGACTTAAGGGGTATGGTACGTATGAGTGCCAACGGGTATGCGTTTGAGGTAACTTTCAGAAAGAGATACGAGAGAGAAGCTTCACGGGCAGACTTAAAGGGCCTGGTGCGTATGAGTGCCAACGGGTATGCGTTTGAGGTAACTTTCAGAAAGAGATACGAGAGAGAAGCTTCACGGGCAGACTTAAGGGGTATGGTACGTATGAGTGCCCACGGCTATGCGTTTGAGGTGTCTTCCGGAAAGAGATACGAGAGAGAGGCTTCACGGGCAGACTTAAGGGGCATGGCACGTATGAGTGCCAACGGGTATGCGTTTGAGGTAACTTTCAGAAAGAGATACGAGAGAGAAGCTTCACGGGCAGACTTAAAGGGCCTGGTGCGTATGAGTGCCAACGGGTATGCGTTTGAGGTAACTTTCAGAAAGAGATACGAGAGAGAAGCTTCACGGGCAGACTTAAGGGGTATGGTACGTATGAGTGCCCACGGCTATGCGTTTGAGGTGTCTTTCGGAAAGAGATACGAGAGAGAGGCTTCACGGGCAGACTTAAGGGGCATGGCACGTATGAGTGCCAACGGGTATGCGTTTGAGGTAACTTTCAGAAAGAGATACGAGAGAGAAGCTTCACGGGCAGACTTAAAGGGCCTGGTGCGTATGAGTGCCAACGGGTATGCGTTTGAGGTAACTTTCAGAAAGAGATACGAGAGAGAAGCTTCACGGGCAGACTTAAGGGGTATGGTACGTATGAGTGCCCACGGCTATGCGTTTGAGGTGTCTTTCGGAAAGAGATACGAGAGAGAGGCTTCACGGGCAGACTTAAGGGGCATGGCACGTATGAGTGCCAACGGGTATGCGTTTGAGGTAACTTTCAGAAAGAGATACGAGAGAGAAGATTCACGGGCAGACTTAAAGGGCCTGGTGCGTATGAGTGCCAACGGGTATGCGTTTGAGGTAACTTTCAGAAAGAGATACGAGAGAGAAGCTTCACGGGCAGACTTAAGGGGTATGGTACGTATGAGTGCCCACGGGTATGCGTTTGAGGTGTCTTTCGGAAAGAGATACGAGAGAGAGGCTTCACGGGCAGACTTAAGGGGCATGGCACGTATGAGTGCCAACGGGTATGCTTTTGAGGTAACTTTCAGAAAGAGATACGAGAGAGAAGCTTCACGGGCAGACTTAAGGGGTATGGTACGTATGAGTGCCCACGGCTATGCGTTTGAGGTGTCTTTCGGAAAGAGATACGAGAGAGAGGCTTCACGGGCAGACTTAAGGGGCATGGCACGTATGAGTGCCAACGGGTATGCGTTTGAGGTAACTTTCAGAAAGAGATACGAGAGAGAAGCTTCACGGGCAGACTTAAAGGGCCTGGTGCGTATGAGTGCCAACGGGTATGCATTTGAGGTAACTTTCAGAAAGAGATACGAGAGAGAAGCTTCACGGGCAGACTTAAGGGGTATGGTGCGTATGAGTGCCAACGGGTATGCATTTGAGGTAACTTTCAGAAAGAGATATGAGAGAGAAGCTTCACGGGCAGACTTAAGGGGCATGGTACGTATGAGTGCCCACGGGTGTGCGTTTGAGGTAACTTTCAGAAAGAGATACGAGAGAGAAGCTTCACGGGCAGACTTAAGGGGCATGGTGCGTATGAGTGCCAACGGGTATGCATTTGAGGTAACTTTCAGAAAGAGATACGAGAGAGAAGCTTTACGGGCAGACTTAAGGGGCATGGTACGTATGAGTGCCAACGGGTATGCGTTTGAGGTAACTTTTAAAAAGAGATACGAGAGAGAAGAATCATGGGCAGATTTTAGGGGCATCGTAGGTATGAGTGCCCACGGCTATGCGTTTGAGGTAACTTTCAGAAAGAGTTCCGAGATAGAAGCTTCACGGGCAGACTTAAAGGGCCTGGTGCGTATGAGTGCCAACGGGTATGCGTTTGAGGTAACTTTCAGAAAGAGATACGAGAGAGAAGCTTCACGGGCAGACTTAAAGGGCCTGGTGCGTATGAGTGCCAACGGGTATGCGTTTGAGGTAACTTTCAGAAAGAGATACGAGAGAGAAGCTTCACGGGCAGACTTAAAGGGCCTGGTGCGTATGAGTGCCAACGGGTATGCGTTTGAGGTAACTTTCAGAAAGAGATACGAGAGAGAAGCTTCACGGGCAGACATAAGGGGCATGGTACGTATGAGTGCCAACGGGTATGCGTTTGAGGTAACTTTCAAAAAGAGATACGAGAGAGAAGAATCATGGGCAGATTGTAGGGGCATCGTAGGTATGAGTGCCAACGGGTATGCGTTTGAGGTAACTTTCAGAAAGAGTTCCGAGATAGAAGCTTCACGGGCAGACTTAAGGGGCATGGTACGTATGAGTGCCCACGGGTATGCGTTTGAGGTAACTTTCAGGAAGAGATACGAGAGAGAAGCTTCACGGGCAGACTTAAGGGGCATGGCACGTATGAGTGCCAACGGGTATGCGTTTGAGGTAACTTTCAGAAAGAGATACGAGAGAGAAGCTTCACGGGCAGACTTAAGGGGCATGGCACGTATGAGTGCCAACGGGTATGCATTTGAGGTAACTTTCAGAAAGAGATACGAGAGAGAAGCTTCACGGGCAGACTTAAAGGGCCTGGTGCGTATGAGTGCCAACGGGTATGCGTTTGAGGTAACTTTCAGAAAGAGATACGAGAGAGAAGCTTCACGGGCAGACATAAGGGGCATGGTACGTATGAGTGCCAACGGGTATGCGTTTGAGGTAACTTTCAAAAAGAGATACGAGAGAGAAGAATCATGGGCAGATTGTAGGGGCATCGTAGGTATGAGTGCCAACGGGTATGCGTTTGAGGTAACTTTCAGAAAGAGTTCCGAGATAGAAGCTTCACGGGCAGACTTAAGGGGCATGGTACGTATGAGTGCCTACGGGTATGCGTTTGAGGTAACTTTCAGAAAGAGATACGAGAGAGAAGCTTCACGGGCAGACTTAAAGGGCCTGGTGCGTATGAGTGCCAACGGGTATGCGTTTGAGGTAACTTTCAGAAAGAGATACGAGAGAGAAGCTTCACGGGCAGACTTAAAGGGCCTGGTGCGTATGAGTGCCAACGGGTATGCGTTTGAGGTAACTTTCAGAAAGAGTTCCGAGATAGAAGCTTCACGGGCAGACTTAAGGGGCATGGTACGTATGAGTGCCCACGGGTATGCGTTTGAGGTAACTTTCAGAAAGAGATACGAGAGAGAAGCTTCACGGGCAGACTTAAGGGGCATGGCACGTATGAGTGCCAACGGGTATGCGTTTGAGGTAACTTTCAGAAAGAGATACGAGAGAGAAGCTTCACGGGCAGACTTAAAGGGCCTGGTGCGTATGAGTGCCAACGGGTATGCGTTTGAGGTAACTTTCAGAAAGAGATACGAGAGAGAAGCTTCACGGACAGACTTAAGGGGTATGGTACGTATGAGTGCCCAGGGCTATGCGTTTGAGGTGTCTTTCGGAAAGAGATACGAGAGAGAGGCTTCACGGGCAGACTTAAGGGGCATGGCACGTATGAGTGCCAACGGGTATGCGTTTGAGGTAACTTTCAGAAAGAGATACGAGAGAGAAGCTTCACGGGCAGACTTAAAGGGCCTGGTGCGTATGAGTGCCAACGGGTATGCGTTTGAGGTAACTTTCAGAAAGAGATACGAGAGAGAAGCTTCACGGGCAGACTTAAGGGGTATGGTACGTATGAGTGCCCACGGCTATGCGTTTGAGGTGTCTTTCGGAAAGAGATACGAGAGAGAGGCTTCACGGGCAGACTTAAGGGGCATGGCACGTATGAGTGCCAACGGGTATGCGTTTGAGGTAACTTTCAGAAAGAGATACGAGAGAGAAGCTTCACGGGCAGACTTAAAGGGCCTGGTGCGTATGAGTGCCAACGGGTATGCGTTTGAGGTAACTTTCAGAAAGAGATACGAGAGAGAAGCTTCACGGGCAGATCTAACGGGCATGGTGCGTATGAGTGCCAACGGGTATGCATTTGAGGTAACTTTCAGAAAGAGATACGAGAGAGAAGCTTTACGTGCAGACTTAAGGGGCATGGTACGTATGAGTGCCAACGGGTATGCGTTTGAGGTAACTTTCAGAAAGAGATACGAGAGAGAAGCTTCACGGGCAGACTTAAAGGGCCTGGTGCGTATGAGTGCTAACGGGTATGCATTTGAGGTAACTTTCAGAAAGAGATACGAGAGAGAAGCTTCACGGGCAGACTTAAGGGGTATGGTGCGTATGAGTGCCAACGGGTATGCATTTGAGGTAACTTTCAGAAAGAGATATGAGAGAGAAGCTTCACGGGCAGACTTAAGGGGTATGGTACGTATGAGTGCCCTCGGCTATGCGTTTGAGGTAACTTTCAGAAAGAGATACGAGAGAGAAGCTTTACGGGCAGATCTAACGGGCATGGTGCGTATGAGTGCCAACGGGTATGCATTTGAGGTAACTTTCAGAAAGAGATATGAGAGAGAAGCTTCACGGGCAGACTTAAGGGGCATGGTACGTATGAGTGCCCACGGGTGTGCGTTTGAGGTAACTTTCAGAAAGAGATACGAGAGAGAGGCTTCACGGGCAGACTTAAGGGGCATGGCACGTATGAGTGCCAACGGGTATGCGTTTGAGGTAACTTTCAGAAAGAGATACGAGAGAGAAGCTTCACGGGCAGACTTAAGGGGTATGGTACGTATGAGTGCCCACGGCTATGCGTTTGAGGTGTGTTTCGGAAAGAGATACGAGAGAGAGGCTTCACGGGCAGACTTAAGGGGCATGGCACGTATGAGTGCCAACGGGTATGCGTTTGAGGTAACTTTCAGAAAGAGATACGAGAGAGAAGCTTCACGGGCAGACTTAAAGGGCCTGGTGCGTATGAGTGCCAACGGGTATGCGTTTGAGGTAACTTTCAGAAAGAGATACGAGAGAGAAGCTTCACGGGCAGACTTAAGGGGTATGGTACGTATGAGTGCCCACGGCTATGCGTTTGAGGTGTCTTTCGGAAAGAGATACGAGAGAGAGGCTTCACGGGCAGACTTAAGGGGCATGGCACGTATGAGTGCCAACGGGTATGCGTTTGAGGTAACTTTCAGAAAGAGATACGAGAGAGAAGCTTCACGGGCAGACTTAAAGGGCCTGGTGCGTATGAGTGCCAACGGGTATGCGTTTGAGGTAACTTTCAGAAAGAGATACGAGAGAGAAGCTTCACGGGCAGACTTAAGGGGTATGGTACGTATGAGTGCCCACGGCTATGCGTTTGAGGTGTCTTTCGGAAAGAGATACGAGAGAGAGGCTTCACGGGCAGACTTAAGGGGCATGGCACGTATGAGTGCCAACGGGTATGCGTTTGAGGTAACTTTCAGAAAGAGATACGAGAGAGAAGCTTCACGGGCAGACTTAAAGGGCCTGGTGCGTATGAGTGCCAACGGGTATGCGTTTGAGGTAACTTTCAGAAAGAGATACGAGAGAGAAGCTTCACGGGCAGACTTAAGGGGTATGGTACGTATGAGTGCCCACGGCTATGCGTTTGAGGTGTCTTTCGGAAAGAGATACGAGAGAGAGGCTTCACGGGCAGACTTAAGGGGCATGGCACGTATGAGTGCCAACGGGTATGCGTTTGAGGTAATTTTCAGAAAGAGATACGAGAGAGAAGCTTCACGGGCAGACTTAAAGGGCCTGGTGCGTATGAGTGCCAACGGGTATGCGTTTGAGGTAACTTTCAGAAAGAGATACGAGAGAGAAGCTTCACGGGCAGACTTAAAGGGCCTGGTGCGTATGAGTGCCAACGGGTATGCGTTTGAGGTAACTTTCAGAAAGAGATACGAGAGAGAAGCTTCACGGGCAGACTTAAGGGGTATGGTACGTATGAGTGCCCACGGGTATGCGTTTGAGGTGTCTTTCGGAAAGAAATACGAGAGAGAGGCTTCACGGGCAGACTTAAGGGGCATGGCACGTATGACTGCCAACGGGTATGCATTTGAGGTAACTTTTAAAAAGAGATACGAGAGAGAAGAATCATGGGCAGATTTTAGGGGCATCGTAGGTATGAGTGCCCACGGCTATGCGTTTGAGGTAACTTTCAGAAAGAGTTCCGAGATAGAAGCTTCACGGGCAGACTTAAAGGGCCTGGTGCGTATGAGTGCCAACGGGTATGCGTTTGAGGTAACTTTCAGAAAGAGATACGAGAGAGAAGCTTCACGGGCAGACTTAAAGGGCCTGGTGCGTATGAGTGCCAACGGGTATGCGTTTGAGGTAACTTTCAGAAAGAGATACGAGAGAGAAGCTTCACGGGCAGACTTAAAGGGCCTGGTGCGTATGAGTGCCAACGGGTATGCGTTTGAGGTAACTTTCAGAAAGAGATACGAGAGAGAAGCTTCACGGGCAGACATAAGGGGCATGGTACGTATGAGTGCCAACGGGTATGCGTTTGAGGTAACTTTCAAAAAGAGATACGAGAGAGAAGAATCATGGGCAGATTGTAGGGGCATCGTAGGTATGAGTGCCAACGGGTATGCGTTTGAGGTAACTTTCAGAAAGAGTTCCGAGATAGAAGCTTCACGGGCAGACTTAAGGGGCATGGTACGTATGAGTGCCCACGGGTATGCGTTTGAGGTAACTTTCAGAAAGAGTTCCGAGATAGAAGCTTCACGGGCAGACTTAAGGGGCATGGCACGTATGAGTGCCAACGGGTATGCGTTTGAGGTAACTTTCAGAAAGAGATACGAGAGAGAAGCTTCACGGGCAGACTTAAGGGGCATGGCACGTATGAGTGCCAACGGGTATGCATTTGAGGTAACTTTCAGAAAGAGATACGAGAGAGAAGCTTCACGGGCAGACTTAAAGGGCCTGGTGCGTATGAGTGCCAACGGGTATGCGTTTGAGGTAACTTTCAGAAAGAGATACGAGAGAGAAGCTTCACGGGCAGACATAAGGGGCATGGTACGTATGAGTGCCAACGGGTATGCGTTTGAGGTAACTTTCAAAAAGAGATACGAGAGAGAAGAATCATGGGCAGATTGTAGGGGCATCGTAGGTATGAGTGCCAACGGGTATGCGTTTGAGGTAACTTTCAGAAAGAGTTCCGAGATAGAAGCTTCACGGGCAGACTTAAGGGGCATGGTACGTATGAGTGCCCACGGGTATGCGTTTGAGGTAACTTTCAGAAAGAGATACGAGAGAGAAGCTTCACGGGCAGACTTAAAGGGCCTGGTGCGTATGAGTGCCAACGGGTATGCGTTTGAGGTAACTTTCAGAAAGAGATACGAGAGAGAAGCTTCACGGGCAGACTTAAAGGGCCTGGTGCGTATGAGTGCCAACGGGTATGCGTTTGAGGTAACTTTCAGAAAGAGATACGAGAGAGAAGCTTCACGGGCAGACTTAAGGGGTATGGTACGTATGAGTGCCCACGGCTATGCGTTTGAGGTGTCTTTCGGAAAGAGATACGAGAGAGAGGCTTCACGGGCAGACTTAAGGGGCATGGCACGTATGAGTGCCAACGGGTATGCGTTTGAGGTAACTTTCAGAAAGAGATACGAGAGAGAAGCTTCACGGGCAGACTTAAAGGGCCTGGTGCGTATGAGTGCCAACGGGTATGCGTTTGAGGTAACTTTCAGAAAGAGATACGAGAGAGAAGCTTCACGGGCAGACTTAAGGGGTATGCTACGTATGAGTGCCCACGGCTATGCGTTTGAGGTGTCTTTCGGAAAGAGATACGAGAGAGAGGCTTCACGGGCAGACTTAAGGGGCATGGCACGTATGAGTGCCAACGGGTATGCGTTTGAGGTAACTTTCAGAAAGAGATACGAGAGAGAAGCTTCACGGGCAGACTTAAAGGGCCTGGTGCGTATGAGTGCCAACGGGTATGCGTTTGAGGTAACTTTCAGAAAGAGATACGAGAGAGAAGCTTCACGGGCAGACTTAAGGGGTATGGTACGTATGAGTGCCCACGGCTATGCGTTTGAGGTGTCTTTCGGAAAGAGATACGAGAGAGAGGCTTCACGGGCAGACTTAAGGGGCATGGCACGTATGAGTGCCAACGGGTATGCGTTTGAGGTAACTTTCAGAAAGAGATACGAGAGAGAAGCTTCACGGGCAGACTTAAAGGGCCTGGTGCGTATGAGTGCCAACGGGTATGCGTTTGAGGTAACTTTCAGAAAGAGATACGAGAGAGAAGCTTCACGGGCAGACTTAAGGGGTATGGTACGTATGAGTGCCCACGGCTATGCGTTTGAGGTGTCTTTCGGAAAGAGATACGAGAGAGAGGCTTCACGGGCAGACTTAAGGGGCATGGCACGTATGAGTGCCAACGGGTATGCGTTTGAGGTAACTTTCAGAAAGAGATACGAGAGAGAAGCTTCACGGGCAGACTTAAAGGGCCTGGTGCGTATGAGTGCCAACGGGTATGCGTTTGAGGTAACTTTCAAAAAGAGATACGAGAGAGAAGCTTCACGGGCAGACTTAAGGGGTATGGTACGTATGAGTGCCCGCGGGTATGCGTTTGAGGTGTCTTTCGGAAAGAGATACGAGAGAGAGGCTTCACGGGCAGACTTAAGGGGCATGGCACGTATGAGTGCCAACGGGTATGCTTTTGAGGTAACTTTCAGAAAGAGATACGAGAGAGAAGCTTCACGGGCAGACTTAAGGGGTATGGTACGTATGAGTGCCCACGGCTATGCGTTTGAGGTGTCTTTCGGAAAGAGATACGAGAGAGAGGCTTCACGGGCAGACTTAAGGGGCATGGCACGTATGAGTGCCAACGGGTATGCGTTTGAGGTAACTTTCAGAAAGAGATACGAGAGAGAAGCTTCACGGGCAGACTTAAAGGGCCTGGTGCGTATGAGTGCCAACGGGTATGCATTTGAGGTAACTTTCAGAAAGAGATACGAGAGAGAAGCTTCACGGGCAGACTTAAGGGGTATGGTGCGTATGAGTGCCAACGGGTATGCATTTGAGGTAACTTTCAGAAAGAGATATGAGAGAGAAGCTTCACGGGCAGACTTAAGGGGCATGGTACGTATGAGTGCCCACGGGTGTGCGTTTGAGGTAACTTTCAGAAAGAGATACGAGAGAGAAGCTTCACGGGCAGACTTAAAGGGCCTGGTGCGTATGAGTGCCAACGGGTATGCGTTTGAGGTAACTTTCAGAAAGAGATACGAGAGAGAAGCTTCACGGGCAGACTTAAAGGGCCTGGTGCGTATGAGTGCCAACGGGTATGCGTTTGAGGTAACTTTCAGAAAGAGATACGAGAGAGAAGCTTCACGGGCAGACTTAAAGGGCCTGGTGCGTATGAGTGCCAACGGCGTTTGCGTTTGAGGTAACTTTCAGAAAGAGATACGAGAGAGAAGCTTCACGGGCAGACATAAGGGGCATGGTACGTATGAGTGCCAACGGGTATGCGTTTGAGGTAACTTTCAAAAAGAGATACGAGAGAGAAGAATCATGGGCAGATTGTAGGGGCATCGTAGGTATGAGTGCCAACGGGTATGCGTTTGAGGTAACTTTCAGAAAGAGTTCCGAGATAGAAGCTTCACGGGCAGACTTAAGGGGCATGGTACGTATGAGTGCCCACGGGTATGCGTTTGAGGTAACTTTCAGAAAGAGATACGAGAGAGAAGCTTCACGGGCAGACTTAAGGGGCATGGCACGTATGAGTGCCAACGGGTATGCGTTTGAGGTAACTTTCAGAAAGAGATACGAGAGAGAAGCTTCACGGGCAGACTTAAGGGGCATGGCACGTATGAGTGCCAACGGGTATGCATTTGAGGTAACTTTCAGAAAGAGATACGAGAGAGAAGCTTCACGGGCAGACTTAAAGGGCCTGGTGCGTATGAGTGCCAACGGGTATGCGTTTGAGGTAACTTTCAGAAAGAGATACGAGAGAGAAGCTTCACGGGCAGACATAAGGGGCATGGTACGTATGAGTGCCAACGGGTATGCGTTTGAGGTAACTTTCAAAAAGAGATACGAGAGAGAAGAATCATGGGTAGATTGTAGGGGCATCGTAGGTATGAGTGCCAACGGGTATGCGTTTGAGGTAACTTTCAGAAAGAGTTCCGAGATAGAAGCTTCACGGGCAGACTTAAGGGGCATGGTACGTATGAGTGCCTACGGGTATGCGTTTGAGGTAACTTTCAGAAAGAGATACGAGAGAGAAGCTTCACGGGCAGACTTAAAGGGCCTGGTGCGTATGAGTGCCAACGGGTATGCGTTTGAGGTAACTTTCAGAAAGAGATACGAGAGAGAAGCTTCACGGGCAGACTTAAAGGGCCTGCTGCGTATGAGTGCCAACGGGTATGCGTTTGAGGTAACTTTCAGAAAGAGTTCCGAGATAGAAGCTTCACGGGCAGACTTAAGGGGCATGGTACGTATGAGTGCCCACGGGTATGCGTTTGAGGTAACTTTCAGAAAGAGATACGAGAGAGAAGCTTCACGGGCAGACTTAAGGGGCATGGCACGTATGAGTGCCAACGGGTATGCGTTTGAGGTAACTTTCAGAAAGAGATACGAGAGAGAAGCTTCACGGGCAGACTTAAGGGGCATGGCACGTATGAGTGCCAACGGGTATGCATTTGAGGTAACTTTCAGAAAGAGATACGAGAGAGAAGCTTCACGGGCAGACTTAAAGGGCCTGGTGCGTATGAGTGCCAACGGGTATGCGTTTGAGGTAACTTTCAGAAAGAGATACGAGAGAGAAGCTTCACGGGCAGACATAAGGGGCATGGTACGTATGAGTGCCAACGGGTATGCGTTTGAGGTAACTTTCAAAAAGAGATACGAGAGAGAAGAATCATGGGTAGATTGTAGGGGCATCGTAGGTATGAGTGCCAACGGGTATGCGTTTGAGGTAACTTTCAGAAAGAGTTCCGAGATAGAAGCTTCACGGGCAGACTTAAGGGGCATGGTACGTATGAGTGCCTACGGGTATGCGTTTGAGGTAACTTTCAGAAAGAGATACGAGAGAGAAGCTTCACGGGCAGACTTAAAGGGCCTGGTGCGTATGAGTGCCAACGGGTATGCGTTTGAGGTAACTTTCAGAAAGAGATACGAGAGAGAAGCTTCACGGGCAGACTTAAAGGGCCTGCTGCGTATGAGTGCCAACGGGTATGCGTTTGAGGTAACTTTCAGAAAGAGATACGAGAGAGAAGCTTCACGGGCAGACTTAAAGGGCCTGGTGCGTATGAGTGCCAACGGGTATGCGTTTGAGGTAACTTTCAGAAAGAGATACGAGAGAGAAGCTTCACGGGCAGACTTAAGGGGTATGGTACGTATGAGTGCCCACGGGTATGCGTTTGAGGTGTCTTTCGGAAAGAAATACGAGAGAGAGGCTTCACGGGCAGACTTAAGGGGCATGGCACGTATGAGTGCCAACGGGTATGCATTTGAGGTAACTTTTAAAAAGAGATACGAGAGAGAAGAATCATGGGCAGATTTTAGGGGCATCGTAGGTATGAGTGCCCACGGCTATGCGTTTGAGGTAACTTTCAGAAAGAGTTCCGAGATAGAAGCTTCACGGGCAGACTTAAAGGGCCTGGTGCGTATGAGTGCCAACGGGTATGCGTTTGAGGTAACTTTCAGAAAGAGATACGAGAGAGAAGCTTCACGGGCAGACTTAAAGGGCCTGGTGCGTATGAGTGCCAACGGGTATGCGTTTGAGGTAACTTTCAGAAAGAGATACGAGAGAGAAGCTTCACGGGCAGACTTAAAGGGCCTGGTGCGTATGAGTGCCAACGGGTATGCGTTTGAGGTAACTTTCAGAAAGAGATACGAGAGAGAAGCTTCACGGGCAGACATAAGGGGCATGGTACGTATGAGTGCCAACGGGTATGCGTTTGAGGTAACTTTCAAAAAGAGATACGAGAGAGAAGAATCATGGGCAGATTGTAGGGGCATCGTAGGTATGAGTGCCAACGGGTATGCGTTTGAGGTAACTTTCAGAAAGAGTTCCGAGATAGAAGCTTCACGGGCAGACTTAAGGGGCATGGTACGTATGAGTGCCCACGGGTATGCGTTTGAGGTAACTTTCAGAAAGAGTTCCGAGATAGAAGCTTCACGGGCAGACTTAAGGGGCATGGCACGTATGAGTGCCAACGGGTATGCGTTTGAGGTAACTTTCAGAAAGAGATACGAGAGAGAAGCTTCACGGGCAGACTTAAGGGGCATGGCACGTATGAGTGCCAACGGGTATGCATTTGAGGTAACTTTCAGAAAGAGATACGAGAGAGAAGCTTCACGGGCAGACTTAAAGGGCCTGGTGCGTATGAGTGCCAACGGGTATGCGTTTGAGGTAACTTTCAGAAAGAGATACGAGAGAGAAGCTTCACGGGCAGACATAAGGGGCATGGTACGTATGAGTGCCAACGGGTATGCGTTTGAGGTAACTTTCAAAAAGAGATACGAGAGAGAAGAATCATGGGCAGATTGTAGGGGCATCGTAGGTATGAGTGCCAACGGGTATGCGTTTGAGGTAACTTTCAGAAAGAGTTCCGAGATAGAAGCTTCACGGGCAGACTTAAGGGGCATGGTACGTATGAGTGCCCACGGGTATGCGTTTGAGGTAACTTTCAGAAAGAGATACGAGAGAGAAGCTTCACGGGCAGACTTAAAGGGCCTGGTGCGTATGAGTGCCAACGGGTATGCGTTTGAGGTAACTTTCAGAAAGAGATACGAGAGAGAAGCTTCACGGGCAGACTTAAAGGGCCTGGTGCGTATGAGTGCCAACGGGTATGCGTTTGAGGTAACTTTCAGAAAGAGATACGAGAGAGAAGCTTCACGGGCAGACTTAAGGGGTATGGTACGTATGAGTGCCCACGGCTATGCGTTTGAGGTGTCTTTCGGAAAGAGATACGAGAGAGAGGCTTCACGGGCAGACTTAAGGGGCATGGCACGTATGAGTGCCAACGGGTATGCGTTTGAGGTAACTTTCAGAAAGAGATACGAGAGAGAAGCTTCACGGGCAGACTTAAAGGGCCTGGTGCGTATGAGTGCCAACGGGTATGCGTTTGAGGTAACTTTCAGAAAGAGATACGAGAGAGAAGCTTCACGGGCAGACTTAAGGGGTATGCTACGTATGAGTGCCCACGGCTATGCGTTTGAGGTGTCTTTCGGAAAGAGATACGAGAGAGAGGCTTCACGGGCAGACTTAAGGGGCATGGCACGTATGAGTGCCAACGGGTATGCGTTTGAGGTAACTTTCAGAAAGAGATACGAGAGAGAAGCTTCACGGGCAGACTTAAAGGGCCTGGTGCGTATGAGTGCCAACGGGTATGCGTTTGAGGTAACTTTCAGAAAGAGATACGAGAGAGAAGCTTCACGGGCAGACTTAAGGGGTATGGTACGTATGAGTGCCCACGGCTATGCGTTTGAGGTGTCTTTCGGAAAGAGATACGAGAGAGAGGCTTCACGGGCAGACTTAAGGGGCATGGCACGTATGAGTGCCAACGGGTATGCGTTTGAGGTAACTTTCAGAAAGAGATACGAGAGAGAAGCTTCACGGGCAGACTTAAAGGGCCTGGTGCGTATGAGTGCCAACGGGTATGCGTTTGAGGTAACTTTCAGAAAGAGATACGAGAGAGAAGCTTCACGGGCAGACTAAAGGGGTATGGTACGTATGAGTGCCCACGGCTATGCGTTTGAGGTGTCTTTCGGAAAGAGATACGAGAGAGAGGCTTCACGGGCAGACTTAAGGGGCATGGCACGTATGAGTGCCAACGGGTATGCGTTTGAGGTAACTTTCAGAAAGAGATACGAGAGAGAAGCTTCACGGGCAGACTTAAAGGGCCTGGTGCGTATGAGTGCCAACGGGTATGCGTTTGAGGTAACTTTCAGAAAGAGATACGAGAGAGAAGCTTCACGGGCAGACTTAAGGGGTATGGTACGTATGAGTGCCCACGGGTATGCGTTTGAGGTGTCTTTCGGAAAGAGATACGAGAGAGAGGCTTCACGGGCAGACTTAAGGGGCATGGCACGTATGAGTGCCAACGGGTATGCTTTTGAGGTAACTTTCAGAAAGAGATACGAGAGAGAAGCTTCACGGGCAGACTTAAGGGGTATGGTACGTATGAGTGCCCACGGCTATGCGTTTGAGGTGTCTTTCGGAAAGAGATACGAGAGAGAGGCTTCACGGGCAGACTTAAGGGGCATGGCACGTATGAGTGCCAACGGGTATGCGTTTGAGGTAACTTTCAGAAAGAGATACGAGAGAGAAGCTTCACGGGCAGACTTAAAGGGCCTGGTGCGTATGAGTGCCAACGGGTATGCATTTGAGGTAACTTTCAGAAAGAGATACGAGAGAGAAGCTTCACGGGCAGACTTAAGGGGTATGGTGCGTATGAGTGCCAACGGGTATGCATTTGAGGTAACTTTCAGAAAGAGATATGAGAGAGAAGCTTCACGGGCAGACTTAAGGGGCATGGTACGTATGAGTGCCCACGGGTGTGCGTTTGAGGTAACTTTCAGAAAGAGATACGAGAGAGAAGCTTCACGGGCAGACTTAAAGGGCCTGGTGCGTATGAGTGCCAACGGGTATGCGTTTGAGGTAACTTTCAGAAAGAGATACGAGAGAGAAGCTTCACGGGCAGACTTAAAGGGCCTGGTGCGTATGAGTGCCAACGGGTATGCGTTTGAGGTAACTTTCAGAAAGAGATACGAGAGAGAAGCTTCACGGGCAGACTTAAAGGGCCTGGTGCGTATGAGTGCCAACGGCGTTTGCGTTTGAGGTAACTTTCAGAAAGAGATACGAGAGAGAAGCTTCACGGGCAGACATAAGGGGCATGGTACGTATGAGTGCCAACGGGTATGCGTTTGAGGTAACTTTCAAAAAGAGATACGAGAGAGAAGAATCATGGGCAGATTGTAGGGGCATCGTAGGTATGAGTGCCAACGGGTATGCGTTTGAGGTAACTTTCAGAAAGAGTTCCGAGATAGAAGCTTCACGGGCAGACTTAAGGGGCATGGTACGTATGAGTGCCCACGGGTATGCGTTTGAGGTAACTTTCAGAAAGAGATACGAGAGAGAAGCTTCACGGGCAGACTTAAGGGGCATGGCACGTATGAGTGCCAACGGGTATGCGTTTGAGGTAACTTTCAGAAAGAGATACGAGAGAGAAGCTTCACGGGCAGACTTAAGGGGCATGGCACGTATGAGTGCCAACGGGTATGCATTTGAGGTAACTTTCAGAAAGAGATACGAGAGAGAAGCTTCACGGGCAGACTTAAAGGGCCTGGTGCGTATGAGTGCCAACGGGTATGCGTTTGAGGTAACTTTCAGAAAGAGATACGAGAGAGAAGCTTCACGGGCAGACATAAGGGGCATGGTACGTATGAGTGCCAACGGGTATGCGTTTGAGGTAACTTTCAAAAAGAGATACGAGAGAGAAGAATCATGGGTAGATTGTAGGGGCATCGTAGGTATGAGTGCCAACGGGTATGCGTTTGAGGTAACTTTCAGAAAGAGTTCCGAGATAGAAGCTTCACGGGCAGACTTAAGGGGCATGGTACGTATGAGTGCCTACGGGTATGCGTTTGAGGTAACTTTCAGAAAGAGATACGAGAGAGAAGCTTCACGGGCAGACTTAAAGGGCCTGGTGCGTATGAGTGCCAACGGGTATGCGTTTGAGGTAACTTTCAGAAAGAGATACGAGAGAGAAGCTTCACGGGCAGACTTAAAGGGCCTGCTGCGTATGAGTGCCAACGGGTATGCGTTTGAGGTAACTTTCAGAAAGAGTTCCGAGATAGAAGCTTCACGGGCAGACTTAAGGGGCATGGTACGTATGAGTGCCCACGGGTATGCGTTTGAGGTAACTTTCAGAAAGAGATACGAGAGAGAAGCTTCACGGGCAGACTTAAGGGGCATGGCACGTATGAGTGCCAACGGGTATGCGTTTGAGGTAACTTTCAGAAAGAGATAGGAGAGAGAAGCTTCACGGGCAGACTTAAAGGGCCTGGTGCGTATGAGTGCCAACGGGTATGCGTTTGAGGTAACTTTCAGAAAGAGAT
This sequence comes from Ceratothoa steindachneri, assembly GCA_963969495.1. Taxonomy (NCBI): domain Eukaryota; kingdom Metazoa; phylum Arthropoda; class Malacostraca; order Isopoda; family Cymothoidae; genus Ceratothoa; species Ceratothoa steindachneri. The sequence continues at coordinate 45,372,049 of OZ018328.1, read as the reverse complement.
ACGAGAGAGAAGCTTCACGGGCAGACTTAAGGGGTATGGTACGTATGAGTGCCCACGGCTATGCGTTTGAGGTGTCTTTCGGAAAGAGATACGAGAGAGAGGCTTCACGGGCAGACTTAAGGGGCATGGCACGTATGAGTGCCAACGGGTATGCGTTTGAGGTAACTTTCAGAAAGAGATACGAGAGAGAAGCTTCACGGGCAGACTTAAAGGGCCTGGTGCGTATGAGTGCCAACGGGTATGCGTTTGAGGTAACTTTCAGAAAGAGATACGAGAGAGAAGCTTCACGGGCAGACTTAAGGGGTATGGTACGTATGAGTGCCCACGGCTATGCGTTTGAGGTGTCTTTCGGAAAGAGATACGAGAGAGAGGCTTCACGGGCAGACTTAAGGGGCATGGCACGTATGAGTGCCAACGGGTATGCGTTTGAGGTAACTTTCAGAAAGAGATACGAGAGAGAAGCTTCACGGGCAGATCTAACGGGCATGGTGCGTATGAGTGCCAACGGGTATGCATTTGAGGTAACTTTCAGAAAGAGATACGAGAGAGAAGCTTTACGGGCAGACTTAAGGGGCATGGTACGTATGAGTGCCAACGGGTATGCGTTTGAGGTAACTTTCAGAAAGAGATACGAGAGAGAAGCTTCACGGGCAGACTTAAAGGGCCTGGTGCGTATGAGTGCTAACGGGTACGCATTTGAGGTAACTTTCAGAAAGAGATACGAGAGAGAAGCTTCACGGGCAGACTTAAGGGGTATGGTGCGTATGAGTGCCAACGGGTATGCATTTGAGGTAACTTTCAGAAAGAGATATGAGAGAGAAGCTTCACGGGCAGACTTAAGGGGTATGGTACGTATGAGTGCCCTCGGCTATGCGTTTGAGGTAACTTTCAGAAAGAGATACGAGAGAGAAGCTTTACGGGCAGATCTAACGGGCATGGTGCGTATGAGTGCCAACGGGTATGCATTTGAGGTAACTTTCAGAAAGAGATATGAGAGAGAAGCTTCACGGGCAGACTTAAGGGGCATGGTACGTATGAGTGCCCACGGGTGTGCGTTTGAGGTAACTTTCAGAAAGAGATACGAGAGAGAGGCTTCACGGGCAGACTTAAGGGGCATGGCACGTATGAGTGCCAACGGGTATGCGTTTGAGGTAACTTTCAGAAAGAGATACGAGAGAGAAGCTTCACGGGCAGACTTAAGGGGTATGGTACGTATGAGTGCCCACGGCTATGCGTTTGAGGTGTCTTTCGGAAAGAGATACGAGAGAGAGGCTTCACGGGCAGACTTAAGGGGCATGGCACGTATGAGTGCCAACGGGTATGCGTTTGAGGTAACTTTCAGAAAGAGATACGAGAGAGAAGCTTCACGGGCAGACTTAAAGGGCCTGGTGCGTATGAGTGCCAACGGGTATGCGTTTGAGGTAACTTTCAGAAAGAGATACGAGAGAGAAGCTTCACGGGCAGAATTAAGGGGTATGGTACGTATGAGTGCCCACGGCTATGCGTTTGAGGTGTCTTTCGGAAAGAGATACGAGAGAGAGGCTTCACGGGCAGACTTAAGGGGCATGGCACGTATGAGTGCCAACGGGTATGCGTTTGAGGTAACTTTCAGAAAGAGATACGAGAGAGAAGCTTCACGGGCAGACTTAAAGGGCCTGGTGCGTATGAGTGCCAACGGGTATGCGTTTGAGGTAACTTTCAGAAAGAGATACGAGAGAGAAGCTTCACGGGCAGACTTAAGGGGTATGGTACGTATGAGTGCCCACGGCTATGCGTTTGAGGTGTCTTTCGGAAAGAGATACGAGAGAGAGGCTTCACGGGCAGACTTAAGGGGCATGGCACGTATGAGTGCCAACGGGTATGCGTTTGAGGTAACTTTCAGAAAGAGATACGAGAGAGAAGCTTCACGGGCAGACTTAAAGGGCCTGGTGCGTATGAGTGCCAACGGGTATGCGTTTGAGGTAACTTTCAGAAAGAGATACGAGAGAGAAGCTTCACGGGCAGACTTAAGGGGTATGGTACGTATGAGTGCCCACGGCTATGCGTTTGAGGTGTCTTTCGGAAAGAGATACGAGAGAGAGGCTTCACGGGCAGACTTAAGGGGCATGGCACGTATGAGTGCCAACGGGTATGCGTTTGAGGTAACTTTCAGAAAGAGATACGAGAGAGAAGCTTCACGGGCAGACTTAAAGGGCCTGGTGCGTATGAGTGCCAAAGGGTATGCGTTTGAGGTAACTTTCAGAAAGAGATACGAGAGAGAAGCTTCACGGGCAGACTTAAAGGGCCTGGTGCGTATGAGTGCCAACGGGTATGCGTTTGAGGTAACTTTCAGAAAGAGATACGAGAGAGAAGCTTCACGGGCAGACTTAAGGGGTATGGTACGTATGAGTGCCCACGGGTATGCGTTTGAGGTGTCTTTCGGAAAGAAATACGAGAGAGAGGCTTCACGGGCAGACTTAAGGGGCATGGCACGTATGAGTGCCAACGGGTATGCATTTGAGGTAACTTTTAAAAAGAGATACGAGAGAGAAGAATCATGGGCAGATTTTAGGGGCATCGTAGGTATGAGTGCCCACGGCTATGCGTTTGAGGTAACTTTCAGAAAGAGTTCCGAGATAGAAGCTTCACGGGCAGACTTAAAGGGCCTGGTGCGTATGAGTGCCAACGGGTATGCGTTTGAGGTAACTTTCAGAAAGAGATACGAGAGAGAAGCTTCACGGGCAGACTTAAAGGGCCTGGTGCGTATGAGTGCCAACGGGTATGCGTTTGAGGTAACTTTCAGAAAGAGATACGAGAGAGAAGCTTCACGGGCAGACTTAAAGGGCCTGGTGCGTATGAGTGCCAACGGGTATGCGTTTGAGGTAACTTTCAGAAAGAGATACGAGAGAGAAGCTTCACGGGCAGACATAAGGGGCATGGTACGTATGAGTGCCAACGGGTATGCGTTTGAGGTAACTTTCAAAAAGAGATACGAGAGAGAAGAATCATGGGCAGATTGTAGTGGCATCGTAGGTATGAGTGCCAACGGGTATGCGTTTGAGGTAACTTTCAGAAAGAGTTCCGAGATAGAAGCTTCACGGGCAGACTTAAGGGGCATGGTACGTATGAGTGCCCACGGGTATGCGTTTGAGGTAACTTTCAGAAAGAGTTCCGAGATAGAAGCTTCACGGGCAGACTTAAGGGGCATGGCACGTATGAGTGCCAACGGGTATGCGTTTGAGGTAACTTTCAGAAAGAGATACGAGAGAGAAGCTTCACGGGCAGACTTAAGGGGCATGGCACGTATGAGTGCCAACGGGTATGCATTTGAGGTAACTTTCAGAAAGAGATACGAGAGAGAAGCTTCACGGGCAGACTTAAAGGGCCTGGTGCGTATGAGTGCCAACGGGTATGCGTTTGAGGTAACTTTCAGAAAGAGATACGAGAGAGAAGCTTCACGGGCAGACATAAGGGGCATGGTACGTATGAGTGCCAACGGGTATGCGTTTGAGGTAACTTTCAAAAAGAGATACGAGAGAGAAGAATCATGGGCAGATTGTAGGGGCATCGTAGGTATGAGTGCCAACGGGTATGCGTTTGAGGTAACTTTCAGAAAGAGTTCCGAGATAGAAGCTTCACGGGCAGACTTAAGGGGCATGGTACGTATGAGTGCCCACGGGTATGCGTTTGAGGTAACTTTCAGAAAGAGATACGAGAGAGAAGCTTCACGGGCAGACTTAAAGGGCCTGGTGCGTATGAGTGCCAACGGGTATGCGTTTGAGGTAACTTTCAGAAAGAGATACGAGAGAGAAGCTTCACGGGCAGACTTAAAGGGCCTGGTGCGTATGAGTGCCAACGGGTATGCGTTTGAGGTAACTTTCAGAAAGAGATACGAGAGAGAAGCTTCACGGGCAGACTTAAGGGGTATGGTACGTATGAGTGCCCACGGCTATGCGTTTGAGGTGTCTTTCGGAAAGAGATACGAGAGAGAGGCTTCACGGGCAGACTTAAGGGGCATGGCACGTATGAGTGCCAACGGGTATGCGTTTGAGGTAACTTTCAGAAAGAGATACGAGAGAGAAGCTTCACGGGCAGACTTAAAGGGCCTGGTGCGTATGAGTGCCAACGGGTATGCGTTTGAGGTAACTTTCAGAAAGAGATACGAGAGAGAAGCTTCACGGGCAGACTTAAGGGGTATGGTACGTATGAGTGCCCACGGCTATGCGTTTGAGGTGTCTTTCGGAAAGAGATACGAGAGAGAGGCTTCACGGGCAGACTTAAGGGGCATGGCACGTATGAGTGCCAACGGGTATGCGTTTGAGGTAACTTTCAGAAAGAGATACGAGAGAGAAGCTTCACGGGCAGACTTAAAGGGCCTGGTGCGTATGAGTGCCAACGGGTATGCGTTTGAGGTAACTTTCAGAAAGAGATACGAGAGAGAAGCTTCACGGGCAGACTTAAGGGGTATGGTACGTATGAGTGCCCACGGCTATGCGTTTGAGGTGTCTTTCGGAAAGAGATACGAGAGAGAGGCTTCACGGGCAGACTTAAGGGGCATGGCACGTATGAGTGCCAACGGGTATGCGTTTGAGGTAACTTTCAGAAAGAGATACGAGAGAGAAGCTTCACGGGCAGACTTAAAGGGCCTGGTGCGTATGAGTGCCAACGGGTATGCGTTTGAGGTAACTTTCAGAAAGAGATACGAGAGAGAAGCTTCACGGGCAGACTTAAGGGGTATGGTACGTATGAGTGCCCACGGCTATGCGTTTGAGGTGTCTTTCGGAAAGAGATACGAGAGAGAGGCTTCACGGGCAGACTTAAGGGGCATGGCACGTATGAGTGCCAACGGGTATGCGTTTGAGGTAACTTTCAGAAAGAGATACGAGAGAGAAGCTTCACGGGCAGACTTAAAGGGCCTGGTGCGTATGAGTGCCAACGGGTATGCGTTTGAGGTAACTTTCAGAAAGAGATACGAGAGAGAAGCTTCACGGGCAGACTTAAGGGGTATGGTACGTATGAGTGCCCACGGGTATGCGTTTGAGGTGTCTTTCGGAAAGAGATACGAGAGAGAGGCTTCACGGGCAGACTTAAGGGGCATGGCACGTATGAGTGCCAACGGGTATGCTTTTGAGGTAACTTTCAGAAAGAGATACGAGAGAGAAGCTTCACGGGCAGACTTAAGGGGTATGGTACGTATGAGTGCCCACGGCTATGCGTTTGAGGTGTCTTTCGGAAAGAGATACGAGAGAGAGGCTTCACGGGCAGACTTAAGGGGCATGGCACGTATGAGTGCCAACGGGTATGCGTTTGAGGTAACTTTCAGAAAGAGATACGAGAGAGAAGCTTCACGGGCAGACTTAAAGGGCCTGGTGCGTATGAGTGCCAACGGGTATGCATTTGAGGTAACTTTCAGAAAGAGATACGAGAGAGAAGCTTCACGGGCAGACTTAAGGGGTATGGTGCGTATGAGTGCCAACGGGTATGCATTTGAGGTAACTTTCAGAAAGAGATATGAGAGAGAAGCTTCACGGGCAGACTTAAGGGGCATGGTACGTATGAGTGCCCACGGGTGTGCGTTTGAGGTAACTTTCAGAAAGAGATACGAGAGAGAAGCTTCACGGGCAGACTTAAAGGGCCTGGTGCGTATGAGTGCCAACGGGTATGCGTTTGAGGTAACTTTCAGAAAGAGATACGAGAGAGAAGCTTCACGGGCAGACTTAAAGGGCCTGGTGCGTATGAGTGCCAACGGGTATGCGTTTGAGGTAACTTTCAGAAAGAGATACGAGAGAGAAGCTTCACGGGCAGACTTAAAGGGCCTGGTGCGTATGAGTGCCAACGGCGTTTGCGTTTGAGGTAACTTTCAGAAAGAGATACGAGAGAGAAGCTTCACGGGCAGACATAAGGGGCATGGTACGTATGAGTGCCAACGGGTATGCGTTTGAGGTAACTTTCAAAAAGAGATACGAGAGAGAAGAATCATGGGCAGATTGTAGGGGCATCGTAGGTATGAGTGCCAACGGGTATGCGTTTGAGGTAACTTTCAGAAAGAGTTCCGAGATAGAAGCTTCACGGGCAGACTTAAGGGGCATGGTACGTATGAGTGCCCACGGGTATGCGTTTGAGGTAACTTTCAGAAAGAGATACGAGAGAGAAGCTTCACGGGCAGACTTAAGGGGCATGGCACGTATGAGTGCCAACGGGTATGCGTTTTAGGTAACTTTCAGAAAGAGATACGAGAGAGAAGCTTCACGGGCAGACTTAAGGGGCATGGCACGTATGAGTGCCAACGGGTATGCATTTGAGGTAACTTTCAGAAAGAGATACGAGAGAGAAGCTTCACGGGCAGACTTAAAGGGCCTGGTGCGTATGAGTGCCAACGGGTATGCGTTTGAGGTAACTTTCAGAAAGAGATACGAGAGAGAAGCTTCACGGGCAGACATAAGGGGCATGGTACGTATGAGTGCCAACGGGTATGCGTTTGAGGTAACTTTCAAAAAGAGATACGAGAGAGAAGAATCATGGGCAGATTGTAGGGGCATCGTAGGTATGAGTGCCAACGGGTATGCGTTTGAGGTAACTTTCAGAAAGAGTTCCGAGATAGAAGCTTCACGGGCAGACTTAAGGGGCATGGTACGTATGAGTGCCTACGGGTATGCGTTTGAGGTAACTTTCAGAAAGAGATACGAGAGAGAAGCTTCACGGGCAGACTTAAAGGGCCTGGTGCGTATGAGTGCCAACGGGTATGCGTTTGAGGTAACTTTCAGAAAGAGATACGAGAGAGAAGCTTCACGGGCAGACTTAAAGGGCCTGCTGCGTATGAGTGCCAACGGGTATGCGTTTGAGGTAACTTTCAGAAAGAGTTCCGAGATAGAAGCTTCACGGGCAGACTTAAGGGGCATGGTACGTTTGAGTGCCCACGGGTATGCGTTTGAGGTAACTTTCAGAAAGAGATACGAGAGAGAAGCTTCACGGGCAGACTTAAGGGGCATGGCACGTATGAGTGCCAACGGGTATGCGTTTGAGGTAACTTTCAGAAAGAGATACGAGAGAGAAGCTTCACGGGCAGACTTAAAGGGCCTGGTGCGTATGAGTGCCAACGGGTATGCGTTTGAGGTAACTTTCAGAAAGAGATACGAGAGAGAAGCTTCACGGACAGACTTAAGGGGTATGGTACGTATGAGTGCCCACGGCTATGCGTTTGAGGTGTCTTTCGGAAAGAGATACGAGAGAGAGGCTTCACGGGCAGACTTAAGGGGCATGGCACGTATGAGTGCCAACGGGTATGCGTTTGAGGTAACTTTCAGAAAGAGATACGAGAGAGAAGCTTCACGGGCAGACTTAAAGGGCCTGGTGCGTATGAGTGCCAACGGGTATGCGTTTGAGGTAACTTTCAGAAAGAGATACGAGAGAGAAGCTTCACGGGCAGACTTAAGGGGTATGGTACGTATGAGTGCCCACGGCTATGCGTTTGAGGTGTCTTTCGGAAAGAGATACGAGAGAGAGGCTTCACGGGCAGACTTAAGGGGCATGGCACGTATGAGTGCCAACGGGTATGCGTTTGAGGTAACTTTCAGAAAGAGATACGAGAGAGAAGCTTCACGGGCAGACTTAAAGGGCCTGGTGCGTATGAGTGCCAACGGGTATGCGTTTGAGGTAACTTTCAGAAAGAGATACGAGAGAGAAGCTTCACGGGCAGAATTAAGGGGTATGGTACGTATGAGTGCCCACGGCTATGCGTTTGAGGTGTCTTTCGGAAAGAGATACGAGAGAGAGGCTTCACGGGCAGACTTAAGGGGCATGGCACGTATGAGTGCCAACGGGTATGCGTTTGAGGTAACTTTCAGAAAGAGATACGAGAGAGAAGCTTCACGGGCAGACTTAAAGGGCCTGGTGCGTATGAGTGCCAACGGGTATGCGTTTGAGGTAACTTTCAGAAAGAGATACGAGAGAGAAGCTTCACGGGCAGACTTAAGGGGTATGGTACGTATGAGTGCCCACGGCTATGCGTTTGAGGTGTCTTTCGGAAAGAGATACGAGAGAGAGGCTTCACGGGCAGACTTAAGGGGCATGGCACGTATGAGTGCCAACGGGTATGCGTTTGAGGTAACTTTCAGAAAGAGATACGAGAGAGAAGCTTCACGGGCAGACTTAAAGGGCCTGGTGCGTATGAGTGCCAACGGGTATGCATTTGAGGTAACTTTCAGAAAGAGATACGAGAGAGAAGCTTCACGGGCAGACTTAAGGGGTATGGTGCGTATGAGTGCCAACGGGTATGCATTTGAGGTAACTTTCAGAAAGAGATATGAGAGAGAAGCTTCACGGGCAGACTTAAGGGGTATGGTACGTATGAGTGCCCACGGCTATGCGTTTGAGGTGTCTTTCGGAAAGAGATACGAGAGAGAGGCTTCACGGGCAGACTTAAGGGGCATGGCACGTATGAGTGCCAACGGGTATGCGTTTGAGGTAACTTTCAGAAAGAGATACGAGAGAGAAGCTTCACGGGCAGACTTAAAGGGCCTGGTGCGTATGAGTGCCAACGGGTATGCATTTGAGGTAACTTTCAGAAAGAGATACGAGAGAGAAGCTTCACGGGCAGACTTAAGGGGTATGGTGCGTATGAGTGCCAACGGGTATGCATTTGAGGTAACTTTCAGAAAGAGATATGAGAGAGAAGCTTCACGGGCAGACTTAAGGGGCATGGTACGTATGAGTGCCCACGGGTGTGCGTTTGAGGTAACTTTCAGAAAGAGATACGAGAGAGAAGCTTCACGGGCAGACTTAAAGGGCCTGGTGCGTATGAGTGCCAACGGGTATGCGTTTGAGGTAACTTTCAGAAAGAGATACGAGAGAGAAGCTTCACGGGCAGACTTAAAGGGCCTGGTGCGTATGAGTGCCAACGGGTATGCGTTTGAGGTAACTTTCAGAAAGAGATACGAGAGAGAAGCTTCACGGGCAGACTTAAAGGGCCTGGTGCGTATGAGTGCCAACGGCGTTTGCGTTTGAGGTAACTTTCAGAAAGAGATACGAGAGAGAAGCTTCACGGGCAGACATAAGGGGCATGGTACGTATGAGTGCCAACGGGTATGCGTTTGAGGTAACTTTCAAAAAGAGATACGAGAGAGAAGAATCATGGGCAGATTGTAGGGGCATCGTAGGTATGAGTGCCAACGGGTATGCGTTTGAGGTAACTTTCAGAAAGAGTTCCGAGATAGAAGCTTCACGGGCAGACTTAAGGGGCATGGTACGTATGAGTGCCCACGGGTATGCGTTTGAGGTAACTTTCAGAAAGAGATACGAGAGAGAAGCTTCACGGGCAGACTTAAGGGGCATGGCACGTATGAGTGCCAACGGGTATGCGTTTGAGGTAACTTTCAGAAAGAGATACGAGAGAGAAGCTTCACGGGCAGACTTAAGGGGCATGGCACGTATGAGTGCCAACGGGTATGCATTTGAGGTAACTTTCAGAAAGAGATACGAGAGAGAAGCTTCACGGGCAGACTTAAAGGGCCTGGTGCGTATGAGTGCCAACGGGTATGCGTTTGAGGTAACTTTCAGAAAGAGATACGAGAGAGAAGCTTCACGGGCAGACATAAGGGGCATGGTACGTATGAGTGCCAACGGGTATGCGTTTGAGGTAACTTTCAAAAAGAGATACGAGAGAGAAGAATCATGGGCAGATTGTAGGGGCATCGTAGGTATGAGTGCCAACGGGTATGCGTTTGAGGTAACTTTCAGAAAGAGTTCCGAGATAGAAGCTTCACGGGCAGACTTAAGGGGCATGGTACGTATGAGTGCCTACGGGTATGCGTTTGAGGTAACTTTCAGAAAGAGATACGAGAGAGAAGCTTCACGGGCAGACTTAAAGGGCCTGGTGCGTATGAGTGCCAACGGGTATGCGTTTGAGGTAACTTTCAGAAAGAGATACGAGAGAGAAGCTTCACGGGCAGACTTAAAGGGCCTGCTGCGTATGAGTGCCAACGGGTATGCGTTTGAGGTAACTTTCAGAAAGAGTTCCGAGATAGAAGCTTCACGGGCAGACTTAAGGGGCATGGTACGTTTGAGTGCCCACGGGTATGCGTTTGAGGTAACTTTCAGAAAGAGATACGAGAGAGAAGCTTCACGGGCAGACTTAAGGGGCATGGCACGTATGAGTGCCAACGGGTATGCGTTTGAGGTAACTTTCAGAAAGAGATACGAGAGAGAAGCTTCACGGGCAGACTTAAAGGGCCTGGTGCGTATGAGTGCCAACGGGTATGCGTTTGAGGTAACTTTCAGAAAGAGATACGAGAGAGAAGCTTCACGGACAGACTTAAGGGGTATGGTACGTATGAGTGCCCACGGCTATGCGTTTGAGGTGTCTTTCGGAAAGAGATACGAGAGAGAGGCTTCACGGGCAGACTTAAGGGGCATGGCACGTATGAGTGCCAACGGGTATGCGTTTGAGGTAACTTTCAGAAAGAGATACGAGAGAGAAGCTTCACGGGCAGACTTAAAGGGCCTGGTGCGTATGAGTGCCAACGGGTATGCGTTTGAGGTAACTTTCAGAAAGAGATACGAGAGAGAAGCTTCACGGGCAGACTTAAGGGGTATGGTACGTATGAGTGCCCACGGCTATGCGTTTGAGGTGTCTTTCGGAAAGAGATACGAGAGAGAGGCTTCACGGGCAGACTTAAGGGGCATGGCACGTATGAGTGCCAACGGGTATGCGTTTGAGGTAACTTTCAGAAAGAGATACGAGAGAGAAGCTTCACGGGCAGACTTAAAGGGCCTGGTGCGTATGAGTGCCAACGGGTATGCGTTTGAGGTAACTTTCAGAAAGAGATACGAGAGAGAAGCTTCACGGGCAGACTTAAGGGGTATGGTACGTATGAGTGCCCACGGCTATGCGTTTGAGGTGTCTTTCGGAAAGAGATACGAGAGAGAGGCTTCACGGGCAGACTTAAGGGGCATGGCACGTATGAGTGCCAACGGGTATGCGTTTGAGGTAACTTTCAGAAAGAGATACGAGAGAGAAGCTTCACGGGCAGACTTAAAGGGCCTGGTGCGTATGAGTGCCAACGGGTATGCGTTTGAGGTAACTTTCAGAAAGAGATACGAGAGAGAAGCTTCACGGGCAGACTTAAGGGGTATGGTACGTATGAGTGCCCACGGCTATGCGTTTGAGGTGTCTTTCGGAAAGAGATACGAGAGAGAGGCTTCACGGGCAGACTTAAGGGGCATGGCACGTATGAGTGCCAACGGGTATGCGTTTGAGGTAACTTTCAGAAAGAGATACGAGAGAGAAGCTTCACGGGCAGACTTAAAGGGCCTGGTGCGTATGAGTGCCAACGGGTATGCATTTGAGGTAACTTTCAGAAAGAGATACGAGAGAGAAGCTTCACGGGCAGACTTAAGGGGTATGGTGCGTATGAGTGCCAACGGGTATGCATTTGAGGTAACTTTCAGAAAGAGATATGAGAGAGAAGCTTCACGGGCAGACTTAAGGGGTATGGTACGTATGAGTGCCCTCGGCTATGCGTTTGAGGTAACTTTCAGAAAGAGATACGAGAGAGAAGCTTTACGGGCAGATCTAACGGGCATGGTGCGTATGAGTGCCAACGGGTATGCATTTGAGGTAACTTTCAGAAAGAGATATGAGAGAGAAGCTTCACGGGCAGACTTAAGGGGCATGGTACGTATGAGTGCCCACGGGTGTGCGTTTGAGGTAACTTTCAGAAAGAGATACGAGAGAGAAGCTTCACGGGCAGACTTAAGGGGCATGGCACGTATGAGTGCCCACGGCTATGCGTTTGAGGTAACTTTCAGAAAGAGATACGAGAGAGAAGCTTCACGGGCAGACTTAAAGGGCCTGGTGCGTATGAGTGCCAACGGGTATGCATTTGAGGTAACTTTCAGAAAGAGATACGAGAGAGAAGCTTCACGGGCAGACTTAAGGGGTATGGTGCGTATGAGTGCCAACGGGTATGCATTTGAGGTAACTTTCAGAAAGAGATATGAGAGAGAAGCTTCACGGGCAGACTTAAGGGGCATGGTACGTATGAGTGCCCACGGGTGTGCGTTTGAGGTAACTTTCAGAAAGAGATACGAGAGAGAAGCTTCACGGGCAGACTTAAGGGGCATGGCACGTATGAGTGCCCACGGCTATGCGTTTGAGGTAACTTTCAGAAAGAGATACGAGAGAGAAGCTTCACGGGCAGATCTAACGGGCATGGTGCGTATGAGTGCCAACGGGTATGCATTTGAGGTAACTTTCAGAAAGAGATACGAGAGAGAAGCTTTACGGGCAGACTTAAGGGGCATGGTACGTATGAGTGCCAACGGGTATGCGTTTGAGGTAACTTTCAGAAAGAGATACGAGAGAGAAGCTTCACGGGCAGACTTAAAGGGCCTGGTGCGTATGAGTGCCAACGGGTATGCATTTGAGGTAACTTTCAGAAAGAGATACGAGAGAGAAGCTTCACGGGAAGAATTAAGGGGTATGGTGCGTATGAGTGCCAACGGGTATGCATTTGAGGTAACTTTCAGAAAGAGATATGAGAGAGAAGCTTCACGGGCAGACTTAAGGGGCATGGTACGTATGAGTGCCCACGGGTGTGCGTTTGAGGTAACTTTCAGAAAGAGATACGAGAGAGAAGCTTCACGGGCAGACTTAAGGGGTATGGTACGTATGAGTGCCCACGGCTATGCGTTTGAGGTAACTTTCAGAAAGAGATACGAGAGAGAAGCTTTACGGGCAGATCTAACGGGCATGGTGCGTATGAGTGCCAACGGGTATGCATTTGAGGTAACTTTCAGAAAGAGATATGAGAGAGAAGCTTCACGGGCAGACTTAAGGGGCATGGTACGTATGAGTGCCCACGGCTATGCGTTTGAGGTGTCTTTCGGAAAGAGATAGGAGAGAGAAGCTTCACGGGCAGACATAAGGGGCATGGTACGTATGAGTGCCCACGGCTATGCGTTTGAGGTGTCTTTCGGAAAGAGATACGAGAAAGAAGCTTCACGGGCAGACTTAAGGGGTATGGTACGTATGAGTGCCCACGGCTATGCGTTTGAGGTGTCTTTCGGAAAGAGATACGAGAGAGAAGCTTCACGGGCAGACTTAAGGGGCATGGCACGTATGAGTGCCAACGGGTATGCGTTTGAGGTAACTTTCAGAAAGAGATACGAGAGAGAAGCTTCACGGGCAGACTTAAAGGGCCTGGTGCGTATGAGTGCCAACGGGTATGCATTTGAGGTAACTTTCAGAAAGAGATACGAGAGAGAAGCTTCACGGGCAGACTTAAGGGGTATGGTGCGTATGAGTGCCAACGGGTATGCATTTGAGGTAACTTTCAGAAAGAGATATGAGAGAGAAGCTTCACGGGCAGACTTAAGGGGCATGGTACGTATGAGTGCCCACGGGTGTGCGTTTGAGGTAACTTTCAGAAAGAGATACGAGAGAGAAGCTTCACGGGCAGACTTAAGGGGTATGGTACGTATGAGTGCCCACGGCTATGCGTTTGAGGTAACTTTCAGAAAGAGATACGAGAGAGAAGCTTTACGGGCAGATCTAACGGGCATGGTGCGTATGAGTGCCAACGGGTATGCATTTGAGGTAACTTTCAGAAAGAGATATGAGAGAGAAGCTTCACGGGCAGACTTAAGGGGCATGGTACGTATGAGTGCCCACGGGTGTGCGTTTGAGGTAACTTTCAGAAAGAGATACGAGAGAGAAGCTTCACGGGCAGACTTTTGGGGCATGGCACGTATGAGTGCCCACGGCTATGCGTTTGAGGTAACTTTCAGAAAGAGATACGAGAGAGAAGCTTCACGGAGAGATCTAACGGGCATGGTGCGTATGAGTGCCAACGGGTATGCGTTTGAGGTAACTTTCAGAAAGAGATACGAGAGAGAAGCTTTACGGGCAGACTTAAGGGGCATGGTACGTATGAGTGCCAACGGGTATGCGTTTGAGGTAACTTTCAGAAAGAGATACGAGAGAGAAGCTTCACGGGCAGACTTAAGGGGTATGGTACGTATGAGTGCCCACGGCTATGCGTTTGAGGTAACTTTCAGAAAGAGTTCCGAGATAGAAGCTTCACGGGCAGACTTAAAGGGCCTGGTGCGTATGAGTGCCAACGGGTATGCGTTTGAGGTAACTTTCAGAAAGAGATACGAGAGAGAAGCTTCACGGGCAGACTTAAAGGGCCTGGTGCGTATGAGTGCCAACGGGTATGCGTTTGAGGTAACTTTCAGAAAGAGATACGAGAGAGAAGCTTCACGGGCAGATCTAACGGGCATGGTGCGTATGAGTGCCAACGGGTATGCATTTGAGGTAACTTTCAGAAAGAGATACGAGAGAGAAGCTTTACGGGCAGACTTAAGGGGCATGGTACGTATGAGTGCCAACGGGTATGCGTTTGAGGTAACTTTCAGAAAGAGATACGAGAGAGAAGCTTCACGGGCAGACTTAAAGGGCCTGGTGCGTATGAGTGCTAACGGGTATGCATTTGAGGTAACTTTCAGAAAGAGATACGAGAGAGAAGCTTCACGGGCAGACTTAAGGGGTATGGTGCGTATGAGTGCCAACGGGTATGCATTTGAGGTAACTTTCAGAAAGAGATATGAGAGAGAAGCTTCACGGGCAGACTTAAGGGGCATGGTACGTATGAGTGCCCACGGGTGTGCGTTTGAGGTAACTTTCAGAAAGAGATACGAGAGAGAAGCTTCACGGGCAGACTTAAGGGGCATGGCACGTATGAGTGCCCACGGCTATGCGTTTGAGGTAACTTTCAGAAAGAGATACGAGAGAGAAGCTTCACGGGCAGACTTAAAGGGCCTGGTGCGTATGAGTGCCAACGGGTATGCATTTGAGGTAACTTTCAGAAAGAGATACGAGAGAGAAGCTTCACGGGCAGACTTAAGGGGTATGGTGCGTATGAGTGCCAACGGGTATGCATTTGAGGTAACTTTCAGAAAGAGATATGAGAGAGAAGCTTCACGGGCAGACTTAAGGGGCATGGTACGTATGAGTGCCCACGGGTGTGCGTTTGAGGTAACTTTCAGAAAGAGATACGAGAGAGAAGCTTCACGGGCAGACTTAAGGGGCATGGCACGTATGAGTGCCCACGGCTATGCGTTTGAGGTAACTTTCAGAAAGAGATACGAGAGAGAAGCTTTACGGGCAGATCTAACGGGCATGGTGCGTATGAGTGCCAACGGGTATGCATTTGAGGTAACTTTCAGAAAGAGATACGAGAGAGAAGCTTTACGGGCAGACTTAAGGGGCATGGTACGTATGAGTGCCAACGGGTATGCGTTTGAGGTAACTTTCAGAAAGAGATACGAGAGAGAAGCTTCACGGGCAGACTTAAAGGGCCTGGTGCGTATGAGTGCCAACGGGTATGCATTTGAGGTAACTTTCAGAAAGAGATACGAGAGAGAAGCTTCACGGGCAGACTTAAGGGGTATGGTGCGTATGAGTGCCAACGGGTATGCATTTGAGGTAACTTTCAGAAAGAGATATGAGAGAGAAGCTTCACGGGCAGACTTAAGGGGCATGGTACGTATGAGTGCCCACGGGTGTGCGTTTGAGGTAACTTTCAGAAAGAGATACGAGAGAGAAGCTTCACGGGCAGACTTAAGGGGTATGGTACGTATGAGTGCCCACGGCTATGCGTTTGAGGTAACTTTCAGAAAGAGATACGAGAGAGAAGCTTTACGGGCAGATCTAACGGGCATGGTGCGTATGAGTGCCAACGGGTATGCATTTGAGGTAACTTTCAGAAAGAGATATGAGAGAGAAGCTTCACGGGCAGACTTAAGGGGCATGGTGCGTATGAGTGCCCACGGCTATGCGTTTGAGGTGTCTTTCGGAAAGAGATACGAGAGAGAAGCTTCACGGGCAGACATAAGGGGCATGGTACGTATGAGTGCCCACGGCTATGCGTTTGAGGTGTCTTTCGGAAAGAGATACGAGAGAGAAGCTTCACGGGCAGACTTAAGGGGTATGGTACGTATGAGTGCCCACGGCTATGCGTTTGAGGTGTCTTTCGGAAAGAGATACGAGAGAGAAGCTTCACGGGCAGACTTAAGGGGCATGGCACGTATGAGTGCCAACGGGTATGCGTTTGAGGTAACTTTCAGAAAGAGATACGAGAGAGAAGCTTCACGGGCAGACTTAAAGGGCCTGGTGCGTATGAGTGCCAACGGGTATGCATTTGAGGTAACTTTCAGAAAGAGATACGAGAGAGAAGCTTCACGGGCAGACTTAAGGGGTATGGTGCGTATGAGTGCCAACGGGTATGCATTTGAGGTAACTTTCAGAAAGAGATATGAGAGAGAAGCTTCACGGGCAGACCTAAGGGGCATGGTACGTATGAGTGCCCACGGGTGTGCGTTTGAGGTAACTTTCAGAAAGAGATACGAGAGAGAAGCTTCACGGGCAGACTTAAGGGGTATGGTACGTATGAGTGCCCACGGCTATGCGTTTGAGGTAACTTTCAGAAAGAGATACGAGAGAGAAGCTTTACGGGCAGATCTAACGGGCATGGTGCGTATGAGTGCCAACGGGTATGCATTTGAGGTAACTTTCAGAAAGAGATATGAGAGAGAAGCTTCACGGGCAGACTTAAGGGGCATGGTACGTATGAGTGCCCACGGGTGTGCGTTTGAGGTAACTTTCAGAAAGAGATACGAGAGAGAAGCTTCACGGGCAGACTTAAGGGGCATGGCACGTATGAGTGCCCACGGCTATGCGTTTGAGGTAACTTTCAGAAAGAGATACGAGAGAGAAGCTTCACGGGCAGATCTAACGGGCATGGTGCGTATGAGTGCCAACGGGTATGCATTTGAGGTAACTTTCAGAAAGAGATACGAGAGAGAAGCTTTACGGGCAGACTTAAGGGGCATGGTACGTATGAGTGCCAACGGCTATGCGTTTGAGGTGTCTTTCGGAAAGAGATACGAGAGAGAGGCTTCACGGGCACACTTAAGGGGCATGGTACGTATGAGTGCCCACGGCTATGCGTTTGAGGTGTCTTTTGGAAAGAGATACGAGAGAGAAGCTTCACGGGCAGACTTAACGGGCATGGCACGTATGAGTGCCCACGGGTATGCGTTTGAGGTAACTTTCAGAAAGAGATACGAGAGAGAAGCTTCACGGGCAGACTTAAAGGGCCTGGTGCGTATGAGTGCCAACGGGTATGCGTTTGAGGTAACTTTCAGAAAGAGATACGAGAGAGAAGCTTCACGGGCAGACATAAGGGGCATGGTACGTATGAGTGCCAACGGGTATGCGTTTGAGGTAACTTTCAAAAAGAGATACGAGAGAGAAGAATCATGGGCAGATTGTAGGGGCATCGTAGGTATGAGTGCCAACGGGTATGCGTTTGAGGTAACTTTCAGAAAGAGTTCCGAGATAGAAGCTTCACGGGCAGACTTAAGGGGCATGGTACGTATGAGTGCCCACGGGTATGCGTTTGAGGTAGCTTTCAGAAAGAGTTCCGAGATAGAAGCTTCACGGGCAGACTTAAGGGGCATGGCACGTATGAGTGCCAACGGGTATGCGTTTGAGGTAACTTTCAGAAAGAGATACGAGAGAGAAGCTTCACGGGCAGACTTAAGGGGCATGGCACGTATGAGTGCCAACGGGTATGCATTTGAGGTAACTTTCAGAAAGAGATACGAGAGAGAAGCTTCACGGGCAGACTTAAAGGGCCTGGTGCGTATGAGTGCCAACGGGTATGCGTTTGAGGTAACTTTCCTTAAGAGATACGAGAGAGAAGCTTCACGGGCAGACATAAGGGGCATGGTACGTATGAGTGCCAACGGGTATGCGTTTGAGGTAACTTTCAAAAAGAGATACGAGAGAGAAGAATCATGGGCAGATTGTAGGGGCATCGTAGGTATGAGTGCCAACGGGTATGCGTTTGAGGTAACTTTCAGAAAGAGTTCCGAGATAGAAGCTTCACGGGCAGACTTAAGGGGCATGGTACGTATGAGTGCCCACGGGTATGCGTTTGAGGTAACTTTCAGAAAGAGATACGAGAGAGAAGCTTCACGGGCAGACTTAAAGGGCCTGGTGCGTATGAGTGCCAACGGGTATGCGTTTGAGGTAACTTTCAGAAAGAGATACGAGAGAGAAGCTTCACGGGCAGACTTAAAGGGCCTGGTGCGTATGAGTGCCAACGGGTATGCGTTTGAGGTAACTTTCAGAAAGAGTTCCGAGATAGAAGCTTCACGGGCAGACTTAAGGGGCATGGTACGTATGAGTGCCCACGGGTATGCGTTTGAGGTAACTTTCAGAAAGAGATACGAGAGAGAAGCTTCACGGGCAGATCTAACGGGCATGTTGCGTATGAGTGCCAACGAGTATGCATTTGAGGTAACTTTCAGAAAGAGATACGAGAGAGAAGCTTTACGGGCAGACTTAAGGGGCATGGTACGTATGAGTGCCAACGGCTATGCGTTTGAGGTAACTTTCAGAAAGAGATACGAGAGAGAAGCTTCACGGGCAGACCTAAGGGGTATGGTACGTATGAGTGCCCACGGCTATGCGTTTGAGGTGTCTTTCGGAAAGAGATACGAGAGAGAGGCTTCACGGGCAGACTTAAGGGGCATGGCACGTATGAGTGCCAACGGGTATGCATTTGAGGTAACTTTCAGAAAGAGATACGAGAGAGAAGCTTCACGGGCAGACTTAAAGGGCCTGGTGCGTATGAGTGCCAACGGGTATGCGTTTGAGGTAACTTTCAGAAAGAGATACGAGAGAGAAGCTTCACGGGCAGACATAAGGGGCATGGTACGTATGAGTGCCAACGGGTATGCGTTTGAGGTAACTTTCAAAAAGAGATACGAGAGAGAAGAATCATGGGCAGATTGTAGGGGCATCGTAGGTATGAGTGCCAACGGGTATGCGTTTGAGGTAACTTTCAGAAAGAGTTCCGAGATAGAAGCTTCACGGGCAGACTTAAGGGGCATGGTACGTATGAGTGCCTACGGGTATGCGTTTGAGGTAACTTTCAGAAAGAGATACGAGAGAGAAGCTTCACGGGCAGACTTAAAGGGCCTGGTGCGTATGAGTGCCAACGGGTATGCGTTTGAGGTAACTTTCAGAAAGAGATACGAGAGAGAAGCTTCACGGGCAGACTTAAAGGGCCTGCTGCGTATGAGTGCCAACGGGTATGCGTTTGAGGTAACTTTCAGAAAGAGTTCCGAGATAGAAGCTTCACGGGCAGACTTAAGGGGCATGGTACGTATGAGTGCCCACGGGTATGCGTTTGAGGTAACTTTCAGAAAGAGATACGAGAGAGAAGCTTCACGGGCAGACTTAAGGGGCATGGCACGTATGAGTGCCAACGGGTATGCGTTTGAGGTAACTTTCAGAAAGAGATACGAGAGAGAAGCTTCACGGGCAGACTTAAAGGGCCTGGTGCGTATGAGTGCCAACGGGTATGCGTTTGAGGTAACTTTCAGAAAGAGATACGAGAGAGAAGCTTCACGGACAGACTTAAGGGGTATGGTACGTATGAGTGCCCACGGCTATGCGTTTGAGGTGTCTTTCGGAAAGAGATACGAGAGAGAGGCTTCACGGGCAGACTTAAGGGGCATGGCACGTATGAGTGCCAACGGGTATGCGTTTGAGGTAACTTTCAGAAAGAGATACGAGAGAGAAGCTTCACGGGCAGACTTAAAGGGCCTGGTGCGTATGAGTGCCAACGGGTATGCGTTTGAGGTAACTTTCAGAAAGAGATACGAGAGAGAAGCTTCACGGGCAGACTTAAGGGGTATGGTACGTATGAGTGCCCACGGCTATGCGTTTGAGGTGTCTTTCGGAAAGAGATACGAGAGAGAGGCTTCACGGGCAGACTTAAGGGGCATGGCACGTATGAGTGCCAACGGGTATGCGTTTGAGGTAACTTTCAGAAAGAGATACGAGAGAGAAGCTTCACGGGCAGACTTAAAGGGCCTGGTGCGTATGAGTGCCAACGGGTATGCGTTTGAGGTAACTTTCAGAAAGAGATACGAGAGAGAAGCTTCACGGGCAGACTTAAGGGGTATGGTACGTATGAGTGCCCACGGCTATGCGTTTGAGGTGTCTTTCGGAAAGAGATACGAGAGAGAGGCTTCACGGGCAGACTTAAGGGGCATGGCACGTATGAGTGCCAACGGGTATGCGTTTGAGGTAACTTTCAGAAAGAGATACGAGAGAGAAGCTTCACGGGCAGACTTAAAGGGCCTGGTGCGTATGAGTGCCAACGGGTATGCGTTTGAGGTAACTTTCAGAAAGAGATACGAGAGAGAAGCTTCACGGGCAGACTTAAGGGGTATGGTACGTATGAGTGCCCACGGCTATGCGTTTGAGGTGTCTTTCGGAAAGAGATACGAGAGAGAGGCTTCACGGGCAGACTTAAGGGGCATGGCACGTATGAGTGCCAACGGGTATGCGTTTGAGGTAACTTTCAGAAAGAGATACGAGAGAGAAGCTTCACGGGCAGACTTAAAGGGCCTGGTGCGTATGAGTGCCAACGGGTATGCATTTGAGGTAACTTTCAGAAAGAGATACGAGAGAGAAGCTTCACGGGCAGACTTAAGGGGTATGGTGCGTATGAGTGCCAACGGGTATGCATTTGAGGTAACTTTCAGAAAGAGATATGAGAGAGAAGCTTCACGGGCAGACTTAAGGGGTATGGTACGTATGAGTGCCCTCGGCTATGCGTTTGAGGTAACTTTCAGAAAGAGATACGAGAGAGAAGCTTTACGGGCAGATCTAACGGGCATGGTGCGTATGAGTGCCAACGGGTATGCATTTGAGGTAAATTTCAGAAAGAGATATGAGAGAGAAGCTTCACGGGCAGACTTAAGGGGCATGGTACGTATGAGTGCCCACGGGTGTGCGTTTGAGGTAACTTTCAGAAAGAGATACGAGAGAGAAGCTTCACGGGCAGACTTAAGGGGCATGGCACGTATGAGTGCCCACGGCTATGCGTTTGAGGTAACTTTCAGAAAGAGATACGAGAGAGAAGCTTCACGG
Organism: Ceratothoa steindachneri; assembly: GCA_963969495.1. Taxonomy (NCBI): domain Eukaryota; kingdom Metazoa; phylum Arthropoda; class Malacostraca; order Isopoda; family Cymothoidae; genus Ceratothoa; species Ceratothoa steindachneri. Next base: position 45,351,057 of record OZ018328.1, on the reverse strand, counting down.
GCAGACTTAAAGGGCCTGGTGCGTATGAGTGCCAACGGGTATGCATTTGAGGTAACTTTCAGAAAGAGATACGAGAGAGAAGCTTCACGGGCAGACTTAAGGGGTATGGTGCGTATGAGTGCCAACGGGTATGCATTTGAGGTAACTTTCAGAAAGAGATATGAGAGAGAAGCTTCACGGGCAGACTTAAGGGGCATGGTACGTATGAGTGCCCACGGGTGTGCGTTTGAGGTAACTTTCAGAAAGAGATACGAGAGAGAAGCTTCACGGGCAGACTTAAGGGGCATGGCACGTATGAGTGCCCACGGCTATGCGTTTGAGGTAACTTTCAGAAAGAGATACGAGAGAGAAGCTTCACGGGCAGATCTAACGGGCATGGTGCGTATGAGTGCCAACGGGTATGCATTTGAGGTAACTTTCAGAAAGAGATACGAGAGAGAAGCTTTACGGGCAGACTTAAGGGGCATGGTACGTATGAGTGCCAACGGGTATGCGTTTGAGGTAACTTTCAGAAAGAGATACGAGAGAGAAGCTTCACGGGCAGACTTAAAGGGCCTGGTGCGTATGAGTGCCAACGGGTATGCATTTGAGGTAACTTTCAGAAAGAGATACGAGAGAGAAGCTTCACGGGAAGAATTAAGGGGTATGGTGCGTATGAGTGCCAACGGGTATGCATTTGAGGTAACTTTCAGAAAGAGATATGAGAGAGAAGCTTCACGGGCAGACTTAAGGGGCATGGTACGTATGAGTGCCCACGGGTGTGCGTTTGAGGTAACTTTCAGAAAGAGATACGAGAGAGAAGCTTCACGGGCAGACTTAAGGGGTATGGTACGTATGAGTGCCCACGGCTATGCGTTTGAGGTAACTTTCAGAAAGAGATACGAGAGAGAAGCTTTACGGGCAGATCTAACGGGCATGGTGCGTATGAGTGCCAACGGGTATGCATTTGAGGTAACTTTCAGAAAGAGATATGAGAGAGAAGCTTCACGGGCAGACTTAAGGGGCATGGTACGTATGAGTGCCCACGGCTATGCGTTTGAGGTGTCTTTCGGAAAGAGATAGGAGAGAGAAGCTTCACGGGCAGACATAAGGGGCATGGTACGTATGAGTGCCCACGGCTATGCGTTTGAGGTGTCTTTCGGAAAGAGATACGAGAAAGAAGCTTCACGGGCAGACTTAAGGGGTATGGTACGTATGAGTGCCCACGGCTATGCGTTTGAGGTGTCTTTCGGAAAGAGATACGAGAGAGAAGCTTCACGGGCAGACTTAAGGGGCATGGCACGTATGAGTGCCAACGGGTATGCGTTTGAGGTAACTTTCAGAAAGAGATACGAGAGAGAAGCTTCACGGGCAGACTTAAAGGGCCTGGTGCGTATGAGTGCCAACGGGTATGCATTTGAGGTAACTTTCAGAAAGAGATACGAGAGAGAAGCTTCACGGGCAGACTTAAGGGGTATGGTGCGTATGAGTGCCAACGGGTATGCATTTGAGGTAACTTTCAGAAAGAGATATGAGAGAGAAGCTTCACGGGCAGACTTAAGGGGCATGGTACGTATGAGTGCCCACGGGTGTGCGTTTGAGGTAACTTTCAGAAAGAGATACGAGAGAGAAGCTTCACGGGCAGACTTAAGGGGTATGGTACGTATGAGTGCCCACGGCTATGCGTTTGAGGTAACTTTCAGAAAGAGATACGAGAGAGAAGCTTTACGGGCAGATCTAACGGGCATGGTGCGTATGAGTGCCAACGGGTATGCATTTGAGGTAACTTTCAGAAAGAGATATGAGAGAGAAGCTTCACGGGCAGACTTAAGGGGCATGGTACGTATGAGTGCCCACGGGTGTGCGTTTGAGGTAACTTTCAGAAAGAGATACGAGAGAGAAGCTTCACGGGCAGACTTTTGGGGCATGGCACGTATGAGTGCCCACGGCTATGCGTTTGAGGTAACTTTCAGAAAGAGATACGAGAGAGAAGCTTCACGGAGAGATCTAACGGGCATGGTGCGTATGAGTGCCAACGGGTATGCGTTTGAGGTAACTTTCAGAAAGAGATACGAGAGAGAAGCTTTACGGGCAGACTTAAGGGGCATGGTACGTATGAGTGCCAACGGGTATGCGTTTGAGGTAACTTTCAGAAAGAGATACGAGAGAGAAGCTTCACGGGCAGACTTAAGGGGTATGGTACGTATGAGTGCCCACGGCTATGCGTTTGAGGTAACTTTCAGAAAGAGTTCCGAGATAGAAGCTTCACGGGCAGACTTAAAGGGCCTGGTGCGTATGAGTGCCAACGGGTATGCGTTTGAGGTAACTTTCAGAAAGAGATACGAGAGAGAAGCTTCACGGGCAGACTTAAAGGGCCTGGTGCGTATGAGTGCCAACGGGTATGCGTTTGAGGTAACTTTCAGAAAGAGATACGAGAGAGAAGCTTCACGGGCAGATCTAACGGGCATGGTGCGTATGAGTGCCAACGGGTATGCATTTGAGGTAACTTTCAGAAAGAGATACGAGAGAGAAGCTTTACGGGCAGACTTAAGGGGCATGGTACGTATGAGTGCCAACGGGTATGCGTTTGAGGTAACTTTCAGAAAGAGATACGAGAGAGAAGCTTCACGGGCAGACTTAAAGGGCCTGGTGCGTATGAGTGCTAACGGGTATGCATTTGAGGTAACTTTCAGAAAGAGATACGAGAGAGAAGCTTCACGGGCAGACTTAAGGGGTATGGTGCGTATGAGTGCCAACGGGTATGCATTTGAGGTAACTTTCAGAAAGAGATATGAGAGAGAAGCTTCACGGGCAGACTTAAGGGGCATGGTACGTATGAGTGCCCACGGGTGTGCGTTTGAGGTAACTTTCAGAAAGAGATACGAGAGAGAAGCTTCACGGGCAGACTTAAGGGGCATGGCACGTATGAGTGCCCACGGCTATGCGTTTGAGGTAACTTTCAGAAAGAGATACGAGAGAGAAGCTTCACGGGCAGACTTAAAGGGCCTGGTGCGTATGAGTGCCAACGGGTATGCATTTGAGGTAACTTTCAGAAAGAGATACGAGAGAGAAGCTTCACGGGCAGACTTAAGGGGTATGGTGCGTATGAGTGCCAACGGGTATGCATTTGAGGTAACTTTCAGAAAGAGATATGAGAGAGAAGCTTCACGGGCAGACTTAAGGGGCATGGTACGTATGAGTGCCCACGGGTGTGCGTTTGAGGTAACTTTCAGAAAGAGATACGAGAGAGAAGCTTCACGGGCAGACTTAAGGGGCATGGCACGTATGAGTGCCCACGGCTATGCGTTTGAGGTAACTTTCAGAAAGAGATACGAGAGAGAAGCTTTACGGGCAGATCTAACGGGCATGGTGCGTATGAGTGCCAACGGGTATGCATTTGAGGTAACTTTCAGAAAGAGATACGAGAGAGAAGCTTTACGGGCAGACTTAAGGGGCATGGTACGTATGAGTGCCAACGGGTATGCGTTTGAGGTAACTTTCAGAAAGAGATACGAGAGAGAAGCTTCACGGGCAGACTTAAAGGGCCTGGTGCGTATGAGTGCCAACGGGTATGCATTTGAGGTAACTTTCAGAAAGAGATACGAGAGAGAAGCTTCACGGGCAGACTTAAGGGGTATGGTGCGTATGAGTGCCAACGGGTATGCATTTGAGGTAACTTTCAGAAAGAGATATGAGAGAGAAGCTTCACGGGCAGACTTAAGGGGCATGGTACGTATGAGTGCCCACGGGTGTGCGTTTGAGGTAACTTTCAGAAAGAGATACGAGAGAGAAGCTTCACGGGCAGACTTAAGGGGTATGGTACGTATGAGTGCCCACGGCTATGCGTTTGAGGTAACTTTCAGAAAGAGATACGAGAGAGAAGCTTTACGGGCAGATCTAACGGGCATGGTGCGTATGAGTGCCAACGGGTATGCATTTGAGGTAACTTTCAGAAAGAGATATGAGAGAGAAGCTTCACGGGCAGACTTAAGGGGCATGGTGCGTATGAGTGCCCACGGCTATGCGTTTGAGGTGTCTTTCGGAAAGAGATACGAGAGAGAAGCTTCACGGGCAGACATAAGGGGCATGGTACGTATGAGTGCCCACGGCTATGCGTTTGAGGTGTCTTTCGGAAAGAGATACGAGAGAGAAGCTTCACGGGCAGACTTAAGGGGTATGGTACGTATGAGTGCCCACGGCTATGCGTTTGAGGTGTCTTTCGGAAAGAGATACGAGAGAGAAGCTTCACGGGCAGACTTAAGGGGCATGGCACGTATGAGTGCCAACGGGTATGCGTTTGAGGTAACTTTCAGAAAGAGATACGAGAGAGAAGCTTCACGGGCAGACTTAAAGGGCCTGGTGCGTATGAGTGCCAACGGGTATGCATTTGAGGTAACTTTCAGAAAGAGATACGAGAGAGAAGCTTCACGGGAAGAATTAAGGGGTATGGTGCGTATGAGTGCCAACGGGTATGCATTTGAGGTAACTTTCAGAAAGAGATATGAGAGAGAAGCTTCACGGGCAGACTTAAGGGGCATGGTACGTATGAGTGCCCACGGGTGTGCGTTTGAGGTAACTTTCAGAAAGAGATACGAGAGAGAAGCTTCACGGGCAGACTTAAGGGGTATGGTACGTATGAGTGCCCACGGCTATGCGTTTGAGGTAACTTTCAGAAAGAGATACGAGAGAGAAGCTTTACGGGCAGATCTAACGGGCATGGTGCGTATGAGTGCCAACGGGTATGCATTTGAGGTAACTTTCAGAAAGAGATATGAGAGAGAAGCTTCACGGGCAGACTTAAGGGGCATGGTACGTATGAGTGCCCACGGCTATGCGTTTGAGGTGTCTTTCGGAAAGAGATAGGAGAGAGAAGCTTCACGGGCAGACATAAGGGGCATGGTACGTATGAGTGCCCACGGCTATGCGTTTGAGGTGTCTTTCGGAAAGAGATACGAGAAAGAAGCTTCACGGGCAGACTTAAGGGGTATGGTACGTATGAGTGCCCACGGCTATGCGTTTGAGGTGTCTTTCGGAAAGAGATACGAGAGAGAAGCTTCACGGGCAGACTTAAGGGGCATGGCACGTATGAGTGCCAACGGGTATGCGTTTGAGGTAACTTTCAGAAAGAGATACGAGAGAGAAGCTTCACGGGCAGACTTAAAGGGCCTGGTGCGTATGAGTGCCAACGGGTATGCATTTGAGGTAACTTTCAGAAAGAGATACGAGAGAGAAGCTTCACGGGCAGACTTAAGGGGTATGGTGCGTATGAGTGCCAACGGGTATGCATTTGAGGTAACTTTCAGAAAGAGATATGAGAGAGAAGCTTCACGGGCAGACTTAAGGGGCATGGTACGTATGAGTGCCCACGGGTGTGCGTTTGAGGTAACTTTCAGAAAGAGATACGAGAGAGAAGCTTCACGGGCAGACTTAAGGGGTATGGTACGTATGAGTGCCCACGGCTATGCGTTTGAGGTAACTTTCAGAAAGAGATACGAGAGAGAAGCTTTACGGGCAGATCTAACGGGCATGGTGCGTATGAGTGCCAACGGGTATGCATTTGAGGTAACTTTCAGAAAGAGATATGAGAGAGAAGCTTCACGGGCAGACTTAAGGGGCATGGTACGTATGAGTGCCCACGGGTGTGCGTTTGAGGTAACTTTCAGAAAGAGATACGAGAGAGAAGCTTCACGGGCAGACTTTTGGGGCATGGCACGTATGAGTGCCCACGGCTATGCGTTTGAGGTAACTTTCAGAAAGAGATACGAGAGAGAAGCTTCACGGAGAGATCTAACGGGCATGGTGCGTATGAGTGCCAACGGGTATGCGTTTGAGGTAACTTTCAGAAAGAGATACGAGAGAGAAGCTTTACGGGCAGACTTAAGGGGCATGGTACGTATGAGTGCCAACGGGTATGCGTTTGAGGTAACTTTCAGAAAGAGATACGAGAGAGAAGCTTCACGGGCAGACTTAAGGGGTATGGTACGTATGAGTGCCCACGGCTATGCGTTTGAGGTAACTTTCAGAAAGAGTTCCGAGATAGAAGCTTCACGGGCAGACTTAAAGGGCCTGGTGCGTATGAGTGCCAACGGGTATGCGTTTGAGGTAACTTTCAGAAAGAGATACGAGAGAGAAGCTTCACGGGCAGACTTAAAGGGCCTGGTGCGTATGAGTGCCAACGGGTATGCGTTTGAGGTAACTTTCAGAAAGAGATACGAGAGAGAAGCTTCACGGGCAGATCTAACGGGCATGGTGCGTATGAGTGCCAACGGGTATGCATTTGAGGTAACTTTCAGAAAGAGATACGAGAGAGAAGCTTTACGGGCAGACTTAAGGGGCATGGTACGTATGAGTGCCAACGGGTATGCGTTTGAGGTAACTTTCAGAAAGAGATACGAGAGAGAAGCTTCACGGGCAGACTTAAAGGGCCTGGTGCGTATGAGTGCTAACGGGTATGCATTTGAGGTAACTTTCAGAAAGAGATACGAGAGAGAAGCTTCACGGGCAGACTTAAGGGGTATGGTGCGTATGAGTGCCAACGGGTATGCATTTGAGGTAACTTTCAGAAAGAGATATGAGAGAGAAGCTTCACGGGCAGACTTAAGGGGCATGGTACGTATGAGTGCCCACGGGTGTGCGTTTGAGGTAACTTTCAGAAAGAGATACGAGAGAGAAGCTTCACGGGCAGACTTAAGGGGCATGGCACGTATGAGTGCCCACGGCTATGCGTTTGAGGTAACTTTCAGAAAGAGATACGAGAGAGAAGCTTCACGGGCAGACTTAAAGGGCCTGGTGCGTATGAGTGCCAACGGGTATGCATTTGAGGTAACTTTCAGAAAGAGATACGAGAGAGAAGCTTCACGGGCAGACTTAAGGGGTATGGTGCGTATGAGTGCCAACGGGTATGCATTTGAGGTAACTTTCAGAAAGAGATATGAGAGAGAAGCTTCACGGGCAGACTTAAGGGGCATGGTACGTATGAGTGCCCACGGGTGTGCGTTTGAGGTAACTTTCAGAAAGAGATACGAGAGAGAAGCTTCACGGGCAGACTTAAGGGGCATGGCACGTATGAGTGCCCACGGCTATGCGTTTGAGGTAACTTTCAGAAAGAGATACGAGAGAGAAGCTTTACGGGCAGATCTAACGGGCATGGTGCGTATGAGTGCCAACGGGTATGCATTTGAGGTAACTTTCAGAAAGAGATACGAGAGAGAAGCTTTACGGGCAGACTTAAGGGGCATGGTACGTATGAGTGCCAACGGGTATGCGTTTGAGGTAACTTTCAGAAAGAGATACGAGAGAGAAGCTTCACGGGCAGACTTAAAGGGCCTGGTGCGTATGAGTGCCAACGGGTATGCATTTGAGGTAACTTTCAGAAAGAGATACGAGAGAGAAGCTTCACGGGCAGACTTAAGGGGTATGGTGCGTATGAGTGCCAACGGGTATGCATTTGAGGTAACTTTCAGAAAGAGATATGAGAGAGAAGCTTCACGGGCAGACTTAAGGGGCATGGTACGTATGAGTGCCCACGGGTGTGCGTTTGAGGTAACTTTCAGAAAGAGATACGAGAGAGAAGCTTCACGGGCAGACTTAAGGGGTATGGTACGTATGAGTGCCCACGGCTATGCGTTTGAGGTAACTTTCAGAAAGAGATACGAGAGAGAAGCTTTACGGGCAGATCTAACGGGCATGGTGCGTATGAGTGCCAACGGGTATGCATTTGAGGTAACTTTCAGAAAGAGATATGAGAGAGAAGCTTCACGGGCAGACTTAAGGGGCATGGTGCGTATGAGTGCCCACGGCTATGCGTTTGAGGTGTCTTTCGGAAAGAGATACGAGAGAGAAGCTTCACGGGCAGACATAAGGGGCATGGTACGTATGAGTGCCCACGGCTATGCGTTTGAGGTGTCTTTCGGAAAGAGATACGAGAGAGAAGCTTCACGGGCAGACTTAAGGGGTATGGTACGTATGAGTGCCCACGGCTATGCGTTTGAGGTGTCTTTCGGAAAGAGATACGAGAGAGAAGCTTCACGGGCAGACTTAAGGGGCATGGCACGTATGAGTGCCAACGGGTATGCGTTTGAGGTAACTTTCAGAAAGAGATACGAGAGAGAAGCTTCACGGGCAGACTTAAAGGGCCTGGTGCGTATGAGTGCCAACGGGTATGCATTTGAGGTAACTTTCAGAAAGAGATACGAGAGAGAAGCTTCACGGGCAGACTTAAGGGGTATGGTGCGTATGAGTGCCAACGGGTATGCATTTGAGGTAACTTTCAGAAAGAGATATGAGAGAGAAGCTTCACGGGCAGACCTAAGGGGCATGGTACGTATGAGTGCCCACGGGTGTGCGTTTGAGGTAACTTTCAGAAAGAGATACGAGAGAGAAGCTTCACGGGCAGACTTAAGGGGTATGGTACGTATGAGTGCCCACGGCTATGCGTTTGAGGTAACTTTCAGAAAGAGATACGAGAGAGAAGCTTTACGGGCAGATCTAACGGGCATGGTGCGTATGAGTGCCAACGGGTATGCATTTAAGGTAACTTTCAGAAAGAGATATGAGAGAGAAGCTTCACGGGCAGACTTAAGGGGCATGGTACGTATGAGTGCCCACGGGTGTGCGTTTGAGGTAACTTTCAGAAAGAGATACGAGAGAGAAGCTTCACGGGCAGACTTAAGGGGCATGGCACGTATGAGTGCCCACGGCTATGCGTTTGAGGTAACTTTCAGAAAGAGATACGAGAGAGAAGCTTCACGGGCAGATCTAACGGGCATGGTGCGTATGAGTGCCAACGGGTATGCATTTGAGGTAACTTTCAGAAAGAGATACGAGAGAGAAGCTTTACGGGCAGACTTAAGGGGCATGGTACGTATGAGTGCCAACGGGTATGCGTTTGAGGTAACTTTCAGAAAGAGATACGAGAGAGAAGCTTCACGGGCAGACTTAAGGGGTATGGTACGTATGAGCGCCCACGGCTATGCGTTTGAGGTAACTTTCAGAAAGAGTTCCGAGATAGAAGCTTCACGGGCAGACTTAAAGGGCCTGGTGCGTATGAGTGCCAACGGGTATGCGTTTGAGGTAACTTTCAGAAAGAGATACGAGAGAGAAGCTTCACGGGCAGACTTAAAGGGCCTGGTGCGTATGAGTGCCAACGGGTATGCGTTTGAGGTAACTTTCAGAAAGAGATACGAGAGAGAAGCTTCACGGGCAGATCTAACGGGCATGGTGCGTATGAGTGCCAACGGGTGTGCGTTTGAGGTAACTTTCAGAAAGAGATACGAGAGAGAAGCTTCACGGGAAGACTTAAGGGGTATGGTACGTATGAGTGCCCACTGCTATGCGTTTGAGGTAACTTTCAGAAAGAGATACGAGAGAGAAGCTTTACGGGCAGATCTAACGGGCATGGTGCGTATGAGTGCCAACGGGTATGCATTTGAGGTGTCTTTTGGAAAGAGATATGAGAGAGAAGCTTCACGGGCAGACTTAAGGGGCATGGTACGTATGAGTGCCCACGGGTGTGCGTTTGAGGTAACTTTCAGAAAGAGATACGAGAGAGAAGCTTCACGGGCAGACTTAAGGGGCATGGCACGTATGAGTGCCCACGGCTATGCGTTTGAGGTAACTTTCAGAAAGAGATACGAGAGAGAAGCTTCACGGGCAGATCTAACGGGCATGGTGCGTATGAGTGCCAACGGGTATGCGTTTGAGGTAACTTTCAGAAAGAGATACGAGAGAGAAGCTTTACGGGCAGACTTAAGGGGCATGGTACGTATGAGTGCCAACGGGTATGCGTTTGAGGTAACTTTCAGAAAGAGATACGAGAGAGAAGCTTCACGGGCAGACTTAAGGGGTATGGTACGTATGAGTGCCCACGGCTGTGCGTTTGAGGTAACTTTCAGAAAGAGTTCCGAGATAGAAGCTTCACGGGCAGACTTAAAGGGCCTGGTGCGTATGAGTGCCAACGGGTATGCGTTTGAGGTAACTTTCAGAAAGAGATACGAGAGAGATGCTTCACGGGCAGACTTAAAGGGCCTGGTGCGTATGAGTGCCAACGGGTATGCGTTTGAGGTAACTTTCAGAAAGAGATACGAGAGAGAAGCTTCACGGGCAGATCTAACGGGCATGTTGCGTATGAGTGCCAACGAGTATGCATTTGAGGTAACTTTCAGAAAGAGATACGAGAGAGAAGCTTTACGGGCAGACTTAAGGGGCATGGTACGTATGAGTGCCAACGGCTATGCGTTTGAGGTAACTTTCAGAAAGAGATACGAGAGAGAAGCTTCACGGGCAGACTTAAGGGGTATGGTACGTATGAGTGCCCACGGCTATGCGTTTGAGGTGTCTTTCGGAAAGAGATACGAGAGAGAGGCTTCACGGGCAGACTTAAGGGGCATGGCACGTATGAGTGCCAACGGGTATGCGTTTGAGGTAACTTTCAGAAAGAGATACGAGAGAGAAGCTTCACGGGCAGACTTAAAGGGCCTGGTGCGTATGAGTGCCAACGGGTATGCGTTTGAGGTAACTTTCAGAAAGAGATACGAGAGAGAAGCTTCACGGGCAGACTTAAGGGGTATGGTACGTATGAGTGCCCACGGCTATGCGTTTGAGGTGTCTTTCGGAAAGAGATACGAGAGAGAGGCTTCACGGGCAGACTTAAGGGGCATGGTACGTATGAGTGCCCACGGCTATGCGTTTGAGGTGTCTTTTGGAAAGAGATACGAGAGAGAAGCTTCACGGGCAGACTTAACGGGCATGGCACGTATGAGTGCCCAGGGGTATGCGTTTGAGGTAACTTTCAGAAAGAGATACGAGAGAGAAGCTTCACGGGCAGACTTAAAGGGCCTGGTGCGTATGAGTGCCAACGGGTATGCGTTTGAGGTAACTTTCAGAAAGAGATACGAGAGAGAAGCTTCACGGGCAGACATAAGGGGCATGGTACGTATGAGTGCCAACGGGTATGCGTTTGAGGTAACTTTCAAAAAGAGATACGAGAGAGAAGAATCATGGGCAGATTGTAGGGGCATCGTAGGTATGAGTGCCAACGGGTATGCGTTTGAGGTAACTTTCAGAAAGAGTTCCGAGATAGAAGCTTCACGGGCAGACTTAAGGGGCATGGTACGTATGAGTGCCCACGGGTATGCGTTTGAGGTAGCTTTCAGAAAGAGTTCCGAGATAGAAGCTTCACGGGCAGACTTAAGGGGCATGGCACGTATGAGTGCCAACGGGTATGCGTTTGAGGTAACTTTCAGAAAGAGATACGAGAGAGAAGCTTCACGGGCAGACTTAAGGGGCATGGCACGTATGAGTGCCAACGGGTATGCATTTGAGGTAACTTTCAGAAAGAGATACGAGAGAGAAGCTTCACGGGCAGACTTAAAGGGCCTGGTGCGTATGAGTGCCAACGGGTATGCGTTTGAGGTAACTTTCCTTAAGAGATACGAGAGAGAAGCTTCACGGGCAGACATAAGGGGCATGGTACGTATGAGTGCCAACGGGTATGCGTTTGAGGTAACTTTCAAAAAGAGATACGAGAGAGAAGAATCATGGGCAGATTGTAGGGGCATCGTAGGTATGAGTGCCAACGGGTATGCGTTTGAGGTAACTTTCAGAAAGAGTTCCGAGATAGAAGCTTCACGGGCAGACTTAAGGGGCATGGTACGTATGAGTGCCCACGGGTATGCGTTTGAGGTAACTTTCAGAAAGAGATACGAGAGAGAAGCTTCACGGGCAGACTTAAAGGGCCTGGTGCGTATGAGTGCCAACGGGTATGCGTTTGAGGTAACTTTCAGAAAGAGATACGAGAGAGAAGCTTCACGGGCAGACTTAAAGGGCCTGGTGCGTATGAGTGCCAACGGGTATGCGTTTGAGGTAACTTTCAGAAAGAGTTCCGAGATAGAAGCTTCACGGGCAGACTTAAGGGGCATGGTACGTATGAGTGCCCACGGGTATGCGTTTGAGGTAACTTTCAGAAAGAGATACGAGAGAGAAGCTTCACGGGCAGATCTAACGGGCATGTTGCGTATGAGTGCCAACGAGTATGCATTTGAGGTAACTTTCAGAAAGAGATACGAGAGAGAAGCTTTACGGGCAGACTTAAGGGGCATGGTACGTATGAGTGCCAACGGCTATGCGTTTGAGGTAACTTTCAGAAAGAGATACGAGAGAGAAGCTTCACGGGCAGACCTAAGGGGTATGGTACGTATGAGTGCCCACGGCTATGCGTTTGAGGTGTCTTTCGGAAAGAGATACGAGAGAGAGGCTTCACGGGCAGACTTAAGGGGCATGGCACGTATGAGTGCCAACGGGTATGCGTTTGAGGTAACTTTCAGAAAGAGATACGAGAGAGAAGCTTCACGGGCAGACTTAAAGGGCCTGGTGCGTATGAGTGCCAACGGGTATGCGTTTGAGGTAACTTTCAGAAAGAGATACGAGAGAGAAGCTTCACGGGCAGACTTAAGGGGTATGGTACGTATGAGTGCCCACGGCTATGCGTTTGAGGTGTCTTTCGGAAAGAGATACGAGAGAGAGGCTTCACGGGCAGACTTAAGGGGCATGGTACGTATGAGTGCCCACGGCTATGCGTTTGAGGTGTCTTTTGGAAAGAGATACGAGAGAGAAGCTTCACGGGCAGACTTAACGGGCATGGCACGTATGAGTGCCCACGGGTATGCGTTTGAGGTAACTTTCAGAAAGAGATACGAGAGAGAAGCTTCACGGGCAGACTTAAAGGGCCTGGTGCGTATGAGTGCCAACGGGTATGCGTTTGAGGTAACTTTCAGAAAGAGATACGAGAGAGAAGCTTCACGGGCAGACATAAGGGGCATGGTACGTATGAGTGCCAACGGGTATGCGTTTGAGGTAACTTTCAAAAAGAGATACGAGAGAGAAGAATCATGGGCAGATTGTAGGGGCATCGTAGGTATGAGTGCCAACGGGTATGCGTTTGAGGTAACTTTCAGAAAGAGTTCCGAGATAGAAGCTTCACGGGCAGACTTAAGGGGCATGGTACGTATGAGTGCCCACGGGTATGCGTTTGAGGTAGCTTTCAGAAAGAGTTCCGAGATAGAAGCTTCACGGGCAGCCTTAAGGGGCATGGCACGTATGAGTGCCAACGGGTATGCGTTTGAGGTAACTTTCAGAAAGAGATACGAGAGAGAAGCTTCACGGGCAGACTTAAGGGGCATGGCACGTATGAGTGCCAACGGGTATGCATTTGAGGTAACTTTCAGAAAGAGATACGAGAGAGAAGCTTCACGGGCAGACTTAAAGGGCCTGGTGCGTATGAGTGCCAACGGGTATGCGTTTGAGGTAACTTTCAGAAAGAGATACGAGAGAGAAGCTTCACGGGCAGACATAAGGGGCATGGTACGTATGAGTGCCAACGGGTATGCGTTTGAGGTAACTTTCAAAAAGAGATACGAGAGAGAAGAATCATGGGCAGATTGTAGGGGCATCGTAGGTATGAGTGCCAACGGGTATGCGTTTGAGGTAACTTTCAGAAAGAGTTCCGAGATAGAAGCTTCACGGGCAGACTTAAGGGGCATGGTACGTATGAGTGCCCACGGGTATGCGTTTGAGGTAACTTTCAGAAAGAGATACGAGAGAGAAGCTTCACGGGCAGACTTAAAGGGCCTGGTGCGTATGAGTGCCAACGGGTATGCATTTGAGGTAACTTTCAGAAAGAGATACGAGAGAGAAGCTTCACGGGCAGACTTAAAGGGCCTGGTGCGTATGAGTGCCAACGGGTATGCGTTTGAGGTAACTTTCAGAAAGAGTTCCGAGATAGAAGCTTCACGGGCAGACTTAAGGGGCATGGTACGTATGAGTGCCCACGGGTATGCGTTTGAGGTAACTTTCAGAAAGAGATACGAGAGAGAAGCTTCACGGGCAGACTTAAGGGGCATGGCACGTATTAGTGCCAACGGGTATGCGTTTGAGGTAACTTTCAGAAAGAGATACGAGAGAGAAGCTTCACGGGCAGACTTAAAGGGCCTGGTGCGTATGAGTGCCAACGGGTATGCGTTTGAGGTAACTTTCAGAAAGAGATACGAGAGAGAAGCTTCACGGGCAGACTTAAGGGGTATGGTACGTATGAGTGCCCACGGCTATGCGTTTGAGGTGTCTTTCGGAAAGAGATACGAGAGAGAGGCTTCACGGGCAGACTTAAGGGGCATGGCACGTATGAGTGCCAACGGGTATGCGTTTGAGGTATCTTTCGGAAAAAGATACGAGAGAGAAGCTTTACGGGCAGACTTTAGGGGCATGGTACGTATGAGTGCCAACGGGTATGCGTTTGAGGTAACTTTCAGAAAGAGATACGAGAGAGAAGCTTCACGGGCAGACATAAGGGGCATGGTACGTATGAGTGCCAACGGGTATGCGTTTGAGGTAACTTTCAAAAAGAGATACGAGAGAGAAGAATCATGGGCAGATTGTAGGGGCATCGTAGGTATGAGTGCCAACGGGTATGCGTTTGAGGTAACTTTCAGAAAGAGTTCCGAGATAGAAGCTTCACGGGCAGACTTAAGGGGCATGGTACGTATGAGTGCCCACGGGTATGCGTTTGAGGTAACTTTCAGAAAGAGTTCCGAGAGAGAAGCTTCACGGGCAGACTTAAAGGGCATGGTGCGCATGAGTGCCAACGGGTATGCATTTGAGGTAACTTTCAGAAAGAGATATGAGAGAGAAGCTTCACGGGCAGATCTAACGGGCATGGTGCGTATGAGTGCCAACGGGTATGCATTTGAGGTAACTTTCAGAAAGAGATACGAGAGAGAAGCTTTACGGGCAGACTTAAGGGGCATGGTACGTATGAGTGCCAACGGGTATGCGTTTGAGGTAACTTTTAAAAAGAGATACGAGAGAGAAGAATCATGGGCAGATTTTAGGGGCATCGTAGGTATGAGTGCTACGTGTATGCGTTTGAGGTAACTTTCAGAAAGAGTTCCGAGATAGAAGCTTCACGGGCAGAATTAAATGGCATGGTACGTATGAGTGCCAACGGGTATGTGTTTGAGGTAACCTTCAGAAAAAGATACGAGAGAGAAGCTTCACCGGCAGACTTAAGGGACATGGTACGTATGAGTGCCAACGGTATGCGTTTGAGGTAACTTTCAAAAAGAGATACGAGAGAGAAGAATCACGGGCATATTTTAGGGGCATCGTAGGTATGAGTTCCAACGTGCAGCCGAGGTAGGTTGCAGACGTGTCACTCCCACGACAGCGAGTGGCTCGGAAATCTGGGTCAGGTTCGCCTGTGCTACTTTGCCACACGGATGTCCTCAAAAAACCACGAGGATCTTAAACGCCGAGACGTAAGTGGAGAAGTGGCGCATAGAAATCAATTGAGAAGAGGCCATTCGGGCAAGATCGAGTGAAAGGAGACACTGATGTCAGCAGATGAAGAAGAAGGTGGGCACCATCAAGGGTCATACCCTCATTGTCAATCGGTACAAGCCAGACAGACGTTGGCGGCTTGCTTCTTTCCAAATTGAAAGCAAAACCATGGGAGATTTCCGCTTTTTATCTTTGATACCCCGGAGCAGCAGTAGTGCCACTGATTGGTGCCAATTAGCACCCTGAATGAGTCCCTGGATGTACTATCGAGATGCATTTTCTTAGTTTCGCCGCAGTTTCCGCCTGGAAACGGTGGTAGAATGGTGTAATACCGAAGGATTTGTTCATAAATAACAAGGGCAACATACCTAAGTCGCGTGTTCCCAATAATTATGACTTATGACCATATGAACCTTACGACCTTCAAAACTTTCAACATTGGGTTAATCCAACCCATAGTTAGTTTTTTTAATAATTCCCGGACTAACCATGGGAGGACCTTGCCAATATATCATTCGAAAGAGAAT
The DNA here is from genome assembly GCA_963969495.1 of Ceratothoa steindachneri. Classification (NCBI taxonomy): domain Eukaryota; kingdom Metazoa; phylum Arthropoda; class Malacostraca; order Isopoda; family Cymothoidae; genus Ceratothoa; species Ceratothoa steindachneri. The sequence goes on along the minus strand of OZ018328.1, from coordinate 45,335,221 downwards.
GTAAAACAACCTAAAAAAATTAACATTTTGTTGGAATCGTCCGAATAGTTACGATGTTATTGCAAAAAAACTTATTGAAAAGTAAAATGGTTACCGACCGACCGACATAGTAACTTATAGAGTCACGTCCACGCGACTCAAAATAAAATTAGAAAAGAAATGGCGTGCATGAGCATTAAATAGGTAGGCAAATAGTACGAAAATAAGAGAATGAATGAAAATGCCGGATTGAAAACTGAAAATGGCTCGAAAAGATCCTAACAGCAAACCATTTTAATCCTGAATCTATGTGGACATCTCAACGGATCATTTCCTTAGGTTTTGCCCCATTTGAGCTTCTGTATGGAGGTAATGTTAAAATGCCCCTCAGCATTCTAAAGGAGCTCTTCTCCAATTTGAAATTAGACCAGGAGATTCAATCCTCCTACGCTTACCTCCTAGACCTGAGGCAGAGGTTAGAAAAGTGCGCATTGATCGCGCATCAGAACGCCGAGACAAACTTGGGCAAGTATAAATCCTACTTTGACTGTAAGTCCCAAGAACGAAAATTTAAAACCGGTGACGAAGCCCTTTTACTACTCCCCACGGAGAACAACAAACTTTTGAGCCAATGGAAGGGCCCCTTCCCAGTGATCGCGAAACGCGGCCCTGTCGACTACTTGATCCAAACCCCGTCTGGCACTAAGCTATTCCACGTAAACATGCTTAAAATGTACTATCGACGTGCTTGTGCCAATCAACTTGTGGCCCTGGACGAAGAATCCGCCTTGGAGTCCAGCTACCGGCTTGACTCCTTGGTCGTGGTACAAGTCGCCTGCATGGAACAAGACGCAGAATATCACCTTCATGTCTTGCCAGATACCACTGATTCCCCATCGACCGAGTTGATTATAAACCTTCAGCTCCCGACCCCCCGAAGACCCAGTTACAAGCGCTACTCACCCAATTCACCGATGTAATCTCGGATACCCCTGTTTATTCTTTTCAGTTCGAGCACAATATTCGACTCACCACCAAGGAACCTGTCCGTTCGAAACCGCACCCCTTCCCCATTCACTTAAGAAAAGCGTCCAATGAGGAGGTAGACAAGCTATTGAAGATGGGTATTCCGATTGCCCTCATTGATCAGAATTTGTACATGTTCGAGACTGACCATAAACCCCTCTCTTACCTACAGAACGTCAAGAACAATAATGGTCGTCTCATGAGATGGAGCCTCTCTCTCCAAGAATTTCAATTTAAGATTGTATACATTAAGGGTTCCGAGAATTGCCTGGCGGAAAACTTAAGCAGAAATCCCCTGGATTTTGTCAAGAGTAATTTCCCATTCATTAATTGTAACGGTAAATAGGTTACTTTTGTATATATTCCTGAATAATTCTTGTAGTTTTGTGTAATACCTTATAAAAATATGTACCATTATTTTTTTATTGTGTATATACTTTTGATGAGTTTCCCTGCTCGTATGTCCCTTTTTTTATATTGTGGGACCTTTTTTTTTTAATATCCTTGTATGAAAGCCCCTGGTTATCGAGACTATGTTGACCCCGGCTATTGCTAACTATTCCTGTCTGTCTTATTGCATTATTGTATTCTGTTTCTCAAAACCAGAACATCTAGGAATTTATTATTTATGATAACCGCACTCGACTTTGATTATTTAACCCTCGCACTGGGATCTATATCCCAATTTCTGGGGTGCTCCCTTCCCGCGTCACCGCAGAGCCAATCCTCGGCTAGCATCGACGTTTGACTCTACGACAGTGCCATTTCTCCATTAAACGCCACAGCCCCCTTCCCCGCCCTCCACACAAAAAAGACTGGGATATATAAAAATTCTTTCACTCTCTTCATCACAACGATCAAAAACTAAATGTTGATAATGTGAAGGAGATCTCTGCTCGTCTCATTGCGACACTTGATCTCTTTATTCTCGCTCGAGATGATCCGACCACATTTTTAAGACATGAAAACGGGGAAATATGTGGCGGTTTTCGTCGGAAAAGAGTAAAATCGCCATTTAGCTCTTGTAGACATTTTTGTCCTTTTCGTATAGAGGTCTCACATGGTACTCCTTTCATCCCGTTCCTTCACTTCCGCCATCATGTTATGATCCGCCGTGGCACTACATATTATGCGAAAACCAACGAGGCCAGACCAAATGGACGTTTTAGAAAAGACTTTTACCAAGTAGTAAATTTAGGGGGAAAGACAATTATATGGAAGTTGACAGAGCCCTCTTTTAACACGCATAAAACCAAAACAAGGGATGAGGGAGAATAGGCCTTGTCTTAACACTCTCCTTGAATTATTACCTTTGGTAACAAGTACCATCGATGATGGTGAGGCTGTGGCTGAAATCTAATTTGGACTTTAGCCTTCGCCTGGGTGTCACGTGGGAGGCGAATACAATGGTTAGAAAGTGTTTAGCAAATAGGCCACAGGGAGGAGCAGGGAATGGATGGCCTATTAAGCTATTTAAAAAGTATTAAGGTATAGAAAAAGACTTTTTTGTAGTCATAGGTTCGAGACTCCCATCGGTGGCTAACCACACCCGATGTAGCTTCTTTTTTCTCGACCTAACATAGTCAACAGACATGACTTATGACCATATTACCTTACGACCTTCAAAACTTTCAATAATTCACGGACTAACCTTGGGAGGGCCTTGGCAATTATATAATTCGAAATAAAATACAAAACAACATAAGGGTTTCAAATTCCGTTAGAATCGGCCAAAGAGTTACGATTTTATTCCCCCTTTCCCCCTCAAATCATTGAAAAGTAAAATGGTTACCATCTGTCTTTTCCAGGACAATGGAAAGATCCTAACCATCGAAATGACGGTCTTGCTACCTCCAAATTGCTGCAATTGGTACGCTGGCTTTGCTGCCTCCATCTGTTGCGATTGGCAAGCTTATCTTGCTGCCTCCATCTGTTGCGATTGACACGCTTGTCTTGCTGCCTCCATCTCTTGCGATTGGCGCGCTTGTCTTCCTACTTCAATTTACCGCGATTGATACGCTTGATTTGCTGCTTCGATTCGTTGCGATTGACACGCTTGTCTTGCTGCTTCTACCCGTTGCGATTGGCACGCTTGTCTTGCCCCCTCCATCTATTGCGATTGGCACGCTTGTCTTGCCCCCTCCATCGGTTGCGATTGGCACGCTTGTCTTGCCCCCATCTATCGGTTGCGATTGGTCTTCGTTATATCGTCGCCTGTGTCCGAGGAATAAGAAGCACTCGAGCGAGTCTCATTGACCGGACTCTAGTTTCCAAACGCCTACGCCTTGAAATCCCTGTTATGTTAGTGTATTTATCAATTACTTTCTCACTTTTGTTTTCGTCCCCACTTACTGGAATGTAACACATGTATCTATTTTACCAGAAAGCTTAACGCCATTATTATGCTAAATTATGAAGTCGATCATTGCCATGATATTTCGGCTTCATCTACAGAGCAACACACTATTAGTAAACACCCAAACGCATCATAATGTACATAGTCAATCAAAACACACCTATCATTCCCGACCCGTCTGGTACCTTCGTGCTCTCCAGCGACTGCCATGCTGATCTTTATAGGCATTTCATTATAACAAGGTCTGCTGACCAAAACGTCGTTTGCTCTCACTTATTCTGATTTATGACCTTCAAAACTTTCAATAATTCCAGGACTAATCTTGGGAGGACATTGACGATTCTATCATTCGAAAAAGAATGTAAAACAACATAAGGGTTCCAAACTTCGTTAGAACCTAGCCTAAAATAAAATAGCCTGGCTGTGCTGGGCCTAACCTAGCCTAGTATAACCTACCATAGTATAGCCTACTTTATCCTACCTTAGCTTAGTATAACCTAGCCTATCGTATCCTAGTATAGCCTAGCATAGCTTAGTAGACCCTAGTCTAACCTAGCATATTATAGTAGAACCTAGCTTAGCCTAGAATAGCCTTGCCTAGCGTAACATTGCCTAGTGTAGCCTAGCCTAACCAGGTATGGCTTACTATTGCATGCCAGAGCCTAGCTTAGCGTCGCCTAGAGTAGCCTAGCCCTGGATTGCCAAGCTAGAATAGGCTATTTTAGCCTAGCCAATATATCCTTGCATACGATAGCCGAGCCTAGCCTAGCATACTATAGGCTAGTTTGTTATAGCCTATCCTAGCATAACCTCACCTAACATAATAAAGCCAAGCGTATCATATTATAGCCTAGCCTAGTATATCCTAGACTAGTATAGCATAACATACCCTAGACTAGAATAACCATGCATAGTTTAGGCTATTATAGCCTTGGTTAGCTATCCTATCGTAGCCTAACATATTATTACCTAGCATAGCAGATCATAGCCCTCCCTAGCCTATTATACTTTAGCCTACACTAGCATAGCATTGTATAGCCCTGTCTAGCCTAGTATAGCTCAGCATAGCTCAGCCTAGCCTAGTATAACCTAGCCTAGCATTAACTATTTATACAAGTATAGCCTATAATATCCTATTATACTATAGGCAAGAATAGTTTAGTATTGTCTAGCCTAACATACTATATGTTATCCTAGCATAGCATTTTAGAGCTTAAATTAGCATAGTATATCTTAGCCTTGAACATTATATCTTAGTATAGTATAGCCTAGTTATAATAGCCTATTCTAAGCTTGCCTAGCAGAGTATAGCATATAATAGCCTAGTCTAGTCTAGCGGAGTATCGGCCGAATAGTTATAATGTTATAGCCAAAACAAAATAATCCCCGGGCTATCCTTGGGAAGACTTTGACAATTATATCATTCGAAAGAGAATATAAAACAACATAAGGGTTTCAAATTTCGTTGGAATCGGCCGAATAGTTATGATGTTATTAAAATAAAAAGAAAAGTAAAACGGGGACCGACCGACCGACCGACCGACATAGTGAGATGTAGAGTCGCTCGCGACTAGACTCGCACGCGACTAAAAATTAGTAAGTATATAAACAACCTCAAGTGGGGAGGTAAGTTGCGCTATTCGTGAGCATAGAAGTCCCTTACATACGCTGAAGTTTACCTCGACGCCAGAAATCCAACGCTGTCCTCACTAGGCTTGCCAGAGCCCCACATCCTTAAGTAGTTTATGTATGAAATGCATCATGTATCTCCCTCGCGTGTGGAGAACATCGCTTAAGTAACGTCTATAAAAAGAATCGCTTAATTAACTCGTATGGAAACATCGAAAAAGTGAACGAGTGTATGGAAACATCACTTAAGAAACTCATGTATGGAAACTTCGAAAAAGTAACTCGTGTATGGAAACCTCACTTAAGTAACTCATGTATGGAAACATCACTTATGTAACTCATGTGTGGAAACCTCACTTAACTCACTAATGTATGCAAACTTCACTTAAAAAACTCACTTAAGTAATTCATGTATAGAAACATCATATGTAAAATTCATATGTAAAAAAAAAGTATGTTTTAATTGTCTAACCAAAATTATAAGCTTCAACTGTTTTAGGAGTATGCATTAAATTTAAATCGCCACTCCCACCGTAGGGGGAAGTGGCGAAACCATTGCTTGGTTAGTTTATATAATTCTATGGATTATAAATTTATTTCTAAATCAGGCAATGGCTTCATCACTCCCCGGGGGGGTGGGGGAACTTGCGCTTCACTACTAAGATTAAAATTTAAAATCTAAAAAAAGCAGCCATGGTTAAATTTTTATAAATTTTCTGAACTTCACCAATTATAATAATTTTAAAAAGAAACTCTAAACTAAATTTTCTGAACTTCACCATTTGTAATTCTTTGGGTTTTAAAAAATTCACAAACTTTCGATACTTATATATATTTCTAAACTTCACCATTTTTTTTTATATTATAAAAGAATTATTAGAAATAACTTTGATAAAAAACATAAGTCATAACCAAACTAAGATGAAATTATTATTCAAATACTCAAAAAAATCCCCTTCTTAAATTATAGCGTTAGTGATGATGATGATGATAATAACTTTGCGGTTAAATCTCACTAACGGGGTTGGGGGAGCTTTCGGAACTGCTTCCCGAAGCCCTGGTAACATAATTCCAGGATTGCGTGGCTTGCTATAATCCCCTCCCCCTCTTTTCGCAAGGGGTTAGGAACTTGACTGTACCGCCATTGTCTACTTCGGCTCTAGGTGGGCAGGAACCAGGAATTCCATTGCTACAGTGGCATTCCATGCTTCCCTCTCCTCTTCTCGCTGGCACTTGCCGGTGTAACCATTTTGCGAGTCAAATAGGCTTATCAACGGCTATCTTTATGATCCCATTGACCAGCTTTAACACTTTTTATTGCGTCGTTTTATGTGTCCCCTGTAAGACTCTCAGGGACATCCTCTTCCAGCGCTCACGTTATAACTTGGGGAAAAAAGCTCTTTACCATTTCCCTTAAATTAAGGGGCTGGGGTAGCATAAGGGCAAAGTCCTGTCCGAATCTTTAATAATTTCCTTCAAATCTCTTTTCTTCCCAAATAAGGTATGTGGATCGTGATGGAATCTAAATATCTCAAGAGAGCTCAAGAGGGTACGTCCGTAGTCGATGAAATCTCGAACCAGAATCGCCCTACGAATGGCGTCGTTGTCGAGTTGTTCCATTTTTGATAGCTACGCCGCTCTTGGGTGCCGATTATGAAGCAAGAGTTGAACCTTGAGTTAAAAAGGCGACAGTGGAAAATGGGCAGGAACGAAAGCACTCACAACAGACGAAGAATAAGATTATCAGGAAGAATGGAACTGGCCAAATATAGCGGTCCCCATACCTGGCATGATAACATAGACCTACGATGCAGGTACCCCCACAAAGGAAAAGTGAAAAACGATTCTGAGTGCTTTCGTCTTTATTCTTAAAGACCTTTTCAAGGAATGGACAGGAGGCAGGACATACATTGCCTTAAATAGTAGTAGTAGGGGGGGGGGGAGACTAACCACCTCTGAACCTTAAATAGGGGGTACAAAATCCTGAAACAACTTTATTTAAGATTTTATGTATGTAGTGATAATGGGGTCTAGCGTGAACAAACCAGGGCTAAGGTTGAAATTTGGGAACGTGTTAATGGAGATACATTCTAATATAATTACTGCATTTTATGATTGGTTTGTCACTGTTCTAGTTAATGGTATGGTTAAGATTGTAAATATGTAGAAAAAGAGCGCAGATTGTTCACTGTGATTACGTACATTGGCCTGATGTTGCTTAACCCGGACGACATCTAGTTCTTTCTCGGTTTGTCCATAATAACATTTTTTGGCAGTTGTTGCAGCCTATCGAATAAACAAGGCCAGATCGGATGGGGGGGGAATTTTTTGATAAGGATGCGATAAATTGTAGTCTTCTACTTAAAAATAACATTTATGTTCAGAGGACTAAGTAAACAAGGTAATTTAATGAAAATATGGTTATAGGGTAAAACTAATAAGTTTTTGGCCTGAAACTTAGGGATATTAACATTAGTTTGATAATAGGAACGCTTGGCGGACTTATAACAATTGTCGAGAAAGTAGAGATGGTAGCACAAATTTATCCCTATTTTATATATTCTATCGTCTTCTTTGTCTAGGTATTCTGGTGAGACAATTCTAAGGGCACGCAAAAACATAGAGAAGAAAACACTTTGTTTGATGTTATTATGGTGGTTAGAATAAAAGTGTATACAAGAGTCTATGGCTATGGGTTTTCTATATATTTCATATTTGAAACAATGGTTTGTCCGATGAATTATGCGATACATTCGTTGAAGAACACCTCGACACAGTTGCTGTCCCTATACCCGCTTCTACCCTCATTAAACTCATTGCTCTTTGCATCAACAATTGCAAATTTACCTTTAATGGAGAATTTTATCGCCAAATCTTTGGAATGGCAATGGGGAATTGTTTGTCCCCTTTACTCGCAAACCTATACATGGAATTGTTCGAATCTAGAATACTTCCCCAAATTAATGAAACCTCTAGAGCCTGGATGCAATATGTTGATGACATCCTTTGCCTTTGGCCTAATAATTTAAATATTAATACATTTCTTACTAAAATTAACACCTTAGTGCTCCCGATTAAATTTACTTTAGAAGTTGAAAAAGATCGCACACTCCCTTTCCTAGATCTCCTAATTCATCGGACAAACCATTGTTTCAAATCTGAAATATATAGAAAACCCATAGCCATAGACTCTTGTATACACTTTTATTCTAACCACCATAATAACATCAAACAAAGTGTTTTCTTCTCTATGTTTTTGCGTGCCCTTAGAATTGTCTCACCAGAATACCTAGACAAAGAAGACGATAGAATATATAAAATAGGGATAAATTTGTGCTACCATCTCTACTTTCTCGACAATTGTTATAAGTCCGCCAAGCGTTCCTATTATCAAACTAATGTTAATATCCCTAAGTTTCAGGCCAAAAACTTATTAGTTTTACCCTATAACCATATTTTTATTAAATTACCTTGTTTACTTAGGCCTCTGAACATAAATGTTATTTTTAAGTACGAGACTACAATTTACCGCATCTTTGTCAAAAAATCGTCCCCCCCCCCCGATCTGGCCTTGTTTATTCGATAGGCTGCAACAACTGCCAAAAAAAATGTTATTATGGACAAACCGAGAAAGAACTAGATGTCGTCCGGGTTAAGCAACATCAAGCCAATGTACGTAATCACAGTGAACAATCTGCGCTCTTTTTCTACATATGTACAATCTTAACCATACCATTAACTAGAACAGTGACAAACCAGTCATAAAATGCAGTAATTATATTTCTAGAAATATATTAGAATGTATCTCCATCAAACGCGTTCCCAAATTTCAACCTTAGCCCTGGTTTGTTCACGCTAGACCCCACTGTCATTACATACATAAAATGTCAAATAACGTTGTTTCAGGATTTTGTACCCCCTAATTAAGGTTCAGAGGTGGGTAGTCTAACCCCTTCCCCCTCCTACTACTATTTAAGGCAATGTATGTCCTGCCTCCTGTTCATTCCTTGAAAAAGTCTTTAAGAATAAAGACGAAAGCGCTCGGAATCGTTTTTCACTTTTCCTTTGTGGGTGTATCTGCATAACTTTGACTCACTTGCACTTTGTGAGCTTTTTTCATGGGCCTACAATGTGAATGCGCAAACCCTAATGGCCTTCTGTGAGCGGACGATTTCTTTCTTGCAAGTATCGACACACGGGTGTTGCCAGACGTCCTACCTTAACAATAAAGATACTCTCTAGCTTCTCCATCCCTAATTTTTTGCTATTGAATTGTTTGTCATCCTTGAATACTAAATGAAAGTTGATAGCTACCGTTACAAAGGTATGAAAGTGGAGAGTAGATCAAGCAAACGATCCTGAATGGTCGCCTCGTGGCGATTTCCTCACACACAGACACACCCGACCCCCGCCGCCCGCATGTCTTCCCAGACATCCCATCTACTTGAATAACCCGAATAGAGACAGCACCGTGAATCAGAGGAAAATTTCGACGTCTTTGCACGCAGGAAAACTGTTTACAGTTTTGAATGCCTCTGGTAACAGTGAATCCCACCGAGGTGTTTCTATTCTAAGAAAGCACCTAATACATTTGTACTGGTAAGATGCAAAATCGGACGAAAGACTCGGGGAATTGATAGTTTTGGATTTAACCGAATTAGCCCGAAATTTACCAGACCTACCCCAATCTCCCTGAATTTTTTTTCCTACAGATACCACCCTTCCCCAAAGAAAGCAGATTCCCTTGATTGAGTAAATTGTTTGGCTTTTAAATCTACATATGGCGTGACTGGGCACCAATCCATACGTGTTCATTGTTTAAAAAAACAAACAAATTTAAATATACTTATTCCAGGAAATGTTTGTGTTGTTTGTTTCTCTTCTCTTTCAGCTTTCGCCACTCGTGTTTTCATTATTATTTCTTATTTCATACGGCTTAGATAAGTTTTGCTGGATGTTTTCCAAGCAATTGATTCCCGATGAGATGTCTTTCTGCGGATTGTAGTTAGTATAGCAATGAATACCCACATTCACACAGCCTGGACAGACTTGGGGGACGCTTTTAATTCATGCCAAACAAGTGACAGCAAAAGTGAAGGTTAGAATACCCAATTGATACAGCTCTTTTAAGGAATGAAGAGCGTCCCCCGTGTCTGTACGAGGCAGTATGAAAGATAGTTACTCTTTGCTATATTAACCGCATTTCTGTGGATTCTTTTGGTTCTCAATATCTGATTAATTATAACTTCATTCTAAATAATTATTACACCTGAGGGTCGGTTCATAGCCGATATTATTATTTTAAGCCGATCCAACAAAGTGCTATTGAAGTTTGGAGATGAGTCTGGCAAGATTTCCCAAATGGACTGACGATAATGATTATACCTAAATGCCACGGTTGCGTAGCATTCTTAGATGACCTTTCCTTTAAACCAGGCCAACCATGTTACCCACATTGATTTAAAAAAGAGCAATGAGCGCGAATTGAGGTCATTTATTGATTTAGTCAGAAATACATCTGTTTTTTTTGTAACGCGGAAATAGCGGACATTTTCGATTTGTTCAAGAAACCTTTAACTTGAGGGGCGCTTGGCATCAATAATTGATATGATCTTAGGAATTCTCGCCTTGTTTTTCATTTATGGAACAAAGAAATGGATTGACTGACCGGATTTGAGTGACGATGAATGAATGAATGAAACGCGTTAATGATTGAAGGGAGTGAAAACGTTTTGAGAGGCTGAGATGAATCTGCGAGGGGCGTGATTTGGGAGACTGTCTGTCCTTGGATACGATTCTAGCGAGAAGTCGGTCTTTGAACCTTTCCCTTTCCCACTTCCAAGGACAATTAGGGCATAAGCAGAGCCGTAGCAACTGCCCCCCGACACCCCCTGTCGGGGGAGGGATCTTGAAGGGGCCACACTGTAGCCAATTTTTTTTATTTTATTAAGGAAAATATAAAATTTTCGAATACACATTTTCTGTAATTATCTGATTTATCTCTTCCCTTTCATCTGTGTCATTAATGATAGACCAGAATATTTGTATTACAGGAATATTTCTGGAACCAGTATTGAAGGAGTTGGGGATATTAGATATAGGAAATCCTGACCCACTTTTGGGATCATGCTAACTATGAGAAAAGTTAGTTAATTAGTTCGTTAACTATTACGCAAAAAATACTGGCCTGATTTTCACGAAATTAGACAAAAACATTTTCTTGCGTTGATATTTGTTTTTCTTGTTTTTTTTTCTATATTTTTTTCATTGTGTATTTTGTTGTTTTTTTCGATGTAGGCATTTTCCATATACAAGTTGAGTTTAGTTTGTTTGAATAAATCATTTTTTTATATCGTGTGTTTTAACCTCCTTGTCTAAATAGGTTGGATGGGATAAACCATCCACAGGGGTACCTCTCGGTTGGCACTGCGCCCAGTCTACCTTTGGTCCCCATTTTATTGTGTTGACGACTTCCCTCTACAACATGGCTAATTGGCTAACTAACAATATTCAAGGATAATAAAAACACTTAAGGACAAGTATTCCGCACCATTGGCACTGGTATTTGTCGTGCCTGGCACTACTTTTAAATGTACGATATATTGTTATGGGGCCCCCACAATCTTGATTGACGGGGTGGGGCACTAGACTTTGCTACTGCTCTGGGCATAAGCCATGATGCGAAGTCGGTAGGGTGTGTGGGGAGGGGGGGGAGGAGCACGGCGCTCCGTGTGGGGTGTGAGTTTATCTTTGTGTAAATGTAAATCACGGTGTACAATAGACTCTTCTTTCGCCCACAGTTGGGTAAAAAAAAGGTAGAATTGGTCGGGTGTTTTGCTACCGATCTGCCCTCTTCGTAGCCTTTTTAGTCGCGTGTGACTTTATAAGTTATTATGTCGGTCCGTAGGTCGACGGACAGATGGTAACTATTTTACTTTTCAATGAGTTTTTGAAAGTTTTAATGATTAAATTAAAATTTTCTTCAGGCATTAAGTTGACCACAGTTTATTAATGTAAATAAACAAAACGATATGAATATGCTGACTAAAAATAAACTTTTAACTTAATAAATGACATTGGCTTAAATTGTTAATTTTGAAAGTACTCTCTTTCAATGCAAACAGCATCATGATCAGAATAATAAGGCCAATGTAAATGAACTCTAAGAGTGAAATTGGATTTAACACGTATGATCAGGGAGGCCTCCTTCCTCATGTGTAGCTGATTGGACTAACCGTTGAACCCCTTGAGGAAGGATCCATCCTACAATAGGATGAGGCCCTTCCAAATAATTGATTTTAAAATCACCAAAAGTATGACAATAATTATTGAATTAATTGAGAGCAAACGACTTTGGTCCGTTGACCTTGTTTATAATAGCGCCCATCATTCGTCAACGGCCATCAAAGGAATAAGTTGGCGTACTTTACGAGGAGGGAGGAATGTTTACGTAACTCAGGCTTTGTACAAAGACATGCAAGAACTAAATAGACACCCACATTACGATCAAATGTCTTTTATTCAGTATTTTGTCATTAGTATGACTAGTCATTTCTTCCAGTTTTTTCAGAGTTTAATATTGTGATTATTAAACTCGGATTGTTGCTCAAATTGAAGGGGAGGGAGACTGTCTGAAATAATTGCTAGGAATCTTGGACTATCCATTTCTTCCGTTGACAGAATTATTGTTTCATTTAAAAGGGGTAAAGATCATAGGAGTCACAACTGGTTCGTTCTGGGCATTCTGAAAATTTCTTCATGCCGTTCGAAGATCCATTGAGAACCCTCGGTTAAAAGATTCTGAATTATCAAAAAGACTATAATTTCAGATCAAGAACAGCAGTACTCTTCTTGCATTAGCTTGGATATTATGGATGTAGAGCCAAGAGGCAGCCTCTTTTAACTATGCCCAATATTAGGAAGAGGAATGAGTGGGTAGAAAAAAAATGAACGACAAGCCTTTGGAATTTGGCAACGCATAATTTTTTTCTGACAAATCATAGTAGATGTATGCTCAATTTTCAGACAGTGAACTGGTATTAGTTTGGGGGAGTTAACTACTAAGGAATTTAAACATAAACAGGTTACAACTAACGGTTAAATATGGTGTTTTTTTATTATTGTGTGGGAAGCAACATAGAAAGATGGAAGGTTAGAGTTGGTTGAGTGTGTGGAAAATAACAAAAAATCCCTTCTTAAAGACGGACTTGGACCAGTGTTTTCAAGTGGTCCGCTTGACAAAGATAGTGGTTTATTCCTGGACGATGGAGTTCCCTGTTGTACTGAAAAAGGAATTGGATGAAGAAATGGGCATCAAATGACTTCCTTGGCTGAGTCAGTCCCTTGATATATAGCCAATAGAACATCTGCGAGGAATACTAGATAAGGCTTTACTGAAACAGACCCCCGAAAAAGGAACACGGTCAGAATACCTGAATACCAGACCCCAAACATGGTTGGAAGTACCACAAACCATACTCTCAGAAATTATTAATCCTATTTCTAGACGAGTTGCCGCCCTTAAAGTCGCTAAATTGAAGTCCAAAAAGTATTTACAATGTACTTTTATTGTTCGAAATGTATTCCATTCTTTAAATTTACATACAAAGGTATTTAGGTAATTCCCTGGGTGTCTACATATTGACTTCTTGCATGACTGTAAATTGCTCTAAATTTCAACTTCCTTGACTTCCCACCTGGGTTTATGAAATTATTAAAAAAATACCAATGCCCTCGTTTGGATCGCGTTTTTTTACTGAATTAAAATGATACATTCACTTTTTCTGGGTATCAACTGTGGAAAAATGAGAGAGAGAAGGAATTTCCCCCTCCCTCTGACTTTCCCAGTCCGCCACCGCTCTAAATTCGTCTGCCCTATTAACTGCGAAAATTAGAACAAGGGAAAGACCATTAAGTGAGCATCGCGACTTCACACTATAGAACCTTATCGCGACCCAAGGCAATTAAGGAAGTCTGTTGGCGATGAATCTCTCTCTCCGTCTAGATAATTTCGGGGTATATATTCGACAGTTCAGAATTCACAGGCAGATTGTGTCTGAAGCCACCATCCAGTGTGTTAGTCGTAACGTCTTCGTAGTCAAAAGGAAATTGACTACATCCTTGTCCAGAGAAGAATTGAGTGATTGTCGAAAAGCCAAGAAAGAGCTAGTCGTCATTCAGTGTTGTTTGTGGAGATAGTTAGGTGCGCTCCAACCCTACTCACCACGTCTTCGGAATTTAAGGATCAGAAAAGCCATCCCCGAAGCACCCTCCGCTTGCCTCTTAAGGATAAGAGCCCCCTTCCCCCAACCCAACTTCAGATTCTCGAAGTTGAATTGAGCGTCCCGTGAGACGCCCACAAGTTCAAGATCGAGCTTACCTACCTGGTCCTACTCGCCGCACATCAAGGTAAAAGGGATTTAACCCCCACTTCTTCACGCTCCTTCCAACTTTACCGCGTCGAACCTCGAGGCTTCCCTTTGATGTAGAACTTGAATAATTGTAAAATCATTACTTAATTAATTATCCCTCGGTTCAAGCTTAATTGATAGTGTCAATCATCTAAACAGTGAACCATCAATATTTAATTGCATTGCAATTTAACTTGCCCATATAAGTAATCTTTAGTCCTATTAAAGTATATTTTTGTTGCCATGTTTGGATATTCCTTGGCCTAGCAACGGTGTATTTTAAATACTCTTAAAGCTTTTACCAGGTGGAGCCTTAATTTTGGTGGGCCAGTTGGTCAGTGCGCGTATAACGGCGTACACCCGGTCATACCACGACATAAAACTGATGTCAGGTGTGGGGTGTTACACACACACACACACATATATATATATATATATATATATATATATATATATATATATATATATATATATATATATATATATATATATATATATATATATATATATAAATAACTGTCGTCAGGTCTTTGGGTTTGTAAAAAATTCCACCCTAACTGATCTTTTGCTATTTCCTTAAAGATCATTATTTCCACTCTATAAAGTTGCAAGTGTCAAGAATATTCAAGCAAAAATAACGGGACAAATTTTTCTTTTTAATAGGCAATTGTATATTTTTTTAGTTGACGTATTTACATGAGTCAAGATACCACTAATTAAACGGGGCAAGAATAGCCGCCAAATTTTGATTTTGCTGTGGTAAAATTACCAGAAGACTCAGTCCTGAGTCAGGTTCACTCGTTAGTTATTTTCTTTTTCTGGTGTGCAAAATTAATTGGAACCTTTAATAAGTTTTCTTTTGTTAATTGTTAATTACAAGTAGGTTATATTTGTTAGGAAAAGCCTCATTTGTTCTGGTAAGCTTTCTCGTGTGCCGAAAGACGATCCTAGGACTATCAGGAAAGGATTTAACGGTAAGGGTAAAGAGGAAGAACGAAACGAACGGGTAGAAAAGAAAGAACAAAAACAGAGAGAAGCCTAATAAAGAAAAGAATAAGCACAAAGAGAAGCAGAAGAGAGAGAACAAACATGACTGCACGAGAGAGAATTAAGCCGTGATTGTGATAGAACGGTTTGAGGCCGCCTAATTTCAACCGTTATCACATGTTGTTTAAAAACCACGTGCATCTTCGCTTTGAAGCCTGGGGCCTTATCGCAGCCACCAGAGTCAATGTTTAAACAAGGAGGTTTATCTTCCTCCATTCGCCCCATGCTCCGACCTCGCCAGATTGAGTTAGGCTTATGGGCAGATAAGGCATTGTTCTCAGGCTCGGCTGTGCATTCCCTCGAAGCTCCCACTCCATTGTCCCCCACGCCAAGGAGATGTCCCGGCTATTTATATGGAAACTTAACCACTAAGATTTAGATTGGAGATCCAGATTTTCGTCGTGAAACATCACTACGATCCACTCTCACCTTGTACGCCAAGGGACCTCGACCTCGAGATTCACTATCACTTGTCCAGAAGAAGGACAATATCCCTTGAGTGCCAAGGTTCGAGCCTTCGTGACGCCAAGTCCACAAGGCTTCCCCTGTTGTTCAGAAAGAGAACAACGTCAGAACAGCCATTGTTCTTTCGAGCCCGTAGACAAGGAACGGTTCTCACCCCCTCCCTGTTGTTCAGAAGAGAACAACGTAGAACATCCATTGTTCTTTTGAGCCCGTGGACAAGAAACGGTTCTCACCCCCCCTGTTGTTCAGAAAGAGAACAACGTTAGAACAGCCATTGTTCGTTTGAGCCCGTTGACAAGAAACGGTTCTCACCCCCCCTGTTGTTCAGAAGAGAACAACGTAGAACAGCCATTGTTCTTCAAGCTGTTCGTCAAGAAACGGTTCTCATTCCCAAGATGCCACGTCAGGATCATTTTACTTCCCCCCCTTCCTTCGGCTGGAACTCGCCAGCGGACCGAAAATTCCTTCACGTCGCCTTCCTCTGCACAACAAGTATAATTACGTAAGCCGAACGCTACCTTCGAGTATTTAACCCTTTTGCCAACTCTACCCTGTGCTTTAAATGGTTTAGCGAACCATCTCATTCCTTTAATTTATATTTGTTTTACCTTTTTAAATCTCTTAATCCCCGGTTTAGCTCGATTTCTCACGACCCTTTCCAATTCTCTGTTTATGTCAATATTTTCCGTTTTGTGTGTGGTTGATAGTTTTTATTAATAAAACTCTATTTTATTAATGATAGCAATATTATTATCCTTGAGCTCAGTTCCACTTCTTAAGCATATCGAAGATACATAATATCGGCCAGCCTAGACATCCACGCACTCTAAAGATAATTAAATAAGTTCCCTCAACGAATAGTTATATATGGTATATCGTCGAGAGTCCATTCTACGACAGTGATCATGTCAAAATGACTTCTGTGGGATTACGTAACCATCAACCACAAGCACCCTCGTTAAAACTCCCCGCGTATAAAGACGAAGATTTTTTTCTTATCTAACCACTTTGAAAAAAAATTCGAAGTAAACAATTGGGATTTAGAATCAGATGGAGTTGATCGTCTACTTCCCCTCTTAAACACTCTTCTGCGTGAAATCTTCATTTATCTCCTCTCGGAAGCATCCCTGGCTTATTCAACCCTAAACGCAGAGCTCCTCTCTGCTATTAATATGAATCCGGAATTTTATCGGGTTGAATTTCGCTCGGCTAGGATATAGCCGGGACAAACGTTTAAGCAATTTGGGTTCACGCTTCGCCGCAATTTACAATTTTGGCTGGACTTCTCACAAGTGACTAACGACTATGAGTCATTAGTCGACTTTATTTTAAAGGATCAACTCATGGCTACCCTTCCCCGAGAATTGAAGGCCTTTGTAACAGATAGAAGAGCTTCTTCGTTTAAAGAGTGCGTCGAGGAAGCCGACTTTCATGCTTCCAGCCACCTATATCCCAAAGAGATCAGAAGATTCACCCACCATCCCCCAAACAAAAGTTTGGAACTAATAAGTTCCATGCTAAGAATAATGGTAGCTTCTTGAAGATTTAAGCGACCCATAAGCCCAAGTCTCATCCTCAGCGTGAACAAAAAGACGTAAAGACTCCAAAATTCCCTTCTACGCCATCTCACTACCCGCGTAAACCCATCGTATGCTTTACGTGTGGCATTCCTGGTCACCTTAGTAATAACTGCGCCCAGAACTCGCAGCTAAGGACCACCCCTAATCAACAGGCCCATCAAGTAACCGCTTCCCTTCCCCCTAACTCTTGTGCCTCGTCATCGCAGTCACCACCTGCTCCCTCTCACTCAGAACAACAGGTAAATTTCCTGTTCAATAAGAGTTCCCCCGGTGGGCTCAAGTTTGAGAACAGCACGATAAATGGGTGCCGAGTGTCAACTCTTGTAAGATACACGGGTTGTACATACATAGTAGTCTCGGACAAGCTGTTTTCCCCAGCAAGTCCCCAGCATAAGAGATTTGTGATCGTTCACGACATTTTAGGTCGGCCACTAAGTTCCTTGTGGTAAAGTGCTACATACAGTGTCAGTATTTCACAGGATGTGCCGATGTAGTCGCCGCCCCGATAAAGTTTTTCTCTGTTCTTATCGTAGAGAGCGCGCAGTTCTCCCCAAAATCCATGGCGCAACCAGTGATCACCAGGGCCCAAACTGCGAAATATACCATTACCCCGGTACCTTGAACGTCCTCGTCAACCCCGGACGTCGCGTTATCCAGCAATGATAAGTTTACTGAAGCTCAAAAGAATTGCCCTTCTTTGCAAGCCTTGTGGGATAAGGCCAGAAATAAGGAGCTCGAAACCGTTCGAGTTAAAGCCATAGCTGAAATTCCGCTTCCTCGGGCGAATAAGCAGCTGCGGTTTTTTCTGGGTTCTGCTTCATTTTACAATCGCTTCGTTCCCAATTTCGCCACTATAAAGTCACCCCTTAATGATATGTTAACGAAAACGAGATCAGATCCTGTCAGTTGGACTCTCCCCGCGGTGTCTAGCTTTAACCAGCTAAAGGAGCAACTGATCTCTGCTCCTATTTTGAGACTCCCGAATCCAAACAAAAAGTTTGGGATTCGTACTGATGCCTCTCGTGATGGTATAGGTGGTGCCCTCATGCAGTATGAAAACGATGCGAGTGGATATCATGTTGCGTATGCGAGCAGAAAGCTGTCTATCCGCAAGAAGGCTTACGCCACCATTGAACTCAAGGTATTAGATATAGTATAGTCGATTCGACATTATAGAATGTACCTTATAGGAACCGAATTCGTAATTGAGAGTGACCATAAGCCATTGTCGTAGCTTCGTAATTTCAAGAGTCAAAATGGACAACTAATGCGTTGGAGTATGGTGCTTAGGGAATATAAAATCCGTATTGTGTATATCAAGGTTACTCAAAATTGTTTAGCGGATAGTTTAAGTAGAAATCCTCTAGAAGTCCCTATTGCCATAAAATAAAGATACCATTAGCGTATCTCCTTGTAAATATGTTTGATGATTTGTTTTATTTATAGGTTAATTGTTTGAAGTGTTGTATAATTATCCTCGGTTGTAGTGTGTCGTTAATAATGGTTAATCTTTTTTCTTTTATTTAGATACTCAATATGTTGAATAGCTTACGAGGGGTGGTCAATAAATTTTGCGAATCAGGGGGGCAAAACAGAGGAAGGGGGGTGGCTGTTTGTAGGGGTGTAAGGCAAAGTTATGATAAGTCAGAACCTGCAGCCACACGCTCCTGCCTCGTTTATTTAAGAAGCAGTAGCTGATCACAGATCGTCAGTCACAAATTTTTCAACAATGGAGAGGTTGAGCACCGCGCAGTGATCTAATTTTTGACCAAGGAAGGCAAGAATGCAAAAGAGATCCATGAACGCATGGTTGCAGTGTACACCGACACTGCACCTTCCTATGCAACCATTGCTTACTGGAATAGGGAGTTCCGCCATGGTCGTGAGTCCCTTGAAGATGACCCCATCCAGGACGCCCGTCAGACGTGGCCAACGAGGACAATGCGGCCCGTGTGGAGAGGATCATCCTCGAAAATCAACGGGTGAAGGTCGAAGAAATTGAGCGAGAACTTGGAATATCATATGGAAGTGTTATCAACATCATCACCGACAATTTGGCCATGACCAAGGTCTCTTCCCGTTGGGTCCCTAGAAACCTCGCCCCATAATCAACTTCAACGTCGTCAAAGTTCAGAGGAGCTGCTGCTCCTGTACAACCAAGACCCGGCGGGATTAGAGTCACGCATAGTGACAGGTGATGAAACCTGGGTCAATCACTGGGATCCCGAGACCAAGCTTGAATGCATGGCCTGGAAGCACAGGGGCTCTCCGACTCCTATCAAGTCCCGGACCCAACTCTCAGCCGGGAAGATCATGGCCACCATGTTTTGAGATTCTGAGGGAGTGTTGATGGTGGACTATGCGCCTCGTGGAAGGACCATCACAGACCAATATTACGCCGAGGAACTGGCTTGGTTGAAGACGTGCATCCGTCAGAAGCGGCGCGGCAAGTTTACACGCGGTGTCCTGCTCCTCCTCGACAATGCCCCTGTCCACAAGGCCAGAGTTGCACAAGCTGCCTTGCGCGAGTGCGGATTCGATGAGCTCAACCATTCCCCCTACAGTCCAGATCTGGCCCCTAGCGACTACTTTTTTATTCTGCCAGCTCAAGGCTGCACTGCGTGGACGCCGGTTTGGGGACGATGAAGATGTCCAGCTCGCCGTTCAGGAGTTGATTGAACAGCAGTCGGGAGATTTCTAGCTGTCGGGAATTGGAAGCCTCAGGGACAAGTGGCGCAAGTGCATTGAAGTCGAGGGTAGTTATATTGCAAAATAATAAAATACTTTTCCTCATATCTCGTTTCCTTATATCCGAATTGCAAAACTTATTGACAGCCCATCGTAATTTTAATTTTTGGTTGTTTTTTTTTGTACCTGTGCGTATAGTCAGAAGTAATTATTATTATTTGCTAAGCCCGCTCATATCTGAATTTTGTTTGTATGTCATTGCACTAATTCAATTTTTATAACATCTCCCCCTTGAAGAAAAATTAGTTCGAGACATTTTTTTTCGCACCCTGACTTCCCCAGATCGCCGTTGCTGCTCTAAATTCGTCTGCACTATATACTGCGAAAATTAGAACAATGGAAAGCCCATTAATTGGGCAACGTGACTTCGCACTATAGAACCTTATCGCGACACAAGGCAATTAAGGAAGTCTGTTGGCGATGAATCTCTCTCCCCGTCTAGATAATTTCGGGGTATATATTCGACAGTTCAGAATTCACAGACAGATTGTGTCACAAGTCACCGTCGAGTGCGTTAGCCGTAACGTCTTCGTAGTCGAGAGGGAATCGACTACACTCTCGTCTAGAGAAGAATTGAGTGATTATCGAAAAGCGAAGAAAGAGCTAGTCGTCACTCAGTGTTGTTTGGGGAGATAGTTAGGTGCGCTTCAACCCTTCTCAACAGGTCTTCGGAATTTAAGGATCGGAAAAGCCATCCCCGAAGCACCCTCCGCTTGCCTCTTAAGAATAAGAGCCGCCCCCCCAACTTAAGTTTCCTGAAGTTAAATTGAGCGTCCTGTGAGACGCCCACAGGTTCAAGGTCGAATTTACCTACCTGGTCTTACTGGCCGCGTTGAACCTCAGGGATCCCCTTTGCTCTAGAACTTGCATAATTTTAAAATCAATACTTAATTAATTATCCCTCGGTTCAAACTTAATTGATAGTGTCAATCATCTCAGCAGTGAACCGTCAATATTTAATTGCATTGCGATTTAACTTGCCTTATATGTATATGTAATCTTTAGTCTTATTAAAGTATATTTTTGTAGCCGTGTTTGAATATTCCTTGGCCTAACAACTGTGTATTTAAAGCACTCTTAAAGCTATCCCCAGGTGGAGCCTTAATTTCGGTCGGCCAGTAGGCCAGTGTGGGTATAACGGAGTACACCCGGTCATACCACGACATCAAATCTTGAGGCAAATTATGAGTAGTAGCAATTCATTTCTTTTTGTTCTTTTGTTTCTTAAGGGTTGTTCATTGGTTTTATCAGGTGTCGGGGGTAACAAAGCAAGCGTACGAAACGCAACAGATGGAGGCAGCGAAACAAGCGTTCAAATCGCAACATATGGAGGCGGTAAGAGAGGCATACCAATCGCAACAGATTGGCGAAACCAACCAAGCATAGCAAATGGAGGCAGCAAGACAAGCTGCCAGTCACAGCAGATGGAGGCATTAAGACAGAGATGCCAATCATAACAGATGGAGGCAGCAAGACAAGCGTGTCAGTCGAAGCAAATGGAGTCAGTAAGACAGGCGTACGAATCGATACAGATTGAGGCATAAAACAAGCGTACCAATCGCAGCAATTGGAGGGAGCAAGACAAGCGTGCCAATCGCAAAAGATAGAGGCAACAAAGCGAGCCTACGAAACACAACATATAAAGGCAGAAAAACAAGCGTTCCAATCGCAACAGATGAAGGCAACAAGACAAAGCGTGCCAGTCGCAGTAGAAGGAGGCAGTAAGACAGGCGCACCAATCGCACCAGATTAAGGCAGCAAAAGTAGCGTACCAATGGGAGCAAATGGAGGTAGCAAGACAACCGTCCAATCGCAAATGATAATGGAAGCAAGAAAAGTATGACAATCGCAACAAATAGAGGCAGCAAGACAAGCGTGCCTGTCACAACAGATGGAGGCAGAAAGACAAGATTGCCAAGTGCAACAGATGGAGGTAGTAATAAAAGCGTACCAATCGCAACAGATGAAGGCAGCAGGACAAGCGTGCCAATCCCAAGACGATGTAGATAGCAAGACAAGGGTGCGAGTCGCAAGAAATAGAGGCAGAAAGACAACCGTGACAATCGCAACAGATGGAGTTAGTAAGACAGGCGTATCAATGGCAGCAAATAGAGGTAGCAAGACAACCGTCTATTCACAACGGGGGAGGCAGCTAGGCAAGCGTACCAATGGCAGCAACTAGAGGAGGTGTGAGCCCAGTGTGCCACTCTCAAAAGATAGAGGTAACAATACAAGCGTTCCAATCGCAACAGATGAAGGCAGCAAGGCACGCGTGCTAATCACAATAAATGAAGACAGCAAGACAAAAAATTAAAAGGCAAAACACGGGTATCAATCGCAGTAAACGGAGGGAGCAAGACAAACGTTCTATTCGCAACAGGTGAAGGCAGCAAGAAAGCGCGCCAATCGCAACACATGGAGGCAGCAATACAAGCGTTCCAGTTGAAACATATGAGGCCAGTAAGCCAGGCGTACACATTGCAACAGGTACAGGTAGCAAAACAAGCGTACTAGTTGCCGCAGATAGAGGCAACAAGATAGGCGTTTCAATCGCAATAGATGAAGGCATCAAGGCAAGCATAACAAACGCAACAGAAGGAGGTAGCAAGAAAAGCGTGCCAATCGCACCAGATGGATGCAACAAAAAAGCCCACCAATCGTAGCAAATGGAAGTAGCAAGAAAAGCGTGCAAATCGCAACAGTTGGAGGCAGTAAGACAAGCGTACCAATGGCAACAGATGGTGGTAGCAAGACAAGTATGACAATCGCAAAAGATGGAGAAAGCACGACATACGTTTAAATCGCAAAAGATAAAGGCAGCAATACAAGCGTGCCAATCGCAACAGATAAAGGGAGCAAGAAAAACGTGCAAATCACAGCAAATGGACGTAATAAGACAAGTGTGCCCATCGCAACAGATGGAGGATTCAGGACAAACCTTCCAATCGCAATAGATCAAAACAGCACGACAACCTTGCCAATCGCCACAGATGGAGGAAGTAATACAAGCATGCCAATCCAAACAGATGGAGGTAGCAATACAAGCGTGCGCATCGCGGTAAATGGAGGTAGCAAGACAAGTGTGCCAATCGCAACAGGTGAAGGCAGCAAGACAATCGTGCCAATCGCAGCATATATACAGGTAAGGCAAGCTTATCAGTCGTAGCCGATAGCGGTACAAGCCACGCGTGTCAGTCGCAGTAGATGTGGGCAGTAAGACAAGCATGCCATTCGCAACAGATGAAGGCAGCAAGACAAGGGTGTCAATCAGAACAGATAGAAGTAGCAATACAAGCGTGTCAATCCCAAAATATCGAGGCACCAAGACAAGGGTGCAAGCCGCAACAGATGACGGCAGAAAGACAAGCGTGCCAGTCGCAGCAGATGAAGGCAGCAAGACATGCCTGCCAGTCGCAGCAGATGGTGGAATTAAGACAGACGTACCAATCGCAGCCCATTGAGGCAGCAAGACAAAATTACCAATCGAGACAGATTAAGACATATAGGAAATCGTATTCGCGAATTTAATTTGATCACTCGTTATTCAATAGAGACCAAAGAGTCCATCCCACCTCCTTAATCCATTCCGAGTGAACCGCTCCATAAACGAGCAAATGAACAGTTAAGCCTTCGAATGATGCGTGGCCCGAATTTACGTTTGTTTATATGATAGAGGTGATTTGGAGAAATACAAGAATAGTCTCAAGGGCGGCTACAAAATTATACAAGCGAAATAAATATTTTGTAGGCCGCATTTCACCGAAAACTAAGCCTTGTAAAGAAACAAAAAACAAGGAAGGATAAATCTGATACCAACTCGTACACAGTTCTCCCTAATACTAATTTACAACGGCCGCTTCTGTCAAACATAAAGACAGGATGACCAATACATAAGAAAGGCAATAGAGAAAAAAATACACTATTGGACTAACTGACATGATTAAAGAGGGGTGGGAGTGAGAACCTTTGCGATCTTCCACAAAGTGGAAAACAAAACGCAATCGCGAGACGATTAATTCGGAACTAAGAATTATTATTTTATTTAGGAGCGGATAATTACCGATTATATTTCGATTAGGAATTTCCATGATTCTTATATCTCTGAACTAAACGTGAACGGACTTAATGAAGTTCACTTACAATGAGATCAACGGTACGGCGACGGGGAGAGTTGAGAGACTGTAGTTGTGGACGATGGAAGTTGCCGGAGAGACCAGCAAGTTAGTAGGTCCTCCCTTAGAAGCTACAAGAGAGAACCTCAACCCCTCTGTGTACCATCTCGGTGGTATTATTATCGCCTAACCATGGCCACCGAGAGGGGGATACAGCCGGTACATCGTACCGGGGCCCAAGTGCCGAGAGGGGCCCTTGCTTCTGTATGTATACAGAGCACAGATCAAATGTTACAGTGATAAACCTTTTTCCTACATTGATTGTAGGGAGTAACTTCTAGTGGAAGTAATATTCTTTATTTGACCTCGAAACGAGAGTGCACCTAAAATTCGCCTTTGGTCTCGCTCAATATGTAAAAGAAGAGGCCGAATAAGGGAGGTGATTGACGCTACTAAAATCGGCATTGCGGTAAGTGATCTGTCAAAATGACATAATTTTAGGGATTTTTGTTTTGGGAAGGAGGGGGGGGGGAAGTTCTCATCTGTTTTCTACAAATCAAAATATTTTATAATTATTTGTTTTCTTTCTTTTAGGCGTTAAAATAAAATAAACTTTAATACATATAAATTATGCATTAGATATATCATTGCTATAGGTATAATCTGAAGAGTGGAGCAAGAATACCAGAAATTGTGGAACCAAATAAACGTGAGTGTATACTGGTTGTTATTAAGTTGTTAATATCGTGTCATTTTCTGAGGAACAGAGTGCTGAAATGCTTTTAAGTTTAGATAAACATAAAAGAGCAGTAAGTCAGATAAGTGAAGAGGATCAAAGAACAGAAGTGGCCCCTGTCGGTACGGTATTCAGAAAAAGGACAAGTAATGCTGCAAGTACAATAACAGGCTGTATGACAGATGTTGGTGTTAATATTAGTGTTCATGAGAAACTAACTGCGGAGAAAATTGAAGAATGTGTCAGAAAGTCTCATCTCAACAAGTATTCCCTGAGAGAATATTCTCAGTACGAAATTAAAATGGTGAAATTACAAGACGAGATTGGCTGGATTAAAGTCCATCATACCAGGCCCTTTATTGTTTTCCGTGCCATTTCTTTCAAAAAGATACCGAAACTTAAAGATCGCATTCGCGTCTAGCAACATCACAGGGCTAAGTTGCAAGCGGCGGAAAATGGAGAAAACTAGCTAACAGAATTCCTGAGCACGAAAGATGCAATGCCCATAGGGAGTGTTATTTGGCCTGGCGTGATTTAGAAATACGATTGAAATCAGACAACTGCATTGAAATTAATTTGCAAACATCCATTGAATCTGAAGCAGCAAGATGGCCCAATCTTTTGAGGCGGATCATAGACATTGTTCTTTTTCTGGGGGAGAGAGGCATAGCATTTAGAGGATCTTCGCAAAGAATTGGATATGAAAGAAATGAAAAATTTGGGCTTGGTAGAACTGTTATCTCGGTGGGATCTTGTTCTGAAATAACATGTGCTAAAATTGAAGGAATTGCAGCAGAAAGGAGGGAGACTAGAGGTACACTATCTCTCAGCAGAGACTCAAAACAAATTTTTTTTCTCTTTGCTCACAACTTGTTGCACAAAAAATTCTCTTTCAAAGAAGCTGCTCGAAATACTTTTCAATTATGGTGGATGCAACACCAGCCTCCTTTCATGTTGAGAAATTCCGCCTTTATACTACGATATCTTGCGAAAGACGATTTTGCATATGTTATCGAGGAGCGATTTTTGAAGTTTATTAATTGCAGTAACAAAACTGTAAACGATATTGCGAAAATGCTATTTCTGCTTGAAAATGCTTTGGCACTCTTTTCACCCTGTGGATGCCATACTTTAAATTTATGCGAAACAGACTCTGCTGAATGTTGCCCTGAAGCTATCACCACTTTCGGAACAATTCAGACAAAATACACTCTCTTCAGCTCCAGTACACAACGCTGGGAGATTCTTCTGAATAAGACAGGAAATCACTCGCTTCACTGAAAACAAGTCCGATATAAGATGGTGGTCTTCTAGAATAGATTGTGTAAAACCATTTGCAGCAAACCTTACGAGCATTAGAGCTGCACTTGAAGAACTGTTAACATTGAATCTGACACCTAAAACAAGGACTGATATACATGGTGCTATTAAGTATGTCTCATCGTTTACCTGTGTGATTGTGTCAGCAATTTGATTCAAGACTTTGGCACTAATTGACATCTGCAACAAGATTCTGCAAGCAAGAGATGCGACAGTTGATGTTGAAGTTACAAATGTCAACGAATTGATAGAAAGTTTGAAAGATCTTCGTGGAAACTGGAATATAATCTCGAAAGAAGTAAAACACATTTTATCAAGCATGGTGAATGAGGTGAATCTGAATGTGAAGAGACTTAGCATTGAATATAAACTTTCATGAAGAATCAAATTTTATGATGTCAAAAAAGGTTTGCTGCCATGAAAGCTCGAAAAGAATTATTCAGTATTGATTATTTTTTAATATTTTTTATTGTTCATTGTTCTTAGATGGCCAAGAAGTCGCTCTACTAATAAAAGAATTGCTACTAATGATATTTTTCGCTATGCACTTTATATGATTTTATTTAAGTAAAGAAATTAGTTACTAATATACAGTATGAACACCAGCCAAAAGAAAAAAAATATTGTCCATCCTGTAAAATAAAGTATATATGTGCCTTTTGTTTTTTGAAACCTGGGGAGGGAGGCCAAACTTTATCTTGTACCGAGTACTATTTATCCTCTTGGCGGCCCTACGCCTGACCCTATTTTGAGTATCCTTAAACTTCAAGGGGTTGTTTCTCCTAAACTTCGACAATGGCCACGTTGATTGGCATCATGACGCGATAATGAAATTTAAAATTGTTATTAAAATTGTCTAAAGGTCCGTTTGAATAAAGGAGAAGGTGTATAAGAGGTGTGATTGTTGACAATGCTTAAGATGAATAAGACGTACAACAGAAGATCTCGCGATGGAAAAGAAGCCTTGAGGGTAGACGAAATTTCCCAAAGGTAGGCCGAAAATATAGAGCAATATTGGCTCTAGAATCGAGTCCGGAGGGGAATTATTAGTATTTCAATGTAAGAAGGAAAACCAACGAGAGCTTCTTCCGAAAATCTGTAAGGTCGCGAAATGGTGAAGATAGAAAAATTGAAAATGTGTCCTAGCTGCAGATCCACTTGCCAGCGTTGAAGCTAGGAAGGTAGGCCTTTCTCCAGGTATGCGATGGAACATGGTTTATCATGTTAAGTTTGACTCCCCCTTTCGGGAAAGAATCGAGTGAGATCAAAAATAATGTTAAAAGAATTTTTTTTATTTAAACAAAATAATCAGAAGAATCCGGCAAAATATTTTGCAAAAAGTGTTTGCTCGATACCGCCCGGAGTTGAGGAGGGAAGCTAAGGTATTAATTTGAATTTGAGTTGTCGGGAACTAAATCTCAATTGCATAAATTTATTGGCCCTCTTAGATAAATTTCCTGAAGACGTTTTATGTCTTCAGGTAAAAACTATAGAGTTGAATTAGTGGTAGAATAGATGGTTCGAAAGTTGGAAAAAGAGTCTAAATATGGAGCGTTTGAATTTAGAAAAGAAGTTTGACGCTGAATTTGACTAAAATATTAATTAATTATGAGCCTACATACATACCACTCAGATGGAATAGAACGAATGACTTACCTCAAAAAACACACCGATACAAGTTAAACTTTATAAAGGCAAAAAATAGATGAAGGGATGCAAGGCTTCGTGGAATGGCGACGTAAGCAGATTGAAAGTGGTGCAGAATGAAAAGTGTGTGAGAGAGAGAGAGAGGACGGAATTTGATGTCCTTTTCCTGACTTTAGGAAGAATTCTGATTACAAAAGTAAAAACAGTTTTTTTCTGAAAATTGAGGAAAATGCCGTTCCCCACGGCAACGCACCCCCGCTGTCGCCCCAAGGTAGGATCTTTGAGCTATAGAGGAAGACATATTCAGGAGAAGCCATAAAAAGCCAGCACAGACCGAGGCAAGTTGCTAAGCTATGAGAAGGATCCACAAGACATTTGATAAAATAAACAACCAAACTTAGACAAAGGAGAGTAGATAGACAAAAGTAGAATGAAGGGGGGGAATATATAGGTCCGATGGATAACACAAGGGAACAATTCTAAGTAAATTTATCTAACTTAGATTTATCTGCCAATTTTAATTCTTTTTTTCATGCTGATCTCAAATATATAATCCATTTTTACCTACATGCTATAGTTATTCTGTAATTTCTATTTTCTCGTTTCTTCAAAAACAGCCCTCCGGATGGACAAAGAGGGTGCTTGTAGAAAGCAAATACTTCACAGTACATAGTAGTAAGATAGTAATAAGTGTTATTGTGCAAAATATTGACATTATTGTTTCTTTTTTCAGGTCTCATGTTAGAGTGATGGCTTTGTCAAGAGGAAATTGCGTTTATGATTCAGACACCTTGTGCTACATATGTGGCTGTTACATGCTAGTTCGTCGAAGGCGCAATATATCAAACTTTATGATCCGCACTTATAAGGTATATTTTGATGTTTCTCTTGACGATCAAGATAAGAAGTGGGCCCCACACGCTGTTTGCCATAGTTGTGTGGAACATCGTCGTGAGCGGACGAAAGGAAAGAGAAATGGTCTTCCTTTTGGAATCCCCATGGTGTGGCGAGAACAAAAGGATCATGTATCGGACTGTTATTTCTGTCTGGTGAATACTAAAGGGATTGACAAGAAAAATAGGCACAAGATCGACTACCCCAACATTCCCTCGGCGTTCCGGCCAGTACCTCATTCTGAGTCTTTACCAGTTCCGATTTTCAGTGGATATGCTTCCTCCGAGGATGAAAATGATGTACCTGATATGGACGTCCACGGAATGGATCCAGAGTCTGAAGATTCATAATCAGATGCTGAACAGTCATTAGCTCCTCAATGTTTCAATCAAGAGGATTTGAATGACTTGATACGTGATTTGGCGCTCTCCAAGAAAGCTGCAGAACTTTGAGCCTCCAGGTTGAGTGAAAGACATATGCTTGACAGGTCGGTACGGGTATCATATTACCGAACAAGGGAGAGTACATTCGTTAAGTATTTATTTGAGGACAAACAATTTGTATACTGCCACGATGCTCCTGGTCTGTTTACCGTGTTGTGACTTGGCACCTATAGCCCTGCTGAGTGGAGACTGTTTTTAGATAGCTTCAAGCATAGCCTTAAGTGTGTCCTTTTGCATAATGGCAATGACTTTGGTGAAGTTCCTCTCAGTCACTCTGTCCATCTGCGAGAAGCTCACGATGACATAGGAATGATCATGGATTTACTTAAGTACCATGAACACAATCGGATCATATGTGTAGACCTTAAGATGGTCAACTTCCTCCTTGGCCAGACAAAGGGATATACAAAGTTTCCATGCTATATCTGTATGTGGGAGAGTCGAGCCCGTGACAAACACTGGTCCCCAAAGGATTGGCCAGTTCAGGAAACTTTGGAAGTAGGAATGCCAAACATTGTTAATGAGCCAATCGTAAGTCGAGAGAAGATCGTTTTCCCTCCACTTCATCTCAAGCTGGGGTTGATGAAGCAGTATGTCAAGGCGTTGAGCACTGGCAATGATTGTTTTCAGTACATAGTATCGGCGTTTCCTGCTTTGTCACACGAAAAAATAAAAGCAGGAGTATTTGATGGTCCCCAAATCCGAAGACTTCTGAGTGATTCTAGATTCGTGAACACCATGAATGAAAAAGAGAAGGCAGCCTGGCGCTCATTTTCTGCCGTTGTCCGTACCTTCTTGGGAAACAAAAAAGCGCATAACTACGAGGATCTGGTTACTAATATGTTTTTAGCATATCGTGATCTGTGATGCAACATGAGTGTGAAGCTGCATTTCCTAAATAGTCACCTCGACAGATTCCCAGAGAATCTGAGAGCCGTGAGGGATAAACAAGGGGAACTCTTCCTTCAGGATTTGATGACGATGTAAGAGCGCTACCAAGGCCACTGGGATAGACACATGATGGTGGACTACTGCTGGATGATTAGAAGAGATCAGCCAGAGAAGACTTACAAGAGAAAGAGTTACAAACGCAAATCTTTGCCTGATTGAAATCAAGAAGAGGTCCTCCAGCTTGATGTATGGTCATTAATAAATTAATATCTATTTGATTACAATATTTGTAATCCTAATGTGTAATTCAAGTTTCTTCTCCTATGCAATAAAATGTTTGTGCCAAAAAACCTGCTTTACTATAAATAACGCAAAGGGATGATTCAAAATTACTTCAGGGCATGATGATAGGCGTGATAAAATGAAAATTATTGTATAATATTAGTTATTGATATTATGAAAAATCTGTAGCATTTAGAGATAATCTGATTTCAGATTTAAATTCAGTATGCTCGAATTTGGTAGGAAAATGTACTTTTGTCAATTCACCAAAATACATTGTTCCCCAATATAATTAATTCTAGCAATTTTCCCGGTAGAGAAGCTTTGAAGCAGTCAGAATTGTTGACTAATATAGAGCAAATGACTGAGATGTGAGTTTTATACTTACAGGTCTTGCCTTGGTACGATAGAAGATAACGAGACTCAGGACAAAGGTCCGACAAATGGCAGGGAAAAAGCACACAGAGACTCCACAAGTTCAACTCTAAACATCTTGATATCCTCCTACATGGGCTACCTAAAGGGCGATTTGAATTAGAACTTTGAAGCTTTGAAATGTATTTAAATTTAAAGTTTGACCTTTAGTCGAAGAATTCTACTTGTAAATTCGAACGTTTGGTTTAGCAGCCTCTCCTTTCTGAGGGTTTAAAATGTTAGTTTTGAAAGTTTGAACAAAAGGGAAAGTCTTGGAAAGGGGTTTGTTTGAATTTTATATATTACTGGAAAAGGATTTACACCCATAAAAGGGTTAAAAATGGACTTAAAATTCTCTTGGAGAGGCATTTCCCTGTTAGAAAGTAGAAGAGTGAGCTCCTTCAGGCAAGTCTCAAATATTCAGAAAGACAAAGCCTATGAAGTTGACCTTAATATCTTTTAATATCATAAGTTAATTTGCCATTAATGATATGAAGAAAGAACTTATTACTCGTTGTCTCAGTCCTAAAGAAGTTTACATCCTAACTTATGAGTTCATACTTGAAATTGATTTTGCTAAGTCACAGCGAAAGTTTCTGTAGGTTCGAATCTGGAATTGACCCAAAATTTAAAAGCTTAGAAAAGTAAGAGTCGATGACAACATTTCAATCTAAAAATTCGGCTTTTAATAAATCTAATGCAACTTTTAATTCTAGTTTGAATTACCGAGATGTTTGACGATATTAAAAGCATAATCCCTTAAGTAAATTTTAAAGAAGCGAGTTTGGTAAAATCTAAAATAATGATCTTGGAACCGAGAGGATTTTCAAATTGGGACGAGAAAATATGAAAGTTAAACAGAAGATTACTTTAATCCTTAATAAAACACGCTCTAAGGATGGATCGGAGTCTATTTTGAAGGTGAAATTAGACGCCGTACAACTTTCATTGCTTCTGTAAGCTAGTTCGATGACCAAATTATGAAAATATATCAGTCTTCCAACATAGAGGAAGTTGAAGAACAGTTGCTCGATAGTAAGTTGTCTTCTCAGATCGATTACAATTTTTAAATCATATCAAAAATGAAGGTCCTTTGAGGAACTGAAAAGAAGCTCCTGACTGGACTGATTAAAAATTCTCTTTATGAACCTCTTCCTTTATCTTGCATTTTGTTCCATGAAACTACAGAAAAGCTTAATCGTCCCTTAACTTTTAAATTCATTGACTGCCTGCTCGAACTCTCTAAGGATGGAAATGGAATTCTCACAAGCCAATTGAATGAGAATGGGGATAAAACAAAAATACTCTGGAGGAAGAGTTTAAGAAACTTTAATGTTGAAGATATAACGAAGGGATTTATCAAGGGAATTTGACTGGAAAAGATTCAATTTCTTGAATCAATTTCAACTTTCTAAGTTTGAAATTAAAACTTAAGAGTGAGAATCTTTTTTCACGTTTGTAAAAACCTGAAACGTGTTAACATTATTTAGCGAACCAATAGATTTTTCGCCCTATACCCTCTTTTTATCTGTCTAATTTAACACGTCAACTTTCTCGAATATTCTTCTCCACACCGACTGTTTCAGTTTATGGCATAGTTTTTCAAATTGTGAAACTGGCTAGGGCTGGTATTTATTGCTCGTTGCCATCGAAAGTGGATCTATGTAGGGTTCGTCTCCTACTTCGGGGGTTATGGTGTAGGTGCAGTTACAACTCCCCTTCCCCCTGTAGAATATGTTAGGTGGCCTCTTGAAGTTTATAAAGAGCTGTTCTACTTTCAAAATCAGAAGATTTGTCAGTCGGACTTTGATAAAATCAAGCTTACTCAGAAGAAACTCTTCGCCGATAAAGGAGACAACAAAAAGGGTAGGCTGCTTAAAAAAGTAAATTTTTATCTATTTATTCCCTACGAGGATTTTAAGAAAGGTTTATAATAGAGCCTTGGATATTCGACTTATGTCGAACTAAACTCCCCCCGCACTCCCTCACCGGGGTAAGGGAGATGAAGTAAACTAAACTGCCATTCATCTAGTCTCGTTTCAACTATGTCGTTCTCTGTGATAGACAAAATTGGGTGCGCCAAGGAAAGCAGGTTTGAGGATTAGCCCACTGTGGAACTCGGCGTCAGAGGCACCCGGACAAGGGGCAGGACTGCAACTTCCAGGGAGGTGGGTCCCCCCTCTGCCCTGGGAGACGAGCCAAGTGCATGGAGGGAATCAGCACCCGTCTCTTTGTATGCCAGGACGCAGTTCTGATACCCAAACCCTCGAGGGACGGCACCCCCGGTTAGCGATGTTTGATTCCGTGCTAACCAACAAGAAGTCCGCCACACATCATCCTCAAGAGAGACCCCTCCCCCCGCCCGGGTTCAACCATCATCATTTCATTCATCCTATCTGGCAGTTCACGCTCCTGGGAACTCGCTTACAACGGGGGAGGGTGCCCCCTCAAGCGCTCTATTACAAGGAGAAGAATTGGAACCCACATAAACGGGAACAAGAATAAGTATTAAGTGGCAATAAAATACTACGAAGAAGGAGCAACTCAACTGTGAAAACCCGCCCCGAGGGGGCCCACCCTCGAACAATATGGCTCAAAATAGGACTACCTGGGTGGCGCTGCGTACCATTAGTGGTCACAGCAGACCGAGCAGGAAGAAGACTTTTGAAGTTGTCTTTGGACGACTTAAAATTGCCATGATCAGGCTAATCGAGGTCTCCGCCGGATACGTCGCGATATGACAAAAGGAGAAGGATGCCGAGGCTATGACAAAATAAGAGGCAGTTGAAGTTCTACGCGAGAGGGGCCTGTAGCCCACTATCCCCCCTCTCGTATATTCAGACGCACAGAAGCGTGATCTGCCGGAGGTTGGATCCTTGGATTAGTCAACATTCCAAGGGGGCGATTAAAGAAGAGATAGTGAATAATAAAAAAAATGAGCAAAAGTCACCGAAATAATAAAATTCAGAAACAAAAGAGACAATAGCGATTACAACCATGTGTTTAAGATCATTTTCAACGACTTTTAATGCCAAAGTCAGCGGGTAACAAAGTGAGAGGGAGGAGTTCCACCCTATCCAATTCTGCTTCCGCTGTTATAAAATGGAGGCACACGTAACCAGAGAATGCGAAGCGCCCCAAGAGCAATGTTCTAAGTACAGCAAACCAGGACACGACTGGAGGATTGCAAGAGCTCCTGAAAAGTGCGCAAACTGTGGGCAAGGTCATCGATCCATGGCAATGGCCCACCGCATTAAAATGGAGCTAATTAAGAAAAAGATGCTGCAGAGAAAACAGGAGGAAACTAGGAAAGCGAACACAACTTACGTGCAGATCGCAAAGGTGGCATACTCCGAGGCAAAAAATAAAAAAAACATATCCTTAAATCCAGAATGATAACTCAACTAAAATATTGACGTGTATCTTATACCCTCACGTCAGAAACATGACGTAACCAGGGACATTTGCGAAAGAGCTGAACCAGATGCTCGCGAAGTACGGCATGAGCGAGATGTGGTTCCCGAACGACCCCCTTCATGGGATGTCCTTCAACTGCAAATGGTCCAAAACCAAAAGGATGAAGAGACCAAAAGATGTGAACAGAAGACCGGATCCGAGAATAAAGGCTAGAAAGGAAAGGGAGGCAGCTGCCGAATCGGCAAATCTCCCCAAACAAAACAAGAAGACCCAAAAGAAGAATGAAGAAACGGAATCTTAAGATTCCGCAGACTCCTCGGACTCCTCAGACTCAGAGATCACAGCCAAGGAAGTTTGCCGGGTGAAAGGAAAGCGGGAGGCCAAGAGACCGATGGCGGGGTACAAAACTCCTCCACAAACCAGATGGACCGAGATGGTGAAAGAGATCGCTAGGGAGCACAGAGAGGTGTGTGGAGAAATCAGAAGAGCAGGTACAAATCGAGAATGAAGCTCGCTGCTACGGAACCTGAGTGAAAAACATAGGCTGGCTATAAACCACCGACAGGCTGAAGTCTGGGACAGCCTTATAGCCAGGGTAGACAGCGAGGTGAACCCCGAAAAATTCTGGTCACTAGTGAAAGAATTAAAATGCCTTCCAAATAGAGAAAATACCCGCTTTAAGGAGGACGATTACTACTTGGAGGATCTTGCGGTCCTGGAAGAGAGGTTCCACACGTTCTGGAAGGATATCTTCTCAATAACACCTGAAGACGATGCGGAATTCGAAGGTCAGCTGATTGAAGATCTTAATCAAATAATACTTCGAACGCACACACAAGCCCACGTCAACGAAGGAGGGAGATGGTAGACCATGACCGACCTATAACAACAGAGAAAGTCATGGCAACTGGGAACACCTTTAAACAAAATGCACCAGGCTGGACGGGCATCACTAAAAATAACTTGGAGCATGTCTCCCGGCAGATCATTCAGGGAATTTCGAACATCTATAACCCTTCCCTGAATACGGGCTACTTCCCCGACGGTCTAAAAATGGCCCAAATCATTTTTATTCCTAAAGGGAGTAAGGGAGTAAGCTGAAGGGAAATACGTAGACGTGGTGTTGCATGATGTACAAAAAGCCTTCGATAAGGTTTGGCTGAGAGGTCTATAATACAAGATTTTAGGCCTCCAGCTAAACCCGATTCTGGAAATGGTCCTCTGTGACTACATAATGGATACTAGAGCACAAATCTAGATCGATGGCTTTAAAGGACCCGAGTTCGAACTCGAGGCGGGTGTTCCACAAAGTAGCTCTCTGAGTCCACTGCTGTACCTGGTGTACACATTGAACTTACCTGCTCCAGTTGGGGAGGATGGGATGTACCTGCAGTTTGCAGACAATATCAAGCAAATCATTCCCAGATCTTATAGGACGCTGGAGTTCAAGCAAGGGAGAGAACTGCCGAAATCGAAAATATCAATCGATACGAGACAATGTGGAAAATTTAGACCAACCGCCGAAAGCTCAAAATCCTTCCACTTAACCGCCGAAACTTGATGAAGTCATAGTTGATGACGAATTCTACCCATATGCCAATGAGGGTAAAGTCCTGGGTCTGCGCATAACCAAAACGGTATAAGACACATATCAACAACCGAATCTCCCTAGCCAAGAGAGAGCTTGGAAAACTTTACAGGTTCAAAAGCCTCAGCGCCAACAACATAAAAGAGCTATACATTGCCCTGGTGCGCTCAACATTGCCTTACACGTCAGTGGTAATGCAGGCAACTAGTTCTACCTATCTAAGACAGATGCAGCGAGTTCATAACAAAGCTGCCCTGCTGATAGCTGGCGCACGCAGGATGGGCCGTATTCGGCAGAAGGGAACAGCACGCAAGAGCAGGACTGAAGCCATTGAATATGGTCCTCCAGAGGCTAGGGAGAAAGACCTAGGAAAAGGTTGAAGAAGTACTCCGGCTTATAGACGCCGACTTCGACATTCCACAACCCCTCACTAGAGGTGTCACCAGGAGAGCCCTATTCCCAAGCGGAAAACTGTGCTCCCGGGAAGAACAAAAGGAAGTCTACACCTAAATAAGTCAAATCGATCATTCCAACTAATTAAGAAGAAATCCCGAAATAACCAAACAAAACGATTATCCACAAATGAGGAGACAAGAGTACAATATAACAAAAGAGGCTAAGTGCCCGAAACATAAAAAAACGTTAAGTAAATAAATAAATAACTAAAAAGAGGCGAAGTGCCCAAATTTACAATTAAATTAAAACTCAAATAAATAAATAACTAAAAAGAGGCGAAGTGCCCACATACAAGCGAAACAATAATAAAAATAAAAATTAAAAATGAAAGATAATGAGTAAGTAAAATCATATTTGAAAGGCTTGTATGCCATCTTGGCGGAGGAAAGAGTATATATATATATATATATATATATATATATATATATATATATATATATATATATATATATATATATATATATATATATATATATATGAATGCAATGTCCCGCAGGAAAAATGAAAAAGGTGCTTACAGGTACTTTCGAACTTTATTCTGTTCATTCTCAAGGATCCTTGAGAATGCAGCCCCGCCGTCGCCCTAAGGTAGGAGACCTTTGAACGATAGAGGAAGCCCATAAGAGATCCACCAAAAGGTAAAAGGATCAATAAATCTTATGGGTCCTGGGTGGTAAGTTTTAGAATTAAAGCCATAAAACCCCAGCACAGACAGAGGCAAGGTTCAAGACTGCTCAGACACAATTGTGAAAACAACGCTAACTCCGAGAACGTTTTTTGTTTGGCAAAGGCGGCAAAGCCAACGGAGGCTATCTCAAAAACGCCGAATTTCCTCATTTTTCCTCAGGGGAACTTCAAGAAAGAGATTATTAATAGAGGCTGCGTTGGGCGACTAATAATAGCTTAAGCCTCCCCTCCTCACTCCGAGGGGCAGAGGAGAAGAAGTGAACTGGATTTCCACTCATCTAGTCTCGTTCTAACTATGCCGGTCTATTATTTAATAAACAAAATTGGAGGTGCTGGGGAAAGCAGGTTTGAGGATTAGCCCTCTGTAGAATTAGGCATCAGAAACACCCGGGCAAGGGGTAAAACTGCTACTTCCGGGGAGGGGATCCCCTCTCTACCCCGGAAGCCCAGCAAGAATCATAGAGGGAAGTAGCACCCGTCTCTATGTATTTCGGCATCAGTTCTGATACCCAAACCCTCGAGAGGCGGCACCCCCGGTTAGCGATGGTTGATTCCGCGCTAACCAACAAAAAGTCCGCCATACAATCACACACCGTGAGCCCTCCCTCCCGTTCCCCCTCAGGTTCACCCATCATCCTGACCCATCTCATTTGGCAATTCATGGTCTCTGATGCTGCGCTGCTACGGGGAGGGGGTTAACCTCTGACCAAATCTTTCAACACGTAAATAGCCCCAACGGAAGAATAATTGAGGATATTCAATCATCGACAAAAACACCCATAATCGGAAGAAGTGACAAGGAACAGAACGGCCCCGTGGGGCCTCACTTGGTACAAAATGGCCCAAGAAAATACTACAAGGATTTCCCTGCTGGTAATCAACGGGCAGAACAAGCCCAGCAGGAAGAAGGTTTTCGAACTAATGTTCGGGAAACTAAACATTGCCATAATAAAACTTATAGACGTCTACTCAGGATACATAGAAATCTACGAACGCGAAAAGGACGTCAAAGCCATAACAAAGGAAGAGGCACTTGACACCTTAAAAACCCTGTGGCTACAGCCGGACATTCCTCCGCAAATTCAAGCCCACCGCAGCATGGTGTGCAGGAGACTCGATTCCTGGATCGGACAACACAGCAGGGAGAAAATTAAGGAAAAAATCGAGCTGAGACAAAAATGGGCCAAAGTGACAGAAGTTATTAAATTTAAGAACAAGCGAGATAACAGCGATTACAGCCATGTCTTCAAAGTCGTATTTGCGGAGACTTCGATGTCCCAGAAGGCCAAAGAACAGGGTCTTCTTATGTTCAACGCCAAAGTGAGTAGAGACCAAATAGAGCGCGAGGAATTCTTTCCCGTTCAGTTCTGCTTCCGATGCTACAGGATGGAGTAGCACGACACCAATGACTGTAAATAGCCCAAGAAAACGTGCTCCAAATGCAGTGAGAAAGATCACCACTGGAAGGAATGCCGCAACTACTACAAGTGGTGCATCAACTGCGGGCAATGACCAGTCAAAAAAGAAATAATTAACAAAAAGAAAACCGAAAAAACAGGAAGAGGTACGCAGATCTAACACAATTTATGCACAGGTGGCTAAAGCCACGTACAACGAAACCGAGACAAAGAAAACATATCTGAAGATAAAGAACGAAGAGTCAACAAAAGTCCTGATGTGCATCCTCTATGCACACGTCAGGAATCTAACTCAACTTGGATGCTTCGCAAATGATCTCACCAAATGCTAGTTAAAAAACTAAATGAGCGAAATGTGATTCCCGGACGACCCCCCATCAGGAGACGTCCTCCAGCTGCAAATAGTTCCAAATTCAGTGAATGAAGACACTAACAAGAGAGAAGTGGATAATCAAACCGGGACAAAAACCCAAAACCCAGGAACCAAAAGCTGCTGCGGAAAAACCCACACAGACTCAACCAAAGAAAGAATCCACGACGAGAAACGAAAGGGTGGGACCGGCATCAACGGACTCCACAGACTCCTCGGCCCCATCCGACTCAGGAGCCTCCCCAAACACGAAACATTAAACTGAGAAAAAATCAACCAACAAACCGCTCGATGAAGATGAGATCAATCTCACCATTTTGGTGTCCAAGAAATTCCCCTTCCCTGAAATATGGATGAAACAAAAATTCTAAACGGAATAAAACAAAAATATACAAATAGGAGTATGACTCATCGATTGAGGTTGAAGTGGTTGAGGAGGTCCTACACCGTCATAACTTTGTTCTGTACGAGGAGACGTATGAACAGATTTCTAACACATAATTTAAGAATATGAGGAACGGAAGAAAAAGGAACACCACCCAGAAACACCAGTAGAAGAAAACCAGCATAGAAAAAGTAAACAATAGATTGAGGATTCTCACACTGAACGTTGATGGATGGGAGGGGAAAGCAAGGGCATATTGAAACATATTGCGTGTGCTTGACCCCGACATAATTATGATAACGGAGCACGGTATTGACACCACAAAACTCAACTCAAAATACCGGGCTAAAAAGTGCTCATGAAGAATCACTCGCAGGAAAGGTTCAATGGTACTGCGATAGCTGTCAGAGGAAACATCACGGTTCAAACGCCTCCCGAAACTGGACAAACCCTTCGTGGTGATTGAACTTCCGACATTGGTAGGAAACCTTACGATAGCATCAGCCTATCAACCCCCTCGTCGAGCCTACCTCTCCGTCACTAACTTTTGCACGCTGTTCTGGCACCGGAGAAAGGCATTCTTAGGGGTCGACCTCAATGCCAGATGCCGAATGGCAGACTATGGTAGGACTAACGAAAGAGGCCGGAACATGGAATTGATGATTGACAGGAAAAATATCCAGAGGATAAGGCCGGATTTCCCGACCTATATCACACAACAGATCAGCCATCAATCATGACATTATCATGACAAGCGACGGCTTCCCCTCCAACTACCATAGCAAACCGGGCCCAACAATTACCAGCGACCACATTGTAATCTTAACCACAATCTCACTCGCTCCGATTCAGTTGCCAGTCGCACCGCGTAAGAACCCAAGACAGGGTACAAAAACACTACTTCAGCACAGAAGAACGGAGGAAATGAAGAGAATCGCACGTGTGCACAAGGAAGTGTACGACGAGACCAAACGGGAAGGTCCAAGACGTGAAAGAAGCATGCTACGACGCTGGCTAAGCTCCGAACTAAAAGAGGCAATAAACATCCAACAGGCTGAGATCTTGGACAGCCTCATAGCCGGAGTAGACACTGAGCTCGGCCAAATTCTGGCACCAACTCAGGAAACTGAAAGGGCTGCAAAGGAAAAGGCTTGGATTAAATAGGATGGGAAATATAGAGAGGATCCGGCGGTTCTGGAGGAAAATTTCAGAGCATACTGGAAGAATGTATTCTCTATCACCGAAGAAGACAACGGAGAGTTCCACCAGGAATTCGAAGGTCATCTGATTGGCGATATGAATCAGATAATACACCGCACGCATCTACACTACCACGCGGAGATGGGAAGAGAGATGGTTGACCATGCTAGTCCAATAACAACCGATGACGTTATGGCCACTGTGAAAGCCTTCAAACAAAAGGCACCAGGCTTTTGGTGAATGCCCCACAGAAGATCATACAGGGAATCACCAACATCTTCAACGATTCTCTGAACACGGGTTACTTCCCTGAAGGTCTAAAGGTGGAAAAAATCATCTTTATACCCAAGGGTGGTAAGACCTCAGATCAACTGGTAAATTACAGGCCAATATCTCTTCTTGAGTTGGTTGGTAAAATCTACGAAAAGCTCCTAAAAAACCGGTTCCAAGACGAGCTAACCAAACTGGGACCTCACAACTCCCAGCAGCACGAGTTCCGCAAGAGGCGAGGATCAAAAACCTCCCTCGCCCTTCTAACGGAGAAAATAGTCCACTGCAAAGTTGAGGGGAAATGCGTAGACGTGGTGCTGCGCGATGTACAAAAGGCCTTCGATAAGCGTTGGCTGAGGGGTCTACAATTCAGGATCCTGAAACTCCAGCTGAATCCAATCCTGGAAAGGGTCCTCTGTGATTATATCATGGAGAGAAAAGCCAAATTCTCCATCGAGGGCTTCACAGGATCCGAATTCGAACTCGAGGCTGGAGTTCCACAAGGCAGCTGTCTGAGTCCGTTAATGTACCTCGTGTATACACTAGACCTCCATGCTCCGGTACGGGAGAATACGATGTATCTGCAGTACACAGATGACATTACCCAAATAGTTCCTAGTTCTTATATGAACACCGGAGTTCAAGCAAGGGATACAGCTGCCGAAATAAACAACATAAACATATACGAAAGGTTATAGAAAATAAAAACTAACTACTAAAAAATCCAAGTAAGCCCAATAAGCCATCTGAAATAATACAACTTCATCGTGAACGATGACCTCTACCCATGCTGATAAGAGGGTAATGTCCTTGATTTACGTTTTACCAAGTTTGGATACAAAACCCACATCAATACCAGAGTCTCTCTAGCCATAAAGCAACTTCGGAAACTCTACAGGTTCCGAGACCTCAACGCGCCAAACAAGAAGAAGCTATACACTGCCTTGGTACTCTCCGTCCTAGTGTACCCGGTAGTGGTAACGCAGATAGCAAGTTGTACCTATCACAGGACGATGCAGAGAGTACAAAACAAAGCCACCATGCTAATAGATGGCGCTAGAAGAAACGACCGTGTTAGACAAACAGTCCTGCACGCAAGAGCAGGCTTAAAGCCAATTAATATGGAAGTTAAAAGGATAGGGAGAAATTCTTGCGATGACAACATCGCAATCCCGTAACAGAAGCAACACAAAGTTACAATGTCATCATTATTCTGCGGAAGAATCTGCGCGAGAGAAGTGATAAACTTGATATTTAAATAACCAGAATTGACAAATACAATAACAGGACCGGGAAAACCGAACAAGAACTACCGAATTAGACTAAAAACGAAAACAAGATGACTAAAAAATAGTTAGGACATTGGACATTGTACATATAGAGTGAGGAATATAGTAAGAGAAAACAGTGGAGAAAATTTGGGAAAATAATAGGAAAGTGAAATTGTAGAGCAGAATGAAAGACAGGTCCCTGGTGATATGGTCGTTGGCTTTCTTTGCGTTTTAGTATATATTTTTTGTAGGCAATTGGGGGGTGTATGTATATATATACACATATATATATATATATATATATATATATATATATATATATATATATATATATATATATATATATATATATATATATATATATATATATATTAATATATATATATATATATATATAAGAGGCATTCAAGCCTTTATAGCAGAGGAGTTTTTGGTCCCTACTGCTTTGGTGAAGAGATTTTGTTTTTTGTTTTGTTTTTATCTGGGTTGTTTACGCCCAGATTTTGAGTTTCTTTGTATTCTTTTGTTCTTTGTATATTTATTTTTTATTTTTACTTTTTTAGTATTTAAGACGAGTTAATATGGGGTAAAATAAAAAAAAATAGATAGAGAGATGAACAATCAAAAGAGGCGAAATGCCCACTAAAGAAAAAGGGAAACAGAAACAAGAAATAAACAAAGTAAATAAAATAAATTAAAATAAATCTAAAAAATGAGGCGAAAAGCCAACCAAAATAAAAATAAATAAAAAGTAAAAATGAATTAAAATAAAACATAAAAATAAATCAAGGAAGCGAAGTGCCCACAAAGGAAAGAAAAAAGGAAATAAAAAAAACGAAAATAAAAATTAGAAAAAAAGAGGCGAAATGCCTACAAAAAATCTAATAGCGAAATAAATAGGGCAAAGTTAGCATAAAATAAACCTGAAAGGCTTGAAAGCTATGGCGGAAGAATAAATAAAACAAATATATAATTATTTATAATAAGGAAGGATTAGACAAATGTCAACAATGAGAACACTGGGGGCAAAGAAGGTAACACAAGAAAATGAAAAATATAGGAGAAGAACGAAGGCGATGCCCTCACAACCAGGGCAACTAAAACTCCTAAGACTCCTTCACCTCTATCACACCTACCATACATTTCACCACTTAGCTCATCACATCACATCGCAAGGTTCAATAGACTGCTCAGAATTCTTGGTAGAAGTACTCCGGCCAATTTTGTAGAAACCAGTTTTAAAAGAGAGAATTTAATATTGTTTGACTCATCATCATCACTCACCACTAATCTTCATCTTTCTATTTTAGCGGCCCCACTTAAGCAGATGACTGCTTAAGTCCCCGGCCCATTCACCTGCGCGAACTGCTACCAGATGTGATAAGGGATTGCCATTCATGTTTCGTCCCAACTATGCCGAGCAGTTGCAATGGCATAATTGGGGGCACTAGAGGATGCTGGTTTGAGGAGTAGCTCACAGCCGATAATAATGACAGAAACTATTCCGGACAAGGGACGGACTGCAACCTCCACTGCTCATTCCAGCGGGGGCCTTCCCCAGGACCATAGAGGGACACACAACCGCCTTTGTGTATGGTGGATGCGGTCACGATTAAAACACCCTCGGGGTAGAGGCGTTGGCAATAAGTCCGTCATTGCTCACCCCCCGAGAGGATCCCCCCTCCTTGGATTCATCATCTCATCCATCTGTCATTCATCCTAAAAGGCATTTTTCCTTTCCATCGAGGTGGCGGGTAAGCGAGAGGGATGGGGGGGGGGTAACTTTAACCCCAAGGTAAATAAAACAAAGATAAAGTAAACGTGGAATAATCACGCACATCCCAATCATTGAGTCTGTATAACCGCCACGAGGAAAGAACAAGTCTCACCATAAATGTAGATTTGCATCCCTCCTCCGCCAGTGGAGCTGCAAACAACAAAGATGGTGTCTCACCCCACCAAAAGAGTCCCCCTGAGGACCCTAGGAGGGCAGCAAAATCCGGAACGAAGTAAAATCTTCGAGATCTTCTTTGGAAAGCTAAATGTGGCTATCCTTAGACTAATCGAGACCTCAGCCGGATACGTCGCTATCTGTGAAAGAGAGGCAGACGTCAAAGTCCTGACAAAAGAGATGGGGCAACGTGTACTAAAGGAGATAAATCTCCGGCGCAGATCCAGGCGCATCGAAGTGTGACCTGCAAACAGCTAGATCCCTGTATAAGACATCATTAAAAAGAGGAAATATCGGAAGAGGTATCCAGAAACCAGCCGTGGGCTAAAGTCATGGAGGTGGTGAAGTTCTGAAACAAAAGGGACAACTCAGAATACTAACACGCCTTCAAGATCATTTTTAGCGAGACGCGAATGGCTCAAAAGGCCAATAAAAGGGGCTGCTACTCTTCAATGAGAAAATTAGCTCCAAGAAAATTGAGAGCGAGGAATTTACTCCTATTCAAGTATGGTTCAGCTGCTTCAAGATGGAACACCACCCGACTAAAGAGTGCAAGGAACAGGAAATGACCTGAAAAAAGTGCAACGGGAAAGGTCCTGGATGGAGAGAATGTATCGCA
The DNA here is from genome assembly GCA_963969495.1 of Ceratothoa steindachneri. Lineage (NCBI taxonomy): Eukaryota > Metazoa > Arthropoda > Malacostraca > Isopoda > Cymothoidae > Ceratothoa > Ceratothoa steindachneri. Next base: position 45,290,610 of record OZ018328.1, on the reverse strand, counting down.
CAAGCAGAGAAGTGCCCAAACTTGGGGCTTAATCACGGGTCTATGCCCATGTCCTGCCACAAGAAAAAAAATCATCATAAGGAAAAATGGCTAAAAGTAAGATGAGGAAACGAGGGGGGCAAACACTTCCTACGCCCAGGCAGCGCAAACCTCCCAAGCCAGAATTCTCTAACAACAGCAGAAAACCTATCTGAAGCTGAAGAATGAGAATTCCAAAAAGATTCCCGCGTGTATTATTTTTGCACACGTGAACAACCTTACACAACTCAAGACATTTTATAAAACTCTCAATCTCATGCTTAAGAAGAACGGTATGTCGGAAATGTGGTTCCCGGACGACTCCCTATCGGGAGACATTCTGCAACTGCAATTCCTGCATAATGATGAACCAGAAGCACCGGTTACATCATTTCCAGCTGAGAACAAAACTACAACAAACGCTGAGACAGTAACGGAGGCCACGCCAGGACTCAAAAGGACCGTCATGAAAGATCCGAGAGTGGAGGTACAAAGGCTCCGAGAACAGAAAGAGAAGAAAACTGCAAGGAGAATCAAATAAGCGGAAGGCAATCTCACGAGCTCATCGTTTTCAAAATCTGATGCTGAGGACAATAGATACAAATAGATACAATATATACAAATGGACTTACTCAGCATCAACACAAGAATCGGACATTGAACAAGCTCTACACAAAGAAAAAGTAAAACTCTACAAGGACTCCTGCCTCACCCTCAGTGAAGTGAAGCAGACTACAGAAAGATACGGAACGGAAAAGCCCGCAACGCTTAGTAAAACAATTTAAACAAACAAACACACTCATGCACTTGCAACAAAATGGAGAACATCAACAACAAGCTAAAGATACTCACACTGAATGTTGATGGATGGGAAGGAAAATCCATTGCCTATGGAAACATTTTCCGCGCAGTGGACCCAGACATCATTCTAATGTCAGAACACGGTATCAACACGAACACGGATATAATGAAGATACCCAGCGACATCGTAATACAAAAAAATCACCTGCAGGAACGATTTGACAGCGCAGCCATCGCGATCCATAAAAACATACAATTCAAAACAGTGCCGGACTTTGACAAATCATTCGTGGCTGTCAAAATCCCAACCATGGTTGGGGGCCTAATCATCACCACTATATCACATGCGCAAATGCTCAAGCCCGTCCCACTTATGACAAGTTATGCGAAAGCTAGCTGGGAGCAATACAGAGAGATGCTCAGCGACTAAAAGCAGGCTGATCTGGGCGATACAAATCTCGAAAAAATAGATGAGGAGATAGACAAGATGAGTGATCAACTCATTCAAGCCGACCAGATATGCATCCGAAGAATCTCTTATAAAATGATCCCACAACCTAAGTGGACGGACGCGATGAGGGATATCGTCAGGGAACACAGATAAATCTATGAGGAGATCGGCAGAACTGGCCCTAACCGGAAAAGGAAATCTCGAATAAGACAGCTAAGCGAGGAGCTAAAAAACACTATCGTTGAAAAACAAAGAGATATCTGGGATGATACCGTAGGCAGCCTAGACAGGAAAAACAATCTTATATTTTTGGGAATAACATTGGAAGACTTAGAAGATTATCTCCCAAGCCCAGAAAAAAGAATAAAAAAAGCGACAACATCATAGAGGATCTGGAATCTCTCGAAAGAAAATTTAGAAACCACTAAGAAGAGATTTTCGTGATATCACCTGAGGAGAACGATGACTTCGACCAGGACTTCGAAGACCAACTGCTCGAGGACCGTGGAACGATGATACATAGGACTGACCCTCACCCGCAAGTATCTAGAAAAAGAGACATAGTCAACCACGAGCACCCTATCACCATTGAAGAGACCATGAACACCATAAGTTTCTTCAAACAAATGGCGCCCGGCTGGTCTGGGCTCACGAACAACAACCTCGTGGATGCCCTAGGGCGAATTATCCAGGACATAATGAGCACCACGAATGCAGCCCTGAATACAGGCTACTTCCCAGACGGGTATAAGATGGCTAAAATAATTTTTATCCCGAAAGGAAACAAGCTCCAAGACCAGGTGGCTAAATACCACCCAATCTCCCTTTTCGAGATAGCCGGCAAGATCTTTGAGAAGATTATAGCCGAAAGGCTACAAGCTCAACTGAGCGATTTAGGAGCGCACAACAGCATTGGTTTCGTCCGAAAAAGGGCACAAACACGTCCCTGGCGCTTTTAACGGGAAAGATCGCATATTGCCAAGCGAAAGGTTACTATGTAGACATCGTGCTGAGGGATGTACAGAAGGCCTTCGTCGACCCAGCTAGACCAAGGCCTGTAAAGAGTCATCTGTGACTTCGTCATGGACAGAAGAGCTTGTCTCATGATCGAAGGATACAGAAGACCAGAGTTTGAACTCAAAACGGGCGTTCCCCCAGGGAGCCATCTGCTCCCCCTGGTCTTCACCATCGTCCTCCCTGCTCCAATACACAGGGACACGATGTATCTGCAATTCGCAGATAACATCACACAAATCGTCCCTATACGGAGAGGAAAGAAATGGCGCAGGCGACCCGAACGATGGCGGAAATCTCTAACATTAACCAATACGAGAGACGATACAAGATCCGAACTAACAGGGACAAGTTCAGGATCCTCTCGTTGATCGCAATCCCTGCTAGATTGTGAGAGAAAGTTGCTCGACGGTTCTCAAGTAACAAACTCTTCTCTGAGGAAAAGATAGCACCAATATTTACCTAAAAAAAACTCATATACGATGAAATAATAGTACAACACAAAGAGACAAACGCTTCTTCTTTTTTTTACAAAATAGAAGAAATACAATCAACACAAATACGAGGTGAACTGCTGAACTCGACCGTCTACAAAGGCTAGAAAGCTCAAAAGTAACCACGTAGAATAAGTAAACAACTCAAAGCAGACAAACATAAGTACAAAGAAGAATACGCAGAAGAACACACAAAAACTAAGACAACAAATACACCGAACAAAACCGATAAGACCTAAAAATCAAAAGTAAATAAATGCTTGCGATGCCCTCTACACCAAGGCAAAACCCTCCCCTCTTTTATCTTTTTCATCACCTATACTCTACTACTCTCCAAATTACCTTCCAATAGTGAGCACATCAGAAGGTTTAATATACGTCTTAAAATAGACAGACAAAAGATAGAAGATAGAGAAAGGACGGAAGTTTAAAAATCATAAGTAAGATGGCTAATTATAACAAGATGCCCGGAATAATGTGATAAAACTAGAAGAAAATTGTGTGGCAAATCCATAAGCTTTATAGCCTACAGAAGGAAACTACTAGATAAATTTAGGCTGGTATATCACGTAAGTCGTAAAGAAATCAAAGTCTCTTTGTTAAGTACCAGATTGTCTAAGTGTCTTTCAGATGTAATGAACGAGTAAAAATTCCCGAAATGTGATCCCAGAACATTAGGCTGGGGTCAGTAAAAACACTTACATGTAGTCGGTCTATGACTACATGTGAGGCAAACATTCCCTCCTAAGAGATTAATTAAAGCAGTCTGCAGAAAAAAATAACTAGAGAAATAATAACAAACATATAGGATTATTTAAATATTTGAATAATCATTTAAGATTATTATCATGAGGCATGAATACACAATACCTCCAAACAATCAACCCCAAACAAACAGCTCCCTTACTTCCTAACTCACCCACTACTATTAGCGCACACTCGAATACGCTGCATTTGGGAAAGAATCTCGGCTGCTGTCAAAGCTACTTTACCTCCTATGATGGCGTCGAAGAAACCGCCACGATCCGTAACTTTAGCCTCTTTAGAAACACAGTCTCTCTCTCTCTCTCTCTCTCTCTCTCTCTCTCTCTCTCTCTCTCTCTCTCTCTCTCTCTTTCTCTCCCTCCGTATCTCTATCTACATATAACAAAGTTACTCTCTCTCTCTCTCTCTCTCTCTCCGTATCGCTATCTACATATACCAAAGTTATTCTCTCTCTCGCTCTCTCTCGCTCTCTCTCGCTCTCTCTCTCTCTCTCTCTCAAGTAGAGGGAGAGGTGACGCCCCCTTGTCGCGGGAAGAGAGCTTGTGTGGACCTTTGACTTTTCTAGCTATGTCGACGGGGGTACCTCTCTTTTGGGTACCCCTGGTCGGGCTTCCCTTGTCGATTTGGTCGGAAACGAGGTTCCAGACTAAGTGCGTCATTCTTTCTTCTACTCTATCCTTCTCCTTTTTCACTTCTATTCTATCTCTTGAACTTATTATATAAAAAGAAAAAACAACAAAACCCTACTACTATCAAGTCATTCTCACTCTTTTTTCAATCTTTCTAAATATAAGGACCTGGCAGCTACCTCACGCGTCAGAAGAGAGACTTTGGAACCTCTATAAACAACGCTAATCGACGCTCACTGGTTGCCAGAGACTAGGACTAGAGGTGTCCTAGGCGTTGGGGCACGATGAATGGGATGAGGGTAGTGCCCCGTTAACCCCTTCCCTGGCGCGTAATTATTGACCGTTCCCAGTGCCCGTTGACGGGTGCCTCTGGTAGCATCGGTCCGTGGTGACGGCCCTTTGTTCCCAGGTTGGTTGCCAGGCCAATAAAAAGCCTTGGGTCGAGTCTCTTTGTGTGGCGGGATATCCATTGAACGCTGTTCCGAGATCTCGGACGTCGTGAAGGGAACTAGTAGGAGTTTAGTAAGGGGCGTGCTTCGTTGTTGTTCACCTGGTGAGAAATCAATGGCCCCTTCGGGGACCGTCAGTGCTGCTTGGTTGGGGGCCACGGCACGCCGAGGTTTGACAACTCGGTCGGACGAACAGCAGCACATGGAGCGTGCCTTCTGAAAGATCCGAAACCTCTCCGATGGGTAGGTAGGAGCGACTCACGCGGGGAGAACTCACCAACCCCCTTTTTTACTATTAATTGGTCGCAAAGTTTTGAGAGAGAGAAAGTGTTCAAAATGACAGGGAAAAAAGGTCCAGCTGCACTCAAATATACATGTGCGATATGCCAGAAGGATAAGTGGTGCGTGGACTTCCCGGAAAGATGTTTTTCAAAATGCCACCCGGGAAGTATATGCACCGACTGCATCCTTAAAGGAGAGGTATGATAGGCAGTGGCATACTGCAATGAACTCAAGGATCTCTTCACAACCTCTGAAGAAAAATCTAGGGCACTGGAAAGTAAAATACAGACCCTAGAAACGCAGCACGCGCTTCAGATTTGGCGTCTCGAGGAGAGAATCCTAGAGCTAGCCTCTAAACCAGAGGCCCAGTCAGCTCAAGCTCGAGACGAAAGTCCCACTGACTTGGATGGTTCCGCCGATGGGACTCCAGCTCAAGGAGCTGAAACTGCATTGGCAATCCCACTTCAGCCATGCGGAGAACCCAATATGAAAAAGAAAAAGAATAAAAAGAAGACAAACAACCTTAATGCAGCTCACCTCAGTGTAGAGGATTCGAGCGTTACTGGTGTGCAAGGGAAAGTGGAAAGAGGAGAAGAGAAAAGAGAAACAGAAGACAAGACGAATGAAGATCGAAAAAAGGGAAGAAGAAGAAAAACAAGGGAAATACAGAGACGAAAGAGAAAAGATATAAGTCTATGGCGAAAGAAAAGAGTTCAGTCAAGTGTGCGAGGTTCAACCTTATTGGGGACTCTCAAGCACGGGCCCTGCAACCCCTTCTAGCAGCACGCCTTCGCACAAGTGTGAAGGTAACTTGCCTACCAGGAAGGGAAAACCAGCAGACCAGAGTAGATACGGAGAAATCTCAGATTTCTGAGAACTCGGTCGTTCCCCTAATGGTAAGTGGCAACGATCTCTACCTCAGAGGAGGAAGGATAGGCCCCACAGAAAGGATTCTCAACACAGTCTTGGGTACTGTGGACAACTGTGGGCTAAAACACTCAAACGTGTATTGGTCGGGATGTTCCCGAGAAGAGGTCCATCCCGGACCGCTCACTCGAGGAACGTCTCCCTTAATCGACGCCTCAGAGATTTGTGTAAGGCGGAGGGGGTCTTCTTTGTGGACCCTTCCTGCACCTTCTATAGTAGAAATGATCTCTACCAAAGGGATGGAGTACATCTATCATTTAAAGGAAAGGCCGTACTCTGCAACATGATACAAAATGTCGTGGAACGGACCCTAAGTAGTGTCAGGCCTAGAGTGAAGGCGGACTTACACCAGTACTCCCGTGTCACTCCTGGAACGACCTTCTCGGAGGTCGCAAAGAGGATTGGCACCGCTCCAGCAAGCAAGCTGGGAAACGGAAGAGAGTAGGGAGTCCTACATTCGGGGACTCCCTAAAAGTTCTTCTGTTCAATGCAAGGTCAATCAGGACCAAGTTTTTTGAGCTCCGTGGCCTCGTAGCAACAGAAGAACCTGAGATGGTAGCCATAACGGAGTCGGGGATAAAAACCTCAAGCCGAGATTTTGAAGGTGAATTCACGATTCCCGGTTACCAGCTCTTCCTGAAAGATAGGCTAGACAGAGAAGGTAGCGGTGAGATGATGTATGTCAAGGATACTCTTAACTTGACGGATTGCAACATCGTATCCGACCATGAACTACTAGGTGTTGACCTAGAGAGAGGTCCTGCCAAATACAGGACCCTGGTGCTTTATAGAGCTCCTGCCCAACTCGTTGAAAAGGACAGAGATTTGTACCAACTACTAGGAGAACTTGTCGAAGACAGTGGGTATCGTCATAGGTGATTTCAACACACAAGTTGACTGGGAAACCAGAGAACCCTGTGGCGAGAACGCACTACTCCTGGAGTTCGCGAACAACGAGTTCCCGACTCAATGGGTGAGAGAGCCAACGAGAGGATACAATATCCTCGACTTGGTTTTCACCTCTGAGGATGACATCGTTGAGGACCTCTCTGTTGGCGCAGAGCTCGGTGGCAGTGACCACCGACTAATTAGATTTGTAGTCAAAGTCCCGAAGGCAGGGCCTGAAACTAGTAAATCGAGGAAACTCGATTTGAGAAGAGCAGACTTTGCAGGTCTTCGTGCTGGACTGACTGACGCAAGGCTAGAAGTGTGCGATGCTGTTGAAGACTCGTAAAATAGTTTCAAAAGCACATTTATGAGTCTTCAATCGCGTTTCATCCCTCTGAAATGCCCCCGTCGGTCTTCTGTTCAACCAAAGTGGTTTAATCGAGAAATCGGCCAACTGCTTAGGGAGAAGAGAAATGCGTACCGGCAATCGAAGATCTAGGGTAACTCTGACAAATACCGGAGGCTAGCCAGGGGAGTGAAGTCCAGCATAAGGGCGGCTAAGCGGTCTGAGGAACTCCGAGTGGCAAGACTCTGTAAAGAGAATCCCAAGGAGTTCTTTGGATATGTAAACAGCCGTAAACCAATCCGTCTAACGATTGGCCCTTTGAGGAATGAGGAGGGGACATTAAAGCATTCCGATGCAGAAAATGCTAACCTCCTCAACGACTATTTCTCTTCAGTGTTTACTGAAGAGTGTGGTCCCATCCCCCAGCCAACGGATTCCTACTCGGGGCAAAAGCTGGAGGATATGGACTTCACCGAAGGAGAAATAAAAAAGAAGATCACTGACCTAATGACGAGTAAGTCCCCTGGCCTGGATGGGTTTCTACCTAAAGTGTTGAAGAAAGTGTGCGATGAAGTATCACGACATCTGTGCGCTATCTTTAACATGTCAATCCGGACCGAATGCGTTCCTAGAGACTGGCGTGAGGCGGAGGTGACTCCTATCTTCAAGAAAGGAGACCGTAGCTAACAATAGAACTACCGACCTATCAGTCTGACTTCGATAGTCAGTAAACTCATGGAAAGCATGATAGTGGACAAAATGACTTCGCATTCAGAGTCAATGCTGCTACTGAGGAGTTCCCAGCACGGCTTCCAAAGGCAACGGTCATGCCTGACGAACCTTGTGGAATTCTTTCACTTCGTCTTCAGTGAGCACGATCAAGACAAGGCGGTGGATGTGGTCTACTTAGACTTTCAGAAAGCCTTTGATAAGGTACTACACTGCCGCCTTCTCCGGAAAGTGCGAGCGCTGGGCATAGACGGAAAAGTAGCCGGCTGGATCGAGAACTGGCTAAGTGGAAGACGGCAACGGGTGGTGTTGAATGGACAGGCTTCTGAGTGGGTTCCCGTTACTAGCGGAGTGCCTCAAGGTTCTGTCCTGGGACCACTACTATTCATCATCTACGTCAACGACATGGACGGTGACATGGTTGCCAAGATTTCCAAATTTGCCGACGATACCAAGCTTGGTATGAACGTTGCAAAGGATTGAAATACTGCCCGCCTGCAGGAAGATCTTCGGAATATTGGGGAGTGGTCTGATACGTGGCAAATGCCTTTCAACGTAAACAAATGCAAAGTGATGGATACCGGCCACCGAAATCCTCCATCATCCTATATCCTTAAGGGCACTGCTCTTGAATCCACCAACACTGAGAAGGACTTGGGTGTAACTATCACGAGTGACCTCAAGTTCTCGAAACAGTGTATTGAGGTGGAGAAGAAAGCCCAAAGGATGTTAGGGTATATAAAGCGACAGTTTGGATATCGGAACAAGGAGATAGTACTGTGTCTGTACAACTCCCTCGTCCGACCGCACCTGGAGTATGCCGTACAATTTTGGAGTCCTTCATTCCGAAAAGACATCGTGAGATTGGAACGCGTGCAAGCCAGGGCAACCAAACTTATTCCCTCTATCAGACATAAAAGTTATGAAGATAGATTAAGGGAATTAGATATGTTCTCACTGGAGACCCGGAGACTACGTGGTCAGGTTATCGAAGTCTTTAAAATACTTCGAGGCTTCGACAGACTGGACTACGGGGATATTTTCCAGCTCAGCGAGGGAAGAACAAGAAATCACGGCTACAAACTTGAACTGAAGCGACACCACCGTGATCTGTGTGGAAAATTCTTCATTTACAGTATCTGCGGTAGTTGGAACGTACTTCCGACGGAAGTTGTCACCAGTGAATCTGTTGACTAGTTCAAGTTAAGACTAGATAAAGTCTTGCGAAATCGCCGTTAAGATCCCCGCGAGTGATCTTAGAGGTTGCAAACGGACACCTTCGAAGATTGCGCCAAAAGTACCCTCCTTGTATGGACCGTAAGGTCTTCAAAGGTACTTATTTTCCTTGTAGCTCCTTGTAGCTCTCTCTCTCTATCTCTCACTCACTCTATCGCATTCTCTCAGTATCCCTCTCACACTCCCACGTTCTTTCTCATTCTCTCTCACACTCTCTATTTGTCTCCTCTCTCTCTCATTTGCATGTTTAGTGAACTTAAGGTGAGAATAGAGGAGAAGAAGCAAAAGGAAGCAGAGGAACGTCACCACTGCGAATTGACCGTAATTAGAAACCACGTTCGCTACTTAGAAGAGAACTGCTTCCGAGAGTTGACTGAGGTGATAAATAAAATCAGCCACCTCTGGGGGGATGGGAGATAGAAATACTCAAAGCCACTCCAGCTCAATTTAAGAAAGGGCGACTGCTGCGCTAATAGAGGAGGATGGCAATTTTCATGGAAAGTCCTGCAAGGGTGGGAGTAAGAAGTCAAGTAGGGGCGCTCTGTTGGATAAGAATAGGTGGGTTAAGCCGACTGGTTTTGAGCTAGAAGGAGTTGATGCCCACGGTCCTAGGAAGAATAAGGAAGCAGAATAGAGGGAAAAATGGACCAAGGTGCGAACCTTTCGGTGAGAGACCCGTCCGGATGATGTTAGTTCTAAACATCGCCTAAAGGCTGTGAGGCAATGGGGGAGAAAAACGCTACATTGCCAAATGCCGCTATGCTGACTTTGTGACGTCATCACTTAGCCCTGAATTGAACCCCGTGCCGTCGGGGGTAGCTTTTATGGAATCTGACCCTGCCGGAGGCGGGGACCCTCCCGAAATCGTGGGTGCAATTGCCGACTGCAGTATGGAAATCTCTGGCGAACTTCCAGAAACTAATGAGAGGAAGAGGAAGAAAGAGAGAAGGAGGAGAGAGAAGAGGCGGGTAGCAGCTGTAGCAGGGGCTATTGGAGGGAGCACAGAGGCGGCTGGATCGAGTGAGCTGGACGCACCAGTGACAGACAAAGAAAAGAATAATGGTGAGAGAACTGATAAGGAATTTCAGGGGGGATGGGGAGTTAGAAGAAAAAGAAGATGGCCTGCGGAGTCACCAAGAACCAAGGACGACCATAAATCGCCATGCCCCCCTCTCGATGGGGGGGAGTGGGGTACAATGTGTATTGATAGAGGACTCCCAGGTCCGAGCCCTGGAGAACTAGCTCGGCGACAGTCAGGGCTACTGTTGGGAGGTTCGATGTTTTAGAGACTGGGATAATAAAGCACTTAGGAAGGAGGGCGAGATGTTGAGGATCTTCTCCAGGAACTCTGCCTTAGTCTCGGTGGTCAGTGAAAACGATCTCTTCCTCTTCCGAGGAGGGCGCTGATAACTACCGATAAGGACTTAGCAAATACCTCTGGGTAGTAATGAGCTGTTAAGATACCTATGTGATTTGATAGGAGTAAAGTTTCTAGACCCGTTTAACCGGTTCTTTGGACTGTACGCTGAGGATGATGTCCACCTCATCGGTCTAGGTAAGAAGGCTCTGGCTGACTTAATCGACCAGAGTGCCTTCCAGCTGCTGAGGGCGGCACAGGCCTCAGGAAACAGGGAAAGGAAAGGAGACAGGTCTGATTAAGTAAGAAAGCGCGACACATAGTAATGCAAGCGTTTATGGGTGATTGGAGGACGAGTCAAGGCCACCGCCGCCCAGTCGATGCTTGTTTTGATGAGTAGAGAGGTAAGCGTTGGGACCTAGGTCGCCAGCGATCGCACAATACTTTGTTCCGTAGGGAGAACAGAACACTTTACCGCCGAAGAGAATCCGAGAGCCCTTGAGAAGGAACTCTGCAGCCCGGGTGACACTCAAAGTGATGTGTCCCCTTCAAGGCACAACGCCCTGACCGATCCGCAACGAAACGCATTAGGGTAGAGAACGTGCGGAATAGTTCGCGTTCCCTTAAAGTCGTATTCTTCAACGCCAAATCGATATGGAACAAGTGCGACCAACTCCTGGCCGGGTTAGCCGGTGACACCAGCATAAATACCGTGGCCATCGTGGAAGCTTAGCTTCATTTTTACACTTGAGACTTCGAAAGTGATTGTGCTCACCCTGTACAACTCTCTAGTCAGGCTGCACTCGAGTACGCCGTACAATTCTGGTCAACATCAATTCGAAAAGACATTAAACAGCTAGAAAGAGTTCAGGCCAGGGAAACCAAACTAATCCCGTCTCCTAGGCCTCAATGATACTAACGCCCGGTACTAGAATTGCGACTGTTCTCCCTGGAGATGCGCCGTATACGTGGCCAGTTCATCGCAACGTATAGAATTATATGGAGAGTAGAAAACGTGGATTACCTGAAGTTATTCAACTTGAACATCAATCCATGGTTACAAGTTAGATCTACCCAAATTTAGGGGTAGCGTTTGCGGGAACATTTTCTCGTACAAAATCAGTGAGAGATGGAACCATCTTCCAGCGAAGGTGGTAAACAGTTCATTAATTGAACAGTTCAATTCTCGGTTGGAAAAAGTACTGCACGAGTTCAAATTGAGACGAAACAATCGAAAATTTAGAAATATTTCAGCTATTCTTGTCAAAATTCCTAGGTATACTCTTTTTTCAACATGCGTAGGTCGTTCTTCAATTTCCTTAAAGTAATATAACGGGGGAAAGGTGGGTCGGGAAAGCCTTCTTCTTCTCTCTCTCTCTCTCTCTCTCTCTCTTTTGCTATACTTTCCCTCATACTTATTATGTTAGCCCTTCCTATACGGTGATTGCTCGGTATTGTTCGCAAGAACACCGTACCACGTCATTTTTTTCTGATTCTCTCCCTCTCTCTCTCTCTCTTAGCGCAATGGGTAAAAAGGTATATGGAGATTTGATAAACTTGAGTCTTTATGATACCCTTGAAAACAATTATCACCTTGACTCTTCACCGCAGACCTCGGGAAACGTGTCCAAGCGGAAACACAGTTAAACAGGTAGAAAAATTAAAAGCTGTGTTGTTCAATGCCAGGTCTATCAGAAATACAAATGGTAGAATTTAAAGCGTTAGTAGCACTGAATAAATACGATGTAATAGGTATTACAGAAAGCTGGATACATTGTCACACAAGAGATTTCAGAGGGGAATTTCAATTACAAGGGTATAAAATGTTTCACAAAGATAGACTTGGAACGGAAGGTGGAGGCGTAATTTTGTATGTGCGTGATGACCTCTATCCAACAGAATGTAATTTATCCTCTGACTTCGAAGTTATAGGAGTCAAGCTAAATCTCGAAAAAAGTTTATTTATTTATTTAGTATACAGAAGTCCTCATCAAGCTGTAGATTCTGATCAAAGATTATACGAATGTTTATCAAATGAGATAAAGAACAAAATATCTTTAATTATCGGCGACTTTAACTGTGGACGAATAGACTGGTCTACTAAAATTTCAGACGCGGAAGGAGCAAGACTGATAAATTTTATAGATGATAACTTACTAACGCAATGGGTGAAAGAAGCCACAAGAGGCCCTAATATTTTAGATTTAGTATTATCAAGCAACGATGAATTGATTTCAAATTTAAACATCGGAGAAAAAATTGTTAACAGCGATCACAATATAATATATTTTAACATAAACGTGCCATCCATAAGAAGAACAACAAGCACTGTTAAATTTGATTTTATGAAAGCAAATTTCGAAGGTCTGAGGGAAAGTCTTACAAACTATACTATAAAACCTGAAGACATTAATAAAGTGTGGCATGATTTTAAAAACAATTTACTAAATAAACAGAGACAATTCATACCATCTAAAGTTAGTACTGACAAAAAAAATAATGAACCCAAATGGTTGTCCTCTCAGCTTGAAAAAGCCATTAGAGAAAGAGATAAAGCGTATAAGATGATGAAATCCAATATGAATATTGATAATAAAAAACATTATGTTGAACTAAGAAGAAAAGTAAAAAGTGAAACCAAAAGAGCAAAATGGAACGAAGAAATAAGAGTAGCTTTAAAATGTAAAATAATCCGAAGGAGTTTTTTGCATTAGTAAATAGTAGAAAACCAATAAAAAATAGCATTGGTCCAATAAAAGACAAAAATGATATATTACAATATAACGATTTTGACATAGCAAATACTTTAAATGAATACTTTGCATCCGTTTTAGTAAATGAGAATGCGAGTAATAAACCCACGCCAACTATTAATAATACCGGTATTAGATCACTCAAATCTATTAGATGTACCGAAATTACTAGAAAAAAAATATCGAGAAAATGAACAAATTTAAATCTCCTGGACCAGATAATATACTTCCACGAGTCTTGAAAGAATTAAAAGACCAAGCGTCTGGACAATTGACACAGATTTTTAATAGATCATTAGAGAGTGGAAGTGTTCCTCAGGATTGGAAGCTAGCAAATGTGACACCGATATTTAAAAAAGTCACAAAGAACTAGCTAGAAATTATCGCCCCAATAAGTTTGACTTCAATAGTTGGAAAACTCCTTGAAACCCGTATTGCAGCTGAAATAGTGGAACACTTAGAAAAAAATAAATTATTAAAGGATTCACAGCACGGATTTAGAAGAAAAAGGTCTTGCCTTACAAATTTATTAGACTTCTTTCACTTTGTAAATGAAGAATATGATAATACCAGATCAGCAGACATTTTGTATTTGGATTTCCAAAAAGCTTTCGATAAAGTACCCCATAAGAAATTGCTGACTAAAGTAAGAGCCCTAGGAATAGAAGGAGATGTAGCCAAATGGATCGGGCTCACTGATCGCAAGCAGAGACAATGGTAACTAGTGGAGACAATGGTAACTAGTGGAGTACCACAAGGTTCAGTCTTAGGTCCCTTGCTATTCATTATATATGTCAATGATTTAGACGATGAGCTCTTGTCAAAAATTTCAAAATTCGCAGACGATTGCAAGCTAGGAAAAGCAATAGTAACTGAGGATGATGTTACTAATTTTCAAAACGATATTGATAAAATAGAAAAATGGTCGAAAAAATCAGAACTGCCCCTAAATCTAGAAAAATGTAAAGTAATGCATGTAGGCTATAAGAATCCCAAAGCGAATTACAAAATTTTTGATCAAAATATTAGCCTAACCAATGGTGAAAGAGACCTAGGAGTTCACATATCTAATGATCTAAAATTTTCTCAACAATGTATCGAAGTGGAAAAGAAAGCAATGAAGCTTCTCGGATATATTAAACGTCAATTTAGCTTTAAAAATAAAGCTACAATTCTAAATATATTTAATGCATTAGTAAGACCACAGTTAGAATACTGTGCTCAGGTCTGGTCACCATACCTACAAAAAGATATTGATAGATTGGAAAGAGTGCAAGCTAGAGCCACTAAATTGATACCGGAACTCCGAAATTATAAATATGAGAAAAGACTAGATATGCTAAACTTATTTACCCTAGAGAAAAGACGTCTGAGAGGTCAACTGATAGAAGTATTTAAAATAATGAAAGGAGTCAATAATGTTAACTCTTCAACTTGGTTTCAACTTTGCACAAATAATACACGAAATAACAGTTTAAAAATCGTCCCAAAGCGTTTCAGAACGAATATATGCGGAAACTTTTTTTCCTATAAAATTGTCAATTATTGGAATCAGTTGCCTGAAGAAGTAGTGGCCAGCAATTCAGTAGAAACTTTTAAAAATAAGCTTGACAAAATAATTTCATCGATGAAATAACGAGTGACAAAACATTATATGTTGCTAAAATTAGGATAAAAACAGCATGCTGTAAGCATAGATGTGTAAAAGACCCTGTATAATATGCAAATAATTTTCTCATAGGTTATTATTAGTTTAAGATTTTGATGTAAAATATTGCCCTCAAAGGCAGTTCTCAGACAAAATATAAAATTAAAAATTGATGTAAAAATTAAATATGTACATATTAAGTCGTTTCTGCTTTCCTATAATAATTCCAGGATGTGTCTATTGTTCAAACACTTCCAGGTACATATTTTCCTTTTATCGAACCCGTCATTGGGTGGGAGAGGTGGGTGGGGAGAGACTTCATCTTTGCTATCCTATTCCTTATCATTAGGATTGTAGATATTTAATTTAGATAATGACATGAGTACTTCCAATGAAATGGATCGAATGGTCTTTTGAAATACTTAGCTTCCTTGTAACTCCTTGTAACTCCTTGTAACTCCTTGTAACTCCCTCTCTCTCTCTCTTTCACTCACTCACTCATCTGCGTATGATATCACCTTTCGCCATTCTCCACAGCATTGCAATGCCGTATGTGACCCTGGCTTTTACAGTATCTTAAGTTTCTTGTTCTTTGAAGCATAGTTGCTTATTTATGTTTATAATGAGATTCTTTTCACTATACATAATCCCAAACAATGTATATTTATCGTAAAGAGCAACACTTGTCCCAGCGCGTTTCTAAACCCTAAGCAACAGTAGCTCATGAACCTTTTTTCAGGGCAACCAAATTTGGAAGCATCGGGACGAATGTATGAGCAACACCGACATTTATTCTTTAAAATAAAGTCCAAAATTTTCTACGATTTTCTTCTAGTGATCAGCCAGCGTCCGAATCTGTCCCAGATACCAATCAGCTTTGAATAAATAAAACTGTAAACAAGCTTCCGTTTCCCAAGTGCGTCAGGACTTTCTGACCAACCATATATTAATAGACACACATCCAAAAGGTCAACAGGCTTAATAGACAAATAAAATTTGTAAAAAAATTATTCATACCCAATAAAATTTGATAATTAATGACAACCTTCAAACGATTAGTAGTTTTTTACTAGGTTCAAACAACATCTATTGGAATTTTGTCCCTCTAGTCTTTGCAAATCTTCCCCAATTCATCGATAATTTAGCGTATCTTGCAATGGACGCGGACTTTCAATTATGCGATTAAAAAACACTTAATTTAGCTTCCTTCAACCAGGAAGGAACCAATTTTGATGAGTGTTTAGGTCCGTTGTCGTGCTGAAGAACACTAATCTTCTCCCGAGGCCAAGCATTAGAGCATCATTCTTCAGATAATCTTCAAGAATCTTTCTGTAGCATTCTTTCTTAATCGTTCCAATAATTCGATGAAGTGTACCAACGCCTGGTGCCAGTGGCGGATCCAGGCTAAAAGTTGGGAGGGGTTAACCTGAATTCCTCCCTATGAGTAGTCTGAGAAAAGGGCATTGATGATTAATAATGGTTATCTTACACAACATTGATAATAAAAAACAGTATTTCACACAGGGGTGAACACACTCGAGCAGATGAGAACTCTTCCCACACATCAAAAAATTATGAATTGTAGTGTTTGGACGTCATCTAAGGTGTAATACTGAATTTCATAATTATTTTTGAGATTTACATGTATCATATATGATACATTCGATCGCAACGCTATAAACAACTATTTTTAGATATATTTTATATTATTACATAACTTTCTGAATTGTAGAATACAAGTACGGCATAAAAAAGAAATATAAACACAAACGGGTCGGAAATGTGGGAGGTATGGGTTTCAGCCCCCTCAACCTTCCCTGTACCCGAGCCTGCCTGGTACACAGAAACATGCCCTATACCGTGATAGATCCCCCTCCATGTTTTACTGCAGGTACAGTGTTTTTTGAAAGACCAGTCTCACCACTTTTACGCAAAACACACCAGAAATCATTTCTGCCGAACAATTGCCTCTTCATTTTAGCTGATCATAGCACATGATTCGCCAAATGGAGATCTTTCTCCAAAGGATCGTTGGCTTTCAAATGAATGTTTTTTCAATAAAAGTGTCTTCCTCGAACGACTTCCACGCTTTCCCGCTCTATACAATATTTATGCAACTAACATCAACGCTTTCTTCTACTAACTGATCGTTCATCTCACTTCAAGTCATCCTTAGGTTATTTTTAATAGACCTAAGGATCTTCCAAGTCATGTGGAGTGGAATTTTCCGAGGACCTCTAAAACAAGGAAGATATGCAGCTGCCTAAAAAAAAATCTTCTTGTAGCTTATCTTACATTTTTATTACGTAATTATCTGTGATTTGATGATAGCTTGTAGAATAAGACTCGAGTTTGCGACCCTGAATAAATAATAATAATAAGTATTTATAATGCGCCCTTCAAGGCTGTTAGCCCTCACAGAGCGAAGGTTGTCTAGTGAGTGTAGAGAAAGTTTACAGGGAAAAGAAGGCAATTCTGAAGAGATGAGTCTTCAGGAGACGTTTGAAAATAGCAAGGGTGGGAGAGGATCGGACTTCAGCAGGAAGAGCATTCCAGAGTCTAGGAGCACAAATTGAGAAGGAGCGGTCACCCATCGAGCAGATGACATAAAGAGGAGTGTTAAGGATGGGAGCGAGATTAGACCAGAGTGCCCTCGGAGTTTGACGACGGGAGAGGGCAGACGAGAGATAAGGTGGAGCCTCGAGGTTTATGGCCTTGTAGGTGATGATAAGAATTTTATAGTGGGTGCGGAAGCGAATAAGTAACCAGTGTAGCTCCTGTAACAGAGGCATCGTATGAGAGAACCGGGGGCGGCGAAGGAGGAGCCAGGCAGCACAGTTTTGTACTAGTTGTAGGGGGCGAAGTGACGAAGAAGGGAGATTCACTAGAAGAGAATTGCAGTAGTCTAAGCGTGAGGTGACGAAGGCATGAATAGCAGTCTCAAGGCTTTGTCGATCAAAATGGGATCGAACACGTGAAAAGTTGCGGAGGAAACCGAGGGAAGACTTAGAGATACGAAGGATGTGCGGTTTAAACGAGAGTTGCTCGTCGAAAATAACACCAAGATTACTGACGGTAACAGAGAAGACGACATTGGTTTCCCCAAGGTTAGAGGAGGGGAAGAGAGCTTTAGATTTCTCCACCATCGAAGCGGTACCAACAAGGAGAACTTTAGTTTTATCGTGGTTAAGTTTGAGAAAGTTGGCAGACAGCCATTCGTTTATGGAGGTGTAGGCTGAAAGGAGCTTGGTAATTGATTGAGAGACGGACACAGGGGATGAGGAAAGGTATATCTGAGTGTCATCAGCATAGAAGTGGAAGGACAGGCCCAAATCGCCAAGAGGAAGTAGATGCGAAAGAGGAGGGGATCAAGGACTGAGCCTTGAGGCACCCCAAAATTAATGGGCGCGGGCTCGGAGGAGAGGTTATCGAGCGCGACCGACTGAGTGCGGGAGGAGAGGTATGAGCGGAACCAAGCAAGTGCAGTGCCTGAGAGACCAAGGAAAGTTTGAAGACGATCAAGGAGGACAGTGTGGTTGATGGTGTCGAAAGCAAAGGAGAGGTCTAGAAGTACTAGAATGGACGCACAACCCCTATCGGCAGCTCTACGTAAACCGTCTGAAACATTAAGAAGAGCGGTTTCAGCAGAGTGCTTCGCTTTGAACCCCGATTGGTACGTTTCATTGATATTGCAGTTAAAAATATGGTTATTAAGGCGAGAGAAAACCACTCTCTCGAGGATCTTAGAGAAGAATGGAAGCTGTGAGATAGGACGATAGATAGATGGTTCAGAAGGGTTAAGGAGCGGGTTTTTAAGGATACGACGAATTTGGGCATGTTTGAAGGAAGAGGGAACTACCCCTGCGGCAAGAAAAGTATTAAAGAGATGGGGAATAAGTAGGAGGACAGCAGGGAGAATTTGGTGGAGGAGTTTGGGTGGAAAGACGTCCTTAGGGGATCCAGATTTGTTAGAGCGTGAGATCAAAGTAGTCACTTCCCCAGAGGACATCCGAGTGAGGCCGTTAAGCGGCAATGGACTATGGTCGGGGAGAACAACATGGGCTTGTTCAGATGATTAGGGTAGTATGGCGCGAAGGTTAATAATTTTATCAGAGAAAAATTTAGAAAGAGTAGAAGGGTTGATGGGAGGAGAGGGGGGGGGGAAATGGGGCTAGGTGAGGAAAGACGACAGAGGAGACGAAAGATAGTCCGAGGGTCATTCTTGCTCTCAGACAACAGTTTGCGTGAATAAGCCTCACGCGCTGATTTTAATTTGGAAGAATAAGTCGAAGTAGCACGGCAATAGGCAAGTGAAAGTGATGTCGTGTCCTGCCCACGGGTGCGTGCCTTACGAAAGGCACGTAAGGACCTCCTTGAACGAAGGAGTTCCATGGTGAACCAAGGGGCGCGGTGATGGCGGTTTGAAGAAGGAGTGATAAGTGGGGCGTGCACGTCAAGGTAGGCCAGTAATGATTGGTGCAGTGAGTTTAAGGTTTGGTCAGGTGAAGCAGTAGTATCAATAGGAGGTAGGGCAGAAACAACATCGTTGAAAGAGAGAAGTAGTATCAATTGACGATAGTCGCCGGAAAGGAGTAGGATCTCAGGACGAGTGAGTCGAGAGGTGGAAGGGAATATATAATTTAGAATTGACCAAGAAGTTGTCGGAAATCGTATTAGAAAGGTCAATTACTGTTAGATTAGATATATGGAGGTTCGAGATGACTAAGTCAAGGGTAAGAACTTTTTAGACTATTCCTGACTAGTCCAAATTATAAATAGGTCACATAAACTATTTACGACTTCAAAATTGTCATACTTTAAGAAACGGTATAAATTAAACATATGGATGGAAAAATGATATCGTAGGATTACTTTTTTTGTATGATTTTTCGTAAGAAATGTTATTACTGCTTTTTTTGTCTATCAAACCTTTTTGAAATTGTGTAAAAGTGTTTATTAATCAATTTTCCTCAATGCCTCAAAATTTCCTACCCTGCAATAATCGGCTTAGGAACTATAGTGAAAATTTATGGTATTACGTAAGGGTATAAATATTTGGGGGGAAAGTATGTATATTATTTTGGATGATAGGTTGATTGTTTTAGGGCAGGGGTAAAAAGGGTAACATTTGGAGGAGGAGGAAGATGGATATTATTCAAAAAAGGGTGACATTTGGGAGAGCGGGAAGATGGACATTCTGTAAAAAAGGGGTGATATTTGGGGAAGGGGTAAGATGAATATTCTGTAAAAGGGTGACATTTGGGAGAGCCGGAAGATGGACATTCTGTAAAAAAGGGGTGATATTTGGGGAAGGGGTAAGATGAATATTCTGTAAAAGGGTGACATTTGGGAGAGCCGGAAGATGGACATTCTGTAAAAAAGGGGTGATATTTGGGGAAGGGGGAAGATGAACATTCTTTTCAACGTGAATCAGTTTAGAAGAGTTGTAGGTACTTGTTTAAGTTTCTGAAGGTTGTACGGACGTTGGTGGATTGAGATGGCGTGGATAAGTCACCTGCGCAGATGATGTTTAGTCGGATTGCGTGTGTAGTGGGGTGGGGTAAGTCATGCATAAAAATGTTGAAAAGGGTGGTGGAGAAGATGGCCACTTGCGGGACCCTGTTGGGGGCCTTTCTAGTCGCGTGCACGGACTCTATAAGTTACTATGTCAGTCTGTCCGTCGGTCGATCGTATGGTGACCATTTTACTTTCAATGAGTTTCTAGGAACAACTATTTGGTCGATTCTAACGAAATTTGAAACTCTTATGTTTTTTGACATTCGCTTTTGAATCATATAATTGTCAAGGTCCTCCCAAGATTAGTCCAGGAATTATTAAAAGAAAACTAACTATGGATCGGATTGCCCCACTTGTTGAAAGTTTTGACCTGTGTTCATTTTGGATTGTGCTCTGTGTTGGAGGACTTGGCCATGTTGGAGGACTTGGCCATGTTGGAGGACTTGCCTATGTTGATTGGCCATGCTGGAGGACTTGTCCATGTTGGAGGACTTGGCCATGTTGGAGGACTTGGCCATGTTGGAGGACTTGGCCATGTTGATTGGCCGTGTTGGAGGACTTGGTAATGTTGGAGGAATTGGTCAAGTTGGAGGAATTGACCATGTTGATTGGCCATGTTGGAGGACTTGGCCATGTTAATTGGCCATGTTGGAAGACTTGGCCATGTTGATTAGAATGAAAGTTTGTATCCATTTTTTCCCATTTGTATGGTAGTTGGTTTCAGGTATTTTTGGCAGGTGGATGTGTGGTAGGACGGTGTCGAAGGGTTTGCTGGGGTCTATTGCGGCCATGACTGCGTTGTTGGGAAGGTTTTGGTTGAATCCTCCAAAATGTGTTGTTTGGATGGTTTGTAATGTGGAGTTTAAGTGTTTTTCTCTTTAGTCATGTTAGGTGTGTGTGAGAGGGTGTAATGAGCTTGAATCTGCTGAAGATTTGTTTTTTTTTAGAATGCTTTAAATGGTTGAGAAGATTGAGATTGACCTGTGAGAGGTGGGAAAGTTCGGGGTTTTATTCGGGTTGAGGATAGGGATGATGTGTACTTGTTTGAAGATTGAAGATGGGGGAGGGGTGGTGTGTGACCAGGAGTAGGTGAAGATGTCTGCTTGAGCATGTTTGAAGGTGGGGCCGAGGGATTTTAGGTAGTTGATTGAGATTTGGTCTGAGCCTTCAACTTGCGACTTTGAGTGATTTTATGATGAAAGTAGTGTCACGGGGGGAAAGGGGGTTACTACAGGGGGTTATCATACAATTTAGGTAGGTTTCTCAGTTTTCCTATTGTTGGTTATGGCCCACATCGACTTGTCACCACTTGTCACTTTGGTCAGCAGACCTTGTTTTAGTAGTTACCAGAGTTAGGAGCTATTTTTTGGTGATTGATTATTTGGCGGTATTTTTTCCTGTTTTATTTTGTTGTTTTGTAAAGATGAAAGATTTGATTGCCCTGTTAAGGTAGTGGATTTGTGGATTGTTGGTTTTTGCTGAGTTTGTTTCTTTCTTTTATGTGGTTGATTGTTTTAGGACAGGGGTAAAAAAGGGGCAACATTTGGGGGAGGGGGAAGATGGATATTCTGTAAAAAAGGGTGACATTTGGGAGAGGGGGAAGATGAACATTCTGTAAAAATGGGTGACAATTGGGGAGGGGGAAGATAGATATTATGTAAAAAAGGGTGACATTTTTGGGGGGAAGATGAACATTCTGTATAAAAGGGTGATATTTGGGGAAGGGGGAAGATTTGATTCCCCTGTTGAGGTAGTGGATTTGTTCATTGGAATGTGGATTTTTTGTTTTTGCTGAGTTTGTTTCTTTCTTTTATGAGGTTGTTAATCCCAGCTGCGAGGTTTGGGATTAAAGCGTTTTTTAGGTTTTGTGGGGATATATTTCTTGCTTGCCTGAGGAATTGTGTGGGTGAGGTGTGAAAGTGCTTGGTAGAAGGAGGGAAATTGCTCGAGTACTAAGTTTGATAGGGTGCTTTATATGTGGTAAGCCGACTTGGCTATTTTGTTGTTGATGTATGTTAGTTGAGTTAGATGAAATGTGATGACGGATTAGAAGGTGGTCGAATTTGAGTGCGTGGAAGCTTTACCAGGGGGTTCCAGTGTAGAACTGAGGGAAGCAGATAGTTATATCTGTGGAAGTGGCATCATGGTTGGGATTAGGGAGCATTTTGTTGGTTGGTTCTTATTGTTCAGTAAGTGTAGTTGTTTGAAGAGGGTGGTGCTTCTTGTTTGGTCTTCTTGTGAGGTTAATTAGGCTAGCTGGCGGACAGTGAACGCGCTCCCTAAGTAGAGGTTAGGAAGCTGTGAGAGTTGAACCATGTTTGGCCAAATCACTGAGGATAGTGTTGGAAGTTCTTTAGGATTAAGATATTGATGGTGTTGTATGTCGTTATGTTGACCTTTATGGCTTAGTAGTGTGGTAGTTCTGTAGGGGGTTATTTGTGTATGGTGGTGTTAGAGAATAATTTAGCCTTGTGTATCAAGGTGAGTAAACTGTGGTGTGCTGGATGTACATCGTCTTAGTGTAGTGTAGTTGTGGAAAGTTTTGAGGTGTGAATGGGGAGTTAAGTGCGAGTCCTGGATTGTAATGGGGATGTTGTAAGTGTGTATTTTTTTCTAATTCTTTCTGCTTGTTTAGGATGGAATGGTGTTGTAATGAAGAATAACGAGGGAGTGGGCGAGAAGCGGGATGTTTGTTGATGGGGATACATGTACATGGAGTGCAGGTCCATTCTTAGTGCAATCGTTTAGCGACTTCAAGGCAAGTTTGTGCATCGAAGATGGTGCCATTTGTTGAAGAGGATAGAAGCTTGCGAGTAGTGAACTTGTTGGTCAGATGTGGGGCATATGTAGGTGAAGAGACCAAGGTCCGTTTGTTTTGTCTTTGTTACCGTCTAAGGTGAGGAAGAGACGAGTGGTAGCCGGGTTAGTACTCATCGTTGAGGAAAAAAAAGGGGAAGGTATAGAAAGAGAAAAAGAATCAGGGAAAGGAGGTGGAGACCCCGAGACTGGCCAGGCCAGGCAACAACCCGAGGCTCCCTACCTTAGCATGCATAGGGGTGGGGTTGGGGGGGGGATAGGACAGCGCTTTTTTTGCAAAGGTTAACGGCTATGATATTGTTTGGTTAGATTACGATTTCGCAATTAAACATCCTAATATAACCTGACTAAACTAGCCAATTTAACATCTTAAATTTCGAAATTTCATATCCTTTCTCCCTAATTTTTGGCAACTAAACATCATCGCCTCTAAAGAGGACGATGTGAAAGTGATCTAAATTCTGTTCTCATTCTTGTCAAGAGCAGCTGAAAGATTGAGCTTTGCAAGAAATCACCTCAATTACTCGTTCAAGTGCAGATTCTTTGTTGTTGTCAGATTCAAAGAACAAATCTTTTCAAACCACATAATGTAATATGTCGGCATCTAGAGTAGTCCTAGTTTAGGGTATTGGAATGACCTATATTTCTTTATTTTTATACAACTAATTAAGGAATAGATTATAAAATAAAGGGCAAAGGGCGATATTCAAGTTGGCAGAGAGAATATATGTGTTAGTGTATCTTGAAATAGATCTCTCTTGTTGCTATTAATAATAATGACTAGACAGCATTACTGTATGCAAGAAATAGTGTAATCAGAGATGCAGAAGAGGTGAAGAACTGATTCAGGGTTAGCATTTGAAAGGCCACATTTCGAAATTTAATCTTTGCCACAGACTTAAATGTAGCCTTCTCTGATCTGAGGCAAAACACCAGTCAACAACTATTAACCGAGTTAGTTGGACAGAAGAGGCAAAAAAAAACACGACACCAGATCCTATTAAAAGATATGGATAAAAAATAAAGACTTTGGACTTTCACCATCACTCTTATTTTGACAATGTCATCAAGTAGCCACGATAGCTAGTGTTGAAATGAGTTAAAGCTCGAGAAATGCGTTAAGTAATGGGGTTTTTTGTTGTTGTTTTAAATCTCGCGGAAGATTCGATTCGAAAAAAGGTTCCGTTTCTTATTAACCAGCTAACCAGCAGATGCGGGGACCTGGGGGCTGCGACAAAGAACGAAAATCCTGAAATAAATGAAAATTACCAATAAATGAATAACTGTAATGACCAAAAGCTTCAATCGCAAGAGACAGGAGAACCAGACTCTATAAGTCTTCAACCATCATAAGAGCTTGGTGCTAGCGAGATGGTGTACCGTCACATCACACTAACTAAATGATGGTTTGGGGATTCAATTTTCACTGAAATCAAATCGTGTCGAAGGAGAGAACAAACATGAAAATAACGAATGGCCAAAAGAAGGGCATTAAAGAAGAAAATATCGCGACCAACAACTTTGGTTCTTGAAAAATAAAGTTTAATGGTGCATTTTTAAACCCATAGAAAACAAAGACACTGAGAATCTCAGTCATAAACTTTAATGTGTGTGTTGGTGTGTAAGTTTGAAGAGAAAAGAAGTGTGAATGAACAAAGCCAAAGGCAGAATTAATACGGAAAACAGTTGAGCAGAAAAAAGTAACCCAGGAGCTTCGTGTTTAGGACTTGCTCACGGGGTAAAGAAGATTCTTGACAGCGTTCCATTAGATTAATGGAGTATAAATGCAACATTCACACACTTTTATCATCATTACCCAAACCGCTTTGCCGCAGAGTAGGATCTAGGTGTATCATGCCAGTCAAACTACCTCTAGATGTTGGTCCTACAATGTTTGGAGATAGGTAAATAATTAATAGTTCGGTTGAGAGAAAGCTTATCTTCACTAGTTCACTTTGAAGATATGGCTTATCTTTACTAGCTCAATTTATATATAGCTTATCGTCACTAGCTAAATTTAGAGATGGCTTATCTCTGCTAGTTCAGTTTAGTCATGAATTATCTTTACTAGCTCAGTTTGGAGATGGCTTGAATTTACTATGCCATTATATAAATATCTTATTTTTACTAGGTAAATTTACACTGAAGGTAGCCGAGTGGGTACGGCGTTGGTCCGCTAAGGTCGCGGTACCGGGTTCGATCCCGGCATGAGCGGACAAAAACGTCAGCGCGTGGAGAGATCTGGTTACAGACTGGTGGACGCGCTGTGCTCACCCCTGTATTCGGGTGGGTAAATCTTATACTTCTCATCACACACATAGCCAAGTATAACACTGCTTTCTTTCCTCTCTCGTCTTCGCAGCACAACACACACTCTGTTTCAAGGAATCCTGCCGATGGGTATCTGTATCCACATACCTATGACGCGGAACAGGTACCTCTGCCCCGGGACCTGGCATCAAAACATAATACTTCCTGGCACCTCTCCTCAAAGAGGAACGACCCCTGGTGCCCTCGGCTCACCAGCGATTGTCATATTTCATTTTCTATTTCATTATCTGGTTGGGATCTGCCTGGATAAAGGTAGGTTGGAAAACTACTATTACTACATTGAAGTGAAAAGATTGTTATTTGAACTTATCCACTCTCTTTTCCAGCCTAATTATTCCTCCTTCTTACCAAACTGTTTCAAAGTATAGTCAATTATGTTCTGACCGTATTAATTTTGTGAAAGAAATGGCTTATATTAGGGAATTATGCAGATTTAACTTATTCCAAGCCTCATTTCTTCACAAATTGATCGATTCCATTTTAACTAACGCACATGCTGTCCCTTTCCTCAAATCTGATGTCCCAAAGCATAAAATGTATTTTAAAATGCTCTACTTAGGGTGTCTTACCATTAAAATAAGGCTTAAAGCAGCTGTTCTTAAACGTTTATCCACATACGAACTTTTTCTGTGGTGGTCGAACCAAGTAAACATTCGTATGAAAAATTTAAATGGTTCGCACAAAATCTTCGGGGAACGTTTATTATTTCTCGCTTGCCTTTGCCTCCTTTGCCGAGAATACCCAATCAGTATCCTGTGTTGGATCCGAGCTCTGATTATCTGCTTAAAATTCGGAAATGAAATGAAAAGATAGGTGGGAGACAAAGAACAGCTCTTCCGACCCTCCACCGGCCCCCCTTGGCGCTCATGGAGCGGCCAAGGAGGGAGGGGGGGAGGCCCGGTACTCCTTTATATACCCCCATAGTCACACTGTCTAGAGCAAAATTAGGCTCCAAGCACTGTGGGGAAGGCGGTTAGGAGTGAGAGGGAGAGGAAGAAGAAGGTTTTAGGATTGGACAGCGAAGAAAATAGTAGGAGACAAAAGGGGACTTAGTTAGTCATGGGACCTACAGCTTAACGTGGAATCCGAACCACGATGTGTCGCTTGTCTCTAACTATAACCTTGCAGTTTATCGTGACCCTGTCCCACGTATCACTGTGAGACCCGTGTGCGAATGTGATAGTAAAAAAAAACAACAAAAAAACGAATAGATGCTGAATGCTAAAGAAAGTAAGAGGTTTCCAAAGAAATGCTAATTGCCTGGAAGTCAGGCTTATCTCTGTCCATTTTAGGTAGTATAGCTAGCGTGATAAAGTTAGAAAGTAGTATTGGTATTTATGAGGCGTTCAAACCGTTATTAGTAAATATTCTCACTAAAACTGGTATAGGTTTCTATCTCTCTATCTATTCTTTCCTATTCCTATTCTAGTTATAATTGACTATATGCTATTTTCTGGTTTGCTTCAGTTAATTAATTACTCTTAGTCGTCGTCGAGTATTAATCTATTTCTCAAGTGTATATTTCTTCTTCTTCCTCTTCTCCTCCTTCTACTATCCTTGGGAAACTTGGGAATAATCTGTGTGATCTCCATCCTTCTCTTTGGGCAATTTTGTTGGTTAATTTAACTCCTACTTCATTCTGCATCTTTTCTAAAACTTTCCTTGCTCTCTTTGCAATTATTCTGTTAAGTAGCTTTATCCTTGCCTGTCTATACAGGTTTCGTAGTCTTCTTCTTTCTCCTCTTCTGGTGTTTGCTATTGAGTATATATCTTTGTTTTGGATTTTTTAGAGTCTTAATAGGTGACTTCTCGAGATCGTGTACATCGCGATGGTTGGATAAATAATCGCGGACTGTACTATGGCTTGATAAATTTTTCTCTTGTTTTTCATGCTTAGGTTAACTAACTTGTACAGTAATGGCAGGCCGCTCTTCACTCGATTTTCCCTCTCAGTTACGTGCTTTTTATAACCTGATTTTGTAATGGTTAGACCAAGTACCTTACATTCTTTGTCGTATCTGTAGCGCTGTCATTCTATATATACACCTGAGATGCTCCTCCTGTATACGGGAACCATTTTAAATTTATCCCTGTTGGTTTTAATTTTCCTTTTTTCTTCGTATCGATTAATGCTTCTTATCTCTTCTGCAGTCATCCTAGCTTGCATTGGGCCGTTCCTGTTGGGGCAAACTATGATTTGAGTGACGTCGTCGGCAAATTGGATGTTCAAGCAGCCTTCATTTCTTGGTAGTGGTATATTATCTGTTGTGTAAACTGAATAGAGACGGACTCAGACATCTGCCTTGGGGCCAACCCGCAGCGAGCTCGAATATTTCACCCTGATGTCGTCCTATTTCGAAATAAGCATGTCTCTCCATTACATAATAACATAAAATCCTTTCGATCTTGTTGTGCATTCCTAATCTGAGTATCTTGAGTTGTATACCCCTCTGCCATACCTTGTTGAATGGCTTGGACACGTCCCAGCATACGATGTCTACGCTAATTTTTTCTCTCTTTGCTTTCGCTATCTTTTCAAGGATGACTCCAAGGGCCATCTTCGTGCTTTTTTTTTTTCCTGAAGCCAAATTGGCAGCTTCAGGGGGTTTTCCCGCCTTGGGTATGAATATCATCTTCGTCATTTTCAGTTCATCAGGAAAGTATCCCATGTTCAAGCAGGCATTGAAGACGTTTCTCCCTCCAGTATGTTCGGGGGTGCTTCGATGTAGTTTAATCTGGTGAGTCGCGATCTGTCTGGGGCTCTCTGTCGGAAGTTTTTTATTGTTTCTTTTAATTCCTCAGATGTAATGATTGCGTATATTCCGTCGTTGTTGTTTCTCCTTTCCTCTACAAAGTGGAAGGGGTATGTCCTTTCGATTTCTGCATTGAGTTCGTCCACGACCTGATGTTCAAAATCAATGTCATAGTTCTCATTCTCTTCTTCGCTAATTTTGAATACATTTCTCCAGTGCTCTCTAAATAATGCCTCTATTTCTTCCTCATCTTGTAAAAAGTTGTTTCCTGCATCCTTAATTTTCATTTTAGCCCTTGTTGTCCGAGTCTTTAATCTGTTGATATGTTTCCAAAATTCCCTTTGTGATGTTTCCACATCTATTTTCTCGATGTGCTGATCCCATTTCTCTTTCTCTTTTGCATAAATTAGTGTTATAAGTTCTCTTTTGTGTCTTCTTAGTGCTTTGTATGCTTCACTTGATGTTCCCAATCTTCTTATATGTTCTGCCGCGCCCGGCCGATCTCCTCGCTCAAAGCCACCATTTCTGGTGTCCACCTAAATTGTTTAATGGTTTGGAACGAGTTAATGGGGGCGGTCCCCTTCTCTGCCCTTTTAATTTCTTCTCTGATCTTATCCAACTCCCCGTTGATTTCCTCCAGAGTGGCTTACCCGAGCGGCCTGGGCACGTACGTCTGAAGTAATTCTTTGTACTTATCCCAATCTTCTCTATGGTACGCCTTCCATTCCTTCGAAGGGATTTGTATGGGATTCTTGTTTATGTACATTAGAGTCGCAGTGTGGTCACTGCAAAGAACATCCACTGGTTCCATAAAATAGTTTAAGGGCAGATTGAAGTTAACCAGGCAGATAGATGTCCGGTTTTGTTGCGTGATCTCTTCGTAAGTATGTAGGGAAATTGGGTCCCAGTCTTTGCAGTATACGTCTATTGATAAGCGTGTTAATTTGTTTTCCGACTCTGGTTTTATTTCTGTACCCAAAAGCCCCGCAATGGGCGTTTAAATCGCCCCTCAAAATGACCAGTATTCTATAGTTGGAGAGTTTAGTAAAGTTTTGTACCGGTAATTAGGGGCGCCTGGGTGGCTGGTATCCAGTTGCGACAATGATCTTGCTTTATTCCATTTGAATTTCTATAGCTAAATATGCATCCTCTAATCCTTGTATTGTTTTGTACTGCAATCCTTGCTTGACCGCTATTGCCGCTCCGTCGTTTGTTTCTCCTGAAGGATTTGTGTTAATAACATTGTAGTTCAATATCTTTAATTTCTCGTTTTCTGTGTTTCTTCCATGTTCTGATATTAGTATAACATCTGGGTCAATCTTTCTGAATAAGTTTCCGTACGTAATTTCCTGGTCTTTCCATCCGCATGTGTTAATTTGTGGTATTTTTAATTTCTTAATATCCATAATCCAATTGTCCATTTCCGTTCGTTTATCGTTTAGTTTGTCCTATCTGTTAAGTTATTTGTGTTTCTTTTTCTGTTTTTTTCTTTCGTTTTTCCTCTGCTGACTGCATTCGAGGGTCCTTCTGGTAGTTCATCTCTAGGTGATAGACCCCTTTTACTTGCGGATTAAGATCTGTCAGTTCTTTGGGTTTTCCTGCGAGTAACCCGTGTGCACTCTTGCTCTGTGTCGTGGGAGGAATTTTCAGTCTCTGAGTCTTCGCTCATTGTGTCCTCTTCTGATTCTTCTGCCTGTTGGTTTCCTTTCTCCTCTTTTATTAACTCATATTTTGTCTTTTCTGTGACTTTGATTCTGAAAATGGCCGATGAGTCGACTTCTTTGGGGAATTTCATCGGTTCGAGCCCGTTTTCCTGTAACATGATGTTGACTGTTGTTGCATAACTTCTAGGGTTAGCTATGTTCATCACGTGGTCATGTAATATACAAGTAAGTATTTTTACGTTGAGTGTACCATCTAAATTTATTTGGGTTGCCGGCACTTGTTGGTCACTTTTAGCCATTGATTCGTATGAGTTTTTATTTACGTTAGTATTGTTTCTGTTTGACTATGTTTCTTTTCGCTTTATAATTTCTCTTCTTTTGGGACAGATTATGGCCATAATTTTGTGTCCCCCTTTGCAGTTAATGCATCTTTTAACTGTATTGTTGCAGTAACGCCAAGAATGGCTTTCAGTTCCACATTCAGAACAGATGATTAGGTCTTTTGGGGGGCAATTTTGCGTCGTATGTTCTTCCAACGCATAACATCTGAAGCATATCTGTAGGCTTGTGAAGACGTCTCTTTGTATGTGGGCGTATGGGATTCTCTTGATGAAAGCGACAAGAGCCTGTTCTATGATCCTTGAAACCATTTCGGTAGATTCACAAATGACTTTGAAAACGTGAATGTGATCTTTAAATTTGACCACTTCTGCTATTTTGAGCCATTTCTGTCTCTCCTGAAGTGCTCTTATTTCTTGGCATGAGTGCTCTCCTGCCCAGGACTCGATTTTTCGGCAGATGACACTTCTGTTAGCCGTAATTTGTGGTGGTACTCTAGCTTCCTAGTCCAACTTCCTTAGCGTAATGCTCCCAGCAGATGAAGGTAGCTGCTCGACGTCTTTATTTTCTGGGCAAATAACTGTGAATCCAAATGGTGTCTCAATGCATTTGATTAGTGGTATCTCCAGATCTATAAATATGCATTGCACTACTTCTTGTGGTGATCTTTACCTTCTGTTGGGTATGAGTTTTTGAAGTCTGGTGGATCCATCTCCCAGGGAGTCGTCCCCTCTCCGAGGAGAGGGGTTCTTCTCTCGATCTTCAGCTGTGGAGTCTTATCCAGTCTCCACTAGTGGAAGGAGCCCCTCTATCTGTCCAAGTTCTATCTCTCCTACCTTCCAATTTTAACACTCTCCTTGGTCAACCCTACCTATCTGAGCCTAGCCCTAACAGCGGTCCACTGTTAGGTTCCGGCTCGTGTCCGAGAATCAGTCGCCCTTTTCTGGCCCCCTAAGAGGTTCTCCTGCAGTGGTTAACTATACCTTACTACCAACTGTAACTCAGACCTTGCCGGTGACCAAGTTATGTAGTGTTAGTGAGAAGTAAGTTTGAGGTTAAAAGTATGAAAAAAGAGCAACCCTTTCGGGGCGGGGTGGCTACTTCGCTCAAGAGTAACGGGAGGGATCTCCAATCAGCCCCAGGAGCGCATATATTTCTTCTTAAAAGTTTTCTTGAGAAGGCGTTTTATTTAGGTCCTACCTGAAACTTTTCCTCTTTTACCAGTTCGCAGTGAGAGAGCAAGAGTACAGACTGAGTAAATAAAAATTTCGTAAATGGATTTCAGCCGTGTTTACGTGCAAACGGACATTGGACATTAAAAAAGTGGTGAAATTTAGGTAAGTTAGAGAGGAAGATAGTAAGAGAGGAAAGTAGTTAAAAGGGTGAATTTAAAGAATAGAGACTGTGTGGGAGACAGAATAAATAGGTCCCTGGTGAAAGAGTAGCTCTGTTTTTTGGTTTTTGTATGGATTATGTTTGGTTTTTTGGTTTTTATTTAATAAACTATAAAATTTATAGTTTATTTAATTAAATTAATCTAGTTAATTTAATTTTTAGTTTTTTAGATCTTAATGATCTTTTGGCATTCAATCTTTTATTTTAGGCGGGGGTTTTATTCCCGCTGTGGGTGTTCGAAAAAGTTTATTTTCATTTTAATTGAATTGAAATTGTGAATTTGAATTTGAATTTAAATTTTGCCAAAATTGTGTTTACTTTGGGATTTATTTTACTAAAGAAACCTGCGCATTACATTGGTTGTTTTCTGTCTTTTGTCGGTTTTGTCACGCGTATTTTGGAGTCACGTCACCGTCAGACTGTAATTTACTACTCTTGAATGGTCTTACTTGTCGGTGAATTCGATTTCTAAGTGGGTACGGGAGAATTCAGAGGTCAAGCGGGCGCTAATGGCTTGCCATATCCTCTTAGCTCTCTCGTGGAGCGCCACGTTGATCGGAGGTAATCCAACCGAGTCGTGGAGCTCCCTCTGTCTTTTTCGTTCTCTTCTTCGGGTGTTTGTAATGAGTAGCACCGCTTTGTTCTGGATGACTTGAAGTTTCGCAATGTGGGTCTTGGCGCTCGCGTTCAACGGCACCGGGGGGTACAAGAGTCTCGAGCGAATGCATGCATTGAATATCTTGAGTTTATTTGAGCGATTTAGGTCACGGAATCTATAAAACTCCCTCAAATCTCTCTAGCTATTCGCGACTGTTCGTTCGATATGACTCTTGTAGCCCCCTGTGGTGATTTTGAGCCCCAGAACCGTCCCTTCCAGGCAGTAGGGGATTCGCTCCCCTTCTACACGTATATCATTGAAGGTCTTGCGAAACATGGGAATTATTTTGAATTTTGGGGCATTGGTTGATATCTTCTATTTCCTCTCGAAAGAGTTGATGTTAGATATCTCCCTAGCCGTATTTCTCACCATAAATTCCCTGTGAACATAAGCGGCGGTACAAATTTGCGATATGTCGTCAGCGAACTGAACGTATATCGTACCCTCGGAGAGAGATTGTGGTAAGTCGCGTGTATAAATGTTGCATAAAAGGGGACTGAGACAGCCCCCTTGTGGGACTCCTGCTTGAGCTCGAATTCGGGGCCTTTGTGTTCTCTGATATGAATGTATGCTCTCCTCTCCATTATGTAGTCACATAGAATCCTCTCAAGAATAGGGTTGAGGCCTACTTGAAGGATCTTAAATTGTAGTCCTCTCTTCCAAACCTTATCAAAAGCTTTTTTGACATCGCGGAGCACCAGGTCAGCATGCCTTTTGTCTGCCTTGATCTTGGCAAGCTTTTCGGTGACAACGGCTAGTGCCGTGCCAGTCCCTCTTTTCCTTCTGAAGCTGTGTTGCTGCTCGCTATGCAAGTTGGCTTCGTCGAGTAAAGAGTTGACTCTATTAGCCAATATCTTCTCGAAGACTTTGCCAGCAAATTCGAGGAGAGATATAGGTCGAAAGCTGGCAGGGCAGTCCAGGGGCTTTCCCGATTTTGGGAGGAAAATCATTTTGGCCACTTTCCACTGATCAGGAAAATAGCCCGTGTTCAGAGCGGCGTTCATGATGTTAAGTAAGTCATTCCAAACGTTAGGCGGGGCCTTAATGAAATTCTCCCGGGTCAGCCCTGTGGTACCCGGTGCTCTTTGACGAAAGGATTTTAGAGCAACGGAGAGCTCTTGGGCGGGCAGTTATTTTACTCCCATAGCCCTCCATCACTCTTTCCTGCGACACACAGTGATGAGGAGAGGTTTTGTGTATTTGTATGCTTAGCTGTTGGATTATGTCATTTTCAAATTCAATGTCATAATTGTCATTTGCTTCGGAGGTAATTTTGAAGAGTGAAGCTTAGACAATCCTTAACATTTCCTCAATGTCTTCTGTCTCGTCAATTTCTTTACCGTCGTGTATAAATGTAATTCTTTGTTGTGGAGGTTTTCCTTTTAAATGTTTAAATGTCTGCCAGAATGTGTGTGAGTCTCTTTCTATGTCGAGTCTTTCTATCAGTCTGTCCATATAAGTATTTGTTAGTCCGTAATTAGTGTCTGGAGTTCGTCTTTAATCTGTCTTATTCTTCTGTCGGCATTGTGGTTCGGGCCTATCAGCGCTACTACATTGGACAGGTCCTAAAATTCTTGGGCCAGGGCTTTCATGGGAGGGGTCCAATGGGGAGCTGGAAGGGTTTTATATTTGATACGAGGAATACTATTATCATCTACTTTAATTAGGAGGTCGGTGATTTTATCCAGCTCTTCATCTATCTCTTCTAAATTGGCATCGAGTAAAGGGTCTGTGATATAATTTAGAAGGTAATTTTTGTAGCTTTTGCGTCCTGGGATTGCAATTTGAATGGGATTTACTCCTACTGTAATTTTGAAAGCTTGGTGGTCACTCGGAATGATGGGGCCTGGTTCAATGTAGTAGTTATAAGGAAACCTGATACTAGATGGGACGATATCAGGTTTCGTTGCTGCTCTTCCGGTTATGTATGTCGGGAATTCTGGTCTGATCCTTGTCACGTATTGTCTGTCAAGTAGTACCTCGATGTTTCTGCCTGCATTGTTGTAGGAGGTATACCCTGCCGCTGCACACCTTGCATTCAGATCTCCAGCAAATATTACATTTTTCTTATGGCTAAAGATCTGTAAAAGGTTGTGCATGGGCACATAGCCACGTCTTGGGGGTTGGTGCCCTGTAGCCACGACCAGCCCCCCAGGGTAGTGACTACCTCAATGGCAAGGTATGATTCATCTAAGTCACCTAGTTTTCTGTATTTTAGTCCATTTTTGACGTCTATTGCGCAGCCGTCATACCGTTCCTGGCTATGATTCTTGCTAATGACGTCGTATTGAAATAATTTTAATTGTTTTTGCGCGGTCATTTCGTGTTCGGAGATAAGTATAATATCAGGGTCACTTTGTCGCAAAATATCGCCATAGATGGAACCTTTTCCGTCCCACCCATTGACATTCATATGTATAATCGTAAGTCGGTTGGTCATTTTGGGGAATGTTGGTTCTTTAGTGTGTGGGATTAAAGTAGATGCTTAGTCGCGATCTATTTTAGCCCCATGGGGTTTACTGGGCGGGGTGCGCTCCCTGCCGTTTCTTTTCTTTCTGAATTCAGTGTCCGTGATCGTGTGGAAGCAGTCCGTGGTCAGTTTTATCTTGTTTTCTGCGAAGGCCTCCTCTACCTGCCGCTCCGGAACCTCATCTGAGCATTTCCACTTGTATCGTCCGGTCCTAAGGCCCTCCGATACTTCGTGGGAATCAATTTCGGTTGGGAAGGGAGCCGATTCGGGGGCATATAGTTTCAGGTTTAAGCCTCTCGCGTGGTATTTTAATTGGTGTTCCCTCCCCCGTGATGAGGAGGTAGACCTTGGGCCACGAGTTTTAGAGATTTTTCTCGACCGAGGAGACCTGGTCTCCTTGGGTTGCACTGCTTCCTTGGTTGTTGTGTGCATCTGTGTGTTTGTTTTTACTGTAGGGTCTTTCTTTGGTGAAAGTGGCGCCTGTTTCTCTGTCTGTGATTCTTTAGGTTTGTTTAGTTGGGGGTCTCGTAAGATGGCTGTGTTCTGTGGTGTTGGCACTTTTTGGCACTTGTCTTGGCACTGAGGGGCTATGGTTATACGGATAACCTCCTCTGAAGGAGGGTTGTCGGAGAACCAAATCTCCTGCAGCCCGTTCTTTACGAGCATGCGGTTGACTTTTGTGGCAAAGGTACCAGGGCGTGTTATGTTAGCAATGTGTGCATAATAAATGCAGCACATTATTTTCATAGAATGCTCGTTTTCAATGTGAAGGTAGGTTTTCTGGTTGTTTTTCTCGGCAATGGTGGCTTTTGCAACTTTGGCGTAAGTCGAATTGGCTTTCATCTCCTCTATTTCACGTTTAAGTTTGCTTTGTTTGTCTATCTTCTGTTTTTCGACTGGACATGCCATAGACATGGTCCGGTGGGCGCCTTCGCAATTTAGGCATTTTGGGGTAGTGTTCTTACAATCACGCCAAAAATGGACGCGACCGGCACAGATGGAGCATAGTTTTAGGTCTTTATTCTCAGGGGAGTTAGAAGTGGTGTGTTTGCCGTACTTGTAGCACCGAAAGCACATTTGCAAGTCGACAAATTCCTCACGTTCCATCTGTTCTGGGCAGATTCTTACGTTAAAGAGCAGTTAACCGTTTTCTTTAGCCTTTTGAGCCATAGCCGTGTCTTCAAATACTACCTTAAATACGTGCGTGTATTGTTTGAATTTTAATACCTCAGCTACCTTTGCCCATTTGTGGTTCCTTTCGATTTCCTCTTTGATATCCTCTGTCGAGTGGCTCCTAACCCAGGGGTCAAGGCGCCTGCAGATCAGGCTGCGGTGAGTCTTAATTTGTGGCGGTGTCGTCGGTTTTAAGTTGATGGTCTTAAGGCATTCAACAGCTTTGCCCGAGGTCAAGGCTTCACAGTTGGCCTCTTTCGCGCAAATGGCTGAGTAACCATTATTTAAGTCTATCAGTCTAACCAATGCGATGCGCAGTGTTCCATAAACTTTCTCAAAAACCTTTTCACGATCCGGTTTTGGCCCTCCGGGAGGACCCGAAGAGTGATACGGAGAGTTTCCCTCATCTCTCCTGCACCCTATAGTACGATAGGGGATGTATGTGTATAATTATGTGTGTACACTTAAAGGCGGTTTATAGAAAAAGAGGGGGCGATAGAGAAATAGGGGTCAATGTCCAAATACCTTTATATTACTTTACCTTGAATTTTGACTTCCTTCAGGCTTGCGTGTGGGCCAGGTGAGGCTTCGGCCCCTGTCTCCACGGAGCGAATTTTGGCCCTTCACCTTCCTAAATCGCAAGCCAGTGGTCCACTTTTCGAAGCGTCTCCTGCTTTTTCACTTTCCCAGTTTTTTCCTACACTACTCGAAGCGAGTATCGCAAATCACTTTTGAAAAAATTCGCTTTGCACAATTTCAATCCGAACTTTGTTACACCGGTATAGAAGACTTACTCAATTCAATTGAGTTAAAGTGTGGGTGCGTGTAGGAAAGGGCGATAGGGTGTGTGGATAGATAGAGAAAATAGACAAGCGGTGAAGAGAGAAAGACGTGTGGTAGGGTGCAAAGAGATGCTAGAGCCTGGTGATTAGGCCTATCACTTTTATTATTTCTTTGTAGCGTGTATTCTATGTTGTTTTTGTTGATTTTTTTTTATTTTTTATGGTGGTTAAGCCATTTGTTTTGATAACTTTAGTTTAGCTTTGTGTGTGATATGCATTGCTTATTTGTTTATGTTTTTTCAAACTTTTAAGTGCTTAATGTTTTTGTATTTGTATGTGTGTGTGTTTTAGTTTTTTTGTTTTTTCTTAGTCGGTAGAGTTCTCGTCGTATTCGGGGTTTTCTTCTTTCTTGGTTTTCCGTTGTCTTCATCGGTGATTATTTGTAATAATTGTGAGTTTGGTCTTGAATCGGTTGGTTTCTTTGATTCGGTTAGATACTACATCTCATTCATGCGTAGAATGGCACTTCATCCCCGTCAGCCACTCGGTTGGCGGAGCTCGGAAATCTGGCGCGACATTCTGCTCTTCTGTTCTGGTTAATCATCTGAATAATTTCTTCACTCAGTTCTCGATTAACCAGATCCTGTATCTTCCGGGTCCGTTCTTCGATGACTTTGTTAATAGGAGTTATCCCCGCCTCTCTGTGCAGGTCTTCTTGCCGCCTTCTTTCTTGCCTACATGTACCTGTGATTAGGTACATGCATTTATTTTGCACTACTTGAAGTCGCCTCTTTTGTGTTTTTGAGACACAAGAGAGAGTGGAGGCGGGATAAAGCAACGTAGATCTTACAAGGGCATTATAGATCTTCTTCTTGTTGCTTTCACGTAGATTTCTGAACGTATATAGAGTTCTGACAGCGGCTGAGGCTCGAGAAATTCTTTTTTCAACGTGCTTCTTGTACCCGGTAGAGGTGATTTTCATACCGAGTACATTGTATTCGTTGGTATAGGGATACCGAGTATCACCCACTCGCACGTCTGCTCTTAGGGTGCGTCCAATGGGGACCACCTTAAATTTATCCCGGTTGGTTCTAATTTTCCATTGAGACTCGTAGTTGTTCAAATTTTCGATTTCTATTGCTATCATGCGAGCTTGCCACGGTGCATTCCTCCATGGAGATATGATTATCTGGCTGAAATCATCGGCGTATTGAATATTGAGGGAAGAGTGGTACACAGGGGCTGGGACATCCGCAGTGTATATCGAGTAAAGGGTGGGGGACATACACCCCCTCCCCATCCTGCGGAAGGCCCGCAGTGAGCGGAAACTTTGGTCCGTCCGTGCACCCTAAACTGACATACGCCGCTCTCTCCATGACGTCGTCACAGAGAGTTCTTTCCAAGTTTTCACTTAGACCCATCCGTAAGATCTTATACTGCATGCCCTGCCGCCACACCTTATCAAACGCTTTTGATACATCCCGACAAACGATATCCACATAACTCCTGTCCCGTTTGGCTTGGGAAAACTTTTCCGTAATGACATTGATTGCCATTTCCGTACTTCGCTTCTGTGATAGAACGAGTTGAATCTGTGTTAAATTCAACTCCTATCCCATATTAGTTAAAACCTCGAGGAGGCCCACGTGCATCTTCGATTCGAGGCTTGGAGTCTTATCAACAGCTACCGGACGCCAATGTTTAAACAAGGAGGTTATCGTCCCCCCGTTCACCCCCATTCGCCGACCTCGCCAGATCGAGTTAGGCTTATGGACAGATAAGGCATTTTTCTCCGGCCCAGCTGTGCGTTCCCTCGAAGCTTCCACCCCATTCTCCCCCACGCCAAGGAAATGTCCTGGCTATTTATATGGAAACTTTACCACTAAGATCAGATTGGAGATCCAGATTTTCGTCGCGAAACATCACCACGACCCTCTCTCTCCCTTTGTGCGCCAAGGGACCTCGACCTCGAGATTCACCATCACTTGTCCAGAAGGAGGAAAATATTCCTTGAGTGCCAAAGGTTCGAGCCTTTAGTGACGCCAAGTCCCCAAGGCATCCCCCCCCCCCTGTTGTTCAAGGAGAACAGCATTAGAACAGCCATTGTTCGTTTTGAGCCCTTCGCCAAGAAACGGTTCTCATCCCCCCCCCTGTTGTTCAAGGAGAACAGCATTAGAACAGCCATTGTTCGTTTTGAGCCCTTCGCCAAGAAACGGTTCTCATCCCCCCCTGTTGTTCAAGGAGAACAGCATTAGAACAGCCATTGTTCGTTTTGAGCCCTTCGCCAAGAAACGGTTCTCATCCCCCCCCCCTGTTGTTCAAGGAGAACAGCATTAGAACAGCTATTGTTCGTTTTGAGCCCTTCGCCAAGAAACGGTTCTCATCCCCCCCCCTGTTGTTCAAGGAGAACAGCATTAGAACAGCCATTGTTCGTTTTGAGCCCTTCGCCAAGAAACGGTTCTCATCCCCCCCCCATGTTGTTCAAGGAGAACAGCATTAGAACAGCCATTGTTCGTTTTGAGCCCTTCGCCAAGAAACGGTTCTCACCCCCCCCTGTTGTTCAAGGAGAACAACATTAGAACAGCCATTGTTCGTTTTGAGCCCTTCGCCAAGAAACGGTTCTCACCCCCCCCTGTTGTTCAAAGGAGAACAACATTAGAACAGCCATTGTTCTTGAGCCCGTAGACAAGAGACGGTTCTCATCCCCCCCCCTTTGTTCAGAAGAGAACAACCTAGAACAGCCATTGTTCGTCAAGCCGTTCGTCGAGTAACGGTTCTCCTTTCCAAGACGCCACGTCAGGATCCTTTTATCCCCCCCCTTCGGCTGGAACTCGCCAGCGGACCGAATATTCCTTCAAGTACCTTCCACTGCACCCTAATGAAGTTACGTAAGCCAAGCGTCACCTTTTGAGTATTGATCCCTTATTTATCAATTCTATCCTGTGCTTTAAATGGTTTATCGAACCATCCCATCTCTTTAACTCCATATTTGTTTTACCTTTTTTGATCCCTTAAATCCTTGGATTAGCCCGAGTCTCTACGACCCTTTCCATTCTGTTTGTCAATATTTTCCGTTTTTGTGTTTGCTGATAGTTATTATTAATAAAACTCTATTTTATTAATGATAGCAATATTATTATCCTTGAGCTCAGTTCCACTTCTTAAGCATTTTGAAGATACATAATATCGGCCGCCAGACAGTAAAAACGCACTCTAGAGATAATTAAGGAAGTTCCCTCAACGAATAGTGATATATGGTATATCGTCGGGAGTCATTCTACGACAGCTTCTTTCTAAACCCGTATTGACAAGGGTTGTAGAGGGAGTTTTCTTCCAGGTTAGACACCAGTCTCCCGTTGAGGATTTTCTCAAAGAGTTTCCCGCCAAATTCCAGTAGTGAAATTGGGCGGTAGCTCTCTCTCAACATTGGGTCCTTTCCATGTTTGGGCAAGAAGATCATCTTTGCCGTCTTGTAAGCATCTGGAAAGTACCCCGTATTCAGACATGCGTTGAATATTCGTCTCATTCCTTCGATGATGTTTGCTGGTGCCTATTCGAAGTTTAGCTTCGTAAGCTCCGATTGGCCTGGGGCTTTTTGGCGGAATGAGCGGAGTGCGCAAAGAATCTCTTCTTCGGTGATCTCGGCGTCTCCGTCACACAATCTGTTCACATGGTGATGAGGATGCGTTTTATGTATTTCCGTGTTAAGTTCGTCTACGATGTTATTTTCAAACTCTATGTCAAAATCTTCGTTTTCTTTTTTGGGTATACTGAAGATTCATTCCCAATAACGCCAGAATAATACTTCGATGTTTCTATCTTCTGTTTCAATGGATTCATCTTCTTTTTGGATTTCCATTTTCTTCTTTTTTACAGATGATCCTCTGAGACTTCTGACTTTCTTCCAAAAGTCTTTGGGGGATGTATTTTGGTCGAGACTCTCGATGGCATTGTCCCATCGTCTCTGTTGTTGTTCGAGGATCAACTGGTTAAGCTCTTCCTTGATCTCTCTACTTCGTTGTAGTGAGTCAACTGATGCGTTTCTGATATTTATTTCATACATTACTCTCAATTCTCTATAGAGTTCTTTCATCTACCCAGTTCATCTGTATGTTGAGATGGTTTTATACTGGGTTTTGGGGATACAAGCCCTATCTGCATTTATAGGTTGTTCGTTGAGGTCGTCAAGTGCCTCGTCTATCTCCTCGAGAATTGCCTCGTCCAGATTTGGTGGACGGTAGGCCTCGAGAAGACCCGCGTACCGTGCCCAGTCTGCTTTCCTGTAGTCTTTTCTGACTGGAGCTGGGACTTGTATAGGGTTCTTGTTGATGGTAAGTAGGATCCCTATATGATCACTACATGGTACCTCGACTGGTTCCATGTAGTAATTGAACGGCAGCTGACGATTAGCCAGACAAATGCCTGGTTTTGTGGCACTTCTTCCTCGAATATAGGTTGGGAAGTCTGGGCCTATCCTATGGACCATGTTTCGGTCCATCATAGTCTCCAGGAACATTCCAGTTCCATTGAAGGACCTGTACCCAGATTCCCGACATCTGGCATTAAGATTCCCCATTAATATGGTGGGGGCTCTTCTGCCAAATAGGCCGGAGAGAGAATGACTTACCCAAGGTTCAAGGTTCAAGGTTTATTAAGTTATAAATACAAAAAAGGAGGTAATTACATACTATATATGTAGTGAAAATGATAGAAAAATAGTGGTGAAAATAGATTTAGCAGAGGAGGTTAAAGCACTGAGTAGAAGTAGGAAAAGATAGCATCCCGGAGACATGGAAATCATTATCAGTTTAGTTTTCAAGTTATTTACAATTTTCATACTATATAAAGATTATGGGTAATTACTATATATACTTAAATTTACATTTTTATACATTTGTTATAATTTATTTAATTTTTTGGTTTCTTATATTTTACTATACATTAAATTTACGGTTGTATTTTGCCTTTTTAATTTTACATTAAATTGATTGACATTAGAATTTGATTTATCGTCACTGTTTAAAATTATCACTTTTTGCTTATTTATTTACTTCATTATTTTCCTTAGTTTAATTTCATTAAATTAGTTAAGATTACACTATAACTGTTCATTATTTTACGTTGAATTAGATTTACTCTCACTGACTATAATTTTAATAATTGTTCACTTTTGCTTTATTTGTTCTTATTTCTTTTACTTTACTATTTTCACTATGTTACTTTTTTATA
This sequence comes from Ceratothoa steindachneri, assembly GCA_963969495.1. NCBI lineage: Eukaryota > Metazoa > Arthropoda > Malacostraca > Isopoda > Cymothoidae > Ceratothoa > Ceratothoa steindachneri. Next base: position 45,248,695 of record OZ018328.1, on the reverse strand, counting down.
AATTAGATTTGATTCACTAGATATGGTTCACTATTTTTTATTTACTTTAGTTGCTCACTTTTGCGTATTCATTATTTGATTTGCGATGTCTTCTGTCCACTCCGTATAGTTTTGAATGTTGACATGTTGACGTTATGCACATCTCTCGGGTTGATGTATACTAGGGACTTTAGGAGTAGGGCTGACACTTCTTTCTTGGAGTATGGTCCCTCGTACGTCCATTTGTACTCACCTGCGGCTAGGCCGATGATGAGTAGTTCCAGGTCGTCCTTGACGGCCGGGGACAGGGGAAAGCCGAAGACACGTAGTCCCACGTCTTTTCCGTCGAAAAAGAGTCCTCTTTCGAGGATTTCCTTGTTGTCGGTGAGGGGGAACCCTTCGTATCTGTCGTCGTCCTCTCCTTCCTTGTCCGAAGTAGACTGTGCCTTCTGCGGTGGTTTTTTAGGTGATTTCTTATTTTTCTTCCTTTTCTTTTTTACGCCTTTTTCCTCCTCTTCTTTATTCTCCTCTTCTCCTTCCGACGGTGTTTGTATTTTTCCTTCTTCCTCTTTTTCGGTATCCTTTACCCCATTACTTGAGGGAGCCTTTTTTTCATCTTCGATAAATTCGAGATTAAAAAGGCCCGCCGAGTCTGGGTTTTCGGGAAACCACACCTTTTTGTTACAACCATTCTTCTCTAGAAGAAGGTTGAGGTGGATTGAGAAGGTACCGAAGTTTGTCATGTTTGCTAGGTGGGCAACCATGACCATGGCCATGACTTCTTTCCCTTCTTTAGGCATCACCAACTTCATTTCGTTCGTTCGTGCCGATGTTGTGTATTTTGCTGCCGTATTCGCGTCGGTGGATTTTTTCTTCTCTTCTTTTTCTACTTTCAGCCTTTCTCTTTTTTTGCGGATGGCTTCCTTGCGGATTGGGCGCCTCATGGCTAGGGCCCTGTGGTCACCCCCACAATTTACACATTTATGCAGTCTTTCCCTGCACTCTTTCCAACCGTGCCCGGTTTTGGCGCGGTTGGAGCATGCAGGGTCGGTAATTGTGCAGTCTTTTGTGGCGTGATTTTCGACTGCATAGCATTTAAAGCAGCAGTCGATTTGAATATATTCTTCTTTCATTATTTGTTCCGGGCTTACCTTCAGATAGAAGCCGAGTAGCCCGTCGTTTTTTGCTCGGTTTGCCATCTCGATGGAGGCGAATACCATTTTCACCACGCCGTTCCCTTTCCCGAATTTGTGCACTGCTGTGATGCAGGCCCATTCTTGTTTTTCTTCGATTTCTTTCTTGATTTCTTCGCAGGAGTTTTCCGTGAAGATAGGATCCAGCTTCGTAAGAATAATGGTTCTTTGGGCCAGTATTTCTTGTGGTACACTCGCTTCAAGTCCAATCTTCTTGAGATGTGCTTGAGCCTCGTCTGAAACCAGCTTCTCGACGTCCCCCATTGTGCTGCAAATGGTTGCATAACCATTGGGAGTGTCGAGGAGCCTGATCAGCACCACGTGGATTTTTGTGTAGATGGTTTTTATGACTTCCATCTTTTCAGGTTTTGGTGCCCCCCCCCCCTATGGTACGGAGGGGGATCCTTTTGCAGTCCTGAGGGGCTGCCCCCATGATGGGGCCCCTCTTCTAGTAGCTTTTCTTGGAAGAGGGCGTGAACGTAGAGTCTTGCGCGAATAAAATTTAACACTTATTGCGGACCGCTTTTACTATGCGTCCGCCTATTCACTCGAATTAACACCAAAAGTTTTTACACTGCCTTCGTGGCCAATTGCTTACGCGGAGCTTTACCTCCGGTAGACTTGCGAGTTGTCTGCTTAGTACGAGCCATCATAAACAATCAGAGAATGACTTACCCAAGCAAACAGAGCAGTCTTACGTGCAAACGGTTTGAGCATTATTTACTTTTTAAATCTATCGTGGCGCTGATTGGACAATTATTGCAGTGCTTATGTATAAAATCTGATTGGTCAATTTGTTAACGCTAAGGTCAAATTACAAATTACAAATTAGGTTGAAGTGGTGAAATTGTGTGGTAGGTATATAAAGGTGTGAATAAGTTTTCTAGTTTGCCCTGGTGTTAGGGCATCACTAGCATTCTTCATGTTGTGTATTTAATAAATTTTTTATTTCCACCGTCAAAAAGTAGCTGGCTGTCATTGACAGCCAGTTTCCTCCGTCATAATATTTGTATTTCTTTTTAGGTATTTTCGCCTTCGAAGCATTCAAGCCTTTCAAGGTTGACTTTCTTGCTGAATGATTCTCAGTGTTGGTTGCTTTGTAGTCTCTTAATATGGGCATTTAGCCTCTTTTCTTAGTTTGGATTTTGTTGACTTTTAGTTAATTTATTAACAGTTGGGTATTGGGAGTTGGGCACTTCGCCTCTTTTTATTCTTGACTTTTGATTATTATTAGTTTTGGGCACTTCGCCTCTTTTATATTTAAATTTAGTTTTATTTTATTAATTTTTTACTATTTTTATTTACATTGGGGGGGGGAGATGAACATAAGTATGACGATTAAATGTATCTCAATCCTGATTGGTTGAATTTTGTAGTGTTATGAGTAGATGAAATGACTATTTATATAGGTGTACTTTTGTTGGCCTGGTGCATTTAATATTAAAGTAGGACCAATTGCTCCAAATTTAGAAGCAAGTGATCGACTTAGTGAACCCTACGCTTATTCTCCGCAAGTAATTAAACTCATTCAACCTTAAAATCAGTGCTCCAACAAACAAAGTGAAGAAACAAGTGTTTTTTAAGTAGTTGAGCCCTCCACCGGAGACTTGAGTGTAAATATTAACAATCTACTTACAACGAACCCTTAACAAACCGTGCAAGTGAACAACCAGAATAAATATCTCAAGGGATATATATTTATCAAAGAAGAAAACTCAGAAGAAAGGTACGTGGACAAGGACATATAAAATTTCCTACTCCCCCTCTATCCAACTAGGTCTCTAAATATAATTACATACAAATACAATTATATACAAATAGGCAAGTCATAATGCCTCCCCCCCTTTCAGTGTCATCTATTAATACAATTGTATGGGTATCATGGTTCACTAAAAACCCACTACAAATATGCGAGAAACAACAAGGATCCTCTCAAAGCTCTAACCAGGTAAAAGCCCGACAGGGGGGCAGTTTTCGCAACAATATATTCCAAAATCAATATTGCTTTGGTTAAATTAATCAAGAATCATCAAGGCTATATAGCAATCTGCCAAAATGAGAAGGATGTCGAAGCCTTGACCGCACAAAAGTCAGTGGACGTGCTAAAAGATATCGGACTAGCTCCCAAAGTCCCTCCCCAAATACTGATCCATAGAAGCGTGATATGTAGGCGTCTAGACCCATGGGTCGGGTCTCATGACACTGAAGAACTAAAAAGGGAAATTGAATCAAACGACAGCTGAGCTATAGTTATTGAAGTAATTAAGTTTAGAGAACATACACATGTCTTTAAAGTCGTTTTTAGTTACACAGGTATGGCTCAAAAAGCAACTGAGACAGGACTATTGGCGTTCAACGTGAGGATCACTCCCGATCAAATAGAGAGGGCAGAATTCACAGAGATACAGATCTGTTTCAGATGCTACCGCATGAACGACCACCCTACAATAGCATGCAAACAAGAGACAGAAAAATGCTCTGAATGCAGTGTGAATAACCACAATTGGAGGAGCTGCAATAGCGAGCGAAAAAGGGGCCTAAATTGCGGAGGAGACCACCGCACCCTCGCAATGACATGCCGCCTTAATAAAAACATAATAAAAAAAAGACAGAGGAAAAAAGGCAGGAAAAAGAGCAAAAGAGGAATCACACGTACGCCCAGGTAGCGAAAACATCTAAAGTAGAACCAACCAAGTAAAATACTTTGCTACACGTAGAGAATGAGAATTCAACGCATATAATGGCCTGTATTTATTACGTCCACATTGCGAACCTTTCTAGACCAGGGACTTTCAAGACAGAACTAAACATGATACTGAAAAACAACGGAATGCCACAAATATTGTTCCCCGACAATCCTCCATCAGAAGAAGTACTGAAAATTAAACTTGTGGAACCCACACAGGGTCAACTACCTACTCAAGCAGGAAGAAACGCCTCCGACTTCAGGGATCCAAGGATTGCTGCACAGTAAGTGAGAAAGAAAGCTAAAACAGGCAAGAGCCAAGAAAAACAGGATCATAGTGCACAGGAGATGGTAACAGAAACTGATCAGGAACAAATAATAGGAAAAAACTCAGAATATGCAGCCAGAGAACAAAAGAGGTCAAACACCAAACAAAAGAAAAGATCCCTAACGTCTACCCCGAGGAAAAACCTCAGATTAATTCTAAAAGAATAAATCTCAAACTTTTCGCTACAGGAAACACTCTCTATCCCAAGGAACACCACGCTGAGGCCATCACCGAGGGAATTTTAAACGAAAAAATCAAATGGCAATACGAAGATCAAATGCCAGAGAACCAGGTCGAAGAGGCCCTCTATCAAGGAAAAATTAAATACACTCCAGAAATATTCAACAATATCTCTCAGAGTGAATTTAATAAAAAACGAAACGGAAAATGCAGAACACCCCCTCACCAAGCTACAGGGTCAAAACAAGACATAAAAGAAGACTAAGAAAAGGTACAACCAAGATAAAACAAAACAACAAGGAAAAACAGAAGAAACATTCTATACAATGGACACTGCAATTAAAACTCTACAACTAATGTACATGAACGTAAATGGTTGGACAAGGAAAAGTTCCGAATATGGAAACATTATTCAGAACCTTGAACCAGATACCATTTTAATATCCGAACACGGCATCGATACAAAACACAGGTACCAAGTTTATTCAACAAGCCATACAGATGAGGCCTTCAACGGAGCGGCGATAGCTATCCGAAAAGGCCTCATGCGCAAAGTTCTACCTCAATTAGACGAATCATACGTAGCGATAGAGGTCCAAACTGCCATAGGGCTCTTAACTATCGCTACTAGGTACCAACCCCCAAGAAGAGGGTACATTCCTATCCATAACTTCTTGAAGCTGCTTGCCCATGAGAAAATGGTGACGTTCGCTGGTGACCTAAACGCAAGATGCAGGGCCGCTGAGTACACCAGCACCAACGCGGTGGGACGAAATCTAGAACTTCTTCTAGAACGTAACATAGCTGTGCTCATTGGACCAGAGTTCCCGACCTATTACTCACTGAGAGGTGCAACTAAGCCCGACATAGTTTTAACGAGCTCAAGGTTTCCTTATAACTATCACACTCTCAGCGAGCCCAATCTAAGTACCAATAAGGAAAAGGAATTCATATGCACGAGCAGACCGGGAGGCCTACCAGGCCGTTTGCCAGAACTACGTCCTGATAAGCCTAGAAGAAACTACGCCGGAAGAAATAGATGAAGAGCTAAACCACCTTACGATGATAATATTAGAGGTAGATAGAAATACTATCCCAAAGATTAAATATAAACCCTACCAGCCCCAAAATAGACACCGGAAATGATTGCCATTCAAGAAGAATACAGAGGCTTCGTGAACGCAATCAACAGATGGGGACCAAACAGGGACCTCCACCAGATGAGGCGGGAAACAAAAGAACACCTCCACCAGCTGATCATACAGCAACAAACAGAAATCTGGGACCGACTCATTGAGGAACTCGATGAGGAAATGGACCGCAGAACATTCTGGCAAACAGTAAAGAGGTTCAGAGGAATGCCAGCAAACAAAAAAGCGAACATCAAGAACCGGGAAGGTGAAGTGATCACTGAACCTGAAGAGTTAGAAGTAAAATTTAGAGAATACTAGTTAAATATATTTAAAATTTCCCCTGAAGAGGAAGAAAATTTTGATACAGAATTCGGGAACGAGATATTAGACCAGTTAAACGAAGAAATAGAACGAACATATCCGTTCAATAACGCTACAGCGGAAAGACCCATGGTAGGTCTAGGGAAAAAGAACTCCCTACAGGAATTTAACGAAACCCTGAAAACGTTTAAACACCGTGGCCCAGGTAACTCAGGCTTAACGAAGGCAAACTTTAGCAACGCTCCACATAACAAAACATGTAATTATGTCATGGACAGAAGAGCATTCATCAAGATAGGGGAGTACCAAGGACCAGAATTTCAACTGGAAGAGGGCGTTCCCCAAGGTGGGTGCTTGAGTCCACTACTCTACTCGATATACACTAGAGACCTCCCTAGTCCTACGCTATAGGAATCTTTGTATATCCAGTTCACCGACGACTTGACACAGATAGTGGTCTCCCCATACAAAAATGAAAGGACAATGGCAAGGATGACGTCATATGAAATAGAGAACCTAAACATTTACGAACGTCGCTGAAAAATCGCGACTAATCTGAAAAAAATTACCATCATACTAATCAAAAGAAGTAAAACAGGACCAATTTATGTAGCGGATGAAAGATACCCATATAAGAGAACAGGCACAGTGTTAGGATTAAAAATAAATGCCAGGGGATACAAGGACCAAATTGACGGCATAATTGCAAGTACTAGGCAAGATATAAGAGAGTTATATCGATTTAAAAACCTAAGGAGGATTAATAAGAAGAAAATCTACTCTGCCTACATCAGACCAAAAGTATTGTATCCCCCCCATGCCACTAGCGGCCATTCCAAAGACTTGGATGATGGAATTGCAAATAGTACAAAATAAAGCGCTCTTAATAATATGCAACGCTAGGCAACGCCAACAAACACTACATGAAGAAGCAAACATCAGGGCACTAAACAAAGACCTAGGTACCAGAGCCCTCAAAATTTGGCAGAAGGTGGAGAGGAACTCCGACCCAGATTTCATCAGGAATCAGTTCGGAATTTCCGACCTAGTACAGAACCAGGCTCGGAAAAGATTTCCCAGCAGCAGAAAAGCTGCGCGGCACAACCAGGAACCGTTCTACGCATAAACTACCGTATAAAACAATATATCCCAGAGACAATAAATACAATAGACAAAGTCACAGAACACACACCCAAAAAGGCTTGAAAGCTAGTATGTACATATGTACAAATGTTTTGTACAAACTATTAATCATAGAATTTAACAATAATAATAATTTCAAAATAAAATATATAAATATCAGACTAACACAAATGTAAGAAAACTTTAAATGCCTCGAGAAGCTAAATTAACAAAGATCTAAGTAAAAGAACAAATACACCAGCGTAAAGAAACACGACCCTTTCCCCAGGGAACTATTTTATCTATCCCTTATTTCCAAATTTCATTACTATAAACCTTTCACTAACTAACTTTTTCTCTATCTCTTCTCTATCTATCGAATTTCTCTACTTTTTATGTCCAAGTCCAAGTCCAAGAAAAGTCAGTACAGAAAGCGTTATAATTATTATTCAAGAAGAAAGAAGTTTTCACATTTCGAGGCTTATTCCAGTTATTTAATAAGGAATAAAGAATCCAGTTATATATATATATATATATATATATATATATATATATATATATATATATATATATATATATATATATATATATATATATATATATATTCCTTCCTTTATCCCCAGGAAGCTCGCTGATCACATAACCCAGCCTACGAAACTACACGAGAGAGAATTCGTTACCGCGACCATATATTACTTTATCCCAATAAATTCAGTGTCTTTTAACTACCTGCATCATAAGGAGAGTCTTCCCGTGTTACTCAGGTCCTCAGTTCTCTATCAATTTTTGTGTGCAAGTTGCCAAATTCGCTATGTAGGCAACACTACATTACAATTAAACCTGAAAACATAAAAACATCTAAAATTTCACAGGTATATTTCTCGCTAAGGCGGAATGTTCTCCTTTTGAGAAACAAATTTAATCCTTATAATTCTTAATTTTCACCATCGAATTTGAAATTTGGAGGTTCTGCAGATAAATCCTTGGACCTGAATATTTTGGAATCCCAATTCATTCAAAGGCTTAAAACAGAATCAAAATCTAGTCAGTCTTCAACTACACGCAATATCACTTAATCAAAATTTAGACAATCTTTAGTTAGAACTTTTAATAATTAATTTTACTTAAACTTGTCCATTTTTCATTTCTTTCGAACCCGATTATGACCGTTTACTTTTGTTCTAATGCTCTTATGTACACTTTTTGCATTTCATTTTTTTGTTTTTCTATGCTTACATTAACTCTAATATGCTTTGGCTTATATATATATATATATATATATATATATATATATATATATATATATATATATATATATATATATATATATATATATATATATATATATATATATATATGCAATATCCAGCAGGAAAAATGAAAAGGTGCTTCCAAGTACTTGGAAGCACCTTTTTATTTCTTCCTGCATGACATTGTATTCATTGCGAACCTCACGTGCTACTTTGTTAGTTATTCATTTCATATATATATATATATATATATATATATATATATATATATATATATATATATATATATATATATATATATATATATATATATATATATATATATATATATATATATATATATATATATTGCATTTCATCTCTTTTACGATACGCATACCACAAACATATTGCCGTTGAGACCTTTTTTGCTTCCCCGCCCCACCAATCCCTTCTACCACTTGCCGTCTGTGGCACTTAGACCGGTCTCAGCTTGACATTCTGCTCTCTTTGATCCTTGATTCGCCCCGGAAGGAGTACCGCATTCGTGCCAAAACAACACCTTACAACAAAACGTGTTCTTGAGGTGCTGGTTCAAGGTAAGGATGTGTATATTACATTTTCCTTCAAAACTCTTTCTTCCTCTAATCCCTGGTTTGACCATGATAATCCCTTCATTCCCTAGAATATAGAACTCTTTGCCCTCCCCCCCTAACTGGTTTTCCTGAATTTTATATCCTGTCTCTTTTTAAAAGGCAGTTCCATCACACGAGGAAACCACCCCATTAACACTTCTATTTGTTGTTGGTCTATCTTTTCTTGTTTTGTTTCTTTCCTTGTTTTGTTTATTTTCTTGTTTGATTATTTTCTTGTTTTGTTTCTTTTCTTTTCTTGTTTCGTTTCTTTTCTTGTTTGTTTATTTTCTTGTTTTATTTCTTTTCATGTTTTATTTCTTTCTTTTTTTTTCTTTCATTGTTTCTTTCTTTTCTTTTGTTTCTTTTCCTCTCTTGTTTCCTTTTCTGGTTTATTTATATTTCGGCCTTGTTTCTTTTCTTGTTTTGTCCCTTCTGTTTCATTTCTTTTCTGGCTTCGTTTCTTCTCCTGATTCATTTCATTCTGGCTTTGTTTTTGTTTTTTGCTTTGTTTCCTTTTCATATTTTGTTCCTTTTCTTGTTTTCTCCTGTTTATTTCCTTCTAGGTTTATTTCTTTTCTGGCTTTTTTCTCTTCTGGTTTGTTTCTTTTCTTGTTTTTTTTTGTTTCATGTTTTATTTCTTTTGGGGCTTTATTTTTTTCTTGTTTTGTTTCCTTTCTTGTTTCATTTTTTCCCCTTTTCTTTTCATAGAATCCCTGATTGATTGTGGCATCTCTCCAGTTAAAAAACAAAACAAATGTCCAACATCCATAATTACATGGAGGGCATTGGGGTAAGGAGGGCACGCATGCCTCCATATGTCAGCTGTAGCATAAGTGCCCATGGTCCATCTGGTATTCCCATGTGCGGGTAAACATTAATTACGAGGGATGTACAATTTCTATGGGTAACCTTTACCACTCCCATGCTACTTACCACTCCGCTGGTAATTAAATATCTAAAGCGACAACAAACGAGGGCATTTCCACCAGAAGCTTCGCAAATGAAGCGGTGAGGATGGAAGAAACGATGATGGGTCGAAGATCCGCAGATCTTCTTTAGGGCGTTGATGCGGGCACAACATTAATGCATTAAAAAGGCAGTGATAAAATTCATTTAGAAAAATGCCTTGATAAATTGCAATAATAAAAATGCATTGATAAAAATGCATTGATTAAAATCCATTAATAAAAGTTCATTAATAAAAATGCATCAATGAAAATGCATTAATAAAATGCATTGTTAAAAACGCATTTATAAAATGCATTAATAAAATGAATTGATAAAAACGCATTGACAAAATGCATTAATAAAGATGCATTGATAAAAATGCAATTATAACTGTGCGCCTAATCTGGTTTCGAGGGAAGTGATTGGCCAGAATAACCTCGTGATCAATCTATTTTGAAACTAATTTCGGAACTGCATCGACTTCCATCTCTCCCGCAATTAGAAGATCTCAAGTGTTTTCCAACTGGAGGCAACAAACAACCAAATAAACAACTAAAAACCAGCCTTGGCGCACCTCCTGTGTCGCACCTGCTTAGGGAGGCGTAAAGGCGCATTTCGAAACTTCCAGGAAGTCCTATGCAAGACAAAGTGGAATTTCAAGTCCCATATTAAGCACGGAAGAAACTTCAAGTCCCATACAAAACAGATTCGATACTTCAAGTGACGCCTGGAAACAATGGCACAGACCTTCGAGTATAATAGATAAGAAAAAAAATAAAGGGACAAAATAGCAGCATAATGGTGTTTAATCTCGTATTCTTGAGTGTCCGTCCTTCTTGTAACAACTTCTCTTGGGGCAATAAATTACCCTTCCGGCGTTAAGTTATTGATGGTTTTAGAGGCTTGACATTTTTTTTTTCCCCTTCGTAGCCTTTCAAATCGTGTTCTTCTCTTCTGATTATTTTTTTCTCTTTTGCCTACTAACGAAGTTTGCCTATTTGAGAGTACATCAGTTTTTCTGATTAAAAGAAAAATCTTGCCCTCCTGATGGAAAAAGAACGGACGCTCATCCTCGCTAATCTGTTCGTGTCGGATTCATCGCAATCGAGGATGAATGGGTGCCAGTAGAAATAACTGCCCTCCAAATGGAACAAGGGTCTCCACGGTAACAAAACTAACCTAAGCAGGATAAAAGCGTGGATAAAACAAGCAAAAGCAACAACAACTAAGACCGCCAAAGGGAGTTTGAAGGAACAATCGGTTGGTCTGATCTAGAGGATTGGAGACAATGGATGACAGTGTTAGCCAGTAAACAAGGAAAAGGAAAATGGATTCCGAGTGCTCTGAATTGTCTTTTCTTTTTCCTTGTTGATGTACTAGAAAAATATAAATGTATTTTTGAAGAAAAAAATATTTTGTATAAATGGCTATTTGTATGGGGTAAATGAGTTTAAACATATTACATCTCAAAGAATTACAATTTTATGATCTCCCACTTTGATTCTAGCTGTCTAATAGAGGTTTCTAGTGTTATATGGAAACAATAAGTCGTCGTTTTATGGTGACACTCATTTGCACCACGCGTTGCAGCCACGTTTTATCCAGTTGTAGTGCAGTCGTGGTCAGTGGGGATTGCTCGTTTGTATTCTAATGACTTTTGAAGTCACATTGCGGTGTATTAGTTACAAATTCGTAAATTAAATTCCATTTAAAATGTAAATAACGTTCTATTTCAATTCAAGCCTGAGATGGGTAAATGTAGTGATATTAATTCCCCATAAAATTGTACAAATAGAAGTGGATTTTAGTAAAAGAACATTTAAACAGAAAGAAATCGCAAGAAATTAATAGGTTTCAACTAAAACGATTTGTGGAATTAAGGAAAATAAAACAAAGAAGATGTGTTGGCAAAGAGGGTTGGTAAATGTGGTCGGAAACGAATAACAACCGATAGGCTTGATACAAAAAATAAAAATAATATATCTCGATGATAATAGAGCATCTTGTAGTAAGATTTCATGTCAATTAAAGGAAGACAAAATAGCTGTGCATCCAAGAACAGTAAACAACAGACTTTTTGAAAGTGGACTACACGCATATCGTCCAAGGAAAGATCCAAGGCTTACTCCGACGATGAAGACTTAATGCTATGACTCTGCTAAAATTCACTTTGCGTGGACTTCTAAGATATGGTAGCAGATAAGACTAACTAAAATGGTGGGTTATAACATTTATATAATTTATAATTGATAAAATATACAAAATTAAAAAAATAAAGTATTTTCTTATAGACTCTTAATTTATGATTGTGATACTGTCAAATACATAGTCACTTGTTCTGGATGTCATACACTTCAAATATTTTCTATTATTGTAGGTAGTATTTTCTGGCGATTCAACAATTGCAGTACTTGATGATCATGTGCAAAGCGTGAAAAAGAGGCCTGGTGAAGAATTTAAACCCGAATGTCTCCAGAAAATTTCCTGGCCATGTTAGCGGCTCGACAGCATTTTCTGTATAGATTTTGCAGTGTAACATGGGGCCGAGCCCTTTGGAACATCCACGGCCCCTCGCCATACCATTTCCTTATTTAAGGTAGTAGAAGGGGTTCGTAGTACTTCTATGTACTTTTGTTTGTTCATCGTTCCATCTACAGTGTACATGTGACTTGTTCCGTGTGCAGATATTGTGAAAGGTTTCTAACCATTTGTGTTATTCATGTTTTGGTCACCTACATACTTGGAGTGTTGGAGCCTCTTCTCCATTAGGAAGTTTAGAAAGATACATCGAAACTCTAGTTTCATCCGGATTGATACACATGGATCCCCATAAGTAGGAGTTGTTGTTGGAGTGTATCTTCCGTGTGAATTTCAAACAGGATGGAGCTGAGTATGCCAAGTCACCTGCAGGTTTCTGCTAAAAGAAGTCAAACTAGCTATTAGAACAATCGTTGTGCGCTGATAATCGAAAATGTATCATTTGTCAAAATGTAAATTTGGTCTAATTGACCTTTTTATATATAAATAACGAAAATTTAGGAAATCCACAATAATTTTGGCAGTACTCTAATATTTATCTATTGTTTTGTTATTGATTTTACCCAGCCATTATGCATTTTCTGAGGCATCTTCCCAGAAGTCGCTGCACCATATGGCAGCAGCCGCAAAGTCTGGCGACGCGACTAGAGTCCAGTTGCCATCAAGGAAGTGGTGAGAGCTCTAGGATGAGCGAAGATTGCACCATCTAAACTTTAATCAAGGAAGCTGCAGGTAAGTTGCGCCATTCGCCCCTCGCATCTTGGAGGAGTCCCCCGACCCAATTATAAAATGCATTTCAAGATCCGAACGATAATTACCCCTAAGCCCAAAGGTACCAGGGACCGGTCTCCATGGTGGGGATGGTGCCCGCTCCGTGTCAGTATTATGTGGATATGAGCATTCCTATAAGGAATATAAATGCCCTAATGGAAGGGCTCTGGAACGGATGATGGAATGGGTATGTTGCGCTGTGAAGGCGAGGGAGGAATTGATAGCATTGTTGATAATGGGTATGTGCTGTTGACGTGTAGGAGCTACCTTTCCCTACGAGGGATAGGGTATCCCCCCTCCCCAGGGGACGGCCGGTTACTCGAATATGCTGAAGTTTTATGCCCGCACTCGCTTGAATTGAACCCGGACTCTCGACGCCAGAAATCTAACATCGTATTCACTCGGTTCGCGATGGTTCCTCAGGGAACTTGGCGTCATTATTATTATTAAAATTTAACTAAGCAGTAGATGCCGTCCTTGAAATCAGCTCGTTTTGATGAAATGCATATAATCATTGATATAAATACAGCTTTGGTCTTTATAGGAGTTGAGGAAGCAGCGTCACGTGATGAAGCATCACTAGATCATAAAGTGGAGTGCACTATAAACCGCTCTAAAGTGGTGACCACCATGTAATAACTCCTCATCTCGATATATATATATATATATATATATATATATATATATATATATATATATATATATATATATATATATATATATATATATACAATCAGAACACCTGTATTTATATCATCTCATCTTCCATAACCTTTGCCAGAGAAAATGAGAAAATTCAAGATTTTTAAAATTAGTGTATGATAGTCTACAGGCATAAATTACGTATGTGTAAAAACGTTGTAAATTTTTATTATTAAACGCAAGTTATCAGCAATTTACTAGAAAAATTGAAGTGTCCGAAATGGTCTGAACGACTGAGGAAATAATGAAATATAACGATTAAATTATCAGTGGAAGAATTTTATACAAGTTATAAGTAATTAGGATTTATAGTGGATGCCTTTATTCTCCATGGTGCCTTGACATCTCCTGCCGCATAAACGAACCAACTATTGACATTCTTGTGAGGTAATCCAAAGTTCTTCAACTATTTTCGGATTCTTCGCTTTAGACCTTTCTCCGATTATCTTTTAAACATTTTCGATGAGATCCAGGCCCGTACTCAGTACAGGACAGCTCATAAAGGATATCTGCTCGTCGTCTTCAGTGACTTGGTCGTGTAGCAAGGGGCGTTATAATGCATCAAAATTGCAGGTTGGCCTTCGGAAGCTCGCATATGTGGCAAAGCATGCTGAGTCAGCAATTCCTTGTACACTCGTTTATTTACTGTGGCCCGTAAGTGCTCAAGTGGCCCACTGCTTACTACCGAATTCACCCCCAAAACAATGACGCTTTCTCCGACAAACTTCACACACTTTTTTGGGTGCAATTGAGAGACGATCTTTTGCTTGTTCTACGACGAACAAGCCTCTTGCAATCAAATCCGAACAATTTGAACTTAGATCGTCACTGAAGTGGCCTTAGTTCCATTGGTCATTTGTCCATGTAACGTGTTCAGAGGGGAATGCAAGACGAGCCTTCTTGTTGTTCAGATTGATCAATGGCATGACCGCGGATGTCTGAACATGAAGATTGTCATTCTCCAGTCGACGTGGCACAGTCTTCCTGGAGACAATGGTGCCCAAAATCTCACTAATAATTCGAGAAAATGATGCATCCGTTTTGAATCACTCCTTCACACTTTAGGTGGTGGCTCAGGCTTCTATTACGGCATTATTTACCAGTATAATATAAAACTGATTTTTCATAAGTTGACAGAATATTATGGACTACAATTTTGGAGCGCTCGACAGTCTCAGCATGGGTCCAATTTAAAGACCATCTTGGTGGGGCACTTTTACGTTCAGCGGGTGATAACAACCACCACAGGGCTTTCGCCATATTTATTTTCGGCCTTTAAAAACAATTTTGAAGACAGAAAGAAAGGTGCAGAAACCTCGCATGGCAGACTATATAAAAAGGCAGTAAAAGAGAAAGAGAAATTGAACGCGAATGAGCAATGAGACAAGAAACAGGAGTTTTGTAGAGGTAAGAGAAAGGGACATTAGAAGAACACTAGAATCAAAGAGAGCAGAGTGCGGCACAATGAAGGCAATCCTTTAGCGAAAATACAGAGATAACGCCAGGGGGTAAAAAAGTTTGAAATTCCTGGCAATCCTTCATTGTGCTGCCCTCTGCTCTCTTTGATTCTAGTCTTTTTCTAATGTCCCTTTCTCTTACCTCTAAAAAATTCCTGTTTCTTGTCTCGTTGATCATTCGCGTCCAATTTCTCTTCTTGTAATATATATATATATATATATATATATATATATATATATATATATATATATATATATATATATATATATATATATATATATGTTCGATTTATGCTCTCTGCTGGCCTTGTAACTATGGCTATGGAGTCAAAGTCATAGTGATCAGACAGACAGCGCAACGGAATCTTTCTTTGTGAAAAAGGACTGCCTGTTACTTTGGTACATGGTGCAATCTGAGTTTGATGGGTGATCTTCGCAAGGGGTTCGATCGTAGAAGAAGGACGCGTGAGCCTCCGTCAGTGATTCCCAACTAGTGTGCCGCGGGAGATTTGACGAAAGTTGATTCTCCCTCAAACAAGAAAGAACAATGAACAAACTTCAGGACTGTACGAATGTATGATCAAATTTTCGTACTTGTGACACAATAAAGTGTCCTGCCGTAACAGTTTCCTACCACAGCTATAATTGCCAGATTTTTTTCACTAATATAAATAAATTCGTTTTCTATCTTTCAATATGTCATTTTTTTTGTCTTTAGGCATATTAAGATTTATAAGTTTGGTATTTAGATTTGATATATAATTTCTTATTAAGTGTAAGAAATTTAAGAAGATTAATTCTTGAAGCGACTGCAAGTGTGCTATGGGAGATTTAAAGAAGCTATGTTATTAAGGCTGATGTTACAACTGATATATAATTGCTTAATAAATGAGAAATTTAAGAAGTTTAATCCTCAATTTTTGTGTTTGGCAAATATTATTTCTGTTTTTCATTGTTGTGTTTATTTCTTGTTAATTAAATAAGTGATAGGTTTGTTTAATGGTATTTGAATTTAGAAATTAAGCGCTTTATTTTTTTTTGTACACCGTTTTTCTTCTCTTAATTTGTATTGCTGTTTATGTCTTAAAATCTTTACTGTATTTTTTTGGGGGGGGAATGCAGTATGATTTTTCTTTACTGCATTTTATATTTATTTATACTTTTTTTTAATTTAGTGTATTTGATCTCCTGCTAGGTGATTTGCAATATTATTTTTTCGCGTAGTGTCTGCTTATTGTTAATTTATTTAAAATCTTTTTTATTCCCATGTTTATCTTGTTTGAGTTGCATTTTTTAAAATAAATATTCAGTCATATTTTCTTGTTTCCAGGTCTTATGAACATTTATTAGCATTTATTATTATATGTTTAAATATATTCTTAAATACTGATGGTGTGCCTCGACCATATTACTCCCTGACTTGATGTGTCGTGAGATAAAAAAGTGAAAAAACTCTGTCCTAAGCGATCACAGCAATTCAACATAATTTGCTTGCCCGTCTTCGAAACCTGGTACGACGCAGTGGCGGAGACCAAGAGGAGCTGTATGGCTTTAGCTTTATTCTAATTAGAAGATTTGCTCAGAATGCTTGCAAGGGTTTTATATGAGAGAAGGTGGGGGCTCACTTCCAAAGGGGTTTACTAATAGGATACTACTTAGCAGGAGCTATAGGCTAATTTAATGGAAGTCAACCAATCCTATATTACGTGGGAGGAGTTTTCACATGTTTTTTGTGTGGGTCTTCCAATAGTACCCTAAGAAGGGCAGGCTACTATCCAACACTGCCTATTTATTTGCTACTTTTACGACCAGTGGGCGGGCATACAATCATTCTTAACTTATCTGAGAAGTGGGTGGCACCGGTGAATAAGAAAAGGATTTTTTTTTATAGTATAACAGATTCCTAAACATTGTTTTCTCAGCAGTGTTTTCGTTCATTTTTGCTTACATAGCAGATTCTTGCAGCAATACCATCGAGGTAGAAAGATTAATTACAAATTCAATAAACATGAGAAAATTGGATATTTCAGAACATCTGAGTTTTCCGCATTGTTTGAGTTTTGTATGATTAGACGGGCGAATTTTGCTGTTGTATTATTTACGGTCGAAAAATGAATTACAAAGTTTTGGGCTCATATGAGAAACTAGATAAAAAAAAGCTGAGCTTTGAAAACAAAATATAAAATTCATGAACTGCTAAACATTTAATTCGTATCCGTCTATGTATTATCTATCGATCTATATGTCGATTTAATTATATACAAGTGTGTTCTTTCCCTAAGTATGAAAGTGAGAGGTGGGCTTCCGGTTTTCATCTAACTATGCTATAGTTAATTTCCTTTGTTAAGGCACTTAACATATATATATATATATATATATATATATATATATATATATATATATATGAGAATAATAAGTGACGCTCCGCCTACGTACAACGAAAGGATACAAAACAAAGTGGGCGAGAAAAAATAGAAAGCAGATACAGAAATGGTAAAGACATATAGATAAAATCTCTACCAAAATATCAAAGTCTGAGCAAGTGTATGTGAAATGCAAAAATATAAGTCACATAACTATGAATACATACATATGCAAATATAAATGCATTATACAATAAACAAAGAAATATAACTATGTAAATAAATCAAATGGCTAAAAATGAACATCGACAATTTCATTTAAAATAAGTTTTTTAATTACAGGATCAAGTTTAAAGAGAGCGGGGGATATATTGAAGTTAGGATAGGAGTTAATGAAGTAGCATTCATTATGATAAATGAACAACAAAGGTACTATTGCTTTCACCTCTTCTAATATTGTATCTGTGTTGGGTCAAACGAACATTTAATGATTTTCCAGTTTGGCCAAATTAACGCTTAGGGCAAACTACACAATCGACACAATAAACTCCTCCTATATTCTTGGTATTATTGTAAACCAACATTTTGTACATATTAAACTCATACCTAAAGATTGATAGGAAGGTCCAAGAGTGCGATTTCGCGCGTTCTTAAGTTATATAATGAAAACAAAACTTATAAATCTCCTGTAAATATCGGTCGATCCTGCACAACCACCGTCCGAGAAGACAGAGCTATTAGGCGCTTCTCTATGAAGGATCTTTTCGAGACTGCAGCAAGAATTTCTCGAAAAATTAAGACCAACAGTGGCAAAGAAGTGAGCCGTTTTACAGTGCCCCGTCGTATTTGCAATGCTCTTTGATTATGACTGCGTTCCATTAATACTTTGGCTGTAATGTACCCTTCAATAATTGGAGTTTCTATAGCCTCAAACTGTACTTTAGGTTCATCATGAATATCTTCTAAGCAGCTTTGTCCAAGAGACCTATTGAAGTTTTCCGGGGCAATTGTAACTCTATCCAATCTTTTTAAAAAAAAAACTCTTAGGGGAAGTTCTGTCTTATGAAGAGTGCAACCTAAAGTGTGCAGATTCTTCTCAAGAATTCCTTCCAGTTTTACCACTGAACCACTCTTCCAAACAACGTTAGTTGTAATATTATTAAGAAGAATGGCACAGATATTTTCAATTCTGGCATATTCTTGCAGAACACTGAATGTTCTGTGGGTCCACTGTCTACTGAAATATTTATTCACCAAAAAGAAATAGATTGCAAGGGAACACTGGGGAGATGTTGATGTTCTTACACTACAATCTTAGGATTAAAATATTGGTATGAATATAGCACGGGTGTAAGCAATTATTCATAAGGAAAAAATGGAGCACAAGTCCAAAGACAACTCTCAACGTTTCGCCCTCCAACAGGCCTTATCAAGGGTAGTCTTCAGAATACCCTTAGTAAGGCTTGTTGGAGGGCGGAACATTGGTAATTATCTTCATATTCGTGTTTCATTTTATCCTTGTGAATAATTATTCATTTGATAAAGGCTCTGTGATTTTAAAGCTTACTCGTGGCACAGCTATGTATTTAGCTAATGCAGAGAGTGATTTATAATTTAGCTAATGGAAATTATTCTTTTCTTTTAATCATTTGATTTATTTCATTTTGAACAGATATATTTAAGTACAAATCGGTTGCATCTAATTGTTAATGGATAGGTATTATATTTACCTAAAGGGTAATTAATAAATGCACTTCTTCATAAAGTATTTATTTTGCCTCAAGCTGACTGCCAATTGGAGAAACACATGAATATTATAATTATTACAGGAATCGGAAGTTTTACCAGAATCAGAATCGATATAAATTTTGGTATCGTCCCATCACTAAAATAAATACATTGACAAAAATTGCTAAATTTGTAAAATGATATATTGATAATAATGGAAAATTGATAAACTAATAAATTAATAAAATTAAGCTCTACAAACACAATAATAGGACATGACCAGTGTAAATTAAGTGATACCATTTGCAGCAGAGATATTCAAATAATTAAATCTAAATCTGCAAGATATATATATATATATATATATATATATATATATATATATATATATATATATATATATATATATATATATATATATATATATACGTGTATGTTTCTGCTTCTAGCAAGCCGGATCTTCAGCAGGGGAAAAGGAGAGCAAGTACTGAATATAACATATATTGCCAACGTCTTGGGCTCTGGACCCATCTTCTAGGCTAGAATATTAAAGATTTATATAAGAACAATTGCTTAGTAATTATGAGAACAATGATAATTAATGGCTTTAGGCTAAAAATGCACTAGGATGTAAAACAAAAAAAATATATTAAAATGCAATATAAAGGACATAAATCTGTATATTAAGATAAAAAATAAATAAATTCAAACGAAATTAATGAAGTTAAAATTAGAAGAAAAGGAAAACCTCAATAAATACACTAAAATCTGTTACCTGATTCGGAGAAAGCTGTGAACTGAATGAAGGAAATTTAAAAATTATACTACCAGGAAAGATGTGATTTAGTATTAGTTGGTTCTTTGATCTATGTAGTTGGTTGGTCGAAAAACAACAACAACCAAAAAAATGTTAGCTAGTTGGTTGTTTAAGTGGTGAGTAGTTAAAAAAAATATTTCAAACGAAATTAATCAGGCACTAAATAACGGTGTGGAAGTAGAGTCCTTATTTAACTGAGGCTGATTATATTTAATTAAAAGGGACTCAATTATGAGAAGGTCAGATTTAGATTTTGATGCGGATAATATTTTAAATTGATTATAATTTATAGGTATTTTACATCGATAGGAATGAGATCGGACAACAAAGTTTTCTTTTACGGAGAGATCCATTCCTGTTCTGTAACTGACCCCACGGTGAGCATCAATGCGAACCTTGAGAAGACGTTCCGTACATCCAATGTACGTTCCCAAAGAACATTTAGGACAAGTATATTTACATACTATTCTGTAACGCAAAATGTCAGGAATGGGGTCCTTTATAGTGAACAAAGAACTAATTTTTAAGAGGTTTACTAAAATTGGCGTTAAATTTAAATGCGGATAGAATTTTTTCAAAATATTAGACAATTCCTTCCTAAAAGTATATATATATATATATATATATATATATATATATATATATATATATATATATATATATATCAGGGTGGTCCTTAAAAAGTTTTATTGATAAACTGTGCTCCCATAAGACTAAAATGTTCCTTTGGGTACCAAATAATGTATTACATAATGAGAGAAAATTTGAGAAATATTTAGAGGTTGCACATTGACATTGAAGTTTCTACATTTTACACATTTTTTACAAAGTCAGCATTTTTCTTTCAGAATCATCTAGTTACTTTGATACAGACCTATTTATGTTCATTTACAGTCACCTTAAGCCCGAAAAGAAACTTGAGGGTCTGTGAGGACCTTACCCTATCAATATTTACGATTGGTAACACTGGTACTCAGTGGTGGTTGATGGCAATGGTGCCAAGTAGTCATTACACTTTACCATAAGTACTCCTCTCACATCTCAGTGTGTGCTGTGTACTATGTAAGGTAGGATGTGTGTTGTTCTGACCTCTGCCTCTGAGTAAATCAGCTACTTGCTTCTTGAAGTCTAAGAATTGACTCTTATTAGCATCATATTAGTTTAGTGTGTTCTTTACTTTCAAAGTATCCTCATGGCACCAAAAAGAAGTGACATATTTATTGTTAGTGCTAGAGAAGAGCTCATAGAATCCAAGCTTCCATCAAAAGGGGAAGTGCTGAGCAACTTCCTACACTACCATCAAGATAAAAAGCTAACTATTGGCTCTAGTGCAGATGTAGTAGTGAACAAAGTGACAGAGTTTTGGAAAAAGGCACGCATCCCAATCATAAGAAAAGATCATTCTATTGCTAAAGTTCAGAAATAGTATGCAAAATATCAGCAGTTGAAAGAGGGAAGGAAACGTAGATCACCTTGCCAAGTACAGAAAGAAGAGAGTTTTGAGAACAGTTTAAAAGATTTGTTTGATATTGCTACTGCAGATGCCTTATCAACCATACAAAATACAGAAGACAGAGATTTTCTTATTTCTCAAAGAGAACCAGGCAAGAGAGGAACTTTAGGTTCAATTGATGTTTCTTTAGCTACCAAAGAAAAAAGAGCAGCGAAACGAAAGAAACTAAAAGCAAAAAGGAAGCTTCGATCTGATCTGGCAGCAGCAACTACTTTTCAGACTGTTAAACTGGAGTCATCCAGTACAGGAAGTAGCAGTGAAGAAGCGTCTAGTGATTTTGAGTATACAGTAGCTACTGCTGGGCCTTTTGACAATGAAAAGGACTCAAAGGCTATTGCTGAAGCAAACACTGGACCTTCTAAACCTCAAAGGACAACTAAGAATATTATAACGCCATCCCTCGCTTCAGCTCTGGATAGGGCAAGAGTATCAGACCGCAAGGCAACTTCATTACTCGTTGAGGCTTCTAAAGCTTTTGGGCAGAATATTGAATATTTAATTATTAATCGTTCCTCCTTCCGGCGTCAAAAGCAATTAGAAAGGAAAAACATCGCTTTAAAATTAAAAGGTGAATTTTCTAGTGTCATGCCACTGGGTGTACATTGGGATGGCAAGCTAATGCAAGACTTGATATCTCATAAACATGTTGACCGCCTTCCCATCCTTGTTTCAGGCAAAGGAGTTAGCCAACTCATCAAAGTTCAAAAAGTCCCAAATGGCACTGGAAAAGAACAAGCAAAGGCAGTTGTCGATGCATGAGAAGACTGGAATCTGGTTGATAAAGTAGTTTCCATGGTATTTGATACAACAGCATCCAACAAAGGTCGTATTAATGGCGCATGTACGCATATAGAAAAAATGTTAGAAAAGAACCTCCTGTACTTTGCCTGCAGACATCATGTGTTGGAATTGGTAACCAAAGCTGCGTTTACAATACTGACTAAATCAACAAGAGGACCAGATGATTTGCTGTTGAAATGTTTTCAGGCAAAATGGGACACAATTGATAAAGATAAATTCAAATCTGGTGCTGATCATGAAGATGTTGTCCTAATAATTCAAAATTCTAAATCTGACGTGATTTTGTGGGCAGAAAAGTCAATGGAAGAAATGAAAGATCTGAGAGATGACTACAGGGAGTTGCTAGAGCTTTCTTTGATTTTCCTTGGTGGCACTCAACCAAGAGGAGTTCATTTTAATCGTCCTCAAGCAAGGTTATCATGCAAGGTGGATGTCAAAGGAAATATACTCACTGAAAATATGGATGTTCAGGAGTGAGGCAATTCCAGCTAACTCAAAAAAGGAGCAGAACTTGCGTAAGATGTCTGTTTTTGTCAAGTATTGGATCGAAGCGTTAATTCCATTGTCAGCTCTCCGAAATGACTTAGAGCTTTTAAAAGCCCTTCATGATTACTGCAATATTGACGAAGAAATCTTAAAGGCCACACTGGAGAAGTTCAACTCACACTTATGGTATTTGTCAGAAGAACTTGTTGCAATGAGCCTGTTCGATATTCTTGTTCCATCTACTACATAAAGTTTGATAGTAAAAGCTATGAATGAGAGGTTTGCAATTCAAAAAACATAAAAAAAGCAGAAATCAGACTTGAGACAATCAAGAATTATGGATTGGAAGACTTCGCAACAAAAGGAACTATGTCATTCTTCAATAAAATGAATCTTCCAACTGGATCTCTTTGTGAACTCCCAGACTTGTGGAGCACAAGAGATGACTATAAAAGAGCAAAGATAATAGTTCAAGGAATTAAAGTAACTAAAGACAATGCAGAGCGAGGTGTGTCCCTTATCCAAGAGTACAACAGATACCTAACCAAAGATGAGAAACAACTATAATTCCTCCCTTAGGTTGTTGCAGAACATCGTAAACAGTTTCCAGATAGCCGTAAATCTACACTGTTTGGACAACAGTAAATTAAATAAATCACTTCAAAACCTTTCTCTGAAGGGTGGAGGTTGGGGAAAGAGGTTGGTGGGGTACATGAGAGTTAGGTCCACGTCTCGTACCCTGGTAACACAGATAATAAAACAGTTAATAGAATTTTAATTAATTTGCCAAGAGGAAAAAATTTACTGTCAAATCTTGAAATTACTTTATTATCTGTGTCAAAAACTCTCGTAATAATTATTGAAACTTAAAATATATGATTATAGAATTTGTAAATATTTTAAAATCTATAACTAACTCAATTCTAATGAAAAATTACCGTTCCTTGATATTGAAGTGAGAGCAAGTGAAAATAAATACACAACTCAGGTGTATACTTAAACAACGAATTCTGGGAATTGTCTCAATGGAGATGGCGAATGTCCAGAAAGATATAAAAAAGTGTCATAAGAACATACATTAGACACGCATACAAATGCTGTTCGTCATGGGCATTGTTCCATAACGAAGTTCAAAGAATAAAGCAAGTCCTCATCAATAATGGTTTCTCCAACACTATGGTGGACAAAGAAACAAATACATTCCTGAAAAACTTACATGAAAATAACAATAATAAAAATGAAGACAATAAGAATCGCCCAATAAATATCTTCTATATGAACCAAATGAGAGAATCGTATAAAATCGACGAAAGAACAATCACGAATATTATACACCAAATTACAAAATGCACGAATCCAGAAGAACGCTAAAAGTCACAATATATTATAATCCAAAAAAATAAGTAATCACCTCATTATCAACAACACAAGTACGAAAAAGGAATTGGAAACTTCCAATGTAATTTATGAATTCACCTGTACGCATGAAGATTGCAAGCTTCATAATTCAAATAAATACATTGAAATGACAACCACATCCCTATCTCGTAGACTCACCATGTATCTGCAAAATGGTGCCATCAAGAACCACTACATGCAACATGGAATTCGACGAACACGAAAAAATTTAGTACAAAACACCATTATCAAAAGGAGAAGTGACGGCACACGCCTTCATATCCTGGAAGCGATCCTAATCCACGAAGATAAACCGAAGATTAATGCCCAATTGACCGCCACTCAGCGAACCTTAAAACTCTTTACGGATTAATGGTCAATAATGACCGAAATCCCATTCCCAAATCTACCTTTTCAAACTACTTCTTGCCAACCACATTCCCCCTTCTTTTCATTATCTAAATTATCTTTAGTATATAAATGTAATGCCTTTAAATGTTTAACCAGTGTAAAATTAATTCGCTCCGAAGATGGTCAAACTTGACCGAAAGCTCAGCTAGCTAAAATAAATCATGAATATCGGAACACTTATCCTTTCGCAAGACGAAAAAAGAATAATAAGGAAATTATAAAAGCAAAGAAAGAAGCTAATCAAAGGTTCAACTTGACCTCGTCTTTGATAAAACATTATATATATATAATAGAAGAATCAAGATTTATTTAAAACCAACGGATTAGTTTCGGCAAAGTTATAATTGCCATTTTCAACTAAGTAATGAAAAGGCCAAGCAAGGAACCCAGTATATATAAGGCTCACCAAATACTAAACAAAATGAAAACGCAAGATATATATACCTGTTTTTTCCACATTGTTTCCTGCGTTTTATTTTGATTAGTATTCGTTTCGGCTTCATATCTGTGTTCCTTGATTGGCCTTTTCATTACTTAGCTGAAAATGGCAATTATTACTTTGCCGAAACTAATCCGTTGGTTATAAATAAATCTTGATCCAAATATTATTGTTTACTATTTTCTTATCACATATACACACGCACAAATACACACACATATATATATATATATATATATATATATATATATATATATATATATATATATATATGAGAAACCCACAAAGTAACGCGTGAGTAGAGCACAAAATCCCACAGGGAAATGAAAGGCAGATTCCAAGTACTTTCGAACTCGTTCAGCTCATTATCAAGGAATAACGAAAAAAATTTAGAAAGGTGGTATATATATATGTGAAACAGAAGAGCAAAGCCACGCCCATGTACAAGGAAAGGACCCAAAATAAAAATAAAATAATATCAAAGACGGATGTGAAGTATAAAACCAAATAGATAATGTCTACTTCCGGAAAATTCCAACCTGTGCGCAAAGAATGTAGACATTTATGTGACTAAACTAAATACATACATACCCGATTGTGAATACATAAAAATAGACCATAGAGACATAACTAAATTCATAAATCAAAGGGCTAAGATTTTATATATATATATATATATATACCATTCAATGGCTTGCGTTCGCTACTAAGATTAAAATTTTCTCTCTCAAAATATCACGTTAAGATAGAGAGTTACATATAGAAGATATATAAAAATAAATTTTCTAAACTTCACCATTTGTAATTTTTGGGGTTTTAAAAAGTTCACAAAAATTTCGTTACTTATACTCCAAAAAATCACCTTCTTAAATTATAGAGTTAGTGATGATAATTAGCTAATCCATAGCACTAATATATTATGAACGGGATTTTTGAAGGGGTTGAATAATAATAGATTTTTTTTTCTCTTAGTTCAATTGAGACCTTGATATATTTTAAGTTTTTATCCCATTTCATTCTGAGTTCCTTTTAAATTTTAAAAACAAAAGGATGAAGTTAAGAAATAAATATGAGTATCGAATATTTGGGAATTTTTTTAAACAAAAGGTGAAGTTCAGAAAATTTATTAAAATTTAGGTATGGCTGCTATTTTATCGTATATTCTAAAGTTTTATTGAATTTATTTCTAAAATAGAGTTTCAATTTTAATCTTTATCAGAAGGAAATAGCTACTGGCCCATAAAAAACGAATAAAGACAAATGAAATTATTGGAGCAAATTTAAATGAAGAAAAAAAAAGAATCCTGATGATTGTTTTCTTCCGTATATAAAAAGACCCGATAAAAGTTTTTTGGGGGCTTTTAGGCCTAGAAAATAATATTCATCCATTTTAAAAATAAATTGCCCAAGAATAAATTATTAGGAGAACAGCCATGGTTAAATTTTTATAAATTTTCTGAACTTCGTCAATTATAATAATTATAAAAAGGAACTCTAAACCCAATTTTCTGAACTTCACCATTTGTAATTCTTTGGGTTTTAAAAATTCACAAAATTTTCATATTATTTCTCAACTTCACCATTTTGTTTTTCGATATTATAAAATAATTATTAGAAATAACTTTGATAAAAAAACATAAGTCATAACCAAACTAAGATGAAATTATTATTAAATACTCAAAAAATCTCCTTAAATTATAATTAGTGATATATATATATATATATATATATATATATATATATATATATATATATATATATATCAGAACAATTGTAAAATATCCAATGACAGATTCCAAATATGTAAATAAAGCCACTGTGGAGGAGCGTAGTATTTATTATCTCGAGACCAGTTTCGGCATTGAGTTCGTCATGCCAGCCTCAGTCGAACAAACTCCATGCCGAAACTGGTCTCGAGATAATAAATACTACGCTCCTCCACAGTGGCTTTATCTATCTATATATATATATATATATATATATATATATATATATATATATATATATATATATATATATATATATATATATATATATATATATATATATATATATATATATATATATATATATATATATATATATATATATATTTCTACTCTTCATAAGAAACCACTTCTTGATTTTGGCTACCACAATCTTCGATGTGAATGTTCCCGCGTTAAAGAAAATTTAGAAAGAAAATTAGGCCGACTTATCACGGAAAGTTCAAGGTCACGTGATTCGAACCTAGATGGCGTTGTTAACTTCTCATCGAAGGTGATATCCGATGACGTGAAACGAGCCCTACGATTTGGTATTGGTTTTTCATTCATTAACAAGGTAAATTATGTTAAATTTGTTAAATCCTTTGCTCATCTTGAAAATCATTGGGATATTAGCGTCATTGATGTGAATTTTTGTAAAGGGGTGGTTGTCTCTTCTTCCATAAACCGTATAACGGATCCATATATTCCTTCGCGCCGTTTTGTTTCGTCTGTTCAAAATCTGAAGAATGATACTTCCCTGTTTTTCACTAAAGCCGATAAATCTAATTCTGTTGTAATTTTGGATAGGGAAAATTATATCAATAAGATGGATAATCTAATAAACCATGAATTTACTTACTTCAAATTAAATAAAGATCCCTTAGCCTCTACTATGGAAAACCCTCTCTCCCCGTTGTTGAGTTGTTTGTATATGGAATATTTTGAGTCTAAACGGCCGTATGTTTAAATACAAAATGTGTCACTTCACAATTGTGTTACCGGTGCACACCACATGTGACTTACACAAATTTTAGCATTACGGCCGTATGCTTAAATACAAAATGTGTCACTTCACAATTGTGTTACCGGTGCACACCACATGTGACTTACACAAATTTTAGCATTACGGCCGTATGTTTAAATACAAAATGTGTCCCTTTACAATTGTGTTACCGGTTCACACCACATGTGGCTTACACATTTTTTCGTATGCTTAAAGCTGAGAATTGTGTCGCGTGACACTTCCACAATTGTGACATGCGGCGAAGTTGGTGGTAGTTCTGTTCCTGACTTGTTTACATTTTTGTTCAGTTCCACATGATCCGTCAGCGTTGTCAGCAGTCATAGAAATGGAGAAAAAGGTGCCAAGTTCATGTTACGCCTCACGAAGAGAGCAGGAGGTGTTGGTTAAAAAATAAAAAAAGGCAGAGGCTTGGAGGTCCATTGAAAAGCAATACAATCTTGCTGCACTTGGACCACATAAGAATATCGTCCAACTGAAGAGGATGCGGCAACACATGAAAGGAAGGTGAGTTATTTGGGATTTCCCTCCTTCGCATTACTATCCCATAAACAGACTAAGCACACCGCAGAGGGGGAGAGAAGTATATCAGCTCCCTAAACTCTATATTGTGTATTGTCTAAGCTACCTCTTTTTGGTATTATTATATAATCACTCGAATCACACACTGGGCTACCAAACATCGTTTTTCCTACGTATATTTGGCCGTTATGAACGAATATGTTATTTAAATCCGTCGGAAATTATTAATTTGCGAGATATTCACATTTCAAAACGATGGCTTCAGACTTCAGTCTGTCTGACAGTTTGTCATGGCCGCATGGGAGTGATACTATAATCTTACCCTTTTTGGAGGGATGGGGGCAGCCTTGGCATATCGATTGATGGATGAACTGTCAGATTTCAGCATAAAAGAAACTACATTAGAGATAGCTCATCTTATTTTGGCCTGAAATTAGTAGTTATTATCTCAAAAATGGATCGCATGGGGTAAGTTGACCAAATAAATTGCACTTGAGCCCAAAAGAGATGCACTTAAATAACAACTTCCACATACTGAGGATGAATAGATGGAAGCATGAGGGGGGTGCCAGCACATTCTTTGATAGGTAAATAATTGTTTGTTACACTCCTCGTGCTTACATCTATTTATCCCCCAGTATGTTTTTTTTAGTGCATCACCTCGGAGAAGTGCTCCTTCCTATGCCAAGTAAATATTACCCTGGAGTAAAATATGGTTAGATTTGAATAAAACTGTTCATTATATTAACCATTAGGTCAGATTAGTTTTCTTCATTAGGAAAGCTAACTCATATATATATATATATATATATATATATATATATATATATATATATATATATATATATATATACGAGTATATAAGGCACACACACGTCCAGTAAATTTTATCCAGAAACCTGATTTGGTTACGTTCATTAGTACATACTAGTCTTAAATTATATATTTTTATCTACTTGCACAGATCCAAGAAAGAATATGTCCAGGAGAAAAAAGAAGCGATGAGGACCAGAGGAGGACTTCCTAAGCCTGGGGAAGGGGCTGCTGCTGCATCAACAATTGGAATCTTCTGGCAACAATTGGGATTCCGATTCGTTACCTCGTAAGTATAACTATTTTATTTTTGAATAAAGGAAAAATTACTAATATGATTCTTTTCCTATGAGTTAATATGGTACATAGCCCAGACTTATATAAAACGTGAGCTAAAATTTTCTTTCAGTGACTCAATCTCATCACTCCTCTATATACATGTTTAAATAACCACAAAATGATTTTGAAATCATACCAATAGCTAACCTTCCTTAAACCACGCCACTCATTTATATTTTACTATTTGCAGGTGCAGGTAACTGTAGCATCGACCTCAAACACCTGGCTGATGAAGCCGTTATCATAGTCGAGCCGTGCCATTTAGAGTGGAATGCACTTTGTGCTCTACACATTTGTCTAAGCATACGGCCGTAAGTTCCTAGCCCCCATCCTTCCCCAAAATGCTATTTGGTGCCGTTATGTAGATGATTTATTTTGTATTTGTCCTATTGAGTGTAACGTAACTAATTTTCATGGTGCCCTAAATAACCTCGTGCCCTCTATTAATTTCACTCATGAATTAAAAGAAGCAGGAAAATTATCTTTTTTTAGACACCATGGTACCCCCTACGCCGCAAGGTTTTAAGTTCTCGGTTTTCCGGAAGCCAACTTATGATCCGTCTTACATCCATTTTTATTCGAATCATCCTCAAAAAAGTAAAAAATCGGCTTTTATTTCTTTGTATTTGCGTGATTTTAGAGTGTGTGACCCAAAATTTATCGATGAAGAGTTAGAATCAATCAAAATATTAGTGAAAAGTTAAATTATCCGTCTTATTTTCTAAAGGATTCCCTGCGCAGAGCTAAGCAGTCCTTCTATGGAAGTAAAATTAATCACTCATTTACGCGAAATAATATTTTAACGCTCTCTTTTAATAAACACTTGTCCCATGTTCCGAAATTATTAAAATATTTTAATGTTAATGTTATATTCTCTAATAATTCCACGTTAAAAAACTTAGTATTAAAAATTCTCCCCCTAATAAAATGGCTTGCATTTATAAAATTCTGTGCAAATCTTGTCCTGGTTTTTACATAGGCCAGTCAACAAAAAGCCTACATGTGAGAATTAAACAACATAAGTACTGTTGTGAAACGGGGCAAACTTCAAATGCACTGTTTATCCATCATTCTACTTTGAACCATCAAATAGATTGGTCTAAGGCGAAATCCATTATTTTTGTGCCCAATTTTATTGAAAGAAATTTAATGGAATCAACCATGATAATTTCAATCTAAGTGAGGGTCTATTTAAATTAGATAATTGGATCATATTTGTTTGCGATATAAATTTAATTTATTGAATTGATTTGTATATTGTAGTTCCGCGGATGGGCTATTCATTTGTTTGTCAGTTGGGTTTTTTTCCCCCCTAAACCAGGGGTCTCCAAAATACGGCCCGAGGGCCGGATCCGGCCCGCCGCTCCATGTGCCACAAATGAGTTAAAACATTTGCATTGCAACTTTGCATAAAATTATTATTTTCTAAAACTTTTTGGATAGAATATTCGATGTGTAAAATTCTAAACACTTCTTGGTATTATTGGAGCTCATCGATTTCCAAGCAAATGACTTGTTGAAAGAGAAGGAAAACTTGTTGAATTTTATCGCTGCTTAACTGATGATGAGTTCTCAAAAATGAAGTATGTGAAGTCAGCAGATCGAACGAGGCTGACTGATGAACATTTGAAAGCAATTCTCTTGATTGGATGCGGCAATTACAAAGTCAATATTGATATCTTAAAAGCTAAACGCCAGTTTCAAAAATCTCACTAACCCTTTTTGCTGCTTAGTTTGTGAGACTCGGATATGTGCACACTGGGTGTGATAATACTATCTTATTGTTAACGACGCCTTCTTTGATAACTTTTCAGTAAATAAATGTGTTTGTTGTTGTCTTTAGATTTTGTGTATTGGTAAATAAATATGTTGATTGTCTTTATCTTTTGTGCATTCAGCCCGCGCTCGTCATTCTCTCAGTTATCTGGTCCCCTGTGAAAAAAGTTTGGCGACTCCTGCCCTAAACGATTGTCTTTGTTCGTCGGTACGTTTGAATGACGTCACATTTCTCTGTTTATTAACTGTTTCTCTATTTCATTGTCCTTCTGCCCTTGATGATGTAAACACGAAAGCGCTTGGGCTTATTCTGTGTATTATTTTCCTTTGGGATATTTCAAGCATCTTAGATCACGTGGTTTTGGTGATTAATTTTGCATATGTATATATATAATTAGGTAAAAGGCTATATATATATATATATATATATATATATATATATATATATATCCCGTTTCATCCCTCTGCTATGCAAAGGCGTGTCCAAGAAGCTTGCACCGGTCTCGTTCCAGGGCACGAACGAGCTTGCCATTGAACGAATTCCATCCTCCCACCTTCTGCGACGTCGTCTTCTCGGTCTCTTTATTTATAAAGGAACTCAGATTAGGATATTTTTGTCCTTCTTGTTCCTTATCTTCTAGGAATGGAGGCTTCCAATCTCTCCACTTCTTGGTTATGGTTAGGTTGGGGTTAAGGTTAGGTTAGATTTAGTTTAGGATTAGCTTAGGTTAGATTTGAGAAGTCCGACTATTGTATGACGTTTGAGCCATCAACCCTCGGCACCAGTTCCGCATAGCTGGTGATTTTTAGCACCTTCAGGAGCTTGCCTGCCCGCTGCGGTGGGCAAGGGCTCGTTCACCTGCCGGGAATACGGACCGAGGTCTGTGGTCTATCATCACGGAGTCAATCCGCCAAAGAAGTCAATGTAATGGCTCATTAAAGGTTGTCAAATTTGTCCGAATTGTCCCTTTTAGGACGTGTTTGATCCAGGAAAAATGAAAAGTGACCCGATTTATCCGGATTCTGTCTGATTTAAGGCATTGATAATTTCTTAATTAAATTTCCTACATCTTAAAAGAGGTTAATAATGGTTAAAAATGGAAAGTTAGTTGAAATACTCTTACGAAAACAATAATCATGATTCATTATAGTCTATTGAAATAGTAGAAACTTAGCAGTTTATTCTTCATTTTTGCCATCTCCCCAATTTATTCCAGTCCCCTTTCCCTGATCAAATATGCGTAGTCATTATACACGTTTGTCGGGGGAAAGGGTGGGGGTATTTTCGAAATGCATAGAATGTGAGTATTTCTCTCATTGCTGTACTTCCAATTCAGCACCTGGGGACGAGCCTACCCGTATAGAAACCCGATTGTCAGCATTAGCGAAGTTAAGCCGCGACGAATGCGGTTATTGACTGGAGCCCCAATTCAGTTCGCCTTAACGGGTGCTGCTATACTCTGTAGATAGCCAACGGTTAGAATCCCAAAGTTAAACTCTAAGTTCTGCCTCAATGACTTTAGTGTTTGAAGGACAAGAGCCGGCTAAAAATCCATTATGCTATGTTTACTCATTTTCCGACCGGTTGTGTCAGGCGGCAAAACCCGTTTTCTCGCCACTCATTCGAATTCTTCGCGTCAAGCCACCCGCCTCGGGCTATCCTACTTTTTGCAATTCGGGCCTACTTGCCTTGCGGTAGGCCCAGAATAGCAGCAAAACACCTTTTTACTGGGAAAAGGAGAGACGGGGTGCTGGTGGCTTGGTGTAACCTGCTATGAACGATGAAGTAAAGAGATGGCATATAACTCGAGTAAGAGTTAGTTTGGCAGAAAATTATTAGCAAGAAGGTGGAGGGGACTCGAGTTTCTAATTCCTGCCTAAACGCGGAAGGAGCAGCACCGTTATGATGATATTCAACTTCCTCAGTCCTTTAAGGGAAAATTTCCGCGGGGAGGGAGGGAAGCTGTTATTGGAGGAGTAAAGAATTCAGATGTTCCCTGTAACTGACGGTAACGATCAGGAAGGACGCGAGTTTTTAATCTTGCGAGAGATGAGGAAACTCGAGGTCAATGTGAACACGAATGATGTCAGAAGGCGAAATTCGCACGTGCGGGGTAGTTGAACCGGTATATATATAAGTGGTTGGAGAAAATAATAGAGATTGGTGATATTTCGGTCTAAATATTTTCGCCTACGCTTAAACATAAATAAGAATCCTAAAGGTACATAAATCTTATGTATATGCAAAGCAAACATACCGTATTTAATGTTATAAGTTAAACGTTTTTTTGAAAGATCTATGCATCAGTATATATAGGGCTTTGGCCGAGAGCATAAAAGTATAAAGTGCCCTATAGAATAATTAATTCATATATGTATATATAGAACGGAAATCCCTCCCGCATACAATTTTAAGAACTCCCTTGTTTGACCGTTTTCTGAGTCCTTTTGCTTGCTTCCCCGCCTCTTGAATAAGTTAAATATTCAAGCATCAGTCTACCATGTATAAAATGTTGATTCGTAATAAAAACAATAGTATAGGGGGGGGAGGGGGGTATTATGTCGAATGTTCCGTTTGCCCTAAGCAATACTTTGGGAAAACCGGCAAATCATTAAGTGTCCGCTTGACGCAACATAAATACAATATTCGGAGGGGAGAATGCAACAGCACTTTCTTTGTCCATTTATCGGAAAACAATCACACTATCAATTGGAATTCGGCTGAATGTATTTACAAATCTAATGACTTTAATCAAAGAAATATTATTAAATACTCATTCATTAATTCCTAGCCTAATTTTAATATATCCCCTGGTCTCTTTAAACTAGACCCTGTTATTAAAAGGCTTATTTATAACGAAGTTGTCCATTTAAAATCTTAGCCCTTTGATTTATGAATTTAGTTATGTCTCTATGGTCTATTTTTATGTATTCACAATCGGGTATGTATGTATTTAGTTTAGTCACATAAATGTCTACATTCTTTGCGCACAGGTTGGAATTTTCCGGAAGTAGACTTTATCTATTTGGTTTTATACTTCACATCCTACTTTGATATTATTTTTTTTATTTGGGGTCCTTTCCTTGTACATGGGCGGGGCTAAGATTTTAAATGGACAATTTCGTTATAAATAAGCCTTTTAATAACAAGGTCCAGTTTAAAGAGACCAGGGGATATATTAAAATTAGGCGAGGAATTAATGAATGAGCATTTAGCAATATTTCTTTGAATAAATCCATTAGATAAAAGATAACCCCTGGCCATGGTGACGGCGTGCATCCCCATATCATGTTAGAAATACATCTGTGCTTTAGAGTTGGTCTCAAACAAGCAGAACGAACTGTTTCTCCAACTCTTCGTCTCACAATAGTAGCCCCAGAAGTGTTGAAAATCTGGAAAATTCTTCCAAAACTAGAGATGGGACGATTCCAAAGAGTTCTGCGATTCCGATTCCAGCTATAAGTTACGATTCCGATTCCGATTCCAAGTTAGATTCCAGCTATAAGTTACGATTCCGATGCCGATGCCGATTCCGATTCCTTCACAAAATAGAATATTGATTCATAATTCCTTCCGTGTCAAAAATAATACTCGATACTTCATTAATAATAAATAAAGTTAGTTTTTACCTAAACTAAATAGAATATAGTAAACAAATAAATGTAAGATGAACATTGTGCCTAAGTTTACACAGTATCTGCTAACAACCAAGTTTGGTATCGTCAGTCGTCACAACCAAGTGAATTTAGATCTTTGATAGCGAATAATGTACAGTTTATGTGGAAATTGCAATTCAAATCAGACTAATTCGATAATGTCAACTAATAATGACTAATATATTAAATACTATTAATATTCGCTATTATGATATTGTTACTCAACATTTGACATAGGCTGGAAGTAGGAAGCGCGCGCACCATAAGTTACATCTACGGTGGCTGTTAGTCAACTGAACAACAGGGCTGTCCATTGCAGAAAGAATTTTAGCAGTAGTACCAAAACTTACTTTGAAAACGTAACAAAATTGGTAAAATCGTACCAAATCTAATTAAAACATAAAACAACTTCGGCAGCGCTGCTGAACAAAGCTCTAACATCTTAGAATTGCATCAGCTGTTCTAAATGCCGCCTGAGCCGGCCTTCATTTCACGCATATAAACAATTGAACATAAAATACCTTTCTTATACAGTAAAAATCTTCAATATTAATTAATATTAAATAGTGATACATTCTTGTCGACTCATCTAAATCTATTAGTAAATAACTAATTAACGTTATAATTTCACTGAATAATAGGACAAATGAGTAGATACAAAACTTATTGACACCAACGGGAAATAAACAATATTTAAAATTTTGACTCAGCTAATTGGCAATTAGGAAAGAAAGTTAAAAACTTGAAAAAAATACTTGAAAGAGTCTCTGTACTGAAATTTTGATTGAATCTTTTTTGGAATCGGAAAACTGGGATTTTTTTTAGCGATTCCGATGCCGATGCTGATTCCCGCTAAATGAACGATTCTTACGATTCCCGATTCCAATTAATCGTCCCATCTCTTTCCAAAAACGTTAAATTTGTAAATAATTCTCTTCCAAGGTATTTTTAAATGAATTACATAAATTACATGTAAAACAACAATACAATAGTCTTTTTTACATATGTGATAATTACTTCCATCTGACCAAATAAATGAACTACCAGATAATTTCTGGCCAACTAAAGACGTTTTTTTTTTTCTATTGACCTCAGATATCCACGGATTCTATCTCGCTTTGCACCCGTTTAGCCCTTGATACTTAAGTCTCCCTGAACTACCAGATAACTTCTGGCTTTGCACCCGTTTAGCCCTTGATACTTAAGTCTCCCTGAACTACCAGATAACTTCTGGCTTTGCACCCGTTTAGCCCTTGATACTTAAGTCTCCCTGAACTATCAGATAACTTCTGGCTTTGCACCCGTTTAGCCCTTGATACTTAAGTCTCCCTGAACTATCAGATAACTTCTGGCTTTGCACCCGTTTAGCCCTTGATACTTAAGTCTCCCTAAACTATCAGATAACTTCTGGCTTTGCACCCGTTTAGCCCTTGATACTTAAGTCTCCCTGAACTATCAGATAACTTCTGGCTTTGCACCCGTTTAGCCCTTGATACTTAAATCTCCTTCTGACTGTTGTGAGTGATATTTTTTAACTCGAAGCTTCATTGAACTTTACAACAAGTTCAAAAGATGTTTTTCTGAGATTCTCAAGTGAGCCAGAATGATAATCTGTCTTATGTAGGCTTTGGATGAGGTTTTCTGCCATTTCTTTTTCTTGATACAAAGCTCCTGGTCTCTTGGTGTGGTTTTATAGGGGTTTTGACAGTATATCTTAAACATTTTATCTTTCTAGCAATTTAGACTTGTGATAACCCTTGGCTGTGGAAAAGTTGGAGTTGTGCTCTTGGTGCTCCTGTAAGTTTTTTAGTTTTAGTTATATTACTAATTTACAAAGATATTGAATGCATAATGGTTATAAATTTAAACTGAAATAATAAATGGTTAAATTTTTATTTTAGGAAACACTATTTATTAAATTATAATCCATTTAGTAATTCAAAGATATTAACAAAATATTCAAAATTATTAGCAAAATATACATTATCATACATATTTAAGAATAATATAAATTCTAAAATATTTGATTAAATATTTTAAATATATAAATCTATGAGGGGTCCTTTATACGTCTAACCAAGTATGTATGTGAAATGTGTAACCTTTGTAACTTACAATGAAGGCAAATTGTTGGAGCACTAATGGCTGAGGTCTTGGCAACAAAAAACACTGATTTTATTTAACGTTTCAAGACGAACTGTGTCTAACGTCAAGCTGGTACACCAAAAACAAGGGAAAATTAACTGGGAAATGTAACTCAGGACGGAAGGAGAAAGTGGCAGAGACCGAAAAGTATTAAAACGCATTGTGTCGATAATTCACATAACCAAAGCTACTAAAGTAACTATAAAGCAAAACCAACATTTTGCCAACTTTGTATCAACCAAAAGAGATCGTTAAGAGCTCAATGTAGCTGGGTACAATGGAAGATCTGCCATTGCCAAACTTTTCTTTCCCGCAACAATGTAAAAAAAAACTAAAATGGCGCAAATTCCGCAATAAGTGGACAATGGATCAGTGGGTGAATGCCGTGTTCTCTGACGAATCATCATTCACGCTTTTACCTAGTTCAGAAGGACTCCATGTATAGAAGACGGCCAAAGAATCTTTTGAGCCCGATTGCCTGACTCCAACCTGAAGTATAGAGGCGAATACATAGTGGTCTTTCTGGTTCTTGTTCGCAATGAATGGTAGGTATACTTATAAGGAATATTTGTCAATTTTCCGTGACCAAATTCACCTAATGGTATGAACCTTGTTTGTTTTCTAATGGTGTGGCTATCTACGAGAAAGATAATGAACCGATTCACACAGCTGAAGTTGTCAAAAACTAGCTCGAAGAGCTACAACAACGGATTGGGACCCAACATCACCAAATAGGAATATAACACTGGTCAACGCATTTTTTCTGGCATAAGGTTTGCCAGTGGATTTATAGGTAATTTTTGGTGCTGATTTCAAATATACAACAATATCAGAAATAGACATAAACATAGAAATACAAAAGGTTTATTACCTGTTGTCGAGCTACAGCTGCACAAACCTCCTCTTCTTTGACGTTCTGTGATGCACAGCATTTGGAACATCTCTCATCAAGCTCCAGCAGTAATCTTCCATCATATTGGATTCCCATCGGCCTTTATAGCGTTCTTCCATTACTTTAATATCTTGATGAAAACGTTAACTTTGCTCGTCACTAACATCACCCAGGTTCTTTAGAAATTCGCCCAAGTGACTATTTAAATAGTGCAACTTGATACTCATTCTACATCCAAGTAATTGAAAACTCAAGAGCAGGTCCTCCACTATCTCTTTGTATTTTGAGGCTTTCTTGTTCCCAAAGAAATTTTGCACCACATTAAAGAAAGCGTTCCAAGCTCTAGCCCAGGCCTGGGCAACCCTTGGCACTCGTGCCAAACTTGGCACGCCAACGACTTCTTACCGGCACGCGAAGCCAAATGCTTACCTTAAGGAAAACTAAATAAATGTGTCTCCAACCTCTTTTATATAGTAACCGCATAGCGGACAACCTCTTGGAAATTATCTGTTCTCAGTGATGCAGCAGCAGAAGTTTCATTGATGGTAAATAAATAAGAGGTCCACAAATTTTCTTTCTCCATTTTGGTTTTGTTGTTTTCTGCTCAAAATGGTGTAAAGATTCAGTTTTTTTAATATTATTGATTTTGGTGATTTTTATAATTCATAAGGGATTAAGAATCCATAAAAGACTATCTTTGATTTTATATCCTTTTATTGTGTTTGAGTCAAGTATTGGCACGTGAGGAAATTTTGTATCAAAGATTTGGCCCATTTTGGCACACCCACTTAAAAAGGTTGCCCACCCCTGCTCTAGCCTCTGCCCTATTCATTTTTGTAACACATTGGGCATCTCTGAGGAATGTTCTTATCTGAGATCCATCAAGTATTCCTGCCTTTTGTTCTCGTCACTCAGGGTTGGAAAGGTTAAACATATGTGGCAAAAGCAGTCGCCACTGTGATCAGGGGCTTTGACAAATTGCTTCATCATACCAAGTTTTATGTGCAGTGGAGGAAAGACGATGTTTTTCCTATCAACCAAAGGATCATTAATGATGTTCTTGTCACCAGGCATCAAACTGGTTCTTGGTGGCCATTCCTTTTTCACCCAGTCGTCTGTTGTAGACTTACAGTCCCAATAGCGCAAGAAACATTGGTATTTTTCGTAACCTGCTTGATGGCCAAGCAGAAAGTTCACCATTTTCAAATCAACACCTATTATCCATCCATGTAAATAATATTGCAACCTCTCCAGAACAATTTTGATGCTGTCATATTCTTCTTTTATCTTTACTGAATGCCCTATTGGGATTGAACCATACATTTTTCCGTTGTGAGGTAAAAAAACCATTTCAGATTCCTTTTAGAACTGTCAATAATAAGTCTACACTCATTTGAATCGTATGCAGGCAATCCCATAGTGAGCAGAAGTCCTTCAACACCACTACAATAAACAAGTTGACTATCAGAATGAAAGTAATTACGCAGCTCTACTTCTCTGTTGCGATAAAAGGAGACACTAGAGCCACGTTTCAGCAGTTTTTTTTTCTTGCAACCTGGAAGCCAACAATTCAGCAGACATTTTTGGCAAATACAAATCTCTGACTAGATAATTTAATTCAGGCTGACTAAACAGAGAAGGTTTATCACAATCTGAATTAGTTGGCTCAAAAATATTAATCTGGTTATCTTCATCACCTGTAGTACCAATTGATGTACTGATGGCTTCATCTGCAATCTCTGGTAGTTCAGTAAATACTGGTACAGGTATTTCATCACAGTGCGCAACTGGTCGAATGGCAGAAGGGATATTTGGGTATTGCAAGTGATGTTTGTTTTTCTTATTGAAACCATTTACATTGACAAGGCAGAAGTAGCAGTTATCGAAATGGTTCGTTGGTTCTCTCCAAACCATTGGCACACCAAACTTGAGCTTGGCATTCTTTCCTTGAGCCATGATCGCAAAGTTTCAACGCAGGTTTTGCATACTTTGTGAGAAGCCAAGCTTTTGTCATGACCTTCAAGTGATACTTTGAAGTAGGCAAGATATGTTTTCCTGACAAAGTTACTTATGTTGCGCCTTTGAGCCTTCAAAGTGAAGTCACCACAGATGTAGCCCTTCTTTGGGATGATGTAGCCATAGCTGCCACCACTCTAACAATAAAACAATTGCAATCAATGCCTATCAGCAAAAAAAAACACTCACTACCCTCTCACAATGCACGCCAATCTTTAACTGCCTGAAATTGTATTTGAATGCTGTAAATAAACGACGGAATGCCAGATGTCAACAGAAAAATATCTCAGCATATCTCAGAAAATAGTAATAAAAGTAATATATATCCTTAATAAATATAAATAGTAATAGAAAAAGCATAAAATTCAGCAATGTAGTAGCAACATGAAATTATGAGTAACAAAAAGTTAATATTAATGGTAAAACTATGCAAATGGGGGTATACCAATAGCGCAAAAATGTGATGTGATAGAGAAAAATCTGAGATCAGATTTGAATTCAGCACTCCAAAACTAGTCTATAACAGCTATAACTTCCCCTGCCAGAAAACATTCTTTTTACCACTGTAATCGAACATCTCTGGCTTGTGTTAAAGAAGCAAGTACAGCGCACCGCTTTTAACCTCCATCATCTCTGAAAGAGCTGAAAAGAGGTTTTGCTTCAGGAATGCATTAAAATTCGCATAGCTATTGTCCAAAACTTGTATAAATTTATTTTTTCGAACTATTGAAACAGTATATATATATATATACATATATATATATATATATATATATATATATATATATATATATATATATATATATATATATATATATACAAGCCATACTTCGTATTCTTTCTTACAGAAAGAACTTGGTTCCACAAGCACTCCTTCGGCGTGTGGCCTACGGCCTATTTGCTATTCTAAACCGCTTTTTTTTAATCTCCTTTATAGACTCTTAATTTTAACACCCTGAACACCTTTTTCAACATTGATACCCTGAAACATTTTTTAAAAGTTATTTCACCTTTTATTATATTGTCTTTATCCCTTGAAGATTTATATGTAGTTGAGAATTTTCCAAACAATTTTTTCAACATAGACCCCCTGAAACCTTTTTTTAAGTTATTTCACCCGGTTTGATATATAGAAAAACCTTCGTCAGATCTCTTTTTTTCATCTAAATTTGCTTTATATACGAAATGATAGTAAAAAAGCGCCAAATCCCTAATTTTAATACATTTTTTTTAACTTCACAATTTGTATGTTTTTTCATTCCAATCATTCGATAATTATATTTATTTTTTTCTGAACTCTTAGAAAGAACTTTGATAAAAGCTCGAAACATACAAAAAACAGCCCTGCGAATAAAAGTTTTAAATAAAACTAAACTCAGAGACATGAAAGGTTACTTGTCTACTAAGCAAAAAAACATTTTCAAAAATTTCAAAAATTCACTAAGTTAAATTATAGAGTTAAGGATATATATATATATATATATATATATATATATATATATATATATATATATATATATATATATATATATATATATTAGTGTAAATGGGTAGCAGTCCTTCTTGTATGCAGATTCTGTTAAAGACCATATTATATTTCGCTTTTATTAATTTTCTTTGGAAGCTCTCCATTTTTCTTATTATCTTTTTTAGTTCATTTTGTAGATAGAAAACAACTTCTCCTACGTTCATCTCTTTTTGAAATGAAATGTGTTTGGTAGAGCCAAACTTAACTTTAATTGCTGAGCTTTCGATCTATGCGATCATCTTCAGAGTGTCTTTCCTCCTTTATCGGTGAAGAATGGTGGAGTCAGAATGAAAAGAAATGAAATGAAAAGAGAGGTGGGAGACAATGAACAGCTATTCCGACCCCCCCCCCCACCCTTGGCGCTCATGGAGCGGCCAAGGAGGAAGGGGGGGGGAGGCCCGGTACTCCTTTATATACCCACATAGTCACACTGTCTAGAGCCAAAGTATGCTCCAAGCACTGTGGGGAAGGCGGTTAGGAGTGAGAGGGAGAGGAAGAAGGGTTTAGGATAGGACAGTGAAGAAAATAGTAGGAGACAAAAGGGGACTTAGTTAGTCATGGGACTTACAGCTTAACGTGGAATCCGAACCACGATGTGTCGCTTGTCTCTAACTATAACTATAACAGTTTATCGTGACCCCTGTCCCAGGTATCACTGTGAGTCCCGTGTGCGAATATTATAGTAAAAAAACCGAATAGATGCAGCAGGCTGAAGGAAGTAAGAGGTTTCCAAAGAAATGCTAATTGCCTGGAAGTCAGGCTTATCTCTGTCCATTTTAGGTAGTAGGGCTAGCGTGATAAAGTTAGAAAGTAGTATTGGTATTTATGAGGCGTTCAAACCGTTATTAGTAAATATTCTCACTAAAACTGGTATAGGTTTCTATCTCTCTATCTATTCTTTCCTATTCCTATTCTAGTTATAATTGACAATATGCTATTTTCTGGTTTGCTTCAGTTAATTAATTACTCTTAGTCGTCATCGAGTATTAATCTATTTCTCAAGTGTATATTTCTTCTTCTTCCTCTTCTCCTCCTTCTACTATCCTTGGGAAACTTGGGAATAATCTGTGTGATCTCCATCCTTCTCTTTGGGCAATTTTGTTGGTTAATTTAACTCCTACTTCATTCTGTCTATTTTCTAAAACTTTCCTTGCTCTCTTTGCAATTATTCTGTTAGGTGGCTTTATCTTTGCCTCCCTGTGCAGGTCTCGCAGTCTTCTTCTTTCTCCTCTTCTAGTGTTTGTTATTAAGTATATGGCTTTGTTTTGGACTTTTTGGAGTCTTAATAGATTACTTCTTGAGATCGTGTACATCGCGATGGTTGGATAAATAATCGTAGACTGTACTATAGCTTGATAAATTTTTCTCTTGTTTTTCATGCTTAGGTTAACTAACTTGTACAGTAATGGCAGGCCGCTCTTCCCTCGATTTGCCCTCTCAATTACGTGCTTTTTATAACCTGATTTTGTAATGGTTAGACCAAGCACCTTACATTCTTTGTCGTATTTGTAGCGCTGTCATTCTACATATACATCTGAGATGCTCCTCCTGTACACGGGTACCATTTTAAATTTATCCCTGCTGGTTTTAATTTTCCATTTTTCTTCGCGTCTATTAATGCTTCTTATCTCTTCTGCAGTCATCCTAGCTTGCATTGGGCCGTTCCTGTTGGGGTAAACTATGATTTGAGTGACGTCGTCGGCAAATTAGATGTTCAAGCAGCCTTCATTTCTTGGTAGTGGTATATTATCTGCTGTGTAAATTTAATAGAGACGGACTCAGACATCCGCCTTGGGGCAAACCCGCAGTGAGCTCGAATAGTTCACCCTGATGTCCTCCTATTTCCAAATAATTATGTCTCCCCATTGCATAATAACATAAAATCCTTTCGATCTTGTTGTGCATTCCTAATCTGAGTATCTTGAGTTGTATACCCCTCTGCCATACTTTGTTGAATGGCTTGGACACGTCCCAGCATACGATGTCTACGCTTCTCTGCCCTTTTAATTTCTTCTCTGATCCTATCCAACTCCCCGTTGATTTCCTCTAGAGTGGCTTCCCCGAGCGGCCTGGGCACGTACGTCTGAAGTAATACTTTTTACTTCTCCCACTCCGCCCTATGGTACGCCTTCCATTTCTTCGAAGGGATTTGTATGGGATTCTTGTTTATGTACATTAGAGTCGCAGTGTGGTCACTGCAAAGAACATCCACTGGTTCTATAAAATAGTTATAGGGCAGATTGAAGTTAGCCAGGCAGATGTCCGGTTTTGTTGCGTGATCTCTTCGTAAGTATGTAGTGAAATTGGGCCCCAGTCTTTGCAGTATACGTCTATTGATAAGCGTGTTAAGTTGTTTTCCGACTCTGTTTGTATTTCTGTACCCAGAAGCCCCACAATGGGCGTTTAAATCGCCCAGCAAAATGACC
Organism: Ceratothoa steindachneri; assembly: GCA_963969495.1. Lineage (NCBI taxonomy): Eukaryota > Metazoa > Arthropoda > Malacostraca > Isopoda > Cymothoidae > Ceratothoa > Ceratothoa steindachneri. Next base: position 45,204,634 of record OZ018328.1, on the reverse strand, counting down.
GGTATCCTATAGTTGAAGAGTTTAGTAAAGTTTTGTACGGGTAATTGGGGGCGCCTGGGTGGCTGGTATCCAGTTGCGACAATGATGTTGCTTAATTCCATTTTAATTTCTATAGCTAAATATGCATCTACCAATCCTTGTATTGTTTTGTACTGCAATCCTTGCTTGACCGCTACTGCCGCTCCGTCGTGTGTTTCTCCTGAAGGATTTGTGTTAATAGCATTGTAGTTCCATATCTTCAATTTCTCGTTTTCTGTGTTTCTTCCATGTTCTGATATTAGTATAACATCTGGGTCAATCTTTCTGAATAAGGTCCGTACATAATTTCCTGGTCTTTCCATCCGCATGTGTTAATTTGTGGTATTTTTAATTTCTTAATATCCATAATCCAATTGTCCATTTCCGTTCGTTTATTCGTTTTCCGTTTAGTTTGTCCTATCTGTTAAGTTATCGGTATTTCTTTTTCTGGTTTTTCTTTCGTTTCTCCTCTGCTGACTGCATTTGAGGGTCCTTCTGGTAGTTCATCTCTGGGCGATGGACACCTATTACTTGCGGATTTAGATCTGTCCTTTCTTTGGGCTTTCCTGCGAGTAACCCGTGTGCACTCTTGCTCTGTGTCGTGGGAGGAATTTTCAGTCTCTGAGTCTTCGCTCATTGTGTCCTCTTCTGATTCTTCTGCCTGTTGGTTTCCTTTCTCCTCTTTTATTAACTCATATTTTGTCTTTTCTGTGACTTTGATTCTGAAAATGGCCGATGAGTCGACTTCTTTGGGGAATTTCATCGGTTCGAGCCCGTTTTCCTGTAACATGATGTTGACTGTTGTTGCATAACTTCTAGGGTTAGCTATGTTCATCACGTGGGCATGTAATATACAAGTAAGTATTTTTACGTTGAGAGTACCATCTAATTTTATATGTGTTGCCGGTCCTTGTTGGTCACTTTTAGCCATTGATTCGTATGAGTTTTTATTTACGTTAGTATTGTTTCTGTTTGACTATGTTTCTTTTCGCTTTATAATTTCTCTTCTTTTGGGACAGATTATGGCCATAATTTTGTGTCCCCCTTTGCAGTTAATGCATCTTTTAACTGTGTTGTTGCAGTAACGCCAAGAATGGCTTTCAGTTCCACATACACAACAGATGATTAGGTCTTTTGGGGGGCAATTTTGCGTCGTATGTTCTTTCAACGCATAACATCTGAATCATATCTGTAGGCTTGTGAAGACGTCTCTTTGTACGTGGACGGATGGGATTCACATGTTGAAAGCGAGAAGTCCCTGTTCTATGATCCTTGAAGCCATTTCGTTAGATTCACAAATGACCTGCTATTTTGAGCCATTTCTGTCTCTCCTGAAGTTCTCTTATTTCTTGGCAGGAGTGCTCTCCTTCCCAGGACTCGATTTTTCGGCAGATGACACTTCTGTTAGCCGTAATTTACAGTGTTACTCTAGCTTCCTAGTCCAACTTCCTTAGCCTAATGCTCCCAGCAAATGAAAGTAGCTGCTCGACGTCTTTATTTTCTGGAAAAATAACTGTGAATCCAAATGGTGTTTCAATGCATTTCATTAGTGGTATCTCCAGATCTATAAATATGCATTGCAATACTTCTTGTGGTGATCTTTTCCTTCTGTTGGGTATGAGTTTAAGGGGAAACCTTTTGAAGTCTGGTGGGTCCATCTCCCAGGGAGTCGTTCCCTCTCCGAGGAGAGGGGTTTTTCTATAGATCTTCAGCTGTGGAGTCTTATCCAGTCTCCACTAGTGGGAGGAGCCCCTCTATCTGTCCTAGTTCTATCTCTCCTACCTTCCAATTTTTGCACTCTCCTTGGTCAACCCTACCTATCTGGGCCTAGCCCTAACAGCGGTCCACAGTTGGGTTCTGGCTCGTGACCGAGAATTGGCCTCCTTTTTCTGGTCCTCTAAGAGGGTCTCCTGTAGGGGTTCACTATACCTTACTACCAACTGCAACTCAGACCTTGCCGGTGACCAAGTTATGTAGTGCTAGTGAGAAGTAAGTTTGAGGTAAAAAGTATGAAAAAAAAGAGTCAGAGAATTTAGAATAAGGAAGAGCAACCCCTTCGAGGAGGGAGGGGGGGCTACTTCGCTCAAGAGGAACAGGAGGAATCTCCAATCAGCCCCAGGAGCGCATATATTTCTTCTTAGAAGTTTTCTTGAGAATGTGTTTTCTTTAGGTTCTGCCTAAAACTTTTCTCCAACAGAAGATTTAAAAAAGAAAATAAATGGACAAATAATTAAAGCTAATGCACTCATCGGGGGACTTCACTTCCAAAAGATCATCAGTGATTACACACCAGGATATCTGTATGGCAATGTAAAAATTCATAAGCCGCACAACCCATTGAGGCCTATCATCTGTCAAATCACGACTCCTACGTACTGTTTAGCTAAAACCCTAAATGCATTAATAAAACCGTACATCCCTTCGAAATATAGCATAAACTCCACGGAGGCATTCATCGATATACTCCACTCTACAAGACCGGCTGGACTAATATCATCCCTTGACGTAGAAAGCCTGTTCACGAACGTGCCTATTGCTCAGACCATCGACATCATTATAAAAAACGTGCACCTCCATCCTAAAATGTCTCCTCCAAATCTTGACTAAAACATCTTAGGAGCATGTTACGTTCATGCACATCAGAGGCGCCGTTCAGTACACCGGATGGTAATCTATACACGCAAGTGGATGGAGTGGCTATGAGGTCAACTTTAGGGCCGACTTTCGCCAACTATTTCATGGGTCAACTTGAGGAGAGATTATTGGACATCATGGAAAATAAGCCACACACATATTGCCGATACGTAGATGACATCTACATCAACGTCCAAAACGAAGAACATCTGATAAACATCAAGCAGCATTTTAAGGAGAACTCCGTGTTAAAATTCACCTATGAATTGAGCAGGAGCAATAAACTCCCTTTCTTGGACGTTGAGGTTCAAAACATGAATGGCAGCTATATCACTAAAGTACATAGAAAAATAACGAACATGGGAAGATGCCTCAATGCGGAGAATGAATGCCCTGAAAGGTATAAAATAAGCGTAATCGGCTCATTCATCCGCCGAGCTTATAAATGCTGTTCTACGTGGGAACATTTCCACCAAGAGATTGCACGAGTAAAACAAATACTCGTGAATAATGGTTTCTCAAACAGCATGATTGACAAACAACTCCAATCCTTTTTAAATAATCATTGCAAACATGCGGATAAAACTGAAAGTAATCATGCAGAAGTTAACAACATCGAAGTGTGTTACAGAAACCAGGTGTCCACGGCCTATAAAATAGATGAAAAAAAACATCAAGGAGATTATTAACCGTAACATCAAGGTTAAAAATCAAACGGATAAAATCCAACTCATCATCTATTATAAAACAACAAAAGCCAGCAATCTTCTGATGAAAAATAACATCTTCCTAAACTCCTCGAATCTCAAGTCAACCAACATAGTTTACGAGTTCATCTGCCACAATAAAGACTGTAAGCTTTATAATAACTCATAATATATTGACATGGCAATCACCACACTTTGGAGACATTTAACTATGCATCTACAAAGCGGAGGGCCTAAAAATCATATGGAGTGTGTCCATAATATTAACCTAACGAGAGATATGTTCGTTTATAGCACCGTTATTAAAAGAAAAGAGGTCAATAAAGCGAGGCTGAACATCTTAGAAACCATATTAATAAATGAAGATAAACCGGCCATCAATAGTCAACAAGCGACAAGCTGGAATCGCACATTAAAATTATTTTAAAATTCCACTCACCGGAGTGGCCCATTTCCTCTAACGTTACGTTCAACCTAGGCGGAATAAATACTCCATAATGATTGAAGAGCACAAAGGACCAGGATTCGAACTCAAAGCGGGCGTTCCCCAGGGGAGCTGCCTGAGTCCTTTGCTTTACCTGGTCTTCACCATCGACCTCCCTACTCCAATACCCCGGGACACGATGTATCTGCAGTACGCAGATGACGTCACTCAGATCGTCCCCAGTAGGGTTAGGAAAGCGAGAGATCAGTCAATCAACACAATTACAGAGATCTCAAACATCAACCAATACGAGAAGAAGTGGAAAATCAGGACAAATAGGGAGAAATTTAAGATCCTCCCGCTGTGCCCACGTCAACGTTGCCCATTATGATAGATGGGAGGAGATACGGCTACTCCGCCGAAGGCACCATCCTGGGCCTAAAAATCTCTGACCACGGATACTCGAGTCACTACAAGGAGAGGCAGAATACGGCGAGGAGACAAATCTCCAAGTTTTATAGGTGCCGAAATCTTAGCTCGGCGAATATCATGAAAATATACCTGATGTTCATCCGGGCTAAGCTCATCTACCCTGCAGTAGTGACCCAAGCGGCCAGCAAATCCACTATGAGGAGGCTCCAGCGAGTGCAGAACTCTGCATCCCTCTGCATAAATAAAACCAGGCGAAGAAAGCATCTTCGGCAGAAGGACCTGCACCGCAGACAGCGTTTGGAGCCCATTAACGTCGCTACGCAGAAACTGGCCCTAAAAGTCTGGTCTACAATGGCCAATGATATCATCCAGAACTAAGAAGAACTGTCGGCAGAATTAACATCCCTGCCAGATTGCGCGGAAAGGTCGCTCGAAACGGGCGTTTCCCAAACACTAGACACTGTTCAGGGAAAAATATAGCACCAATATACACATAAACATAAAAAAACACTGAACGCAAAACATACAACTACGAGACAGACACCAAACTTACAATTAAATATGAAAAAAAACAAACACAACAGAACAAAAAAACGCGAAGTGAAGTATTAAATTTGAGCACTAATAAAGGCTCGAAAGCTCAACATCGCGCCAATACTAGAATTTAAAACAAAGAGACAAAAACAGAGAAGAACACAAAAGAAGAACGCACACAGAGACAAACAACAGACAACTTCAACAAAACAAAAAAGGAAAAATAAATAACTAAAGAATAAAAACGCCTGTGATGCCCCTCAAACAAGAGCAACCCTACCTCACTTTCACCAACTATCGTCTACCACTTTCTAAATCTTCCACTATTGAGTACACCAGAATCTTTTTCACATACGACTCTGCTCTTCCGAAGATTTCTCTTCGATTCCCTGCTATCTCACAGATATAGGAGGCAAAAAGCCAAGAGTAAGATTTCACCGACGCCTCTCACTAAAAACAGTGATTTTTACAAGATATACCTGGACGGTATAATCTCCACAGCCATCCACCAGATTCAGCAAGGAGCTCCCCCCCTGCTCCCCCACCCCCTGAATAAAAATACCTTTAATTTCCTGGCACGTCATAGTGTTATGACGTGCTAAGCCCTCCCCATCCCTGCCCCGCCGTGACTTGGCTCTGTGAATGTGACTCTACACATAGAGCTCCGTTGCAACTATGCCGTTCTACTTAGAAAGGGCATAATTGTAAACTTTGGGGAAAGGAGGTCTGAGGCTTAGCCCCCTGCGGAACCCAGAGGAAGGAGCAAACCTGGATTGGGACTCAGTTACCAACGCGGGGAGGATTAACACCCTACCCTGCGGCACCGTCCAAGACCACAGATGGAGACTCTACTGTCTCTGTGAGATGTCGGACGTAAATGAAAAATAACCAAAACCCAATAAAGGGGGCGGCACCCCGACTGGAGTCAGTTGATTCTGGCTTCAGTCATCATTAAGTCCGCCATGTTTTTACACCCTCTGATGAGCCCAACTAGGTCCATACTCACTCATCAATCAGCACCACATCCGAGCCATTTTCATGGGGTCGTTATTGGCGGGGCGGGGGGACCCCCATACAAAGAAAAAAAAGTAAAATGGCATATACCTCATCCTATCTTACACTCCTACACACATCAGACAAAAGACCCACCACTAACAATGAACACACACTTCTAAACTTAACCGCTACACACGACACCCCCATCACGAACATAAAGACACACACAGGCCACAATTCGTCTTCCGCTCACAAGAGGGCGCAGTCAAGTTTCACCAACACACATCGGACACACTCGCCGCACAAGACCTCCAGACAAAATTAGCCGACGGTGTACGGAAAAAACACCAAATACGCATCACAAAGACCAACCCCTTATGGTTGGCCTTCTCCACTGATGACCTCCGCACACATCTCAGAGAGAAGTATGGGGAGGAGGTCATCAGAGATCTATATTACGACCGCATAAAACAATGGGCAGTCATCACACTGTCTGACGAACAGAACAAAACACTGCTGCTAGACCAAGATATTAAGGTCTGCGGAACGCTAACGTACCCACGCAACATCGAGTCACAACTGAACATAAGACCTACACAGTGCTATCAGTGTTACAAAACCGGACACCCAACACGCGACTGCCAAGCAGACTTGGTCTGCTCCAAGTGCAGTGTAGTTGGCTACCATTACACCACCTGCACAGCAAGTACATCCCTCTGCTCCAACTGCGGCGGCTACCATGTCGCCGTCAACCCAAAATGCCCTTACTTAAGTAAGGCCCGTTCTGACGCCCGCCGAAGAGGCTATACGGCGTCCTCACCCCACCAACACAACCACACACGCCGCCCCTCCTCCCCCCACAAGAACATTCGCTGCTGCTGCCGGCACACACCCAGAGACCCCCACTACTTCCGCCCCCCCTCCACTCTACACACCCACCCTTACTCCACACAACACACCCAACGAGACCACACACCCTAGACTACACCTGGCCGCCTTGCTCTCAAGGTTGGCAGAGGACATGTCGAGGGGTGACCCCCGACTATACGCAAACATACTAAATACACTATTCGCATCGCACGGTCTAGAGCAGATCACCTTCCCCGAGAAGGTGTTCGTTCTAATCGACGAGTATACACACAGGAGACCCGCACTCCTCCTCACCCCGGTGGGTACGAACACCTCCCCCTGGACCTACCGCCCCTACCCTCACCACGCTCCCTCCCTTCTGCCCCTGCACCTCTCGCCACTGCACCCTCCTTACCTACCCCTCTGCCCACTGCTCCCATTTCTCTTCCAACTGTCTCTTCTGCTCCCTCCACAGCTTCCATTCATTCCTCCTTTATACCTAAACTCCCTCCTAACACCAGCACTCCTCCTTCGGAACCTCCACTCCTCCCCCTATTGCCATCACCTGCCCTCCCACCGTCCCTCCCCCCTCTCACAGCCTCCAACCCCACTCCCACTGACACCACAACATCCCGCATTAAACAAAAAAAACTCCACCACGAAACCCCCCCCACACACACAACTACGCGTAAAGCCGACCACTGCCCCCTCCTGCTGTTCCTTCCTCTCCCCCTTCCAACCATCCTTCTTCGCCGTCCCAACCTCCTCTCTCTCCCAACACCCCCTCTTATAATCTGCACCTCCCCTACTATTTCTAGACCCCCATCTACTAGCTCTACTCCCTCCACCTCTGCTCCTAACTCCCCCCTCCTAGACTCTACCCTCTCCAACCCTTCCCCCACAGAACACACTCTCCCCTCCACCACGGCTTGCCCACCCAATAACACCACTAAAAACCTCTCCAGAGCACAGCCGACACGCGTAAAGGTACTGGCTCCTCACGCCTCTTAGGCAATAACCAAGGAGAGAGGAACGGTCCCGGCTAAATCAGCCTCACGCGCACTCCGCCCACGACAATTGGTCGCCTCAACGTGACACAATTAAACGTATACAGTTGGCACGGTAGTCGCCATACTGCTGCCAACTGGGTCCTAAACACACAAAGACCTGACATAATACTTTTGAACTCGACTAGCCTACATCCTCCCAACAACAGACTCCGCATTGCAGGCTACTACACGTATATATCTTCACAAGCGCTGCACCTAGGATCAGCGATCCTAATAAAGCGTTCTATACACCACTCCCTCATTCAAACACAAGATGACTCTTTTCTAGTCTGCAAGGTACAGACAAGCTCCGGCCCCATCCTACACACTACAGACCACCACGATTCTACACGTACATCTCACCGGGTCCCCACGTACTGATATGCCTTATCATATCCACATCTTCCATACTCATACGCACACGACCTCTCTTCGACTACAAAAACATGAACTGGAAAGAGTTCAAGAGACACATAACAGAAAACACGCCACAAAACCTCGACCTGGACCACACCAATCCAGATAGGTTAGACGACCACTGGTGCTCAATCTTAAACACTATAACCACAGCACGCGACCTACACACACCACATAAAACCTACACATGCATAAAATTTTCACATATTCCATACAAAAATCATTACACTAGAGGCCCACGACAACACAACATCAATCAACTACGTGCCCGCATCCAACAGTGCGTGCAGCTAGATAGGAACCGGCAGCGGCGAGAGGTCGTCCGATGCGGACGACACTTGTTGCACTGCCCCCTCCTTCTTCTGGTGGCACGTAAAAAGGTTGCTAGGCACTGGTCCACCCAAACCCATCACCCTCCAAGTAAACAACCAAACACTCACAGCCACCAACGTCATCCTCGACGTATTTAAGTCCCACTGGGACACAGTGCATACACACAACCCACCTAAACCACACGCGCGAGAGCACTTCCAGGAAGTCCACGAGTGGTGTCGGGCCCACGCTCACGAGGTTAGGTCCGCCCCCTGATACGAATGGAGCTGCTCAACTACACATCTACACTGACCACTCCCATAACAGTCGAGGAAACAAAATACTACATTAAAACAACACCAAAACGTGCCCCAGGCCCCTCCGGGCTACCAGCCACACTAATACACAACCTCCCAGCAAACATATATCCCACACTTACACACCTATTCAACGCCTCACTAGCCTCAGGCCACTTCCCCAAAATATTCAAAGTCTTTCACAACATACTACTACGCAAAATAAACAAAGAACCCAAACAATTACAGCACTATTGCTCTATTAGAGCACCTAGGCAAAATACTCGAACGCATGATCAACTGCCGCCTACGGGACTACCTGGAAGAGAGGGACTGGTTCTCCCCCCACCAATATGGGTTCAGGAGGGGTCGGTCCACTCAGACGGCTGTGACCATCGTTCATGACAGAATACAGAAAAAACGCCAGGTACATCAACAGACACTCTCCATCAGCAAGGACGTGGAGAAGGCCTTTGATAAAGTGTGGCACGAGGGACTCCGTTGGAAACTCGCCAACAACACGGAGTTACCTCTCTGCACTAGAAGGCTCCTTTCGCACTACAATACCCTTTCACAACCCTTGACACCACGCTCAGGCGTTCTCCAAGGAAGCGTACTGGCACCCACACTATACATCATGTACACAAACGACACTCCAATCCTACCCGAAAACTGCTGTCACGCATACACAGTGTCCTATGCCGATGACGAGAACATTCTCGTCTTATAATGAAAAAAAAAATTATTATTAAAACAGGTAAGCCTACGCCAACACTACATGCCATCCAAAACAAAATGTTGCACTCGCAAATATAATGTAGGCCAATATGATAGAACATCTTGGATAGCCGGTTGTGCATACTTACAGAATCTATTTTAAAATTTAAATAAATTTTTTGAAAATATCATTTAAATAAAGTTTGTAGCTTACAATTCTATAATTATTTTTAATGAACAACATATTTACCCTCAATCAACATAGGTATTTATTTTTGTAAAACTTGAATTGCTTCCTCAACTTCAAGTCATCGCACGCCACTGATATATATATATATATATATATATATATATATATATATATATATATATATATATATATATATATATATATATATATATATATATATATAGGATTAACGAAATAATGGAAACCTCCTTCGGCTGCAATAGCTGTTTCAATAGGTCGAAAAAATAAATTTATACAAGTTTTGGACAATGGCTATGCGAATTTTAATCCATTCCTGAAGCAAAACCAATTTTGTACAGGTCTTTCAAAGATGATGGAGGGGGGGAGGGAAAGCGGTGCGCGTTATTTGCTGCTCCAACATAAACCAAAGATGTTCTATTATGTATATATTTGGTGAATGTAGGGCCCAATCCGTTGTTGCAGCTCTTCGAGCTAGTTTTTAACAACTTCAGCTGTGTGAATCGGTTCATTATCTTTCTCGTAGATAGCCACACCATTAGAAAACAAACAAGGTTCATACCATTAGGTGAATTTGGTCACGGAAAATTGACAAATATTCCTTATAAGTATACCTACCATTCATTGCGAACAAGAACCAGAAAGACCACTATGTATTCGCCTCTATACTTCAGGTTGGAGTCAGGCAATCGGGCTGAAAAGATTTTTTGGCCGCCTTCCAACTAGGTAAAAGCGTGAATGATGATTCGTCAGAGAACACGGCATTCTTCCACTGGTCCATTGTCTGAGAAAAGTGATCTCGAAAGACAATTTTCTTGTGAAAGGCAAAACTGGGTCGCCCACTAGTGTCCTTTTCCCACAAAGCTCCAAGATAGGAGTTTGTTCGCTTGCATCAAACATGGGGTGGTACTCTCCGCGATCTTGGATCCTCATATTACGTTTGATTTAAGAATGGCTTATGTGAAGGACATAAGCCATTCTTAATTTTTTTTTTATCAAACCAGAGCATAGTGAAGGAAAAATAGCCAACAAAATAGTAGCAATTTCTTTATTAAAGATGGTTCTGAGTGGTCTGCCATTAAGATAATTCAGGCCGGGAGTAATTCTCGCCAAATTTGTCGGTTTGAAAGGCTGGAGAAAAAGGAGGCGGGGGAGGGGGGGATTGAGGAAGAAAAACCAAGTCGCTGACGGTTGAGGTTTCACGAGTGTCTCTTGCATAAATCTGAATTCATAAATGAAAATAGAAACTTGTAAAACCCTAACTCAGTCGTCCGAATGGTAATTGGAAAACGGTGATTTTTTTTATCCAAAGTATCGGTCAATGCTGACACCCACCCATTTTATGCTACACACGTTCGCGCGCGCACACACGCACACACTCTTTCCTCCAAACGAGATGCTATGATTCAGCCGCTAAATGCTTCGATTCCTTTGTGGCAAAACGGTTGAAATTGTTGAATGGAGATCCAAATTGCGTTTGGAAAATACAGAAATGTAGAGATGGAGCACATAGTGAATATGTTGGTATAAAAGATGCGAGCGCCTATTAATAATGATGAGGATAAGATCAGATGGAAATACCTGTTCTCGAGAGCCTTTTCAATGTATGTAGTGAAGGTGAAACCGAGGCGACTGTGAATATGATTAATTTTGTCCTCGTTTTTAAGGGTTAGAGAGCACGGCCTCTACTGACACATCGGCTATGCCCGAAAGTGAAGAGTGAACAGCTGAAGAATGTGAAAGCGGATAGCAGTGATGATATAATTGATGAAATGTTAAAGTTTAATGAAGAGAAAGTAGTAGGTTAGGTGTATTCGTTATCGCATGTTGTGAGGCATAAGAATGTTGGAAATTATCTTATTTTTGAGCTGCTAGAAACTGCAAAGGTCATAAACACGAGGCTAAATAAGGAAATGCAGGCAACGCAAAGGCCTCCGGGCCTATCTGAGTGACCAGGCCTACTTAAGGACACAATGATGGATGAACATTGCGGAGTTGCCTCATATAGGCTTTTGATAGTTTTGCCTTTTGCATATTCCTTTATTTTTTCTTATGTTCTTCTTTCTTTTTTGCAAAATTAAGGGTGAAAAATAAGAAATAGGTTTATGGTAGGATATTGAGAGTACGTAAAATGACTGGTGGGTGGTTGTTTACTCTAGAAGGGGGACTGCTGAGGGATTATATCTCTAGGGGGAAATGGAATTGAAGAAAAGTGTGGGAGAGAGAGTAAAGAATAGTGTGTACGAGCCTTCCGCTCCACCCTCTCCTCTCTCTTTCTGAGCATCAAGTCGAAGTCCTACCTCATGTTGGACCACACGAGGTTGATGGAGGACTTCAGCTCGTCGGTGTTGCCGTGGCGGACCTTGGAGGTCTAACCCTCGACATGCACCCACATGCTGTAGTTGAGGTGTTCGGGTGACTGCGGCAGCCAAAAATCCTCCAAACAGAAGTTGATGTTCAAACCCAGCCACTCTTGCACGGTCTAGGCCGTGTGGTCGGGGGCACCTTCTTGCTGAACGATGTAGTCTGCCTTCTTCGTAATCTTTCTCACCTAATGCAGGACTTCCGTGGCTTATAACAGACCACGAACTACACTGGTGGCATCTTCTCGCCATTCGAAGCCACGACGCCTCGCTTCGTCAAAGTTACTGTGGAAGAGTTTGCGTGACTTGCCCTTGACATGCGCTTACACGTTGTAGTCACTGGGATTAAGATCGGGGCGACTGCGGGTGCCAAATGTCTTTCGACCAGAAGTTAATGTTCGACCCCAATCACTCCTGCACGGTCTTGGCCGTGTGGGCCGGGGTCGGGGTAGCGTCCTAATGAAAGATGCACTCCGCCTCATTCGTGATCTTTCTCACACAGGGCAGGACTTTCGTGTGCAGGATGTCCCTGTAATCGGTCGCGGTGAACCTGTAACAGGCCGCGAACCACACTGGCGGCATTTACTCGACATTCCAAGCCACGACACCAAGCATCATCATGGAGGCCAGGTCCTTGGTCGTGGACACGTAGCGGACCTCGGAGACGTCCTGGCCGAAATTACCAGACGGTCGTTCTGTTCCTTGATGACCAGATCGACCATGAAGGATTTTTTCATAAAAACAATGACAATTAGAATGCCATGACTCTCCAAGTGGTTTAGAAGGCAAGGACAGCGCTCTTGATGTTGTTCCTGCTATGGTCGGTGAACAAAGGCCTTTCCACGTATCACAAGCTCTTGCTGCCCTCCTTCTTGACCGCCCTGAACATGGTGGCCACCGAAATCTTCTTCGCGAGCACTGTTATTTTGAGCTCTGGAGCACTTTCGAAGACTTTTCTCACAGCTAAAGGGTTAACAACTTGAGGTCTGCCTAAACCAGGTCGATCTTTGATGTCTTCCCCGTTCTTGAGCCTTTCCGCGACTCTGTGGACGGTCATGTGGCTGACGTTAAGCCACTTGGTGATGTCGAACTTGTTGTGTCCCGCGCGCAGGAAACCAGAGATCTCGATTCGTTTCCCTTCCATCTCGACACACCTCCACACAATTAAAACACGTTTTAATGACACGTGTTGGAAAAGTAAAACTTTATGTTTGTTTGACAGAACTTTTCTATCACACACGTAAACCTCTCGAAATATAAAAGCCGAGTGTTACAGAGCTTTTGTAAAACCCTGTATTAGTGTTTTGTTTAGACGTTCAAACCGTTATTTATATATAGGTTACATATAATTGTAAGTCTCTTTATTGTTGTTTCACCTTTGTATAAATTCGTTCAAATCCAAAAGTCTTATCCTGGTTTTCATTAAAGCTGTGTAAATCACGATTTTGCTCCACGGCAGTTGCTTGAAAAGACTTGTGAAGAATTGTGTAATACCAGAGTTATGGGTTTTGAAAAGGCTCATAAGGAGGTTCTTAGATCTGGGATGTGTATGGGTTTGATAATTTAGTGATGATTTATTGAAAATTGAAGGTTTTCTTTTAATTTGGTGGTGATTTATTGAAAATTGAAGGGGTTTCTTTTTAATTTGGTGGTGATTTCTTGAAAATTGAAGTTTTTAGGAAGCCAATTCGTGTTGTAATCTGTTGTTGTTTTTTATTTTAACGATCCCATCTTGCGGTGGCCCACAAGTTCGTGTTTTAGGAGTAGGCGAAGTGAGTTCGTGGCTTAGTAGAGATTGTAGTGCAGTAAGAGGGTGTATTAGTCTGCGTGAAGAAAACGAGCCCCACGAATAAAAGTAATATTTTGAGCTAAACAAACCCCTCCTTTTATTTAATTATAATAAACAAAGTAATACAAAATATTTTAAAACATGTACAAATTGATAATACATAAATTTTGCATATTCTTCCCCCAAATATAGCGCATTACATCAATACGAAAAACAAATATTTAGTTTGTTAAGGTATGCAATGAAACATTTCAGATTTAGTTACGTTAGGTTGTGTAAGTTTAGCTTAGGTTATAGGAAGATACAGGAAGAGGAGAAGTCATTTTTTCTGACTCGCACCCCCCTCCCCTAGATTCCTATGGTTACCTTTGCTTTTAAACGTGTATAGGAATTGTTTTAGGTTGTTAAGTGTCTTAACAAAGGAAATTAACTATATCATAGTTAGATGAAACGGGAACCCCGCCCCTCACTTTCATACTTAGGGAAAAACACATTTGCATATAATTAGATAGACAGATAGGTCGATATATAATAGATAGACGGACACGAATCAAACGCTTAGCAGTTCACAAAGTTTACATTTTGTTTTTCCAAAGCTCAGCTGTTCTTTATCCCAGTCTCTCATACGAGCCAAAACATTGTAAATGATACAACAGAAAAATTCGCCCATCTAAATATACAAAATCCAAACACTGCTGAAAAGCTCAGATGTTCTCAATATCCAATTCTCTCATGTTATCAAATTTATAATTAATTTTTACACCTTTCGATGATATTGCTGCAAGAATCTGTCATGTAAGCAAAAATTAATGAAAACACTGCTGAGAAAAAAATGCTTAGGAATCTGTTATGCTACAAAAAAATCCTTTGCTATTCACTAGTGCAACTCAATTCTAAGATAGCTTAGGAAAGAGTGTATGCCCGCCTACTGGTCGTAAAAGTAGCAAATAAACCAGAGTTGGCATAACAAAACCAAAACCCACCTAATAAAACCCAGTCACAAGTGGGGTTTGGGGAGTTTTTTAGTTTTTGAACTATATTAATTGCTCAAATGTATCATATCAATTCAATTGGCATTACTAGTATTTCTGAAGGTATTACCTTATGATAGATAAATTTATGTAGCTACCTGCATACCATATGAATATTATAGCTACCAAATGACAAATATTACCTTTATGATTCAATCGTGTGCATGGAAATAAAACCATATTCTTAGTTCTTCAATTCATTTATATTTCACATAAGAAAAATTAAGAGAAGCATTAAGCATAGCTTGGTAGATTCAACAAAAAATCCTCTTATAAAAGGTATATACCATGAAAACTTCCAAGTAAAAATAAAAAGAATAGCTATTAGCAAACAAGTAAAAAAAGTGTGACTTCTGCTTACAAAAGTAGAGCTAGTTTCTATATTGTCTATATTTTCACAAGTTTAGGGCCTTATCATTGCCTAACCTATTCCTGCCTTAAGACCAGACAAGTCCAAATGATGAGAATACGCGTTCAATTGAACCTGAGCTGGCAGGACAGGTTTGGAGCTTAGAAAGAAATTTACAAAAATCTTGAGGTAGCTTTGTGTTTGTTGATTTATCGTTCCTTTTGTCAATTATTGACCACCATTCACTAGGAGATATCGTAGTCAGTAATTGGCTAGTGAACATTCTTGTATGCATCCGCATCCTTTAGTTTAAGTAACATAGCCCAGAAACTAACTCAGGATATTGCTTGAAAAGCCATTCCTCTGCTTCATCTTCATCTTGAGTCCTTAACTCATGACCTTCAAGAAAAAGAATATAAATCAAATTTAGCTACACAAATATTAAATATTTATTAATATATAACTTAATATTTGAATGTATTGTTTTATATATGATTTAATAGGAAAATAATTTATGTATTTTAAACTTTACTTAAAAAGTGAGGTTCGGCCATGTATGCGAGATAAAGGTAAGGTGTTATTGCATCGTCATATCTCTTCCTGATAGCTGCGTGGTAATGCTCAAGTTCTTGATTGTTGAGCAAGGACAACCACAATTCAACAAGTAACAACTGTCACTTTGTATCTGTAAAAAACAACAACATTGATTGTCTTTTATTTCCTTGTATAACTAGCTAAACTGTCAAGATAATAAAGGATTGTTAGATATTTAAATAATTGTTCTCATAAAAATGAATATTTATTCTACTATTCAAGCATTCTAGGTAACCACAATATTAAATAAAAAGCTTACCTGGTCTAACACTCCACCAAATCTTTTCAGTTGGGATTGGAGATCATTTGCCTCTCTAAATATTTTACTGATCTTGGCACGAATGTCATTTTATCAACACTTTCAACATAATTTTTTAGATTTTGGTATATGTGTCCAAATAGTCTAATTGGGAGTTCGAACAGGTTTCATTTGGAAGCTGAGGCATGCGTCCTCCTTTTCCATGTAGCCCTTCCTGTAAAAAAATACAAAAAGAAAGTCCAACAAGATGAGAAGTTGGTCCAAAAAATAAGTAGCTATGTACTTTTTTGTTAGATTGGAAATTAATAATTAACTGCTAATCAAATCATACATTTTCTTTAATCAATAGAATAGTTATATATTTTGAATGTTATTTCAAGGTTATTTTATATATTTACTTATGTATGGTTGATGTGTGTTTTGAAAATATTTCTGCACCTCAATCACATGTTTGATGACATCTGGGTGCATCACTTCTTTTTCCGAAAGATTTAAGTAATGTGCAGAACATCCATAAGTTAAGTGATTGGAGTAGGTTTCTTTGATTAACTCCTTCATTTTGTTCATTTTATTTTCATTATCTATCACCACTGCAAATACTTCTTTATTGCAGGTTTCCTTCAGATCTTTTATTGCATTACATAGGAATTCAGTACAATACTTTGCTGTTTTCTGATTTGACCCTGAATCAGTTATGCATAAAAGTGCGGGCTTTTGTCCATCATGTTCACTGTGAGCAATAATTGGGTGATTAGTAACACTACTCCATCCGTCTTGCATAATTGCTATTGTTGTCTCTTCTTTACTGAGTTGATCCATCATTTTTTGGTTTACTTCATTACAAACTTCATTCAGGAGTTTTCCTCCAATCATTTTACGGTTTGGGGGCTTAAATCCTGGTCTTAATGAATTAACATGTCTATGAACTTTTGGTTTTCAGCATATTGAAGAATATATTTGAACTATAAAAAAGTTTGCAATTTTTATATCAATATCTACTTTCTGGCCAATATTTGTTGCTATTATATATGATGACATCAGCCATTGTTTCTTACGAGGTGTTGATGAAAAAAATGAGGTCACGGAACTTGTAACAGATGCAGAAGAAGAGGTCTAGGTTAAGGTGAAGGTCCTGTTTGTGCCGTAGGGACAGAGACATCACTTATATTTGAATCACTGGCCTGTAATCCAGTGCCACTATTTCTGCTCGAAGCTCTTCACAGATCAAGAATATCCTCTTCATTTTCTTTTTGCAATCTTTTAAATGGACTCTCACTCTTTCTATTTTCATGGCAATAATCACAGGATAGCTTTTCAACTTCAGACACTTGCTCCCATTCTATCCCCTTCTTCCTACCACTTCCCATAGGCATTCTTAACTTAAATGGTTCGAAGAATTTGAATTAAATCTATATTCCTATCTTCTGAAAATAAAAGTAGGGATTTATAATATATAAATGATAACAAATATCATTTTATAAATAGTTATATATGTACTTAATTGATAAAATTGGATCAATTAAAGTACAGGTATGATTTTTTGAAAGTGGTGCAATGGGGCTGAACTTGTTTTGTATGCATTTGAAACCTGGTTACTCAGTGCTGATCAATCATCTTCAACAAATACTTAGTAAACAGTATGGTTGCAGACATGAATGTATATTAATAAATATTAGTGTAGCTAACTAATATAGGGTCTTTCAATAAAGTCGCTCTATTTTTAAATATAGAAAAAAAGAAGTTGTGTGTGATATATGCACTCAATTTATTTTAAATTTGAAAGAACATTTTATGGCATTAAGTGTGGAATATGACGTCATTCAAATATCTGCTGCAGCTTCGCTTAGTGGAACGTATTCGGGAGGCCCAATTTTCGATGACTTTGTCGCATAAATCTGGCTGAATTTGCTGGATGGTGTTCGTTCGTTATGTTGACTTTGAGGACATCAACTGTTTGTGGCGTTAAATCGCATGATCTTGGTGGCCAGTTGACGTCGCCGCCGCGCGAGATGACCTTGCCCTGAAATCGCTAGTGCAAAATGTCTATCGTGGCGTGCGCAGTGTGGCACGTAGCGCCGTCCTGTTGGAACCACATGTTGTCAGTATCCATATCAGGCATATTATCCAGTTGAGGCCACGAAAAGTTGCTTATCATCGATCTGTAGGTTTGGCCGTTGTCGGTTATGGCAATCCCATCTTCGTTCTAAAAAAAAAATAGAGACCGATGATTCCGTTAGACGAAAATCCGCACCAAACAATGACTTTGTTGGGATGTAATTGGTGCTGGTGTATCTCATGTGGATTGTTTTCGTCCCAAATCAGACAATTTTGTTTGTTCACAAATCCATTCATCCAAAAATAGGCCTCGTCGCTGAAGATGATTTTTTGGGGGGAATTTGGGGCAACTTCCAACTGCTCTAGAGCCCAATCAGCGAACACACGGCGTTGTCTATGGTCTTTTACCTAAGGTTCCTGGATAAGTTGGATTTTGTACGGGTGCAGACCCAAGTCCCTACGCATAATTCGCCAAACTGAAGTCGCAGAAAGGCCAAGTTCTTGTGAACGACGAGAAATTGACTGCCTCGGATTTTCCCGTACACTCTCATTTACGGCAGCGATGTTTTCAGCAGACCTTGCGTTTCGGCGACGTACGGGTGTTGGCTGATTATTGATCGACCCATTTTGCCTCGAATTTGGCCACCAAGCGTCGGACAGTGGACTCGGCAGGACGATTGTGGCGAGGATAGAAATCACGTAATGCGCGGAACGTTTGTCGAACGGAGCACTGATTTTGATAATAACATTTGATGATTTGCACACGCTGTTTAACGCTATAATCTTCCATCTTGACTTGCCAAGTACTACTGAACAGTTCACACTGAGGTTGCCAGATGTCGCTTTAACAACATGGCCACTGTCGCCTGACAAAGCTCAAGCGTCCTTGTTGAAAGATCCTTTAAATAGTAACTATTACCAAGTAGCTAGCTAAATATTGGTAATTTAGTGCTGGCTGAAATTTGAAAAACTATAGGAGTGGAGCATGTTGTTGCTGTACTGTTTAATCAACAACAGTGTACACCATGCTCATATCTCAATACACGTTGTCGGTGGGGCAACTCTGTGTGCAAGTTTGATGTGTTTATTGTTAAGATTTGTTAACTAGCTACTTGTTATGTTAATGTATAAACAATTGAACACATATTAGCTTATTTGTATTAGTATTTATTTTAATTTACTTACCATTTTTAACTTTATTATTCACTTTTAAACCCTGTGTTTATTAGTTAAAGGTCTCTCAACATTTCAAATTAGAATAAAATATGAAAAATGATAAAACCCAATATAACCCCCAAAGGCCCAATAAAACCCACTGGGTCGGTTTTTTTAAAAGAAAACCCTGTTTTTTTTCCAACCCTGAAATAAACATGCAGTGTTGGAAAGTGACCTACCGTTCTTAGGTTAGTATTGGTAGAATCACTTAAAAACCTGTGAAAACTCCTCCCACGTAATATAGGATCGGAAGACTTCCATTAAATTAGCCAATAGCTCCTCCTAAGTAGTATCCTAGTGGCAAACCCCATTGGAGGTGAGTCCCCACCTTCTCTCATATATAACCCTTGCAAACTTTAGATCAGCAGACATTCTTAGCAAATCTTGTAATTTAAATAAAGCTAAGCCATACAACTCCTTTTGTTCTCCGCCACTGCGTCATACCGGGTTTCGAAGCCGGGCAAGCAAATTACGTTGAATTGCTGTGATCACTTCGGGTCACCTCCATTCTTCCACGATCAAACCCCTTACCAGAATCATTCTTCAATCTCAGATTGTTCCGCGTACCAAATTACCAGGCGATACTTTCTTATGACTAATGATTCCATTGCGCCGACGGCCTGATCACCTTGACTTTGTGCCTAGAGTTGTAAAATTCGCGGGAATTTTGAACTCGGAAAATTTCCATGGGAATTTTGTGAATTTATTGGAAATTTGGGAAATATTCGGGAATTTTCGGGAACTTTGAGAAGGTTGTGAACGCCTTAAAAATTATAAAAGAAAATAGGTGCCACCTTATTCCCAGGGAGAATTAAAACTCATTTGTAAACATTTTTTTTTATTTCAATCCAAATATAACTTCCTAAGCTTTAGATAACCTTATTTTAAAAGGTGTGTCTGTGGTATTATTCAGTAAACTAAAACTTTACTAAAAACTGGTACCTTACAGTAGTATGTAAGCAGAATAAGAAAGCCAAACTTATCATTAATTATCACTGGCTATATCATACAAGTTACAACAATAAAGCAGATTGTTTCAATTTCTCACTACATATATTTCTCACTTAGTTCGGTAATTTCGGTTTCCTCTGAATAAGATGACATTGAATCTTCCATCACTCCACTGTCTGAATCCATTTCACTGGTGCAGATGGTTAAATTTTCCTCGTCCATATCATCTTCAAACAGTTCGAGATTAGAAGGAATGGCCACCAACTTTTCCACTCGATCATTGGTAAGTCTGGTTTCGCCGCTTGGTGTGTGTAATTCCATACATAGACCTGTTTCTCTCGGACGAAGCGAATGTCGGTGGTATCTGGAAGAGAATATTTGCTATTGATGATACTGGTTTCTAGCTGCATAGCCCTGCCTTTCTACCAAGTTGCTTTTGAAATATGCACATCTGAATTCTGGACACCATCTGATTTCCAAATACCATCTGTGCCAGCATCACTTCCCATCACTTCAACACTTCCAATTTGTTCTTCAGCAATGCCTTGTCCTTGACGCACAGGATCAAGGATGTTTGATGCTTCATGTATTGGCTTTGAGCAAAACTACATTCGGTTTTCAATGTATGTTGTCACATATGCCTCTTCTGATTGGACTCCCAGTAAAGGCGATGAAGATAGAGCTAGAGTTATTTTGTGTTTCAATCCAGCAAAGAGAGGTGGTACATCTGACAGCAGTGCATCATCCTTTTTCTATTTCCTGGATAGCAGAGGCAATAGGCTCTTGAATGACCAGTGAGCTACTTACACGTACCCAGAAAACGAAGTTTTCTGATATCCACTTATGTATTTCCTTATCTACACTCCAACTTGCAAATCTAGAGCTTAACTGGGATATAAATATATTAATAAATCCTACCAAAAATTTACATAAATAACCTAAAGCAAGGTTTTGACAGTGACACCGACCTTGTAAGTATTGTAATTATACTGAAATACACTTTTTCAATGCACAACTGTATCTAACTAAAATATATATTACACAAAATTGTTTTAGTTATTAATACACATACAAAATTATGAATTGTCCTGCTGAAATATAACCTCATTTCTTGTTGACAGGGTATGAAATTTCTGGAAAATAGTTCTAAAACCTGTGACAACATTGTGGTATAAGTTGTGAAGTTCATTCTTCCCTGGCATAAGAAAATCTCCCCTTGCCTTGACAAAGACCTGCAGCCCCATACGATGATACAATCTCTTCAATGCGTTAGAGTTGGTAACACACGAGCAGGGTAAAATGTCCCACAAAGTTAGTCCCAGAAGTGCTGAAAATCTTCAAAATTGTTAGAAAAAAGTTAAATATTTAGATAATTTTCTTCTAAGATACATTTAAATGGAATACTCGTACGTAAAACAATACAATAGTCTTTCTTACATACTTCCATTTGACCAGATAACTTTAGATCCTTATTCATGTGCCTAATTTTTGTGATCCTTAGCCCACTGAAGATGGGTTTTTCTATTGACCTCAGATATACATGGCTTCTTTCTCGCCTTGCATTATTTTAACCCTTGATTTTTAAGTTCTTTTCTTACTGTTCTGGGTGATATTTTTTACCTTGAAGATTCATTCAACTCTCAGCATGTTCAGAAGATGTTTTTCTCCAATTGTGTAATGAAGTCCGAATAATAGATGTCTTCTCGAGGTGTTGTAAGACGTTTTTTGCCACCTCTTTTCTTTGATAGAAAGCTCTTTCTCTTGCTATCGTATTATAGACGTTTGGACGGCCGATGTTGAATATTTCTAATTTTTTAGCAATTTCTACCCTTAGCTATAGAGAAGTTTGATTTGTCTTTTCTGTTTCTGTAAATTCTCTAGTTTTAATTATATTAGTTATTAGGAACGATATTGAATCCACAATATTTATAAATTTAAGCTGAAACATAAGAAATAGTGTTTCAATTTTGATTTTAGGAAACATACCATTTTATTAATTACACACCATTTAGTAAAATACTAAGTAATTCAAAAATATTAACAAAATATTTAAAAATATTAGCAAAATACACATTATTATTATAGATATTTATGAATAATATGATAAATTCTAAATAGTTTGGTTAAACGTGTTAAATATTAAATTTTTTTAGGGGTTCTTTATACTTTTGGCCAAAGGTGTATGTACACAGGAAATGAATTGAAAATTGCAGCAGTTCAATCATTAATAAGAATTTTTCACTCCACCCAATCATAAACATGAAACAGAAATATTAGAGAACTATTTCACTCCTTGGGTTATTGTACAAGAAGGGGTGGACTTATAGTATTAGAATTGAATAATAAAATAGAGGGAAATAGGTTAATTATAGTGACATAATCGTTAAGAGAATGGATGATGTGGATGATGGAAAGTAGTAGAATGCAGACAGATAGCAGCGAGTGTTTATGGGCTAGATAGTGGTAGTTTTAACGGGAAGGATCCTCTCAAATGCTCTTCCACTCTGTCAGAGGTCAAGGCTTGTTTAGCTTCGCCACTCTTGCACACGTAAAGTTGTAGACTACAAACGAACAAAGCAACGCCGGAGTCTTCGAATTGAAAGGAACTTTTAATACTTTGAATGACAAAAGAAAATTTAAATTAAAGATGAAGCAAAGATATTTTCAAATGTTAAGGAGTATTTTGAAAAGAAGAACGGGGTGAACCAATAGAAGATAATCTGAAATTGCTTTTTGACTAAACACTTATCTAGAGGATATGACGAAACATTTAGTGGCAAGCAAATGTGTGTATGTTTTTGCGTATAACCATTTTTAAGATGCCCAAGGACCTTTTATAACCAAAGTAGTAAGTAATTCGTCACCCTCCCTCGGCTTTATTGCTAGTAAATTACGCCATCCGTCCCTTTTCATAAGCTGGGCGCGGTTCGCTGACCAGATAATGAAATTTACATAAAGATCAGGGTGACAGTTCTCGTTGGGGACACTGTGGAACATACTCGTAGCTCAGCAAAACATTCGTACGGCGAGCATAGGCGCTCAAAACTACCTCTTTTTGGGAGTTTGTACTCCTGGTACGAACTTGTTCGTAAAATGTCCTCCTGGACCTAACTCGCAGGGGTGATGTGGTCCTCGATTGAGGTTCTTCTTACCTTTCTCCCACTTTCATTTTCTCGTCCTCTCCGTTGGATTATACCATGTCATCATCTTAAGACCTCCGTACCGGTAGTTCTAGGACGGCACGGGTCAATAATGGAGGCTAGAGAACCCTGGGGGACGGGTGAATCGCAAGACCACACTGCCTCTCCCTTAAGCGTGACTATGGACCAGTAAGGACATAAATCCAGGGTTCAGTCGTCATGGCAATCTGGGCCGAGGCGAGATGCCATGTTATGGGTTCACCGCTCGAGCCAACCTATTATCCACCAGTTCCTTCGGTGGCACAACTTTCTCTCGCACTCCATCTCTTTCTCGATCGATCCACTTTTACTCTCGTGCACATTTCTCACCATCTTTTCTCGATTCATTCGTTTAACACGCCCATGTTATCTCAAAACATTCCTATTCGTTGCTTCACTACTTCTTTTTTACTTCACGCAATTTTCTGTCATGTTTGTCATTTTAATCCACTCCTTTCCCCACTAGTAAACACCCGAGGTTATTCTATTTGATCCGCTTTCACTCCTGCTTTTGTTACTTCTCGAGACCTCACTTTCTCCCATACATAAAAGTCAACATCAAAAAGTTTAACCAAAGCCTAATATAGTCATTATTATATCTCTATCTTCCCCTAATTTACAATCGCATCGAAGTAATTTTAGCCATTCACTTCGGCTTCATTATATCAAAATTCGTCCACATTGTCCATTTATAGCTATATTAAGGACTTCAATAGCAAACCAGGTTTTGTATAGAATTCTCACCTCACACAATTCCTATACACTTCAATAACAAACCAGGTTTTGTATAGAATTCACACCTCACACAATTCCTATACACTTCAATAACAAACCAGGATTTGTATAGAATTCTCACCTCACACAATTCTTATACACTTCAATAACAAACCAGGTTTTGTATAGAATTCTCACCTCACACAATTCTTATACACTTCAATAACAAGCCAGGTTTTGTATAGAATTCTCACCTCACACAATTCTTATACACTTCAATAACAAACCAGGTTTTGTATAGAATTCTCACCTCACACAATTCTTATACACTTCAATAACAAGCCAGGTTTTGTATAGAATTCTCACCTCACACAATTCTTTTACGCTTCAATAACAAACCAGGTTTTGTATAGAATTCTCACCTCACACAATTCTTTTACACTTCAATAACAAACCAGGTTTTGTATAGAATTCTCACCTCACACAATTCCTATACACGTTTAAAAGCAAGGTTGATGATACGAATCTAGGGGGTGAGAGTCAGAGAAATTGACCTCTTCTCTTCCTGTAACTAAATCTAGAATGTTTTAGTGCATTGCTTAACAAACTAAATATCTTTTCTTCGCATTTGTGTAATGACCTCCTCTATTTTGGGGTGTGTCAGTATGCAAAGTTATGTAGTGTCAATTTGTACATGTTTTAAAATATTTTGTATTATTTTAGGTTTTACTATTATTCATGTGACTCATTTTCCTCACGTAGACTAATACATCCCTTTATTAAACTACAATCTCTATTATATCACGAATTGATTTCCTCTATTCTTAAAATACGAATTTGTTGGCCGTCACTAGATAGGATTGTTAAAATAAAAACAAAACAACAGCTTACAACACGAATTGGCTACATAAAAACTTCAATTTTCAATAAATCACCAAAATTATCAAAAGAATACACATCACAGATCTAAGAACCTCACTATACACTTTTTCTACACTCATAACATCGGTATTACACATTTCTTCACAAGAGTATTTTCTAACAATTCTCGAGGAGGGTATTCTGAATGTTTTGTCACACCCTGTAAATATTGTTTTAATTTTATATTTCAGATGACCGAAAGTCTTGTTATTATTCTATGTTAATATTGTTTTAATTTTGTGCCCCGAGAATTATGGTGTTCATAAAGATCTTCTAGATGTGTGATAGTGTCAATAAAAGTGAATACACTAAAACCATTACATGTCTTTGATATTATTTTACTGTTCCTCTATTGTTCTTATTACTTTTGGCAAGAGGTGACAAGAGTTTCGGACAACCCTATACACAGCTTTTATGAAAACCAGGTCAAGAGTTACATTAGAACGTATACATGATAAAATAAGAATAAAGAGACTTACCAGTATAAAATATATAAAAATAACGATTTGCACCTCGAAACAAAACACTAATACGGTAAAAAACACTTATCATTATTGACAATACCTAACGCTCAAGCATTTAATCTACCATTAAATTCAAACTTACAACTATCATACTATGGTCAGAGATTAACTTAACCTCCGAGCAAACTTATAATTCTCCGCAACTCTCCAGCTTCCTTCCTTTTCGTTTTAATTCTTTGCTACTGTCGCTCCCAAACTGGTTCTACTCGCAGACGTGGAACAGAGCCAAGGAATAAAAAAGAATCGAAAAAGGCTAAAGTAATACACGCCGTGATATTAGCACCACGTTCGGATCTAGGACCAGGACCACCTTACATCAACTTTTTAACTTCTTCCTAGTTTCCCACTACACTATCTCACCCCCCTCCTCTTCCTCTCTCTACCCCCCTCACCCTAAACCTATCCTTTTGTGCGTCCAGTTGCAAAGTGCCGGGGTTGATGAGGAAGCCGGGGTGGTTGTCCAAGCTCACTCCCACCTCCTCTCTTGATCCTTGGGGAGGGAGGAGGAGAAGGCGGGGGTGAGAGGCTCGCTTACATTATTCTTTACTCTCTCTCCCACACTTTTCTTCAATTCCATTCCCCCCTAGAGATATAATCCCTCAGCAGTCCCTCTTCTAGAGCAAACAACCACCCATCAGTCATTTCCCGTACTCTCAATATCCTACCATAAACCTATTTCTTATTTTTCACCCTTAATTTTGCAAAAAAGAAAGAAGAACATAAGAAAAAATAAAGGAATATGCAAAAGGCAAAACTATCAAAAGCCTATATGAGGCAACTCCGCAATGTTCATCCATCATTGTGTCCTTAAGTAGGCCTGGTCACTCAGATAGGCCCGGAGGCCTTTGCGTTGCCTGCATTTCCTTATTTAGCCTCGTGTTTATGACCTTTGCAGTTTCTAGCAGCTCAAAAATAAGATAATTTCCAACATTCTTATGCCTCACAACATGCGATAACGAATACACCTAACCTACTACTTTCTCTTCATTAAACTTTAACATTTCATCAATTATATCATCACTGCTATCCGCTTTCACATTCTTCAGCTGTTCACTCTTCACTTTCGGGCATAGCCGATGTGTCAGTAGAGGCCGTGCTCTCTAACCCTTAAAAACGAGGACAAAATTAATCATATTCACAGTCGCCTCGGTTTCACCTTCACTACATACATTGAAAAGGCTCTCGAGAACAGGTATTTCCATCTGATCTTATCCTCATCATTATTAATAGGCGCTCGCATCTTTTATACCAACATATTCACTATGTGCTCCATCTCTACATTTCTGTATTTTCCAAACGCAATTTGGATCTCCATTCAACAATTTCAACCGTTTTGCCACAAAGGAATCGAAGCTGAATCATAAGCATCTCGTTTGGAGGAAAGAGTGTGTGCGTGTGTGCGCGCGCGCGAACGTGTGTAGCATAAAATGGGTGGGTGTCAGCATTGACCGATACTTTGGATAAAAAAAATCACCGTTTTCCAATTACCATTCGGACGACTGAGGACCACCCCCCCCCCCCCCCGCTCCCCCGAGTTAGGGTTTTACAAGTTTCTATTTTCATTTATGAATTCAGATTTATGCAAGAGACACTCGTGAAACCTCAACCGTCAGCGACTTGGTTTTTCTTCCTCAATCACGACCCCCCCCCTCCCCCGCCTCCTTTTCCCCCAGCCTTTCAACCTACAAATTTGGCGAGAATTACTCCCGTCCTGAATTATCTTAATGGCAGACCACTCGGAACCATCTTTAATAAAGAAATTGCTACTATTCTGTTGTTTATTTTTCATCCACTATGCTCTGGTTTGATAATTTAAGCATGGCTTATGTGATAGAGTTAGGAAAACGTAATCGATTCTCCCGAATATGAGGATCGGAGATAGCGAAAAGTGCGGACGTGAGATGGGTCATCCAGCACGCACTGCCCCGAACGTCCACCTGCTGCAAGGAGGTCACCCGCTCAAGTGGAAAAGGATTTCTTGCAGGGGAATTGAGACACCTCGAGCGCGATAACCATCGATGAAAAGATGGGACAAAATATAGAGAAGAAAAGGCTAAATCTGACAAGGCCAGAGTTTTGGTCTTGGTAGGAACCAAGATCGCCTCCTTTTGGAGGCGATCTTCTTGGAAGACAGTAAGCAGCGTGACGCATACAGTGTAAGTGCACTTAAATGCCTACAGAGGCGGGGGGGAGGAAGTGTCAAATGAGATAAGTTAAGCTACATTGGGAGTGGTTATTCGCCGGATAGTGTCTGATTCAGGTAAAGTTTGTATGGGCGCATATACAGTATGCTCTAACAGCACTTGGCTTAAATCCCCCAATAAACTTGGGAAAGAACGTCCCTCCCCCCAACAAAAAATTAGCTTAATTCATCTAACTGTTGGGCAAAGGCTTGACCAAAGTTTCCATTCATCACAATCCAATTCTCAGGTTTTCCATGCTTGTCCTGCCAATGTAGGCATGAATTTCGTCTTCCTACTTCATACGTCTATATACATATATGTAAGCTCAAGTTTAAAACTATAAAACCATAGTATTTTTAAAAAAAAATTCAAAAATATTTTAACAACTTGAAGAAAGTTTTCTGTGGAGAAAAGAATGGAAATTGAAAAAGGCCTTGCAGATTTACCCTCTCAATATTTTTTGCTAATGTCACAAAAAGTAGTTAAATAATCACTATTCAAAACTATAACAACCTGATGCGAAAACTGAAAAAAAGAAGAATAAAGTATTATAGTATTCCTATAATACTCTTTCAACAATAATGTGTTTGACCTCCACAATTCTGAATAACTTCAAAAATAAGAGACTTCATGACCACAATCAACCCCTGTAGCAGTTCAATTGGCAGCTTGCCCCATACATTCAAAATTGTCCTTTTCTGATTTTCAACAGTTGAATTTTTCTTTCCCTCTTTATGTACAGCAATTATGAACCATCAACAGACATTATCTATGGAATTCACGTCGGGACTTCTTGCTGGCCATTGTAAAACTTCATCTCCAACAGCATGGAAGAAGTCTGCTGTCGCTTTTACCATATGATTTAGGACATTGTCTTGATGAAAAAGTAACTTTTACCACAGAGCTTTTCTTCCTTTTTTCTCAATATGTGCTCTACCTAATAAATCGATGCATCGTGCGACATTGAAGAAACCATTCATGGAAATAATGGTAATTTCCCATTTGAAAAGATTGCTCCCTCACACAATAACACATCCTCCACTGTTCTGACGCCTGGAATAAATATGGTTTTGCCCACTTCCAACTCTCTAGTAATACTTGTAAGCATCAGGGCCCTCCAAGTTCCATTTTTCTCGTCCAAGAACGAAACCTCAGACCATTCATCACCCCATGTTTGATGCAAGCGAACAAACTCCAATCTAGGAGTTTTGTGGGAAAAGGACACTAGCGGGTGACCCAGTTTTGCCTTTTACATGAAAATTGTCCGCTGAAACTTGGTTCGCCCAATTCTTTTAGCAGTCTCGTGGTTTGCTCAATCCTTCACGTTTTAGTGCAATAACCTTCTCCTGTTCAAAGTTGGAGTGTTTAGTTACTTTATACACTAGAAATGATATCCAGTTCTCTATGTATCGATCTTACACAAAAAAAGATTCGACTAAAACTGGAAACAAAACCCAAACCCCAAAATATTTTATTGGCTCTATAGTTTTGGAGTTATGATATGCTATACAAGATTAAACATATCTTAATATTTCATTAATTAATGAAAGCTGACATTTTTTTTCAGGACATTTACTAAAGTATCTAAATACAGTCATAGGGCAAAAGTTTTGGCACTGATATATATTTTTAATTTAACCTGCGGCGAAGCGCCAGGTCAAGGCGTCGCTTTTTTTTCCAAAAAGGAGTAAAATTCAATTGTACCCATTTAGAGCCATAAAATGACCCATATGACCATGGGAGATAGGGTTATTGACCCTGGAGATTTCAAATCTGCCATAGAATTTGGCGCTGGGTGGCGCCATCTAGTGAATAAAGCCTCATTTAGCCATTTAGCCATTCAAAGGCACTTGTAAGTGATTTGAACCATAGGAAACCATTAATGCAACCATGTATCATCTTATCACAAAACGCCGCAGGTCATTGGAGGAAGTTTCCCTCTTGTTTTCTTTGTTTTTAAAATTTACGTGATAGAAATAAATATTACAAAATTTAAATTTTTGCACATTTATTAAAAAGGTCAGCATTAAAAAAGAAAAGAAAAACTGCATCCCTTCACTGAATCCGAAATTGAGCTCTGGTCCTGTTCATGTAGGAGGTGTTTCAGTCCCTGGATCTTTATTCTTCGATCAAAATGGTAAAATGATGATAAATATGGGTTAAATGAATGATGTGTAATTATAATTTATTTCGTAAAGTTTTTTGGGAAAAAAAAATAAATGTATTTATCTTTTTCAATTCCAGAAATGCTTCTTTCGAAAGAAAAGCGTACAGCCATTGTTGTTCCGCACCAAAGTGACCGGAAATGCAATGAGATAGTTGAAAAGGGTATTCCATCAAGGAGCACCATCTTTAGAATAACTAGTGACTTTAAAAAGACTGGTTAACCTAGTGTGAAGAAGCATTCTGGACGCTCAAGAGCTTCAAATGAATGCCAAGATCGCCTCATGGTAAGGTCCCAGCTCAAGGATCGGGTCGCCTTCAGTGCAAAGCTTGCCCATGATTGTAGGCGGGCACAATGAGACGGAGACTTTTCAACAGAAGGGGAGCACTTTCAGGAGTCCCGTGTCGTGCCCACGATGAAGCCTCTGGGGCACTCTCCTTGTCTAGGGATGCTTCCCATCTAAGGGAACTTGAGAATTAACGATTTGGCTCAAGAATGCTGCCATGAACTCAAAACGGCAACAAATTATGCTTCACCAGCACCTTTTCTAAAACAGTTCAGGACCAATTTGGAAATGGTAACTCTATTTTTCATGATAATGGCGCACCTTGTCATAAAAAAAGGCAATGACAAAGTTCTTGGCTGAGAATAACAGAATATTGCGACCTCGACCCGGGAATTTGCCTGTTTTGAACCCAATAGAGAATTTGTGGGCGATAATGATCAAATTGGCGGTTAACAAAGAGAAGCCAACCAATTGCGAGCAGTTGCGGTTACTTATTGAGCAAATATTCCACGCGCTCATTATATCAAAGCTGTTGTACCCACCTCTACCTATCAAGACAACTCTCAAAAGGCAATTGAGATATCTCCCCAAAGAGTACAAAACAAAATAACGTTAGGAGGAGAAAAAGAAGGAGACAAAGGGATCTACACAAGGAGCTCCAATTGTCCCCGATTAACATTGAGCTTCAATCAAGAACCCGCAAAATTTGGGAGAAAATCGAAGGACACATGACGGATGAACTCAAACAAAGACACGTTGATATTCCGTTGGAAGACAGATACATAAGTAGATGAAACTTCACCAGCAGACTGAAAGACAAGAAGAACCTATATATACATAACACCACGCCGATGAGACTACGAAAAACAATCCACATCACAAAGAAACCAACAATAAAAACACGAAAAAGAAAACAAAAGACAGTCAACAAAAGAAACACATATTACACCTACAAAGGCTTGAATGCCACGAAGAAACTACGCGAAAAAGAACAAATAAACAAACAAGTATTACAAACACGAACCAAAAGTAACAAATATAACAAGAAATACAGAATACGTAAAGCTTGCAAAATGATGAGTAAGACTGAGAAAAACACCGAACTCAGAAAATAATCCTGAGATACCCTTTTAACAGGGATTTTGAAAAAAAAGCCATTGAGAAGAACACAGACCTCAAATAAAAATATCCTGCGATGCCGTCTCACCAGGGACCTTTAACTCCATCTATTTTCCTATATTTCCATTTTTTCTCTCTCCATCTCCAACTTCATTATGTATAATTTCCAATGGCCACTCTGCCAGAGACTGCTCAGTTAGAATTGTGAAACTACGCTAACTCAAAAGAAACTTAACTGCCTATCATCTAGCTTCGTTCCAATTATGTCATTCTCTGTGATAGACATAATCGAGACGCCAAGGAAAGCAGGTTTGAGGATTAACCCACTGTGAAACTCGGCGTCAGAGGCACCCGGATAAGGGGCAGGACTGCAACTTCCCGGGAGCACCCCCCCATCTACTCCGGGAGGCCAACCAGGACAATCGAGGGAAGCAGCACCCGTCTCTATGTAAGCCAGGAAGTAGTTCTGGTACCCGAATCCTCGAGGGGCGGCAGCCCGTTTAGCGATGGCGATTCCGCGCTAACCAACAAAAAGTCCGCCACACATCATCCTCAAGAGCCCTTCCCCCCCCGGGTTCCCCCATTATTTTTCATCCTTCCCATTTGGCATTTCACGTTCATGGATGCATAGTTTGGACGATGAGGGAGCAATCCTAACCTCAAGTGCAAAAGGAATACCGCTCGAAGAAAGGGAGCACAACGAACCATTACCTCTCGAAGCAAGACAACTAAGACCAACGAATAGAGAGAACAAGAAGACCAGTGCCCCGAGGGGTCACTCTCTTGAAGAGATGCACACAACCAGGATCCCCCTGCGTGCTATAAACGGAAAACCAAGCCCAGCAGGGAAAAGGTTTTCGAGGTTGTGTACGGAAAACTAAGCATCGCGAAAGTAAAACTGCTGGGTGTGGCCTCAGGATATGTCGCTATCTGCGAAAAGGAGAAATACATTGAGGCCATCAACAAAGAAGAGGCAGCTGAGGTCCTCCATGGAATCGGACTACAGCCCGCCATACCACCACAGGAGCGTGGTATGCCGTCGTCTTAACTCATAGATCGGGCATCACACAAAAGAAGAAATCAAGGAGGAAATTCAATTTTAACAAACCTGGACCAAGGTAGTCGAAGTAATCAAGTTCAAAATCGGAAGGGAGAACAGCGACTACTCGCACGTTTTTAAGGTAGTCTCCACTGAAACTACAATGGCCCAAAAGGCCAAAGAGCATGGGCCCCTCATGTTCAACGCCAAAGTTAGCGGAGAACAAATCGAAAGAGAGGAGTTCACTCCAGCCTAGTTTTTCTTCCGATGCTATCGGATGGAGCAACATGCGACTAAGATCTTGGAAACGTGCTCTAAATGCAGTGAGAAGGGGCATCACTGGAAGCAATACAGAAACACATACGAAAAATACATCAACTGCGGACAAGGACATAGATGAATGACCATGGCTTGTCCAGTCAAGAAAGAGGTGATGAAAAAGAAGCAACAAGAAAAAGACAAGAAAGACAAGAAAGACACGGAGGTAGGTCCAATGTCATATATGCCAAAGCAGTGAAGCGGCACTCACCGAAGTAGACGCAAATAAAACCTACCTCAACATCCAAAATGAGAACTCGACTAAAATTCTGACTTGCCGACTCCACGCGCACGTCATGTATCTCACGCGAACGGGAACATTCGTAAAAGAGCTAAACCAAATGCTCGCGAAAAAGGGAATGGATCAAATGTGGTTCCCAGACAACCAACCCTTCCGGAGATGTCATGCAATTGCAGATAGTACCAACAAGAAAGTACCAAAAAATACAACTCAAAAACAGGAAACAAAACCAAGATAGAGAAGACAAAAGAAGCAGTAGAAGTGAAAGCTCCTGCACGAAAACAAAAGCGGGAGGACAACGGAGAGAATAAAAGGGCAGGGTCGGCTACAACTGATTCCTCGGATTCCTCAGACTCATCGGACTCAGAAGCCGCTCTTCAAATCAAGAAATCAACCATGGGGGAAGAAAGGCAACAACAAATGCTGGGTGCAGAAAAAAATCAACCTCTCCATCTACGCGTGCGAGCAGTTTCTCTTCCCCGAGGATATGCATCCCAGAAAAATCTTCCAAGGCATTAAGACAAAAATCTTTAAGTGGGAATTGGACGTTAAAATCGACGCGGAAGTAGTAGAAGAAGTCTTGCTCCGCCAAAACGTTGTTCTACACGATTACACGTGTAAGCAGGTTTCCAACGCCAAATTCAGGAAGAGAAACGGGAAGAAGAGAAACGCTAAGAGGTATCATGAAAGAAATAAGCAACATAATGAGGATTCTGACACTCAACATTGACGGATGGAAGGGGAAAGCAACGGTATATGGAAACATATTCTGGGTGCTTGATCCCGATATCATACTCATAAAAGAGCACGGTGCTGACACAACATCTGGTAAAATTAAAATACAGGGATACAAAGTAGGCATGAAGAATCATTCACAGGAAAGGTTTGATGGTGCTATGATAGCTGTCAAGGGGAATATCTTGTTCAGGCGCCTTTTAGGGCTGGACGAGTCCTTTGTGGCGGTTGAACTCCACACATTGGTAGGAAGCCTCGTGATAGCCGTAGCTTATCAACCCCCTGGTCGAGCCTACCTGCCTATAAACAACTTCTACACGCTGTTTGGGCATCGCAGAATGGCATTCCTAGGGGGAGACCTCAATGCCAGATGCCGTGCGGCGGACTATGGTAGAAACAACGCAAGAGGCCGAAACTTAGAATTGATTGTGAGAAGAAAAAACTTCAAGAGAATAAGGCCGAATTTTCCGACTTACATCACTTCCACATCACTTCAACTACCATAGCGAGCCTGGCCCAGCAGTCCCCAGTGATTACATAGCGATCATTACCACCATCTTACTCACGCCGATCCAGTTACCAGTCACTCTTCCCCAAAACTATGCCTCGGCCAACTGGGAACGTTACAAGAGACGACTCAGTCAATACGCCTCAGTTGACCTAAGTAATGCAACCTTTGA
The DNA here is from genome assembly GCA_963969495.1 of Ceratothoa steindachneri. Taxonomy (NCBI): domain Eukaryota; kingdom Metazoa; phylum Arthropoda; class Malacostraca; order Isopoda; family Cymothoidae; genus Ceratothoa; species Ceratothoa steindachneri. The sequence continues at coordinate 45,170,332 of OZ018328.1, read as the reverse complement.
AGAAATAGACGAAGAGCTAGAGAGGATAACTCCGTCTATTCTATAAGCATACCACGAGTGTGTACCCAAGATAGAGTAGAAAACCCCTCCTCAACCCAGATGGACAGAGGAGATGAAGGAGATCACTTGTATAGACAGGGAAGTGTATGAAGAGATAAGACGGGCAAGTCCAACCCGGGAGAGAAGCCCGCTACTACGGTGCCTAAACGCCGAGCTAAAAGAGGCTACCAATTTCCAACAGGAGTAAATTTGGAACAACCTAATAGCCAGGGTCGATTGCGAATTGAACCCGGCTAAATCTTGCATCAAATCAGAAAGTTAAAAGGACTAACAGGAAAAGTGGAGGCTCGAATTAAAGAGAACATGGATTGTATAGAGGATCCGGTGGTCCTGGATGAAAGATTTAGAACTTACTGGAAAAAAATCTTCACCATTACTTCAGAAGACAATAAAGAGTTCGACCAGGCCACCCCATAACACCTGAGGAGGTCATGGCTACTATTAAGTCCTTTGAACAAAAGGCACCAGGCTAGACGGTCATTACTAAATGCGACTTGGTAAATGCCCCACAGCAGATCATTCAGGGAATCACAAACATCTTCAATGCTTCCATAAATACGGTTACTTCCCAGACGGTTTAAAGTTTGATAAAATAATCTTTATACCTAAGGAAGGTAACCCCCCTGATTAATTGGTCAATTACAGGCCAAAATCTACGAGAAGCTCCTGGTAGACCAGCTTTAAGACCAATTATCCGAGCTAGGAGCTCAAAACCCTCAGCAGTACGTGTTCCGCAGGAGGCGGGGAACGGAATCCGCCCTCATCATCCAACAGAAAAACTCGGGTGCTGCAAAGCTGAGCGGAAGTACGTAGACGCGGTGCTGCGAGATGTACAAAAGGACTTCGAAACGGTTTAGCTGAGCAGTCTACAATTCGAGATGTTGAACCTTCGGCTGATAACAATCCTGGAAAGGGTCCTCTGTGATTATATCATGGAGAGGAGAGCCCAAATCTCGATCGATGGCTACACAGGACCCGAGTTTGAACTTGAGGCGGGAGTTCCACAAGGCAGCAGTTTGATTCCGTTACTATACCTCGTGTACACAATATACCTCCCTACTCCAGTGCGAGACGATATGATGTATCTGCAGTTCGCAGAGGACATCACACAAATCGTCTCAAGTCCTTTCAGGAACGCTAGGAATTCAAACAAGGAAGACAGCTGCCGAGGTCGAAAGCATCAACAGATTTAAAAAAAGATGGAAAATTAAGACGAACCGCCAGAAATTCCAAATAATTCCAATGAACTGCCGGAAAGTGGACGACGTCATCGTCGACGATGAACATTACCCATACTCTAATGAGAGAAAAGTCCTGGGCTTACGACTTATTAAAACTGCATATAAGACCCACATAAACTACAGTGTCTCCCTAGCCTAAAGTATAGCTAAAGAAACTTTACAGGTTCCAAAGCCTCAATGTGCCGAATAAAAAGAAACTGTAGACTGCTTTGGTCCGCTACCTCCTAGTGTACCCGGCGGTGGCCACGCAGATAGCCAGCTGTATCTCTCACAGGACAATGCAGAAGGTACAGAACAAAGCCATACTGCTTATTACTGGCGCGAGAAGAAGGATCGAACGCATTAGGCAAACAGTCCTGCACAAAAGAGCAGGACTGAAGCCGATTAATATGGGGATCCAGAGGCTAGGGAGAAGGACATGGGGAAAAGTAGAGGAAGAAATACACCCGACAATCGACAATAATGTCACCATACCACAACAAAGGTAACGCACAGACGAAAGAACATCACTATTCCCCAGCGGAAGAAACTGTGCAAGAGAAGACAATATATACTTAACAATGCGAGGAACAAACGACAAAGTCAAGATATTAAAACCAAATAAGGAAAACAATAACAACTAAAAGAGGCGAAGTGCCCAAGTTCAAAAGAAACTAAACCAAAAATAAATAAATAAAAAAGAGAACGTGGAAATAAACAGCAAAAGAGAAATAGAGTAAATAAAAATAGGCGAAGTGTTCAAGTTAAAATGAAACTAAAACAAAAATAAGAGAAAGAAAAATAAACAACAAAAGATCAAAAACATAAATAACAAGAGGGAAAGTCCGTCCAATGTTCTGCGGCGTTTTGCGATAAGATGATAAATGGTTCTCACATTGATAGTTTTCCATGGTTCAAATCACCTACAAGTGCCTTTGAAGGGCTAAATTAGGTGTCTGCCACTAGATAGCACCACCCAGCGCCAAATCTGATAGCAGATTTGAAATCTCCAGGGTGAATAAACCTATGTCCCATGGTCATATGGGTAATTTCATAGCTCTAAATGGCTAAATGAGGTTTCTGTCACTAGATGGCGCCACCCAGCGCCAGATCCCATGGCAGATTTGAAATCTCCAAGGTGAATAACCCTATGTCCCATGGTCATATGGGTCATTTTATGGCTCTAAATGGCTAAATGAGGTTCCTGTCACTAGATGGCGCTACCCAGCGCCAAATCCGATAGCAGATTTGAAATCTCCAGGGTGAATAAACCTATGTCCCATGGTCATATGGGTCATTTCATAGCTCTAAATGGCTAAATGAGGTTTCTGTCACTAGATGGCGCCACCCAGCGCCAAATCCCATGGCAGATTTGAAATCTCCAGGGTGAATAACCCTATGTCCCATGGTCATATGGGTCATTTTATGGCTCTAAATGGCTGAATGAGGTTCCCGTCACTAGATGGCGCCACCCAGCGCCAAATCCGATAGCAGATTTGAAATCTCCAGGGTGAATAAACCTATGTCCCATGGTCATATGGGTCATTTCATAGCTCTAAATGGCTAAATGAGGTTTCTGTCACTAGATGGCGCCACCCAGCGCCAAATCCCATGGCAGATTTGAAATCTCCAAGGTGAATAACCCTATGTCCCATGGTCATATGGGTCATTTTATGGATCTAAATGGCTAAATGAGGTTCCTGTCACTAGATGGCGCCACCCAGCGCCAAATCCGATAGCAGATTTGAAATCTCCAGGGTGAATAACCCAATGTCCCATGGTCATATGGGTCATTTCATGGCTCTGAAAGTACAATTGAACTTTACTCCTTTTGAAAAAGAAGCGACGCCTTGACCTGGTGCTTCGCCGCAGGTAAAAGGAGGCGAAATACCCAAGTTAAAATAAAACTAAAAAACTAAAATAAGAGAAAGAAAAATAAACAACAAAAAATATGAAGCTTAAATAAAAAGAGGCGAAGTTCCCAACGATAATATTATAAAAAAAAAAACAACTATTGAATGAAAACCAGTTAGCAAAATATATGGCTTGAAAGCCACAACGGAGGAACCAGACATAAGAGTTAAATCAAAAATATAAACTTAAGGAAGAACTTGACCGCCCTGGACGGTCACCACAAATCTCGATGGAAGAAAAAACACACAAAAAACTAGAAAGAGAGAAACGCTAGAGATGACCTCTCGACATCAAGGCAACCTACAAAACTACTTCCCTCTTATCGAATTGACTATGCCAAAAATGAATTGAAGCAGTTCTGAAGAACAAGGGACATCATTTTAAATATTGGTTGTGCGCTTTAATTGACTGTTCTTATTAATTAAATAGTGTTTGTGGTCTAATTTTTTTTTGTATATTTCACTTCAAATTATGACACAAACATACTAAAACAAAATGAAACGTTCGATTACTTCTAGTGATTTTCTTATATGAAAAAATATACTAGTCTCAAAAGTTTGGGCCATGATTGTAGACTAGATTATGCCCTTAGTAAGATTCAATCCTTAGCTAAATTGCGATCTTATAATTTTGAAGTGGAGTTTATATGTGGGTCTAGTTTAGTTCTTTTTCCAATCTTTCATCGTTTCTTCTGAGTCTAACTTCTCACATCTATCGTTCTACGTTTATCTTCAGCTTTTTTTTTTTTTTTATTGTGTCTAGGTTTCACTTTGTTAAAACAGACAAAACCCACTCAGTAAATATGTACTTACCACTTAATCATAGAAGAATATTGGCAGAGGCGGATAAATATTAAGGGTAATCGCCCAGAGGCATGGATTGGGGGGGATTGGGGGGGATTGGGGGACGAGCACTCAGGAGCGAGGGCGGCCGCTATCCTCTCCTTGACAGTGTCTCAAGTATCTCACCGATGCGAACCCAATCTCGTGGGGAAGAGCTAATGTCACTTGAAAGCTTCCAGCAACACTATTTCCAAGCCTTAGCGTCGCTTTACTTTCAAACTGCATTGTTTGCCTAAAGCGAGACTTGGAAACTCGCAGTCTGTAGGCTAATAACTGATAATAATCAGCCTTAAATGAATCGCCGTATAGCTTTATTTTCATAGTCATATAGAAGCAAAAGAAATGGTAATGCATATTTTCTGACTTAATTATTAAATATATTAAATTTTTGTTTCGTTTACGATATATAGAAAAATTAATGAAGGAAGGATGAGAAGCTGAAAGGGGATTTCGCCCAGGGCACCATGAAGGCTAGGACCGCCAATGAATATTGGTTGCCGAGAGTGAACTCAGCTTTCCCTGCCATCCAGCAACTCAATTATTCTCATTTGCTGATTTCTTATTCCGTTCTACTATCAAGGGTCAATAGTTGTCGTAAGGAAACGTATTATTGTGCTTCCTTTAAAATTTGATCATCAATTCTATATAATTGCTCTATTTTAAGAAAAAATATAGTTTATTAAGAGAGGTCGGATAAGAGAAACCATGTGGTAGAAAGTTCTTAACTAACGTTTCGCTCTTCTGGTGCTTCCTCAGACTAACAAGGAAGCACCAGAGAAGTGAAAGAAGAACTTTATACGACATCTAGTTCTCCTATGCACCCTCTCCATTTGTCGTCAAAGATATTGATCAATAGTTTATTAAGAGCATTTTCGTGTTGTCAAGAAACTCATCAATAGTTCTATAAGTGCATTTTCGTGTGGGATTTTTTCCCCCTAGCTGTGTACAACTGGTTTGCGATAATTTTCTCATTAATGTCTGTAATCTTACTCGAGAAAAATAATATGATAGTGTCAGAAAAGCGAAGGGGTTAAATATATATATATATATATATATATATATATATATATATATATATATATATATATATATATATATATATATTCTTATTCCCATCTGTGTCCAGTTGAGAGCCCTGAAAAATATCTTCTGCTACTACTGTATATAATTTTTGAGAGTTAGATTCACCTTGTCCCATCCTTAATTAATTAGTTTTTGATAGACTACAAGTGACATCTGAGAAACATGATATTTATTAATCCGCTACCAAAATTGCTCCATACCATTTAGGTGTCGCTGGTACTGTAATTACAGATGAAATTTGCATATCCTGGAGATTATTGCAATTGGGCGTTTTATCTTACTCATATAGTTATGACTTTAAGTATTTAGTATGTTGCTAATTGGATTATAGTACTTTAAATCCAACATGTCACCCTTTTTAAAATGAAAAACATCTGAAGAGTTGAACTATGTCAATACTATCTTATTTGCCTGTAAATATTTTGCAAACAAAGGGCAAATAATTTCGGCAGGATATTTCTCGCCAATCTCCCCTACTCTTACAAGGTTAGTGGTTATGCTTCTCCAGGAGCTTAGCTGTTCTACTTGCTGTTAAGGACGTGCAAAATTTGCCTTTCTTGAGTTGTGTGTACGTGTGCGTTGAATTCGTCCTCATTTACTGTGAAGCTTAATCTTGATTAATGTGGTATATGTGGTCATTTTGATCATCAAGTTCTTGAGATATTTCTTTGACTCTTTCGATCCTCTTCTCATTGTTTTGATTATTCTTTATTTGCCTTTCACTGATGGTATTTGTCGGCTACCAGTTGTTGAGTGCTGTTTGTTCTATCTTAATGGCTCGTGGTTTTCAATTATATTTTTCACTCTATTTCTCATGTTATGTGATCCTAATTGTTTATTTTCTTAATACGTTTGTTGAATATAATTTCCATCTTTTAATGTTGTAAACAAATTTTCCCGCATATGGTATGATTGATAATAAATAAAGTAAATATTGTGATTCGCTCTAATAATAGATCGCTTCTAATGCCAATGGCCCATTGACCAATGTAGCTCTAATCTCCGAAGTCCAATGCTTAATTCAATTTAACTTAACCATACCTTTGATGTCACTAGAATGGAAATTGAGATCAAGTTCAACTTTTTGTGGATCAAGGAACTTACTTCTAGTAGCCTTTTACCCCTGGTTAGAACGAAAAAAAACATTTTATGATCTCCTAGGGATTGAACTCACTAACTAGTTAATAAAATACCACTTGTTGATTTTATATATTTTAGGAAATACCAGTGGTAAATATGTAAAAGATAGGATAAAGGCGTGAAGCGTTACTAGGTTGTCGTAAGAAACCATACTCCACGTGAGTTGAGGTTCAGGAGAGTACCCTCTATGGATAAGTAGAGACAGAAGATCATCAGAAAGAAACATTATTTTATAATAAATTCCGACGTCTAGTCCTACTATCATATTACCTCGTCAATTCTAAATGATGGAACACAATTCAAATCTCTCCAGGTTCAGAATTCATACCAAAGATCGCTGGACGGCGGTAGTAATTGGCGGTCTCAAACGGGTGTGGAGGAAGAAAATTTAAACCCTACAAAAGAAAAGAAGAAAATGTCTACCGTGGTCCATCAAAGTCCTCCTTGTCACGTCCACTCCCTCTCCCGAGCAGATATATCTTCATGTATACAATATACTATACACCATTTTACATCCATTCATGATAAATAAGTTAAATTAATTTAAACCATCCCAATATTACCCTAATATTTGCCCAATCTAGTTTTAAAGCAAACAAAGATGTACTATTAACAATCGCTACTGTATGTCATTCAATGAAATGCATCTACATTTCCAATAAAAAAAGAGTATTTCTTTATCTAAACTGGTTACTAGGAATAACGATTTTCTATTTCAAAAACGCATCACGAGCGATGTCATTTAGGCCTATAAATATTTTAAATCAGGTCGTGCCTAAGCACCCCTTAGCTCAAAATTTATATAATCTGGTAATAATCTTTTAATTTTACAACTTACATTTCTATTTATAACACCATGTAACAATGATTTATCTTAATTTCTTTTTTAATCTCATTTGACGCACTGATTTAGATTTAAGCTATAGTTTTTGTGTACCTTCGACGGTTGCAATGATATTTTAACAATCCATACTTGATAACATATTGTAAATGGGGTGACATCGTGTTTATATTTTTTCCGAAGTGTCAAAAGTCAGAGGAAAGCAGTATGTAAAGGTGGTGATGAGCCACCATATCATGACGTCATGGAAATTCACCGTCGGTATTAGTTGTGTTCTGCCATCTCATGGGTGCGTGCAAATAACTGCTAGGCTGCTCATGGCAATGCGGCGAGAATTATCGGAGTTCAAACAGGGCCTGCTAGGGGGTGCAAGACGGATAGGACATTCCATTTCTAAAAATGTGCGCACATTCAACATCCCTCGAACTACGATGTAACGTGTGTACCGAGAATACCTGATGGAAGTCATTAGCGCCCACCATGGGCAGCGCAGTGGCCGACCATCGTCATCTGGCTAGAATTGAGCATGGTAACAGACAGAAAAACTGCATCAAAGCACATCTGTATTCAATGTAGAAAGGACTACACGCAAATTCATCAGATCAGTTCAGCTTCTTTCTCCTTTTTACGGGATATGGGAGCAGAAGACCCACTAGAGGGCCGCTGTTAATACCACTGTACTCGACACAGCGCCGCACCTGGGTTCGTGGCGTCATTAATTGGATACTGGAGGGCTGGGAACACGTGACGGGGTCATATGAGTGACGATTTTAGGTGTTTCGGGCTTATGATAGAGTTCGGATGTGGTGTAAACTTCATTGAGGTCATAGGACCGAGTTGTCAACGAGGCACCGTACAGGCTGGTGGTGGTTTCATACTGGTGTTGGGTGTGTTCACATGGGATGGGTTCGCTATTCTATTTAAACACGCCAGTGAGTGGTGAGTACTACGCTGCAGTGTTTGATAACCATTTGCATCCATCCATGGACTTCATGTACCCCAACAACGATTGGAATATTCCAACCGGATAATGCACCATGCCATTGGGCACAAACAACCCAGAATCGGTTCGAGAGTATCCATGAGAGTTCCGATGAATGATGTGGCCACCACATTCCCTCAATATGGTCTCAACTAAGAATTTATATGACGTGGTGGGCAGGTCAAGTTGCACACAAGATTCAGCCCTTCCAAATATCAGGGAACCTTAAACAGCTATCACAACGGCATGACTCAACCTCTCACTCTAAAGGTCTTCCGTCCACTTTGGAAATCGATGCCACGTCGAGTTGCTGCACTTCGCCTGGCTAAAAGGGATCCTACACAATACTAGGTACCTATCCTATGACATTTGTCACTCGAGCATATATGCTATTAACATTTTCCATAATTCCAGACTGTGTTGTATAAATCAAATGATTGCTAGAAATTAAATGGTGTATTGGCTCTTTTGGAAAATCTTAGGGGGACCAAGATAAGTCTTGAAGCCCCATGTAAATATGCGCAAGCTGCGGTGCATCACTTGAAGTGTGGCTCAGAGGAACACACAAGTCAACGCACTACTAGGTATATATGTGTACAGAAAAGAAGGGGTTGTTAATTCTTTCCCTAAGCATACCATCATCAAATAGTACCACACAGCGAAGGCCTTCCAAATCACCCTATGTTCATGTTCTACTCATCATAGCGATTCACAAACCTATTCTAATCTTTAGTTATATTTTTTAATCAAGTTAACAGTGACGTTCTATCTTTAAGAAGGAAAAATGTGTTGCTCTTTCACCCGAGTAGTTCTCGAACGAAATATCTGAGGCAGGTATTACACAGAAACTGCTAAGGAAGATCTGCACTTTTTCTAGTCACGTGAAGTTATTCGTATTAGTTGATGTTTATCATTGGCTAAATCAAAAACCTTAAATGCTAATTCCCAGACTCCATGGGTGAAAGTTCTTTAGTCTTTAGGAATGATTATCCAATATCCATGAAACAGGAAACGGCATGAAGACTTTGCTAAATTCTAAGATGTGGAATAGTCAGTCTGTTACAACGATGAAATTAAAGGCTAATTTGTAGTATTTTTACTAGTGTTTAGAAGCGTTTCGTTTACACAATGAAAACCATCATCATATGCACCAGTTTTTAAATTTTGCTCAAATGAACGACATTTTTAATGAATACGACGAGAATAAAGTAGTGAACATAATTTATCTAGACTTCCTAAAGGCCTTCGATGGAGTTCCTCACAAACATTCAACAACTAAATTAAAAGCGTGTGGAGTTCAAGGCGACATAGCGAGGTGGATAGTAAACTGGTTGAGCAATCGTAAAAAACGCGTTGTAATAAATGCAAAATCTTTTAGTTGGACTGACGTCACTAGCAGAGTACCTCAGGAGTCAGTTCTAGGACCAGTTCTATTTCTAGTAGATATTAATGACCTATGAAGACGAAGGCCTTTCATGCATAATATCGAGGTTTGCTGATGGCAATAAAATTGCGAAATCCTCTAGAATGTGCTGCGTGAGAAAGGTCTGTCTGGACCTATTATTTTTCTATATTAATATTACATTTAATCTAAGCAAAAATAGAGTAAACAGAACAATTGATTACACGCCTTATGGCGTTTCAACGGATGCAATATTTGAAATCAGCTCATTGATTTGGTAATAAACAAAAAAAAAAGTAAAAATAATTTAAATTCTGTGCATAATGTCATTCTTGCCTTTTTCGTTTTCTTGACCCTTTAGGGAACTTTTAGGGTCAGTTTTTACCACCATTCCTAAATCTCTTCCATTCTCAGTAGAATTGAATAAAAACACTTTAATGGCAACCCCTCCATTTTTTTCGAGCATCATACATTAATTTGTATTTTACATAAATGAACCTCATCTGCCCATTGGATGCCGAGAACATCAGTCCATCCAAGTTCCTCTGCATTTGCTGATATCCCGCTCTACCTTTCAAATCAGCATCTAAATCATGCACATGTAGAGAACACACAAAATAATGTACACCAAGATTAGTTTTGTTCGCAAATAGGACTCTCCGTTTCTGCATGCTAACTTTCATTTGAGTGTAAAAGTTTAGATAAACAATATAAATGCTACAAAGAAGCTCAGACTCGTTAAGTACTTTTAAATTTATATTTTTGCATTTAATAAAAATTGCGTTCATACACCCTTAAACATATATATATTTTGAAAATAGTCCACCTAAATAGACGGAGGTCGTCGAAACTACAGGTTTTAAGTGAATATCTATTTTGGATATAGTCCACTCACTATTTGGCCAGCAGTCATCATAATGACAAGGTTTTGTATGAGTCGATGGTTAAGTTCTTGCAACATGCAAGCTCTAAGCTTAGCTACCATTCTAACTACTGGAGCACCTGCACTATGGTAATTTAAATCTACCCAAAATGGGAGCGGTAGATTGTCAAAATCCAACCAGCTCGAATAAATTAAAGTAAAGTAGCTAAAGTTTGTATAATTTATGAAGATTTAATATTATTACATATTTTTCTAGACTAGTTTTTATTTTTAAGGACTTAGTACTGAATCTGTGAATAATAGTACCTCTTGATTTTCCCTGCTACATTAGTTTACTAAAAGAAAGATAGATTTGTATAGAAGAATTCAGCTATATATGAATAAAATAAATGCACTTGGAAGTGAAGTTAATGCATGCAAATTAATTATTTATAGCTAACGTAAACTTAGTTAAAGAAATTAATATATTTTTTATGAAAACAAACATAGCGAAGGTTCGTTTTTGGACAGTTGTTTTTCTTCAAATATAAAACTCACCGCAATTGTGATCTAATGACTTATGGAATTATTTATAAATAGATCCATGCGGAATTAGTACATCAATTCATTTCGTTATGCGTTGATTCTAATAAATCATATGGCGCTATATTTAAATTTTGTACATATGGAATTTGTCTCACACACAGTAGAGGAATTGGTTATGAAATATATTTGTAATTATTAGTTGCACCAATCTGATGCGAATGTCTTTCAGGAGTTGGTGTACAAATAATTGATAGCTAAAATCAGTGAAGATTCCAACCAATTCGCATGAAAATAAAAGCGCCCATTTTTCTGCATCCCGTTCAGACGACGATGGGCGCCCAGAATCCCTTTATCCTAATGAAATAGTTTTACCCAATGATGGATAAAATATCAGCGACGAAATACCTACAGTTCCAAACGCTGCGACTGAAGATGAACAACCAATTAGTTATGCATGCCTAGGTAGGAAGGTAACATGCTAAAAATCCGTCTTATTATTCTTAGATTCATATTTTATTTCCTGCTCATAAGCTTCGCTGTCTTAGGAGAAGTCATATGGGCTCACACAAAGCAATATACACAATAATAAGTTTTACACGCAATTAGGAGTATCCGTTCCTGCGTGCGAAGGTTCATTGGAGTTTTAAAAGTTTAGCAAAACAAACTAAAATATACAAAAATTTCATAATCTCTGAGTACTTTTGAAATTTATGTTTCCATTTAATAATAAAATTAGGTTCACACACCTTTAAGTAATTAAATTTCACTTAGGAATAAACCACTTAAATGGACAGGAGTGAGTCGAAACGATAGGTCTTGAGCGTATATACTTTTTTTGAAATAATCCACCATTTGGACGACAGTCGTCATAATGACTAGGGTTTTGTATGGCTCATGCAGTTATTGAGTTCTATATAGCACCATGCAGCTCTAAGCTTAGATACAATCCTAACTACTAGACCACCTGTACCACGATGCATTAGATCTTCCAAAAATGAGAGCGATGGAACCAACTCGAATAAAATAAAGTAAAGTAACTAATAAACATAAAAATACTAATGTATGGCCATCGTTCATTTGGGAAAGGTAGGTAAATAGCAATTAGGTCTTAACTTTGTATGAAAAAAATATATTACGGTTTATTTTAGATTAGTTTCTATTTTTAAGTACTAACTAATGTATCTGTGAATAATAGTACCTCTTAATTTTACCCGCGACATTAGATTACTGAAAGAAAGATAAATTTGTATATAATTATTCAGTTATGTATGAATAAAATAAATACACTTGGAAGTGATGTTATTGTAAGCAAGTTAATCATTAATAGCTAACGGAGACTTAGTTAGAGAAATAAATTTGTTTTGGTGAAGAATAGCATGGCACCGATGCGTTTTATGGAGTCGTTTTTCGTCAAATATAAAACACAACAATTGGGATCCAATGACTTGCATGGAATTATTTATAAATAGATCCATGAGGAATTATTACATCAATTCATTTCGTTATTGGTTGATTCTAATTAATCATCCGATGTTATTTTTAAGTTTTAACGCTTGGTTATGGAAATTTTTCCAAAAATGGAAGTTATACACAGCGAGATGAATTGGTAATGAAATATAGTTGCCCTACTTAATTACACCAGTCTAATGAGAATGTTTGGCTAGATTGGGTGTACAAATAATGGTAATTGAAGAATAAAAAAATAACGTTAATGTGTTGTTTCATTAAATTATAAAAAAATGGATCAGATTGATTCAAGCTGATTTCTGTGAATTTAAAAGATATTTTTTATTATATATTATTTATATATTATCTTAAGACAATTTCCACGTCATCACAACTCTGTCAAAATAAACTCTGAATAATTGGAGAACTGCAATAATTTTTAGCCCTTGAAGAAGTTGCCAGTATTGTATCTGCTGTACCGGATAACTCTGCCTTGGATCAACCACATTTGGACTTTACCCACAAAACACAGATAACAAAGTAATTGTGGCCCTAAAACATATTCTTGAAGAACACCACTAATGATAGGCCTCGAACAGAAATAGAACCTTAGCAAATGCTACTTCGCCCCCCCCCCTCTCTCTCTCTCTCTCTCTCTCTCTCTCTCTCTATATATATATATATATATATATATATATATATATATATATATATATATATATATATATATATATGAATGGTCTTTTGCAGTCTCCTTCTTTTCTTATGTTCTTATATATATATATATATATATATATATATATATATATATATATATATATATATATATATATATATATATATATATATATATATATATATATATATAAATATATATATATATATATATATATAAGAACATAAGAAAAGAAGGAGACTGCAAAAGACCATTCATATATTAAGAAAAATTATTGCAGTGACGCCGTTAATTATACGGTTAAAGGCTAGTTTTGGCTAACACACTCTTCCTCAAACCCTCGAAAGGAGCTCTTCTCACAGACACGAGAAGGTAACACTTAAAATAAGCGTTCTCTCAGATAGTCAAAAAACTATCTTTCGATCGGCCTTTTCAAGTGTCACCCCTGCTTGTCGAAGAGAATGGAAAATTTATTATTCCCCATTTTCGCTACGCCTTATAAATTAAGAAACGCTTATTTTAAGTGCTAACTTCTCGTGTCTGTGAGAAGAGCTCCTTCCGAGGGTTTTGAGGAAGACTATGTTTGCCAAAAAATAACAAATTCAGCCAGATTTATGCGACAAAGTCATCGAAAATTTGCTGGCTGGTGTTCGTTATGTTGACTTTGAGGACATCAACTGTTTTTGTATTATTCGCATAGACCTGCGATTTAAGGTAGCCCCCCAAAAAGTAGTCTAATGGCGTTAAATCGCATGAACTTGGTGGCCAGTTGACGTCGCCGCCGCGCGAGATGACCCTGCCCTGAAATCGCTGGTGCAAAATGTCTATCGTGGCGTGCGCAGTGTGGCACGTAGCGTCGTCCTGTTGGAACCACATGCCGTCAGTATCCATATCAGACATATAATCCAGTTGAGGCCACAAGAACTTGCTTATCATCGATCTGTAGGTCTCGCCGTTGACGGTTATGGCAATCCCATCTTCGTTCTCAAAAAAATAGGGACCGATGATTTCGTTGGACGAAAATCCTCACCAAACAGTGACTTTGTTGGGATGTAATTGGTGCTGGTGTATCTCATGTGGATTGTTTTCGTCCCAATTCAAACAATTTTGCTTGGTCACAAATCCATTCATCCAAAAATGGGCCTCGTCGCTGAAGATGATTTTTTTGGGGGAATTTGGGGCAACTTCCAACTGCTCTAGAGCCCAATCAGCGAACACACGGCGTTGTCTATGATCGTTTACCTTAAGTTCCTGGATAAGTTGGATTTTGTACGGGTGCAGACCCAAGTCCCTACGCATACTTCGCCAAACTGAAGTCGCAGAAAGGCCAAGTTCTTGTGAACGACGAGAAATCGACTGGCTCGGATTTTCTCGTACACTCTCATTTACGGCAGCAATGTTTTCAGCACACCTAGCGTTTCGGCGACCTATGAGTGTTGATCGACCCTTTTGCCTCGAATTTGAATACCAAGCGTCGAACAGTGGACTCGGCAGGACGATTGTGGCGAGGATAGAAATCACGTAACGCGCGGAACGTTTGTCGAACGGAGCACTGATTTTGATAATAACATTTGATGATTTGTACACGCTGTTCATCGCTATAACCTTCCATCATGACTTGCCAAGTACTACTTAACAGTTCACAGTGAGGTTGCCAGATGTCGCTTTAACAACATGGCCGGCCACTATCGCCTAACAAAGCTCGAGCGTCCTTGTTGAAAGACCCTTTATATATATATATATATATATATATATAATTAAAAGAACTCAATGGCGAGTTATGGTATATGATAGTGAAACCACTGTATAGGAGACAAAAGTTTAATTCACGAGACTAGTTTCAGTATGTAGTTTATCATACCCTCTTCAATAGTATACTGAGAATGCAATTGTTACAAAAGTCTATAAATAGCCTACCGATCAGAAAAAAAACAAAAAGAAAAAACTCAAAGAAACACAAAACGAGGCAAAAAGGTCATTAATCAGGGGGTGAGTCTAAGATCGTTGACTAAGCAGTTTACGATGAAGTTACGAGAATGTGGGCTGCATTTCAATTGCCCTTCTGACAAATTAAAATTGAGAATTTCTCCTATTATTATAAATAGATTCTACTATTTTTCTTTTACGGAAACTTTGCAATTATATATGATTTGTGCCTTTGAATAGTCAATTTGGTGGTTGAAATTGCTAATATGATTCAAAATACTGGATGCGGTACTACCTCGTCTCACATCACCTTTATGTTCATAAATTCGTTTTGTTAAGGTTCTTCCGGTCTCTCCTATGTAAAATGAGGGACACTTTGTAGAGCCACACGTAAATTAAACTGTTGGCTCCTATACAGTGGTTTCACTATCACACATATATATATATATATATATATATATATATATATATATATATATATATATATATATATATATATATATATATATATATATATATATATAATTATACTAATTTTACCAAGAATTATATACCTTTACAGCATACCAAAGGAATTCCTATTTATATTGTTTTCACTAACGGAACAGCAATGCTGCATTCATTTCAAACCAAACTCGAGTATGGCAAATACAACGCGAGTTCCACAAATTCCAACAACGCAATTCTCCTCAGAATTCTCTTCAACCGATGGTTTCGTACAAACGGCTATGTCCTATTAAAGCATAGTCTCCGCCTTCGGACGCAGATTTGTCCACTAGTATATATATACGGCCGCATTGGGGCATCTCGGCATAATTAATCGAATCCTCGTCTCTTTTGCAAGTCTTCTCTCGACGTCCCCACGCTCCACCGAGAACTACACTTTCTCCGCCACCACGGACTTCCTTCATTTAGCGACTTCTGAACTTGATGAATTTCTGTGTAGATGTTTAAATCCAGGACGCCACTTCTAATCAAGTAAGCAATTGCCCCTCCCTCCCCAAGACCATTTTGCCATGGTTTATTCAATTTACCGTAAGATTTATCTCTCAGGAATGTTAACCTCGAATTTACTTTATCCTCTTAACTTAATTAATACTGGCTTTGTGTAAGATGTGTGTGTGTTGGTACACTGCCTATCGCGTCCCCACCCGACGACTGACATACTCAGTGTTGATTCACTTCGCTCTTGAGTACCAGTGTTAAAATGATACCTTTTGACACTCCTAAAACAATAGCATTAACAGTGTGTTATATTTCGATTGCCGCTGAAAGGCAAGTGAATGGATAAAATCGAAAGTATACCAAATAAAGGCAAAACCAATGTTTAAGGTATAGTTAAATTACTGTTACGATGTGGAGTAGGTAGTTAAAAGATTTTGTAGCTTTATCAAAGACATTTTGGACCCACACTGCGCGAAAACTCGACTGGTCTTGAGACAATAGTAGTTTGCACTATTAAATATTATTAATTAACGTAAATATCAAAATTCCCTGAAGCAAACAAAGGCTTCTTGGGTCTTAAAATCCATGCTGGCAATTACAGCGGCTTTGGTCGAAAAGTTTTCTCTTTATAGACCCCAAATTTCTGATTTCGCTCAATTTCTTCGCAAGAAGCCGATTTTTTTAACCCTTGGTAAAATATGTCTAAGAAAGTTCAGAACTTCTCAATTCCAATCGATAAAATTATGCAATGCAAGAACATGATTTTAATATAGTCTAATTGGATAACACTCCCATTTTCTTTTCCCAACCCTAGATTTAACGAATTTTTCTTTGTTTACTATTATTTAATCCTAAACAATATATAAAATTATTGTAATATTATAAAACTACTGCCCTAAGTTAATTTATAGTAACGGGTGTACTAGCATTGTTGGGTAGGATAAAATAACTCCAACACTCTTTACTCGTTATCAACATTCTTCCCCCCCCCCCGAAAAAGAACCCCTCCGTTATAAGGGTAATCGAATGTAATACTTCATACCTTCCACTAATAATAGTTCCAACTCATGGCCACACGAAGTGATCACGTGCACAACAACTCTTATCCACGTTCCCCACACCAAAAAGGGTGGCGGCCACAAATAACAAATTGCCTTAGGCGAAGCGAGTTTGGAAGGCTTTGGAGGGAAGCAAGGCTTCGCTAAGTGGCTTTATGATTTTTTTTTTTCCTTATAACATTCCCCCTTCTCACCATCATTGATGGGATTTAATGTTCCCTTTCAAGCGGGGTTTTTTTTTCTCTCACTACTACTGTCCATTCACTTTCTCTCGTCCATTTTTCTCATCCTTTATCTTCCATCAAAAAACATCTTGGGATGAAATAGGCGCTAAAGAAATTTTAACAGATCAAGAGGATCCTTTATTTAGGTACATTATTTTAATGCGAACTTTGTGGCAATTTTAGTTATTAATTATATTGATAAATATAATAGAAATATATTTTCCCTAATTAGAAAAATGGCAAAATTTAATCGAAAAACACGGGGCAATGCTTAACTTTTACTTCTAAAGCGTTTATTTTGCTAATATGTAATAAAAATTACAGTATAACCGTAGGCAATATAATCTTCTACAGAAGGTTTTTAAATCTTCACAAATTTGTCTTACACTACTTATTGAAAAGAAATGTGGGAGTGGAAAGTCTACGTATTTGACAACCATACATTTGAAGACTACTCACGGTACATTGAAGTTTGCTGAATATTGCATGAATACTCGTTAATATTTAAGTAAAAAAAAAACACCCTATCTACCTCTAAACCGTATATGGACTTTTTTGAATCTTTAACTATTACTTTACTTGTCTAAATTGCCCCAGGCTTAGGTCCATTTCTTTGATCGGCATCATCGACAAACGCTATCCGCTGAATTGGGTAAAATAGCAGAGATTCAAAAATCCGTGTGTCTGGAAGTTTTTAATATTTTTGTGTTGGCCATGTTGTGAATATGTTGAACTGTCTGGTTGCAATTGAAGAAAATGTCTATCGGTCAGGCTAGTCGGACATTTGTTTAATTTTAGGATGAAGACCCCACCAGACCAGTTCTTAGTATACTCTGAATACCAATAACACAAAAATAACCTCCATCGCATCTCGACACTAACAATAATCGGGTTTTTTTTCCTCGCCCAAACAGGCTCGTTACATCTCTAGGTTGTTCAAGAGGCAGTCGCTTGGCCAACTGTGGAAACTCCCTTGAACTAAGAGTCTTGTACCTGCGATACTGCGTCTCTTGAACGAGGTAAGTTGTGAAGGGCCTCTCAATCTACCCAAGATCCATTTCCATTTTCTACAATGAGTAAGAATACCTCCCCCCCCCTAACTCTTTTCTTTCTTTTTAAGTAGCCTACCACTCTCCAATACTTATTCTGTAATACCTAGTCACTATCCATTGAAAACTACATAAATTTCCACAACGGCAATGTTGTGGATAGCTTCTAAAGAGCAATCTCAATAATTTGTAGTGAGTGAAAACTCTAATCAAATGCCCCTTTCTACAGCAACGTTGTGGATAGCTTCTAAAGTGCCAAAGAATTCAATAGATAGATTACCCTAGCAACTAGCCAAGAGCTCGGCCACCAGCCCGCAGCCGCGACTCATCTTACAAAGGGAAAAAGAGCAAGAACCAAACATCAAGATGGTGTATGAACACAATCACGGCGAACACACCCGCTGCTATGAAGAGGAGCACAAGAGACACCCTGAAGCGAGGTAACTATGAACGAATGTAGTTTCCTCTCTGGTTATGCCGAGTTCAAACTAGGCCCGAATTATAATCTCCCATTTGCATAATTTTCGATCAGAATTTGCTGGATTGATTGATATAAATTTCGTCCAGCCGATTGGAAGTCAATGAAAATTTGCCATAAAGTTTAGCCTCTGTAATTTGCATGCATACAAAAATGGTACTTTTAATTCGATTGGGCCTAAAATGTTATCTAGCTCGGTGTAGGTACTTGCATAACCTTTCCCCCCTGCTACAATCCAACCTTGCTTCCCTAAGCTAAGAAAGCCACAAAATAGAAGGGAACATATAAACGAGGGGCCCAAAGGACTTGGTCTTTATATACAACAATACGAATATTTAGTCTATTTCCCAAGATTATTGAACATTAAATTTGAGGACGTATTTCGACTTAAAATCCCCTCGTTTGTCTCGTATTTCCTAGTCCACTTGCATTTGATCTTGTGAATAACTTAAGATTTTTAATTATTTGCAGGAATAATTCGTTCAAAGCAGCACGCTCTTTTGCCATGGGCCAGAAAAAGTCAAAGACTACCCAGTCACCGAATGGGAACTACGGTTCGTGGGGACCAGTCTTTAAGAATAAAGAACATTTTGTAAACATGCATATGTTCTGAATGAACGACCTTCCATACTTAAGAGTCTAGTTTATAACCTTAGCTATATTAAATTCAAGAACCAAATTTTTTTTCGATAGTTTGTTGTAAGAAATTTACTTTTTTGGACAGAAGTAAAGGTTCATTAACAGGAATAGAGATTTAAATAATTCCTTCCCTATTTTTATCTCCTTTTCCTATAGACAAATAAAATTCATCACGTGAGAGGAATAATTTTTTAAATAAAGTGTAGAATTTTGAGTGTATTAATTAATGGACTACATTCTTTGACGAGTATAGAACTCACTAGACCTGTTTTTTTAACCTAAACTCTGTGTTTGAGGAAGTGGCTTCTTTATCCATTGTCACGCCATGTCACATGATTATGAAATTATAAATTAATAGCGAGACAAACATCACGAAATGGTACGACTCGTAAGATTGACCAGGAGGATTTGGAGATATTCATCCAGGAGATAACAGACACGAAGTAATTAGGAATTAGTGTTCAAGCCTCTCCAACCTCTGCTTGGAAAATCTTTCAAAGAATCTTCTTTCAAATCACTTGAACATCATTTTCCCCAGGGCTTTAGCGAGGGGTGTTCAATAACATAAAATTTGCGATCTACACATTCACTCTAGTCTATCTACAGCAAAACCGTATCCTAGGTTATATTGTAGCTCGTACAGTCAAATGTCTGTAGAATCTATACTAAAGGAGGACCCTTTTAAAAAGGAAAGTGACTGGAGAATTAGAAAATGTTAAGAGGTTGGTAGTTCTGTGCTAAAAGAAAGTGGCAAACTCATTTTGGCACAAGGATGTGCATAAATACACGGGTTGTGAAAAAGGAGAGGGGGGAGTTATGAATATGATTTATCTGTGCCAAGTAAGAAAGATCATGTTGCAGGGTGTATTTGATTTGAAGTTAAAAATATAACACTTGAAAGAACATGCTGCAGGGTGTATTTGATTTGAAGTTAAAAATATAACAGTGATTGTGCTGTGTAAGTTTAAAATCTTATGCATGGATGAGAAGACGTAAGGAAAAAAAAATCAGAAGTCAAGGGCTAATGAATCAGAAAGGGGAGAGTCTGTGAATACTTGAGAATAAAAAGTGTAAGGGAGTGGTGGTAGATGGTGCATGAAGTTATGTGGCGATGCCAGAACTTGAAACCAAAATGCTGAGTGGTGAATTGATGATGTGAAGCGTACATTGACAAGGAGGAGGAAACGTACTTGCAAATGCTTAATAGTTCATAAGAGGATGTCAGGAAAAGGGGCCAAAAGAAAACAAGTAGGAGAGGGACCACGATACCAATAGCTTTGTGAACGTCAAGAATGGCACGATACTTGTGAACAATGCGCTCAAAAGTAGATGACAACACCGAAGTTGTCGTATGTCGGTGTAGATGATGGTGTAAATATGAGTGACTTTGTTGGTCTAAATTTAGTGGGGTATCTGGGTATGGAAGAGAGAAGTATGTAAGAGGTGGTTAGTGATGCTTATGTATGAGAAATGGGATGTTTCGGGAGTCTGTGCAGGGGCTAGTTTTTCTAGCGGCGAGGACGATCCACTATTAATTCAGGGTGGTTGTCAGGGTGGACTTTTAACATTGCTCATTCCTTCTTTCCTTGCATTTTGTTTATATAATTTATTATGTATTTGGGAGTTCATATTTTATTCTTCATTACAGCCTATTGTTCTCTTGAGGGCTTTGGCCCGCCCGCCTTTCTTCTGTCAATTTCATTCGTCTTTAAACTCGTTATTCTCTCTTCTATCGGGCAGACCTATGCTGATGACCGGTTTTGCTTTTGGGTTAAGGTGGAGCTTGGGCTCTTCTGGTTTGGTTAAAAAGTGGGCGTGGTAAAACCGTATTTTCTCTGAGAAAATACCGGTCGCAACCGAGTCGGCAGTTGCAGTAGTGCCGGCTCCTTGTCTTCTTCGGTGGTTGGGAGTCACGATGGGAGAGCACGAATATAATTTTGAGGCAAGGATCTAAAAAAAATCTTCTTCCCGATTCCTTTTCCAAGCTACTACATCTGGAATAGTACCCCCTTAAATAATTTTCGTGACAAGCGCTCTAGACTAGTTCAATATAATTATCCCTGCTCGTTGGATCCTCATACCAACATAGACCATTAATTTAGGTATCCTCGTTTCTTGGTATTGAAATCTAATTCTAATACTTCACATTTAAAGGTTAAATTTCGATTTGAATGATAGTTTAGAATCGATAGTAAATACGTTCATTCGGACGTTTAAAGAGCAGGAGCTTCGTCAATCTTTTTTTAGGGGGTAAATATTTGCGAATCTCAGTAAGCCGTTATTTTAGGTTGCCGAGCCGTATTAACTGTCACCTGTTCGAGCATGTGGTTCGTACGTGTGTGTATGTATACACGTATATGCGCTAATTGTGCCTCCGCCTACTATAAATATGAGTGTGACAGATCCCACTCCTTGGTAACCGCATCCAGAATTTTATGGAGGAAAACAACCTCCATAATGAACAACAACATGGATTTAGGAGAGGGAGAGGGACCGACACAGCACTAGCAGTCATCACCGAAAAACTGGCGAAGACTGCTAGCCAAAAAAGGTACGCAGACCTGGTGCTCAGAGACGTAAAGAAGGCGTTTGACAAGGTATGGAGAACTGGTCTCCAGTTCAAAATACTTAGACTCGGACTAAACCCCAGACTAGAAAAAATTACATGTGACTACGTGACAGACAGAAGAGCTTATTTACAAATCTACGACCATACTGGACCAGACTTTGAACTGACTGCAGGTGTGCCGCAAGGCGGGTGCCTAAGCCCCCTCCTTTACAACATATACACCCTTGACCTACCAAACCCGCTCAGGGAGGACACCCTGTATGTCCAGTTCGCAGACGACGTCTCTCAGATTGTGACTGCCCCGTTCAAAAATCCCGAGCTCATGGCGGAAATTACCGCCACAGAAATCGACCATTTGAACAGGTTCGAAAGAAGATGCAAGATTGCCACGAACTCCCAAAAGTTCAAGGTTATTCCATTCTTCCGTAAGAGACGGGCGCATATCGAGACCGAAAACGCCCGGGTCCCTTACAGCGACGACGGGATGGTACTTGGACTAAAGATAAGTTATAGGGGATACGGTGGTCACGTTGCTCGGGCAGCAGCGCGTGCGCGAGTAGAGCTTTCTAAGCTGTACAGGTTCAAGAACCTGAACACAGCTAACAAAAAGAAAATCTACTTCGCGCTCGTAAGGTCGAAACTATTGTATCCACCTATACCTGTCAATGTTAGTTCCAAGAACCAAATGCGACTCCTTCAAAGAGTACAAAACAAAGGTGTGCTCTTAATAACAAACACCAGAAGGAGAGAACGGAAGAGGCAGAGGGACCTTCACCAAGGCATCCAGTTGACACCAATCAACTTGGAGCTGCAAGGAAGGGCCCAAAAAATCTGGGAGAAAATCCCGAGACTTATGACGGACGAGTCTAGACAAAGACACATTGACATCCCGATACAAGACATCGACAGAAGAAAAATAGACTTTGTCAGCAGTAAAGCACAGACAGAAAGACATGTAGACGCAACCTACACGTAAAACAAATCACTTCACACACCGACACACACAAGGCTGAACAGAAGAAGAACACTTATGACATCTTAGCTACACCAAGAGAAACATGAATACCATAGTATAAGCTTACAAAGGCTTGAATGCTATACCACTCACAATCTAATACAAATTACGTTACAAACCTAATATCAAACACTACACACTACAAGTTAAATGACGATTGACATCAAGAAACTAACAACAAACAACAAAAAGAAAAATACGATCAAACATCAAACAAAAAGCTATGCAAATAGCAATATAACGAAGTAGATCGAAATAAAAGCAGAGATAACAGTACGAAGAAGAACATTAATATTAGAGTAACAAAAGACTAATAAAATCAACATCAACCCTAAAAAATGCCTGTGATTCCCTATCACCAGGGAATATCCTCTCCCCCCCCCTCTATCACTATTCTTTAATCAGGGTGATCTATCCCTACCTAGTTACCTACCACTATAACATACATATATGCATACATGAGGGCAATGGCTGTCATATATGTGTGTATGTATCTTCTTTTCACTACTTTTTACATCCGAAGTCCGAAGTCCACGCAGTACCGACGGGAAAGAAAATTTTCACATTTCACCTAACTCTGAGAACGTTTTTCGGTGATAAAGCAACGAGGCTTTTTACGTGATTTTATTCACGTTTCCCTACGGGGAATATAAGAGAGATACTTTTTTAAAAGAGAGCACTACGAGCCCAAGAATGTCGGGCTAATTCGACCACGCATTCTCCCCCCCCCCCTGCCGGGGCTGGGGAGCTGAAGTGAACTGAACTGCATTTCATTTTGCCACGTCCCAACTATGCCGTTCGTGTGATAGGCATAATTGGGGGCGCCCAGGAAAGCAGGTTTGTGGACTAGCCCACTGCAGAACTCGGCGTCAGTGGTAGCCCGGTTACGAGGCGATGCTGAAAGCTTTGGGGAAGAGTTCGCTCTAATCTCTGAGGGTAGTTTCCGGCCAAGACCACAGGGGGACATACAACCGTCCCTGTGTAAGTTGGAAGCAGCATCGATAACCAAACCCCGGACGGGGCGGCACCCCTCGAGTGGTGGTAGTTGATTCAATCACCACCCATCATTAAGTCCGTCACAACCAACCGTCTGAGGGGCCTCCCCGGGTCCACCCACATTCATTTCATCCCTTCATCCAGCAGTTCACGTTCATGGAGGCTCGCTTGCAACGGTGGTGGGGGGGGGGATGCCCCCCCTCCAAAAAAAGTAAAGCTCTTAACAACCATTGTAGATTTGTTTATTCTGGACAAACTACCCATTTTAAATAGTTGGCAAGCGCATTAAGAACCCAGAAGCAGGAGCTACCCCACAGTGATTCATCGCCCCTTGGGGCCAGTGCAAAATGGCACAGAACCAACTCCCCGGGTGCCTCTGCACACCATGAGCGGTCATAGCAGACCCGCCAGAGAGACGGTCTTCGAAGCCGTCTACGGAAAATTAAAGATTGCCATGGTGAGACTTCTGGAAGTCCCCGTGGGCTATGTCGCCGTCTGTGAGACGGAAAAAGACATAGAATCTTTAACTAAAGAAGCTGCAATTGAGGTCCTTCGGGAGCTTGGCCTAACACCTGCTATCCCCCCGCAGATCCAATCACACAGGAGTGTGATCTGCCGGAAACTGGACCCGTGGATAGGGGAACATTCCAGGGAGGAGATTAAGGAAGAAATCCTCAAAAACCACTCTTGGGCTAAAGTGATAGATATCATAAAGTTCAAAAATAAGAGAGACAATACGGATTATTCTCATGTCTTTAAAATAATTTTTGGGGAGACATCCATGGCAAGGAAGGCAAAGGAGTCTGGGCTCCTGCTTTTTAATGCCAAAGTCAGCGGGGACCAGATTGAGAGGGAGGAATTCCACTCGGTACAGTTCTGCTTCCGCTGCTACAAAATGGAGGCACACACAACCAAAGATTGTAAAGCGCCCGAGGAGCTATGCTCTAGATGCAGCGAACCAGGCCATCACTGGAAGAGCTGCCAGAGCCTCCGGGAGAGATGTATTAACTGTGGACAAGGGCATCGGACAATGGCTATGGCCTGTCCAAAGAAAAAAGAAATTATTAAAATTAAACAGAAAAATAGCCAAGAAGCGGAGACTAGGAAAGCGCACACCTCGTACGCCCAAGTCGCCAAATCAGCTCAGCCTGCTGCAACTGTCAATAAGACATACCTAAAGCTACAAAACGAGGAATCAACTAAAATTTTGACGTGTATCTTATATGCACACGTTAGAAACCTGACCCAGCCTGGTTGCTTCGCTAAGGAGCTAAACCAGATGCTGGCGAAGAATGGCCTGAACCAGATGTGGTTCCCGGACGACCCCCCTTCAGGAGACGTCCTCCAACTGCAGATGGTAACCAAGGAGGTGCAACCAGCAAACAACAAGGAGAACAAGCCACAGGAGAAAACCAAAAGGCCGGACCCAAGAGTGGAAGCAAAAAAAGAGAGAGAAGCTGCTGTCAGGTCTAAGATCGACAACAGGACGGTTAAGGAGAGCTCCGATGACTCTGAGTCTACGGAGTCTTCAGACAGTGATGCCAGTTCGAGCGTCAAGAAAGCCGGAAAGAAAAAGAGAACGAATAAGAAGGTCCTAGACGCGGATGAGTTAAATCTGAGGATTTATGCATCCGAGCAACACCCCTTCCCAAAGGACTACGATACCAACAGGATACTAGTTGGTATCAAAAAGAAGTTCTACAAGTGGGACTTTGATGCCCAATGTGATGAAGAGGTCGTCGAAGAGGCCCTCAATAACCATAACATCACCCTCTACAGGGACACACTGGAAGAACTACCCACGTCAGAATTCAAAAAGAAGAGGAACGGGAGAAAACGTCCCTACACAAAGAAACACTAGAAGCCAGAAAAGAGTATGGAAAACCCGAACAACCGGTTGAAAATAGTGACACTCAATGTCAATGGATGGGAGGGAAAAGCAACGGCGTATGGAAACATATTCCGTGTGCTAGACCCCGACATCATATTGATTTCAGAGCACGGTATCGACACAACATCGTACCAAATAAAGATACCGGGCTACAGAGTGACTACTAAAAACCATGCTCAGGAGAGGTTCGACGGCGCCGCGATTGCAATCAAAAAGAATCTCTCGTTCAGGCACCTTCCAGAACTGGACGAGTCATTCGTGGCGATTGAGATGCCCACATTAGTGGGCAACCTCGTGATCGCGGCGGCGTATCAACCCCCTCGCAGAGCGTACCTGCCCCTCAATAACTTCTACACCTTGTTTGGTCACGGCAGGATGGTGTTCCTTGGGGGAGACCTCAACGCCAGATGCCGAACGGCTGGCTATGGTAATACAAATAACAGAGGCCACAACTTGGAAATGATTATGAGACGTAAAAACATCCAGAGGATAGGACCGGATTTTCCGACCTATATAACCTCTCGTGCAGCAACCAAGCCCGACATAATCATGACAAGTGGTGGCTTCCCGTTCAATTACTATAGCGAGCATGGACCAGCAGTACCCAGCGACCATATAGCGATCCTCACCACCATCTCACTCGCTCCGATCCAGATTCCGGTCCCTCTCCGCAAGAGCTACGCCTCGGCCGACTGGGAACGCTACGGTGAAATCCTAGGCGTTTACGAACCAGCCTACCTAAGTGAGGCCACATTAGAGGAGATCGACGGGGAACTGGAAAGGATAACAGCCCTCATCATTGAGGCTGACCGCGAGTGCGTACCCTTGACAGGGTACATAACTCTTCCACAACCACGTTGGACCGAAGAGATGAAGGAGATCGCTAGGGAGCACCGGGAGGTGTACGAGGAAATAAGAAGAACAAGTACGAATCGGGAGCGAAGCTCGCTGCTCCGTCGCCTACGCGACGAACTAAAACAGGCTATTAACCTACAACAGGCTGAAATCTGGAACAGCCTAATAGCCGGGTTGGACAGCGAGATGGCCCCCGACAAATTCTGGCGACTAGTTAAAAAACTGAAAGGACTCCCAAGTAGAGGAAAGACCCGCATCAAGGAGGGCGATGACTACTTGGAGGATCCGGCGGTACTGGAGGAAAGATTCCGCACGTTCTGGAAGGAAATCTTCTCTATAACACCAGAGGACGATGCGGAATTTGACCAGGAGTTCGAAGACCATCTGATTGAGGAACTCAATCAGATCATACATCGTACGCACCCACAAGCCTACGTTGACCATGGCTGACCAATAACAACGGTAGAGGTCATGGAAGTCTTAAAAACCTTTAAGCAAAAGGCACCAGGCTGGACGGGCATCACTAAGAACAATCTAGTGCATGCCCCTCGGCAGATCATTCAGGGAATCACTAACATCTTCAACGCTTCCCTGAATACGGGCTACTTCCCCGACGGGCTAAAAATGGCCAAAATCATTTTTATCCCTAAAGGGAGCAAACCCCCAGATCAACTGGTGGACTATAGGCCAATATCTCTCCTAGAGTTTGTAGGTAAAATCTCCGAAAAGCTTCTAGCCAACAGGCTACAAGATCAGCTGTCCGAGCTGGAAGCTCACAACCCTCAGCAGCACGGGTTTCGCAGGAGGAGGGGGACTGATACAGCCCTTGCCCTCCTCACCGAAAAGCTAGCCCGCTGCAAAGCTGAAGGGAGGTACGTAGATGTGGTGTTGCGCGACGTGCAAAAGGCCTTCGACAAGGTTTGGCTGAGAGGTCTGCAATACAAGATCTTAGGCCTCCAGCTAAACCCGGTCCTGGAAAGGGTCCTCTGTGATTACATCATGGAAAGAACAGCCCGTATCTCAATCGAGGGCAAAAGAGGACCCAAGTTTGAACTAGAGGCGGGGGTTCCACAAGGTAGCTGTCTGAGTCCGCTGCTGTACCTTGTGTACACGTTGGACTTACCTGCTCCAGTTGGGGAGGATGTGATGTATCTGCAGTTTGCAGACGACATCACTCAAATCATCCCCGGTTCCTATAGGAACGCTGGAGTTCAAGCAAGGGAGAAGGCTACCGAAATCGAAAACATTAATCGTTTTGAAAGAATGTGGAAGATAAAAACAAACCGCCGTAAGTTCCAAATCCTCCCTATGAACCGCCGGAAAAGAGACGACGTCATCGTCAGAGACGAGCTTTACCCGTACTCGAACGAGGGTAAATTACTGGGTCTGCGCCTTACCTCAACGGGGTACAAGGCGCACATTAACAACCGTGTCTCCGTAGCCAGAAGAGAACTTGGGAAACTTTATAGGTTCAAAGATCTCAGCTCAAAAAACATCAGCAAACTCTACAACATTCTGATGCGACCAGTGCTGGTGTACCCTGCGGTGGTTATGCAGGCGGCCAGTTCAACCTCTCTCAAACACATGCAGAGAGTTCAGAACAAGGCTACCCTGCTTATAACCGGCGCGAGGAGGCTGGACTATATTCGGCAGACGGAACTGCACGCAAGAGCAGGACTTGAGCCACTGAATATAGTCCTTCAAAGGCTAGGGAGAAAGACCTGGGAAAAGGTAGAAAGCGAGATTCTCCCGCAAATAGATGCGGGCCTCGAGATACCGCAGCAAGCTATTGAACGGGCTACGAGGAGAGCACTATTCCCCAGTGGAAGAACGTGCTCCCGTGAAAACCAAGTAGCCCTGTTCAGTTAGCGAGCAAATCTTTCATTTAGGACGCAAAAAACAATCCACAAGACAACCGTTTTTTAAAACTCAACAAACTCCACTCAAGAATAATATTCCAAATCGAATAACAAAGAAAAAGAGGCGAAGTGCCCAACAACCTAGACTCCGAAAACCTAAATTGAATAAAAAAGAGGCGAAGTGCCCCCCCCCAAGAAAGAATCTAAAATTAAACAAAAGAGGCGTAGTGCCCAGACAACTAGTATAAAGAAAAAGAAAACCAAATAATAACAAACAAAAGAGGCGTAGTGCCCAAACAATAAATAAAAAGAAGAAAGCAAAGCAAGAAGAATAAATGGGGAGTAATTCCCCCATTGGCGATAATTCAATATCACCAAACAAAGCAAGATAAACAAAGAATACCAAGGCTACGAGTTAGCAAAAATATAATTGAAAGGGTTGAATGCCCTCTTCAAACTGACGGAGGAAAAATTTTATAAAGAGAAAAATTATTTACACAGATTATATATAAAATGTAAGATAAATAAATAAAAAAAGGAAAAGTAGCTTAACGCTACAGGAAGGTCAGCTGACGCTGTTCCAACCAAATGGAGGAAACCATTGTAAACCGAAAAAGAGTAGTATGCCTGTGATGCCCTCTGCTCCAGGGCAAAACTACAATCTCCTTCAACACTATCATTAACTACTACACTTTTCATCTCTTTCTACATCAAATCAAAATCAAATCACGCAGTACCACTGGGCGAATTTTTCGTACGCTGTAGCATTGCCTTACTACCTTTCGAAAAGCGTTTAAACTCACGCGTGCTTAAAGAAAGAGAGACTTTTGAGCCTTCGCCACCTAAGAACGCGACTGTCCTGGGTATCTTTAGGAGCCTAGTTTGTTTTGCAAAGATTTTCTCTGAATCTTTTCGCTGCGAAAGAAGAAAAATGATGGGCTAAAAACCCTCATTGCTCCCCTCCATCGACCTGCGTGGGAACCTGCTCGGATGACTGCCCTTCATTAATTTCGTCTTAACTATGTCGGCCACTTGGACTGGCATAATTAAGGGCTTGCGTGGAAACTGGTTTGAGGCCTATCCCACAGCAGAAGCACAAGTCAGAAATTTTCTCGAATTTGGGGCAAAACTGCGAGTCCCGGACGGAGGAGAAATCCTCATCGCCCGGGGGACCCGGCCAGAATCATAGAGGGAGTTACACCCGTCTCTATGTAGTTGGATGCAGTTTTGGCGTACGTACCCGTGAGGGGGTGGCACAAACTTAGCGGTCGTTGATTCGGCCGCTATGCATTAAGTCCACCAAGCTCAACCTTCGAGGTCCCCACTCGAGAACCTTTCCTCATCCATCATCACCCATCATCCTGGCACCATCCGAGCGGGGAAACAAAAGGAAACTGGACGGGAGCACTCTTCTCACGTTAGAGTCCAAATCAACCCTTGACTTTACCTCCTTTACCACTTGTCACTTATTTTTTCACATACAACATTTAACATATATTTTTACACAAAGTAAGAAGAAACTCAAGAAAGAAGAGAAAAGACGTCGGCGACGATGGAGGCCCTCCCTAAGAGGGTCCCCCTACGGACCTTACCCGGAAAAAAGACCCCAGAAAAAAAAACCGTGTGCGAATCCTTATTTGCAAATTTAAGGATTGCCCTCATCAAGTTAATTGACATACCAAATGGTTTCATCGCCATGTGTGGTGAAACCAAGGATATCGACTGGCTCCTATCTGACGAAGGGGCCGAAGTACTTAAACAATTGGACCTGGAAGCCAAAACCCCGCCAGCGATCTCCGCGAATAGAAGCATTATTTGCCGTAAAGTAGAGAGCTGGGTTGGCGAAAACTCCCCTGCAGAACTAAAAATGGAAATTGAGAAGAACCACAATTGGGCGAAGATAAGGGAGGTGATCAAGTTCAGAGATCACACCCACGTCTTCAAGGTAACATTTAATACAACTGAAATGGCCCACAAGGCGGCGACGGAGGGACTCCTCATTTTTAACATGAGGATCCCAGGCAGTAACATTGAGCACGAGAAATACCACAGTATTCAGATGTGCTTCGTGTGCTATTCTTTGGAACAGCACACCACTGCCAACTGCCCGAAGAAAGGACAAATCTGGTGCAGCGAATGCGCCACACAGGGTCATAGATATGACTCCTGTAAAAGCACAACAAAACTGTGCATGAATTGCAAGGGGCCCCATCGAACGATGGCCTTGAACTGTCCCAAGAGAAAAGAGATCATAAAGAAGATGGAAGAAGAAGAAAAGAAAAAGAAGACTACCACATACGCGAGCACGGTGAAAAGAAGTGAAGGGATGACATCAACTCCCTCACCGATGATTTTCACCAATGATTTGAGTGCAAAAATACTAATTTGCATCACTCATGCGAACGTGGCTAACGCGGTAAAACCTGGATGCTATAACCAGGTTTTAAACACGCTTCTAAAAGCTAACAATTTGCCATCCATCATCGTGCCTGATGACACTGAATGCTCTAGGGCATTCAAGGATAGCATAATTGGAAACAGCAAAAAAGAAAAAGCCACCGGATTGAACGAAGTAATGGAGTCTCACTCATCGGAGGAATCCGAAGAAGAGGATGAGACAAACGACAAAGAAGAAGAAGCAGAATCAACATCTTCGGATAGTGACGAGGGCCCATGCACTCGCACTAGAGCGACGAAGAGTCGGTCAAAGATTCCCAGTCCTCCCCCGAAGAAGGAAAAGCCTGGGCACCCCAGACCCGCCCCACAGGCCCCCAAGAGTAAGAAAACAAAGAAGAAACACAGGTAACTCATCTTACCATGGAGCGGAACTCACTAAGAATCATGGAAATAAACACCAATGGCTGGACAACCAAAAGAACTCTCTACGGAAACGTGTTCAGGGAAATAGATGCAGATGTCATCTTGATTTCTGAACATGGGATTGACACTTGTAGTTCTGAAATGAAGATCTGTAACTACGACGTGTTAGTCACGAATTAATCTCAAGAGCGGTACGACGGTGCCGCCATCACCATCAAAAGAGTGATCAAGTATAAACCCATAAGAAACTTGGAAGAATCCTATCTTGCAATAGAGGTCGAACTCGATATAGGAAAGCTGGTCATCGCCACCGAGTACCAGCCGCCGAGACGAGAATATTTACCTATTCATTCTCTCTCTGGCCTATTTGGCAGAAGGGCCCCCACCATATTAATGGGGGACCTTAATGCCAGATGTCGAGAGTCTGGGTACAGGACCTTCAACGGAATCGGAAGGTGCCTGGAGACTATGATGGACCGTAACATGGTCCATAGAATAGGCCCGGACTTCCCAACCTATACTCGAGGAAGAAGTGCCACAAAACCAGACATTTGTCTGGATAATCGTCAGCTGCCGTTCAATTACTACATGGAACCGGTCCAGGTACCATGTAGTGATCATATAGGGATCCTACTTACCACCAATAGGAAACCTATACAAGTCCCAGCTCCAGTCAGAAAAGACTACAGGAGAGCAGACTGGGCACGGTACGCTGATCTCCTCGAGGCCTATCGCCCACCAGATCTGGGCGAGGCAATTCTCGAGGAGATAGACGAGGCACTCGACGACCTCAACGAACATCTAATTATTGCAGATAGGGCTTGCATCCCCAAAACCCAGTATAAAACCATCTCCTCATACAGGTGGACTGGGTATATGAAAGAACTTTATAGAGAATTGAGAGTTATGTACGAGTTAAACATAACAAATGCAACGTTTGACTCGCTACAACGAAGTAGAGAGATCAAGGAAGAGCTCAACCAGTTGATCCTCGAACAACAACAGAGACAATGGGACGATGCGATCGAGAGCTTCGATCAAGATGCATCTCCCAAGGACTTTTGGAAAAAAGTCAAAAGTCTCAGAGGATCATCTGGAAAAAAGAAGAAAATGGAAATCCGAAAAGAAGATGGATCCATTGAAACTGCAGAAAATATCATCGAAGTGATATTCCGGCGTTATTGGGAAAAAATCTTCAGCATATTGGAAGATGAAAACGAAAATTTTGATATAGAGTTCGAAAACAACATCGTAGACGAGCTTAACACGGAAATACATCGAACGCATCCTCATCACCAGGTGGATAGACTGCGTGACGGAGACGCCGAGATCACCGAAGAAGAGATCCTTGGCACACTCCGCTCATTCCGACAGAAAGCCCCAGGCCAATCGGGGCTTACGAAGCTTAACTTCGAAAAGGCACCAGCCAACATCATCGAAGGAATGAGACGAATTTTGAACGCATGTCTGAATACAGGGTACTTTCCAGATGCTTACAAGACGGCAAAAATGATCTTCTTGCCCAAGCACGGAAAGGACCCTACGTTGAGAGAGAGCTACCGCCAAATTTCACTCCTGGAATTTGGCGGGAAACTCTTTGAGAAGATCCTCAACGGAAGACTGGTGTCTCACCTGGAAGAAAACTCCCTCTACAACCCTTGCCAATTCGGGTTTAGAAAGAATCGAAGTACGGAAATGGCAATTAATGTCATAACGTAAAAGCTTTCCCAAGCCAAACGGGACAGGAGTTATGTGGATATCGTTTGTCGGGATGTGTCAAAGGCGTTTGATAAGGTGTGGCAGCGGGGCATGCAGTATAAGATCTTACGGCTGGGTCTAAGTGAAAACTTAGAAAGAACTCTCTGTGACTATGTCATGGAGAGAGCGGCGTATGGTAGTCTAGGGTGCACGGACGGACGAAAGTTTCCGCTCACTGCGGGCCTCCTGCAGGGGGGGTGTATGTCCCCCACCCTTTACTCGATATACACCGCGGACGTCCCAGCCCCTGTGTACCCCAATTCCCTCAATATTTAATACGCCGATGATTTCAGCCAGATAATCGTATCCCCATGGAGGAATGCGCCGTGGCAAGCTCGCATGACAGCGATTGAAATCGCGAACCTTAACAACTACGAGGCTCAGTGGAAGATAAGAACAAACCATTAGAAATTCAAGGTGGTCCCCATCGGACGCACCTTAAGGGCAGACGTGCGTGTGGAGGATACGCGATACCCCTACACCAACGAATGCAATGTACTCGGTATGAAAATCACCTCTACCGGGTACAAAAAGCACGTCGAAGAAAGAATTTCTCGAGCCTCGGCCGCTGTCAGAACTCTATATAGTTTCAGAAATCTACGTGAAAGCAACAAGAAGAAGATCTACAATGCCCTTGTAAGATCTACGTTGCTTTACCCCGCCTTCACCCTCTCATGTGTCTCAAAAACACAAAAGAGGCGTCTTCAAGTAGTGCAAAATAAATGCATGTACCTAATAACGGGTACACGCAGGCATGAAAGAAGACGGCAAGAAGACCTGCACAGAGAGGCGGGGATAATTTCCATTAACAAAGTCATTGAAGAACGGACCCGGAAAATGCAGGATCTGGTTAATCGTGAACTGAGTGATGAAATCACCCAGATGATTAACCAGAACAGAAGAGCTGATTGTCGCCCCAGATTCCCCAGCTCCGCCAACCGAGTGGCTGGCGGAGACGAAGTGCCGTTCTATGCGTAAAATGAGAAAATACCTGTGAAAACAAGATAAAAAACAAGTATAAAGAATAAAACTCGAAAAATTACTATGAAAACTTACCGAAATAGACTACCCTATCAAGAAGAAGAAAAAAAACCCGATTACGACAAGAACTTCAATAGAAGAAGACACCCAAAGAAGAAAGAAAAAACAATAATACTATTAAAACACACACACAATAAGACAAAACAATAAGCACGCACTTAAATATATTTAAAACATATACAAAGTAAGCAATGCACAACATAAACCATAAAAAACTAAAGTTGCTAAGACAAAGGGCTTGAACGCCATAATAATTATAATTTTATAATTATTACAAAAATCGAACACAACAACAACGAATTCACGCATCCAAAAAAATAAATAAAAGTGATAAGTCTGATCACCAGACCCTAGGCATCTCTTTGCACCTCTACCACACTTCTTTCTCTCTTCTCCACTTGTCTATTTTCTCTATCTCTCCACACACCCTATCGTCCTCCCCTCACATGCACCCCCACTTAAACAAAGTTAAAGTCAAAGTCACGCAGTACCAATTGCAATGGTACTGCGTGACGGGGTAGTTCTTTCCCTGAGGGACGCGCCTCGTCCATATATCTGGGAGCTCTCCGTCGGGTTAGAACTCAGATTTCGGCATCTGGGAAATTTATATCCAGCGTCACTGAAAAGTGACGCTGGATATAAATTTCCATCTCATCTAAGATGTTCTCTTCCCTTGGGTTTTATTTTTCGTGATCCCGCTCTCTCCACAGTTAGTGTGTGGAGCATGGTGGGACATTTTAGCGGCATGGACCAGATCATGGGCAGAATTTATAGGATTCCGAGAGGGTCGACGTGAGATAACAGTTGACCCTCCACTCCCGACCCATGTCGAAAGTCAGAATGAAAACAGTGATATTCCGATCAACCTGATAGAGACAGACGTCCGTACATGATGGTGACCGAATCACGAATGATACTGACACTTCCAAGCTCCAAAGTGAGAAGAAAGATACCCTCCCACCTCAGCTTTACTTAGCAACAAGCCCTCCAACCTCAGCTTTACTTAGCAACAAGCCCTACCACCTCAGCTTTACTTAGCAACAAGCCCTCCTACCTCGGCTTTAGTTAGCAACAAGCGTCCGGCAACGAAACGCTGAATGTCGGTTTGTCAATGTCGACCATAACTGACCCATTAACAAATAGCCCCCTGCATGAGGCAAGATTCACTCAGTAATGGCTCAGAGGCTGTCTATGATTCTGATGCGGAGGCCGTTTCCTATCAAACGGTTCTGTCCGACCACTGATCCCACCAATAAAACTTCATCTACCACTCCACATGCTGTGGATGGGGAGAACGTTTAAGTCTTTTCTTTCCCGCTTAGTTATGTGCCAACATCTTCCAAGTCGATAAGTGGCAGCAAGTCGTTTACAACGGCTACCCTCGCCGGTAGCAGTAAAATCTCAAGTGGCAATAGGGTCAATCTTACAGTGGAACTGTCAAGGCGTTCCTTCCTCTCAAGTGGGAAAAGCTTAGTTGTTTTGTCCGATATTCAGCCTTTTGTTTGTCTTCAGAGGAATAAGTTCGGTCTTCGCCTTTTCCCTTCGATTCATGGACATCTAGTTTTTAATTCTCCATACCCAGTCGGGGTTTTGGCCCATGAGGGAGTTCTATTTTAGTAAGGAAGACTCGTTATCCTCCACCCCCATCTTCATCTCACCCCACTACGTACTCCTCAGCAGGCAGTTGCCGTCAGAGGTTTCTAATCCAAACTTTTAACCGTTCGTTTTTTGTACCTTCTACCCGGTTTGCAGTGACCAAGTCTAATATTTTGGAACCTTTAGCCCAACTACCTTCATCATTTTAATTATTAAGTGATTTTGACGGCCATCATCCCCTGTTTTAGCGAGGGTCGTGTCATCGAGTCTCTTATATTAATTATCAAGCTTTTAGTGTATTAAACTCAGTGATTTTATCTGGTATCACGTTTAGTCGGATTCCTTTCGTCGAGTGGATCGGCTAATAATCATCACCTCAATCGTCCCTAGATAATTTAATTCCCACAGGTCGATGAACGACGCAAACCTTCCCTATACCACTACGACACGTGCATAAATTCATAAGTGAAATTATGCTGGTGTACGCATGTATATGCATTTGCACACACAAACATTCTTGTATACCTACCATTGGTCTCTTTTAAAGAAACACTAACTGGCATCTACACGCGGGTTCACTCACAACTGTGTACACACGTACACTTTTCTAGACAGTAGTACTCTCAACACCTTATGGCTTTCTCTTCCTTCTTTCCATATGTTGTTGATCCTTGTTTAGGTATTATTTCTCGGATCCAATATGAATACTTGTGGTTATCATCGGAGAATGTGTTCATAAATTATTTCCAGCCTCCTCAGAGATATTATATCTGAAGCAAGGATCGAAAAAACTCGGCTGTTCGGAGATCGACCGTAATATTTTGAAACAAAGAAAGCGGACAAAAGAAGAAAAGTGTGTGGATAATGATTACTAAAAACAGGTAGTCCCCATTTATACAAAGATATGGCGAGAGATTGGGACGAAGAGTCAGCTAAAGATACGTATAAAGGCTAAAAACAGCCCCCTCCTCCCCAAGGTAAAGGTTCGGGGTTAGTTGCAACATTAAAAGAAAGG
Organism: Ceratothoa steindachneri; assembly: GCA_963969495.1. NCBI lineage: Eukaryota > Metazoa > Arthropoda > Malacostraca > Isopoda > Cymothoidae > Ceratothoa > Ceratothoa steindachneri. Next base: position 45,133,584 of record OZ018328.1, on the reverse strand, counting down.
AGTGACCATATGTAAGCGATAAAAAGAAGAAGATGAAGAATGAAAAAGGACAATCGGACATGGCTCTAATATTCCTTAATGGATGGTACGAGAGGGCTCTTAAATGGTAATACTGGATGACTCAACCATCAGTACGAGATTGCGGTAGTGTTTAACGGGTGTAAGGGAGGGCTCAATGGATGATCCGAACGCGCTAGAGGGCTCAATGGTTGTTGCAGTGTGAAGTGGTGGATCCAGGGGGATGGGGGGTGACCAGGGGGACATTCCACACAGGTGCCTGGCTTGCATCGCTTTTCGAGTCGGCACCTCGTGTCTTGAGACACGGCGCATGCGCTTGACTCGCTTACCAGTCGGATTGCGCACCCTGACTCACACGCCTGACCTTTCTACTCTTTGTCAGCTGACCTGAGCTGGGTATTTGCTCCCTGGCGTCTTTCACTTTCGGAACTAATTCCAGCATCCTCTCTCTCTCTCTCTCTCCCCGCAACTACACCAGCATCATCTCCGAGCAATCCTCTCTCTGAAACACAGCAGTGCAAAGTCTACACAACATGTACATATTCATCATTTACGCCTATAACTTATTCGTATGTATTCAGCACTGATTATTTGTACATCATACATGTGTATTACTCGTTAAAATATGCACCATAATGAGCAGCTTTAACAAATCCTGGCATCGCCCCCACCCCCCACACACCCATTCGTCTGTTCTGGATCCGCCACTGGCAGTGTGGCTAAATGGGTAATATTGGAGCGTTCAACGGGAGATTTAATGGGTATTAGGGGAGTGCGTGGGCACTCTGAATGGTACGGGAGGGATCAATAGGTATAATGGGATAACAAGGGCACCCACTGGGTGGTGCGGAGGGGTGTCTCTGGAGTTACGGGAGGGCTCAGTGGGTGTTACGGGATTAAGGGAGCGCTCATTTGGCAGCACGGAAGAGATAAATGGGTGTTACAGGGGCCAGGGGAGCTCGTTTGATGTGGTCCATATTAAGTTTACAAGAGCGACACTAATTCATTGTCGTAAGAGCTCAAAGAGTTTGTTGGGGGGGGGGGATTCAATGGATGTTGGGGTCTGAACCAAACATGGGGGGGAGGGGGGGGGGGGCAATGAGAGCTATTGAATAGCTGAAATGGTGCTCAGGAAGGGCTCGATTGGAGCTCATGAATATGTCACCGAGTGCTCACGGAGTTGCATAGAGAGCGGAGGGGGGGGGGGGCAGATAATCATTAGGAAGAAAGGAGAGGGGGGAAGGGAATAAAATGCCGATGGGGAGAGATGGGCACAATAAAAGTTTTCTTCACAGCCAAGCCTGTTGACACCCCTCACCTCGATCAAGAAAGACCGCGGGTGATGAAGAAGGAGATGGGGGGGCAAAAATGAGTAGGCACGAAGTAAAGAGGGCTCTTTAAGAGAAGGTAAAGAAGAAGAAAAGCAGTTGGGCCATATGGCATACGTGTCGAAGTGTGAAAGAGCTTGGAGTAAGAAGGTGTAGATATGGAATCTAATAATTAAAATATACCATCAAGAGATGAAAGCGAATGTCTGGCGAAGAGTCTCTCGGTTCCAACATACGAGTATAAGGAAAAGGGAGACATCCGGCACTGCGGAAATTTTGGGGGAATTAAACTGATGAAGTTTCTATGAGAGAATAATAGAAGATTAAGAAGGGAGAAAGTGAGAGTGAGGAGGAGTTTTTATTCATGCCGGAAAGAGGATCAACATATACCATTTTTGCTTTGAGGCAGGTCATAGAAGGAGGAACAAAAAGAGTTGCACATAGAGTTTGATGATCTAGAGGCAGGAGGTTTGGAGGTGCATGGAAGAGAAAGGTGTTTCGGAATTGTATGTGAAATTGGTAAAGAGCGTGTATGAAGGTGCATCTAACCAAATGTGAAGTAGTGTGGATAATACAGAGCAGCTTGGAGTGAAAGTGGGGTTGCACCAGGGCTCTGCTTTAATCCCATATTTTTTTAGGCTTCGATTGATGTGTCGGTGGTGGAGATCAGGGAGGATATCTTTTACCAATTGAAAACACCAGTGAAGGAGTGGAGCAGTGGAGATGAAATTGAAACATGAAGAGAAAATTGGAGCATAGGAAAGGAAATTGAACCAATGGAGAGGAATTTGGAGCAGTGGAGAGGAAATTGGAGTAATGGAGCGGGAATTGGAACAGTAGAGAGGAATTTGGAGCAGTGGAGATAATATTGGAGCAGTTTATAGGACATTGGAGCAGTTGAGAGGATATTGGAGCAGTGAAGAGGAGATTGGAGCAGTGAAAAGAAAATTGGGGCAGTAAAGAGGAAATTGGAGCAGTGGAGGATAGAGAGATAAATATTATTCAGATAATGGGGTGTTTAGTTTGGCGTTACTTCCATAAAAATCATTGAATTATACTTTTTTGATAAGAAAATAAAACGGTAAGAGTAAATGGAGCTAAGGATAGGACCATTATTTGGCAATTTTGGTACGGCAGCTGGATGAATTCGATACTGATGAATCATGGTTTTTTTTCCGACAGGTGGCGTTGAGGCCATCCTTTGAATGAATTAGAAAGAAACAACACTGGTAGGTATTTATTTGCTCGATTTAATTTTCCATTCATGAAATTAATTGATTTTTAAAGGAAATATAAATTTTTTTGTGTGTGTATTTGTTAATTATACGAAGGGTGTTAATAAATAGAGAATAATTTTGGTAATTAACTTTTACAATCTTGTCTTTGACCAAAGAACAAGAAAATGGAAACTACTTCTAAGTCAACCTGTAAAAGGAAAAGTCCATCTCGTGCAAAATACTGGAGCAGAAGATGAAGCAAGTTGTCATACGTAGCGGGACTCATACAGAAATATATGCACTTAGCAGTGCGCGATTGGATCGCCATTAGCCGCTTTATTTAATAAAATTGTTCGAAGAAGTAATCGCTCCGACTGGTTATTAAATAGGAAATAAGTAACCCAATTAATTCTTGATTGCCCCATTACTCACTTTCCCAATTTGAATGCGCACCGAAGCATTCGGGAAGTGACGACGTGACTGGCATCATGTTCCGTGCGAAGTGGCCCAAAGAAAACGCAAAGAGTGTTATTTTGAAAAGCCATTCCCCAACCTCCAAGGTCGATCGATGAATGCGATCTATTTTTGACATCTCCGTAACCATTACCGAGAAGTTGATGTAATTATAAGTGATCCAAGTGGGACCTTCCCACTTGGATGTATCCCGCGTGAGGTTAAGTTGCAATAGAACTTTCATTTCCTAGCTGTGGCATGGGTCGCTAGCACAGGGGTGTTATAAAATTCCCACATCATGCAACAGCATCCCTTCACTCCAACCTGGTCCTTCAAGAGAGTTTACAGAAAGCGCGGCTCCACTTAATTGTGGTAACGTTGACGGAGGCCTACAACACAGACTGTAGGCTCAAAGTCTTTCTTCTTTAATCTCCCAAGCGGTTGGAGGAAGCAGAGGTCATCTGCTCATTGGGGCAATTGACAACATCATCAACGCACGGATAATTTATATTGTGACTTAAAGAAAGTATGGCTGTATATCGCTATAACACTAATGATGAGAAGCGCCATGAAAAAAAAAACTACTTTCCTACCTGTATTTGATAAATTTGCGGTTTGTCTTGGGGGACAATAGACACACTTGGAGGACGGGCATCATCATGGATATAAGGATTAACGAGAGGCTCAAGTAAATTTTGATGGACATTCGTTGCTGTAGCGAATGTCGTACATTCTCCCTTTAAGCTAGATGTTAGCATAATTTGAGGTTAGTATTAGAGAAAGAGGAATTTCATGGCCTTTGCTCCCACACCGTCTTGATATTTAATTACAAAAGAGATAAATCAATTGTAGGATTAGCTAGTCTATGCACTAGCCTGATGATCCCTGAACTTTTCCTTTACACAGGGTGTATTTGACCAAACCATTGTGATTGATCTATAATGTTGTCACCTTCGAGTGTCGCCCCTGACAAGCGCGGGATCCCCGTTGTCAGATCCCGACCTTCGTGGAAACCAGCGCCTTCGCAACCGATACTACCTCCTGTGGCGATTGATTGACATAATCCAGATCGGGTGGTGACCTTGCGGGTGGGAGGGGGGGGGGAGTTCCCCATTATCTCGCGACGAAGAATTCTTCCCACGGATTTTCCTTCATCGGGAATGACTCGCATCATGCCCCGGGCATGTGGAAGTTTCTACAACGCCCCCTCCCCTCCTTTTCTTGTTTCTTTCAAGTGATACTCAATATATCTCCCCCACTTGAGGATTTGAGGAGAAATACCGCTGCCCTTTCATCCCTCCCCCCTGCCGTGATATTCCACCTCCCTCGGCCTAACTTTCGAGGGACAGTGGCGGCGGTGGCCAGAAGTGCGGCGTCACTCTGCCACCTTTGGGCGACGGGGTTTCGGAGACCGAGAAGGGGTTTCTCTTTTGTTTCCTCTCGGTATCACCGGGGACGAGAAGCGATCGTGATTATTATTATCGATAAGAAATGGGAAACTGGGGAAATATTATGCATAGATTTACATTCAATGGAGAAAGGAAATAAATAACAGGCAAGAAGCAAAGGGGATATAAACAACAGACAAGAAAAAGGCAAAAATAAATAAAGACAAGAAAAGGACTGAAATGAATAAAATACTAAGAAAAAAAGCGGATATAAGCAACAGACGATAAAATGGCAGAAATAAATAACAGACAAGAAAAAGGCGGAAATAGATAAGACAAGAAAATGACGTAGATAAATAACAGAGAAGAAAAGACATAAATAACAGACAAGAAAAGGGGGAAATTAAATTAAAAAAATGGAGAAAACTGGGGGTCGAACTTCCTTGAGGTGGGGAGGTGTAGTGCATATTTAGCAAAAAAATCGAAAACCAACGAGAGTATCTCTGTAGAAAGTGTTTAAAAGAGAGATTCACGCCGGAGTGGTGAAGTTAGGGAAAATGAAAAAATGTGTCGAAGGTAAATTTAGCCCAAGTAGACTGTTCACCTTGCTGGGGGGGGGGGGGAGCGCACCACTAACTGGAGCAGTGGTTCTCATCGAGCGACCGACACTTAATCATCGAGAAAGGAAATCGGAAAGACGGAATTTGTCTAATCCAATGGGGGAAAGGCAGCGGATCGAGAGCCGGGAAGATTTTAATAAGTGAAAGAGAAAACCAACGAAGGCATAACCTCCGGGTGGTGGGGCTGGCATGGTACCCTATCATCCAGATGTTAACTGCACCATACTGACTCATGCTACACATTGCCCCCCCCCCCTTGAAAGGGAAACTGAGCAAACCAAAAAGCCTGAGGGAGGGGGGGGGGACTCTTAGGGAGAGGAACAGGGTGAGGGAAATGGTACCAAGAGAATTCGAGGCGAAAGGAGACGAGAAAGGGCCAGAGAGCAGCGCCCACTCGCCGAGGAATAAACCTCTGTGCAGAAGGTTACTGGGGGATTCGAAGAGCGGTGGAAGAAAGCGACGTGGGACAGACAGAGGAACAAAGACTAAGATGGCCACCCATGTGCCATATCGCCCACATGGGTGGCCATCTCAGTCTTTGTTCCTCTGCCTGTCCCACGTCGAGGGCAGCCACATTAAATGTAACGGATCTTTGGGATTCGGGGCTCTTCCTTCGAGTTGGGAGGAGAAGGGGGGATTTCACCCCTAACGCCGTTTTTTACGCCGATTCCAAATATGAAATTGGGGAGATTTTTTTTTATTTTTAAAATTAGGTCAGGAAATTATTAAAATATTTGAAAACATTAAATTAAATTTTAAACAAGTTTATTAATTTGATAATAATAATAATAATAATAATAATAATAATAATAATAATAATAATAATAATAATAATAATAATAATAATAATAATAATAATAATAATAATAATAATAATAATAATAATAATAATAATAATAATAATAATAATAATCTCTTTTCAAACAGTATGAGTGATGCGAAGTAGAATGTCAAAAAACGTTGTGGTCTCCTTTGAAAACCTGGAAAAATGCGGTCATCATTTTTCCAGCAATACGACGCTGGACCCAAATCGAAGTTATGCCGCCCTAAGCATTTGTGCTGGTTCTGTTCATTGGTGCTGACCCCGACCCGGCTGCCACGAGTGGACTTTTTGTGAGGAGTGGATCGTGGTTTGATGGTAGTTTGCATCCATTATCCACCGTAGCTACGTTTATCTACGGATGGTAAAGGAGTTGATTGCGATGATGTACGAGGAGCTCGACATCAAAGAATGTACGAAATAATTAAGACTATTTTGCGCTGGATTTTGGAGTTGAAGGGTAAATCTAAAATCGCTAAAACTAAAATTGAAAAAAAAGAAGTTATTTAGAAATAAATGTTATAAACATTATTTGTTATTATTTATTTCGTCGGTTACAAGCTGACTGGTCAGTAACCAATAGGCCATTGTCATGGAGAACTAATTTCGCTTCCCGCCATCACTAATGAAGGGTTGACAAAATTTATAGCTTAAAATTACTTTATATTTTACGAGATCTAATTTAAAATAGTTAATATTGATAATAAAATATCTTAAGCCGCTTTAAGAGGTCATATTCAAAGCGACGGGAATTTCTTGATAATTTACAGGGTGGTCTGAAAGTCTTGCCATTCCCTACCGAAAAGTCCTTAGAAATATAGATGGACAATATAATAATATCAAACACATGCAATGGTTTTAGTGTATTCACTTTCATTGACACTGTCCCACATCGAGAAGGTCTGATAAACACCGTTATTTTCGGGGCACAAAATTAAAACAATATTAACAGGGGGGACCGAGATTTTCTGTCATCTGAAATATATGAAAAGAAATATTTGAAATAGAAAATTAAAACATTTATAAGGGCTGACAAGACTTTCCGAACACCCAGTATAAGGCTTTGAAAATTTCAATGTCAGTAAATAGAACTAAAGAAGGACAGGGAATTTGGAGACTGAGAAAAAACTGAAGGTCGTGTGACAACATTTCCTCGAAAGTGTTACTCAAGTACGGTGGAAACACAAGAAGTTGAAAATCCTGGAAATTTCTCGTTTCACTGACGCAAATGGAAACTCCAATCACGACATTAGGAAACTTATCAATTCCAGATGTTGGAGATTGTAAACAGGAGCAAACCCAGACTAGCCGAGGACAGCTCTTGTTTAGTAACTTATTTGTTGGCTCGCTTTTTTTGCACATGTTGAGACAGCGGCTTAAATGAGTTTACCATTTCATTGGTTATATTTTACTTATTTAGGGAACTTAGTGATTAGTTCTGTTTGGATAGACATCATCAATGGTTATGTGGGCCACAGAAAAAAAAGCTTCCTAGGGAGGCCCTAAGCCAGACCCAGGTGGGAACGACTATATTAGTCGATCGGGAAACGGAATTCGCAAATCGACTTCCTCATTAATCCCTCATGAAGCTCAACATGAATACAAGCTTCTACATATCGTCCACATAACCAAAATAAAAATATATCTAGACTAGATCCTCTCCTAGTAATCTAGAATCTAGTTTGTATAGATAAGCTAAGGAATTTTTCTAAAGTTCTTGGAATTAGAAACTTCCTTTATCAATCATCCGAACATGTTATAATTATTTCTTGATTAAAAGTGAAGAACTAGACATTTCTCTTCAGTGAAACTCATTTACTCATTAATAAATTATTATCATTAGTCACTTTCCCTCTAAGCTTGAGGTTGTTTCCAAATTTAGATATGGTGCCAAGCAAATCTACATCAATACCTTTTTAAAATATAATATGTAGTAATGGTCCTAAAACTGCTCCTTGTGGGATCTCACTGTCCACTCATTTCCTAATGATGAAACTCAATTCATGAAAGTTTTCTGTTTTCATTTAGCCAAAGACTTAAACCACCTCAACAATTTCCATAGGATGCCATATTCAGAGTTTTAGCAAATATTTCTGTGAAACAACCTTTGAAATTTTAATGAATCACATTGACTAATCTATCAAAACTATACTGGATGGATTATTCCATCGACCAATTCAAAGAAATTCGTCAACAAAATAACGCTGCCGGAAATTATGCAGATCGTCACGAACCAGGAAGGACTGTTTTGAGGTTCTAGTCTTCTCCTCGATCGATCATGATGAGTGATCGATTAGAGGGGTAAAGCTGACTGGTTAGTAACCAATGGGTCTTGATCAAGACGGACACTTTTGAGGTTCTACCATCTCCTCGGTCTATCATGCTGTGTGATTGATTAGAGGGGTCAATCTGACTGGTCAGTAACCAATGGGTCTTGATCACGACGGACAGTTTTGAGGTTCTAGTCTTTTCATAGATCAATCATCCTCAGTGATCGATTTTAGGGAGAAGTTGACTGGTGAGTAACCAATGGGTCTTGATCACGATGGAGTCTTTTGAGATTCTATCTCCTCCTCGATCCATCATCCTTTGTGATCGATTAAAGTGGTCAAGATAAGTGGTCAGTAACCAAAGGGTCTTGATCACGACACACTGTTTTGGGGTTCTAGTCTTCTCGATCAATCATCCTGAGTAATCGAGTACAGGTGTCATTCTGTCTAGTCAGGAAACAATAGGTTTTGAACACGACGGACTGTTTTGTTGCTTTAATCTTCGCCTCAATCAGTAATCACGAGTGATCGATTTGAGGGGTCAAGCTGACTTGTAAATAACAAAGGATCTCGATAACGACGGACTGTTTGGAAGTTTAATCTTCTCTTCGATCAATCATCCTGAGTGATCGATTAGAGCGGTCAAGCTTACTGGTCAGTAACCAAAAGGGTCTTGATCACTACGGACTGTTTTGTGGTACTATCTTCACCTCAATCAATCATCCTAAGTGATTGATTAGAAAGACAAGCTGACTAATCAGTAAGCAATGGCTCTTGATTACGACGGGCTGTTTTAAGGTTTCAATGTTCTCATTGATCAATCACCCTGAGTGATCGATTCGAAGGGTCAAGCTGACTGGTCAGTAACCAATGGCTCTTGTTCACGACGGACTGTTTTGAGGTTTTAATTTTCTCCTCGATCAATCATCCCAAGTGATCGATTAGATGGGTCATGCTGACTGGTCAGTAACAATTAGGTCTTGATCACGACGGACTCTTTTTAAAGTTGTATCTTCTCCTCAATCACTCATCCTAAGTAACCGATTACAGGTGTCAAGCTGACTGATCAGTAACCAATGGGTCTCGATCAAGACAGACTGTTTTGAGGTTGTAGACCTTTTCCTTGATCAATCTTCCTGAGTGATCAATTAGAGGGGTTAAGCTAACCTGTCAGTAACCAACGGGTCTTGATCACAACGGACTCTTTGGAGGTTTTAGTCTTCTCCAAGATCAATCATCTTGAGTGATCGATTAGAGGGATCAAGCTGAGGGGTCAGTAACCAAAGGGTCTTGATCACGACGGACTGTTTTGTTGATCTAATCTTCTCCTCGATCAATCATCATGAGTGATCAATTAGAGGGGTCAAGCTGACTGGTCAGTAACCAGTGGGTCTTGATCACGACAGACTGATTTGAGGTTCTAGTCTTCTCCTAGATCAATCATCCTGAGTAATCGAGTACAGGTGTCATTCTGTCTAGTCAGTAATCAATAGGTTTTGAACACGACCGACTGTTTTGTTGCTCTAATCTTTGCCTTGATCACTAATCACGAGTGATCGATTTGAGGGGTCAAGCTGACTGGTAAATAACAAAGGATCTTGATAACGACGGACTGTTTGGAAGTTTTATCTTCTCCTCGATCAATCATCGGGAGTGATCGATTAGAGGGATCAAGCTGACTGGTGAATAAAAAAGGATCTTGATAACGACGGACTGTTTGGAAGTTTTATCTTCTCCTCGATCAATCATCCTGAGTGATCGATTAGAGGAATCAAGCTGACTGGTAAGTAACAAAGGATCTTGATAACGATGGACTGTTTGGAGGTTTTATCTTCTCCTCGATCAATCATCCTGAGTGATCGATTAGAGGGATCAAGCTGACTGGTAAATAAAAAAGGATCTTGATAACGACAGACTGTTTTGAAGTTTTATCTTCTCCTCGATCAATCATCCTGAGTGATCGATTAGAGGGATAAAGCTGACTGGTAAATAAAAAAGGATCTTGATAACGACGGACTGATTGGAAGTTTTATCTTCTCCTCAAACAATCATCCTGAGTAATCGATTAGAGGAATCAAGCTGACTGGTAAGTAACAAAGGATCTTGATAACGACGGACTGTTTGGAAGTTTTATCTTCCCCTCGATCAATCATCCTGTGTGATCCTTTAGAAGGGGCATCTTGACTGGTCAGTAATCAATGGATCTTGAACACGACGGACAGTTTTGAGGTTCTAGTCTTCTCCTCGATCAATCCTTTTGAGTGATCGATTAGATGTGTCAAGCTGAGTGATCAGTACCCAATGGATCTTGATCACGACGGACTGTATTGAGGTTGTAATCTTCTCCTCGAGCAATCCTCCTGAGTGATCGATTAGAGAGGTCAAGCGGACTGGTCAGTAACTAATGGTTCTTGATACGACGGACTCCTTTGAGTTTCTAGTCTGCTCCTCGATCAATCATCCTGAGTGATCGATTAGAGGGATCAAGCTGACTAGTCAGTAACCAATGGGTCTTGATTACGACGGACTATTTTGACGTTCTATCTTCTCCTCGATCTATCATCCTGTGTGATCAATTAGAGGGATCAAGCTGAAGGGTCAGTAACCACTAAGTCTTGATCACGAAGGAATGTTTTGAGGTTTTAACTTTCTCATCGATGAATCATCCTGAGTGATCGATTAAAGGAGTCAAGCTGACTGGCCATTAACCAAACGGGTCTTGATTACGACGGACTCTTTTGAGGTATAGTCTTTTCCTCAATCAATTATCCTGAGTGATCGATTAGAGGGATCAAGCTCACTTGTCAATAACCAATGGGTCTTGGTCACGACGGACTATTTTGAGGTTCTACTCTTGTCCTCGATCAATCATCCTGAGTGATCCATTAGAGGGGCCAAGCTGACTGGTCAGTAACGAATGGGTCCTGATCACGACGGACTGTTTTGAGGTTCTATCTTCTCCTCGATCTATTGTCATGTGTGATCAATTATAGGGGTCAAGCCTACTGGTCAGTAACCAATTGATCTTGAGTACGACGGACTGTGCAGATGTTTTAATCTTCTGATTGATCAATCATTCTGAGTGATCAATTCGAAGGGTCAAGCTGACTAGTCAATAAACAATGGGTCTCGATCACGACGGACTGTTTTGAGGTTCTATCATCTCCTCGATCTATCATCATATCTCATTGATTAGAGGAGACAAGCTGACTGGTCATTAACCAATGGGTCTTGATCATGATGGATTGTTCAGATGTTTTAGACTTCTCATTGATCAATCAGCTTTCGTGTTTGAATAGAGGGGTCAAGTTTACTGGTCAGTAACCAATGGGGCTTGATTATGACGGACCTTTTCGAGGGTTTAGTCTTCTCCTCGATCAATCATCCTGAGTAATCGAGTAGAGCTGCCATGCTGTCTGGTCAGTAATCAATGGGTCTTGATCACGACGGACTATTTTGAGGTTCTAGTCTTGTCCTCGATCAATCATCCTGAGTGATCGATTAAAGGGATCAAGCTGACTAGTCAGTAACCAATGGGTCTTGATTACGACGGACTATTTTGACGTTCTATCTTCTCCTCGATCTATCATCCTGAGTGATCACTTAGAGGCGTCAAGCTGACTGGTCAGGAACCAATGGGTCTTGAGTACGACGGAGTGTTTTGAGGTTCTATCTTCTCCTAGATCTATCATCCTGTGTGATCGATAGGATTAGTCAAGCTGACTAGTCAGTAACTAATGGATCTTGATCACAACGGACTGTATGCAGGTTATAATCTTATCCTCGAGCAATCACCCTCAGTGATCGATTAGAGAGGTCAAGCTTACTGGCCTGGAACCAATGTGTCTTGATCACGACGGTGTTCTTTGAGATTCTAGTCTTCTCCACGATCAATCATCCTGAGTGATCGATTTGAAGGATCAAGCTGATTGGTGAGGAACCGACGGGTCTTGATCATGCCTAACTGTTTAGAGGTTTTAATCTTCTCATGATCAATCATCCTAAGTGATCGAATCGAGGGCTCAATCTGATGGGTCAGTAACCAAAGAGTCCTGATCACGACGTACTGTTTTGAAGTTCTATTTTATCCCCGATCTATCGTCCTGTATGATCAATTATAGGAGTCAAGCTGACTGGTCACTAAGCAATGGGTCTTGATCACGACGGACTTTATTGAGGTCCTAAACTTCTCCTCACTCAATCATTCTGAGTGATCGATTAGAGGGGTCAAGGTGACTGGTCAGTAACCAATGGGTCAGCATCACAACGGACTGTTTGGAGTTTCTACTCTTCTCATCGATCATTCATCTTGTCTCATTGATTAGAGGGGTCAAGCTGACTAGGCAGTAACCAATGGATCTTGATCACGACGGACTGTTTTGTGGTTCTAGTTTTCTCCTAGATCAATCTTCTTGAGTGAGGAACCAAAGGGTCTTGATCACGACAAACCTTTTTGAGGTTCTATCTTCTCCTCGATCTATCATCCTCTGTGATCGATTAGAGGGGTCAAGCTGACTGATCAGTAACCAATGCGTCTTGATCACGATGGACTGTTTTGATGTTCTAGTCTTCTCCTCGATCAATCATCACGGGTAATCGAATAAATGGGCCAAGCTGACTGGTCAGTAACCACTGGGTCTTGATTACGACGGACTGTTTTGAGGTTTTAATTTTCTCCTCGATGAATCATCCTGAGTGATCGATTAGAGGGGTCAAGCTGACTGGTAAATAAACAATGGGTCTTGATCAAGACAGAATCTTATGAAGTTCTATATTCTCCTCGATCTATCATGCTGTATGATCGAATAGAGGGGTCAAGCTTAGAGGTCAGTAACCAATGGGGCTTGATTACGACGGACCTTTTGGGGTTCTAGTCTTCTCCTCGATCAATCATCCTGAGTAATCGAGTAACGGTGGCATGCTGTCTGGTCAGTAAACAATAGGTCTTGATTACCACCGACTGTTTTGTCGCTTTAATTTTCTCCTCGATCAATCATCTTGAGTGATCGATTAGAGTCGTCAAGCTGACTGGTCAGTAACCCTTGATCACGACTGACTGTATGGAGGTTATATTCTTATCCTCGAGCAATCATCTTGAGTGATCGATTAGAAGGATCAAGCTGACCTGTCAGTAACCAAAGGGTCTTGATCACGACAACTGTTTTAAGGTTCTAGTCTTCTCCTCGATCAATCATCCTGACTGATCGATTAGAGGGGTAAAGCTGACTGGTCTATAACCAATGGGTCTTAATCACGACGGACTGTCTTTAGGTCCTAAACATCTCCTTGATCAATCATCCTGTCTCATCGATTAGAGTGGTCATGCTGACTGGTAAGTAACCAACGGGTCTTGATCCCGATGAAGCGTTTTGAGATTCTATCTTCTCCTCGATCTATAATCCTGGGTGATCGATTAGAGGGGTCAAGCTGACCTGTCAGTAACCAAAGTGTCTTGAACAAGACAGATTGTTTTGAGGTTCTAGTCTTCTCCTCGATCAATCATCCTGAGTGATCGATTAGAGTGGTCAAGCTGACTGGTCAGTAACCAATGGGTCTTGATCACGACGGCTTGTTTTTAGGTTCTAATTATATTGACCCGAAATTATTGGCCTATTCGGTTAATGTCCTAAACTTTAGTAAATTGTTAATAATGATAAATTATGCTTGATTAATTGAGTGTAGATTAAAGTCAAGGTGCTAATTGTTACATTACCACTATATTTGATTTTGTTAAATTTACCATTTTATACCAACCGACCCTTGTCATAACAAAGATAACTAATTCATTTCAATACTTTTTTAAGTTTATTACAATCACCGAACATGCTAGTACTAGTAGTGGTTCGCCAACTGCCTTTATCCAGGCGGATCCCGACCGGATAATGAAATAGACATAAAACTCAGTATGACACTCGCTGGTGATCCAGAGGGCACCGGGGTGTTGGTCCATTTGGGGCAAGGGGGGCCGGGGAGTATTATGTTTTGACACCAAACAGCGCTCAGGTGGGACGGGATCGAACCCAGTACTGCGACTTTGGCAGACCAACACGCTATCCACTCGGCTAGCGATAGCTCTGAACATGCTGGTAATTATTTATAAGTTCCATTACATCTCATTTACACCAATAGTCGAGGTGGTTTTCTCGACTGGTTACAGTCTCTTGCATGGTGTGGGTGAGAAGCGACCGCATGGTGAGTTCGATGCAGTATGGAAGCGGCTACCCGTTGATATGGTAACCGCATACCACCACTGCATTCATTGCAGTTTAGCGAACTCTCTTTTGCAATGCAGCCACACACACACACACCTTGCTCTGCAGTTGCGGTGAGCACCGCCCTTTTTAAAATACACCCTTCCCCCACCTCCAATGTCGCGTGAAAGAGAAAATGAACTCATCTTAACTCATTGTGTCCACGGAGAAATGTGTGGTCAAAATGAGACACCTGCGTTAGATAATCCCCCCACCTCCCCCCCGACGCCGCAGGTGAATGTACCGAAGGCGCGAAAGTGATCGACCGATCCTAGGGACGAATCCAGAGGAATTCTAATAAAGGGAATGATTTATGTTCCGCGTCAGGACGCGTCCGGCCAATAAGAGGGGGGGAGGGTCCTTCGTTTTTGGAGGGACGCAATTTCAAGTGTGTTGCCTCCCCCCCCCCCCATCGATTCTGATCCCTCATGTTGTTTATGGGGGATATGTACATACACACATATGTACCTACCCTTAATTTTCCTTTTTACCGGAATAATTCTGGCCTTTCCCCCCCCCCCCCCGCCATCATTTCACAGTAGATAATCCCTCGTTATTTTTAGTTTTATTTATTTATTTTTATTTTTATTTATTTTTTGAATAAAATTTAAAATGTTCTCTTTTGCGATTTGACAATAGAAGTGCGGCGACAAATAGCCCGATTTCAACCCTATTTTTTGCACGGATAGGCCACGAACAAGCCAGAACTCTAACCAAATCGGCGAGAGGAGTGAAATGGCGGTGAAAGAAATCAGAGAATAAAAAGAGACAATAAATAGGAGAAGAATTAGCCTTAAATTAATTTAGATTTGAGATGCAGACATAAAATTTCAAGTTGTTGAATTAAATATAAGTATAATATTTTTTCTATTTCGTGTGGAAAATTTGAGGTAAATTTTAGAAAGTTCTAACACGCTATATGTTTCGCCCCCTTCCCCGGTGCCTTCTCTCGAGCTTTTGCGTAGACAGGCGCTTTGGGAAGGCCTATGGCATTGAAGTGGGTTATGCAAAAATTCACCTATTACTAGTATTAGTATATTAAAAATCACACCCACCTCATCTCAATACTTTGGTTGCGTGACGCATGACGTCATAATTTATATTTAATTTCCTGCACAAAAATTTCACATCGCAAAAGCGCGAGAGCCAAACACTCCTTAAAAAAAATCCACTTTTGAAATTACTCTGACAGATTAAACAAATGCATATTTACCCATATGAGTGAAACAAATTGGGCTCTTCAAGAACTTGCAATAAGGTTTTAAAACGTCTAAATGCTTCTGATTTTTCCCTCTTTGTGTAAAATACTCAAAATAAAAACATCTGCGATGAGAATGTGCGAATTTGCATTTGGGATAGCAGGAGCTAGCAACTGAGAGAAAGGAATTATAATAAAATGGGTAAAGATAAATTTAACATGTAACGAGAAAGGAAAATATCAACAAATTTGGAAAAGAGAGAATAAATTCGAAGGCGTATGGGATCAACAAAATGAGAAAGGGAAGGACAAGTAAAGCAAGATTAGAAAAAGAGCGACAGACAAAGAAAATTGGGGTGAAATGAGCTCATGTAGATAAAATTTGAGAAATTGGAAGCTGACAACCACGAAGCAGCCTCAGCTGTTCTCTATTATTTTACATTACATTTGATCTGTAAATTAGTTTTCTGGTTTTACCTACCCCTCCTTCTCTTGTTCTTTCCCTACTCGATACCTTGTCCAATTTAAGCCCTGGAATTTGTTTGTAGTGTTCTAGCTTAGAGCACCGTCTAGAAATGGGACAGAATAAAGCAATTTGAGACCAGGGGTTGAGAAATATATTATCCCGCCATCATGGAATAAACAGCATATGATCTCAAATTGAAAAATAATACCCCTCCCTTCGATATAGCCTCGTCTGGTGGTAGCCTTTTGGCAGAGCAGGTCTCTCGCACTTCTCCGTTAGCCCTAGAGCCTGATGTAAAACAATAGTCAATTGTCAAAAGGTGCACACAACCAAAGTCAACCAGGAACGGACGACAAGGAGAGGTCCTCTATTTCAGAGGTGAAATCGATTTCTTCGAATATCTGTCTTAATTTCATCTACGAACTCTCCGACCCCTCGAGGGTCAGTTCTTTCTCCATTAAGTAAGGATAAAAAGAATAACTCTTCCTTATACCATGATGTGAAGCTGCCTCTATCACCTGACGAACTCTCCATGGAAAGGTCTTACCACGATGGACTTATGCTCTAAGCCCTCTACCCTCGTTAAACTTTCAGCATGAACCTGTATGTCTAGCCTGAAGACCACCGCAAAGTCTAAACACATTAATCTTCTGCCATCTGTTTGTCTGATGCATTTCTTCTCTCTCTTTTCAGACGACTTTTCACATTAAAAGTCTTGCAACATTAATCTTTTACCTCCAGGCATCAAGGCATCGACGTGATGCTGCCTCTCACAATCTCGTCTGATCAATTTACCAAGGCAAAAGTCGCGCTTCGCTAAAATTCGGTCGTCTGTCTTCTTTCGTTTTCTAAACTTCGTAAACTATTACTGAAGTTTTGTTTTATAGTAAACACTGAGAAGCCTATAGTAACTTTAAGTTTCTGATCGTCAAAGAAAACTGTCTAATAGCAAATCTAAGAAAGGAGTAGCGCAGCGACACTTTGTGAATCTGCAAATACACATTTCTACTCAGAATAGATATCTAATATAAAGGAATAATGCAAATCATCGCGACCTAGTTAACCAGCGCTTTCTGACAGCTGTCTTCCTTCTGTTCAAAATCTTTTGAAGACAACTCCTTTAAAAATCTTTAGAAGTGGGTGAAAAATACAAAATTAACCTAAGAACAGTTGTATATTATCCTCAGCATTTTTGTTATTGTGGAGCTGAAGCTAGAAGATCGTTATAACAAACTGGCCTTCAGTGAATCTTGAAAAGATGAACTGACACAAAACTCAGACGATCGCTATTAGCACTCTCACCATGAGTTAGGAATGTCTCAATATTTGGCCCCTTTAAATTTGTATTCACTTTTTTACCTTATTTTGCAATCACCGGATTCATTTACACTTCAACTGCAAAAACCTGAGATTGCTATCCATGTCTTTGTTTCTTCTTATAATGATTACTCTCAATCCTTTTGTCTGTATTAGCATTTTATACAGTTCAGATTACTTAATTTGTTGAGAGGTATACAACCCGAGTGATTTCTCGCCGTCTTTGCCGTTCCCTCTTTTGGTGTCCACTTGTTGTGTGTTGTTGTTGTTTGTTTTCGGTGTCATAAACTGAAGAGGTCATAAACACCAACTGGTTGAATGTTTGCCTTCGAGTGGATTTAAAGACTTTGCTAATTACTTCCAAATTCAAGTAGACTGGCACCCAACTACGTGAGTCGGGAATGCATTACTGGACCCGTGAACTGCAACCCGTATCACTCTAAACAAGGTATGCTGACCAAAAGTCACGTGCTCTCACTTATACAGATATAACCTTATGACCTTCAAAACTTTCAATAAGTCACGGACTAAAATTGAGAGGACCTTGGTAATTATTTTATTCGAAAGAGAATGTAAAACAACTTAAGGATTTCAGATTTCGTTAGTATCGGCCGAATAGTTATGAAGTTATTGCCAAAGAATTCCCAGAATAACTTTGGGAGGACTTTGGCAATTATATCATTAGAAAGAGAATATAAAACAACACCAGAGTTTCAAATTTCGTTAGAATTGGGGAAATAGTTATGATGTTACTACCAAATAATTCCCTGGCTACACTTGGGAGGACTTTTGCAATTATATCATTCGAAAAAGAATATAAACAACATAAGGGTTTCAAATTTCGTTAGAATCGGCCAAATAGTTCCCCGCTTAACCTTGGGAGGACTTTGGAAATTATTTTATTCGAAAGAGAATATAAAACAACATAAGGGTTTCAAATTTCGGTAGAATCGGCCGAATAATTATGAAGTTATTGCTAAAAATTCCAAGGATAACCTTGAGAGGACTTTGGCAATTATATCATTAGAAAGAGAATATAAAACAACTTAAGGTTTTCAAATATCGTTAGTATCTGCCGAATAGTTATGATGTCATTACCAATAAAAATAATTCTCGGGATAACCTTGCGTGGTGGTGGTGTAAGTGGTGTAGGGTGGCGTAGGGGTTGTAGGTGATGGTTGTGTAGGTGTAGGTGATGGTGGTAGTGTATGTGGTGGTGCAGGTGTAGGTGGTGATGGTGGTGTAGATAGTGTAGGTATGGTGGTGTAGGGGGTGTAGGTGGTTGTAGGGCAGGCGTAGGTGGTGTAAGTGGTGTAGATGATGGTGATGTAGGGAGTTGTGTTGTATGTGCTTGTGTTGTAGGTGTAGGTGGTGTGGGCGGGGTGGTGTGGGCGGTGGTGGTGTGGGTAGTGGTGGTGTGGGCGGTGGTGGTGTTGGTGTAGGTGGTAGTGGTGTAGATGGAGTTGATGTTGGTGGTGATGTAGGTGTTGGTGATTTAGGTGGTGGTACTGCGGATGTTGTAGGAGGTGGTGGTGTTGTAGGCGGCAGTAGTATATGTGATGATGGTGTAGGTGGTGGTGTAGGTGTATGCGGTGATGGAGTGGGTGGTTTTGTGTAGGTGGTGAAGGCGGTAGTGGTGTAGGTTGTATAGGTGGTGGTGGTGTGGGTGTTGTAGGAGGTAGTGGTGTAGGTGGGAATGGTGTAGGTGTAGTTAGTGTAGATGGTGGTTGTGGTGTTTGTAGTCTTGGTTTAGGTGATTGTGGTGTAGGTGGTCGTGGTGTAGGTGATAGTGGTGTAGGTGTATGTGGTGGTGGTTGTGTGTAGGTGGTGTTGGTATAGGTGATTATGGTGTATGTGATGGTGGTGTAGGGGTTGTGGCATAGGTGTTGTGTTGTAGGGGGTAGTGGTGTAGGTGGCGTAGGCGTAGGTGGTGGTTGTGGTGCAGGGAGTGTAGGCTCCGGTGGTGAATGTAGGGATGATGTAGGTTGCGCAGGCGGTGGTGGGTAGGTGGTAGTGGTGGTAGTGTAGGTGGGGTAAGTGATGATGGTATAAGTGCTGTAGGAGGTCGTGGTGTAGATTGCATAGGTGTTGGTGTTGGTGGTGTAGGTGATATATGTGATGGTAGTATAGGTGTTGTAGTAGTGTAGATGGTGTAGGTGTTATTGGTGGTGTAAGTGATTGTGGAGATGGTCGTGTAGGTGGTAGTGGTGTAGGTAGAGGTCGTGTAGGTGGAGGTGATGATGGTGTAGGTGGTGGGGGTGTAGGCGTAGGTGGTGCAAGCGGTGGTGGTGTAAGTGGTGCTGATGGTGTGGGTAATGGTGGTGTAGATGGTGTTGGTGGTGTAGGTGGTGTTGGTGGTGACGGAATAAGTAATGGTCGTGTAGGTGGTGTTGGTGTGGGTATTGGTGGTGTTGGTGGCGGTGGTGTAGTTTGTGTAGGTCATGATTCGAAAGAGAATGTTAAACAACATATGGGTTTCAATTTCGTTAGAATCAGCCGAATATTTACGTCATTAAAAAATTTTAAAAAAGCAAAACGGGGACCGACCGACCGACCGACATAATGAAATATAGAGTTCCCCTCGACTAAAAAGAGAGAGCGTTCTCCGGAATGCCTCCCATCATTTAGAACGCTCCCTGTCCCTGCTGCTATGGGGCGCTTCCACTCACGTACCTTTGCAAACAGAGATCTTATTTACGCAGATTTTGACTTGCGCCATACAAGACGAAGAGAACACTGCGTCACCGTATCTGGAAAAGGACCAACCTTTTTTGTCTAAGTAGGGATAACAACCATTCTCGTCAGGCTCAGTGAATACTACAAGGAAAAAGACCACGAACGACTAGTAGCAGGACAAGTTCTGAAACAAACACCGCGAGGCTCTTCACACTCGCCTTGAAACCTCCTCATCGATTGGCAACCATTCGGGGCCAAGTTCCAATTCGTAATAGTCCCGCCCTCTGTCATCTACCTTAGCAATTCCTATGTCTGGCAATTCTAGTTGGTTGTCATCTCCATACTAACACACAACCGCTCCAACAGCATAGTTTGAACCGATTCTCCTCTGTCATATATCACTCTGTTTCTCCTAACGAATCCACCAATGAATTTGGCTGGCTCATTTTCTGTTGTCTGTCCATTGCCGTTAACAAGCCCATAGGCGTAAAGCCGCTATTTCTCTTGGCGAACTCTTCATCAGAGTCTCGCATTTCATTTGTCATTCGTCCTCTTCGTCGTTAACTTAAGCGAGATTTTTTTTTTCCACACTCGGCTTCACTTTTCCCGCACCCTGGGAAGTAGTACCGACCTCATCGCTATAAGTGATGGCGTCCACGAACGGTTCCATTGGCTACTTATATTGCCCTAATCTATTATGTACCCCAGGATCAGGCGAGTTGTCTCTGTGGTTATTAAAATTTTATACTAATTGATAACTCTCATATTGTGCTTATTCTCTGCGTAATTAATTTATCTCGTCCTAGCCTACCTCTTTGTCTTTCTAATACAGGGTGACCCGCCTAAAACGGGCCTGCGCACACTTTTTGTGATATATCCTTCATTCATTGACTAATCACCCTTACTTTGCAGGACATGACAGAAGCAACGCCTGTGAACACAATTAGATCTCAATGGCAGCTCCAGCAAAGAATATACTGCGTCAAACATTACTACAAGACAGGCTCGTTCAATAAAGTGCAGGACACTTTCGTGCATCAGTTCGAATGTGAAAAAGCCCCCTCCAAGAACAGAATTCAGGACTGGGTGGACCACTTCGAGAAGTATGGGACAGTGGAGAACCTCAATGCAGCCAGTGACAACCGTCCAAGCCATTCAGGATGCCTCAGGAAGCGTACAGCTGAGCTGATCGAGAGCGTGAGAGAGTCAGTTCAGCAGAGTCCAAAACGCTCTGTGGGCAAGCGAAGTCAGTTCCTCGGGATATACCGTGAGACTTGCAGGAGAGTGAGTGCTATGTCGTAGTATAGGAAGGACCGAGTGATGGAAAGAGTTGGTACTTACGGGTTGTTTAACTACTACTCCGTGATTAACGTTATATCTCTCTAAGAGTGCTATATATTTTTTATTATTATTACCTTGATTCTTGACTTCTTTAAACCTTAAGGGTTCTTTGTGCCATACGTGGCGATTCGAGTATAGAATAAAAAAAAATGTTAAAACAAACTAAAACTTTAATTAAAACACAAAAACAAAATAAGCATGAACCAAAGAAATATTACGAACTAAATACACAGTAAGGACTTCAATAATTTCTAAGTAAGGCTTTCTAACTTGACCTACTCGACATTATAGTGATGGTTGACCCTCCACTCACTTCAATCTTTTTAAAAAACAAATGCTAACGGCATTTACCGGCCGCAAATACCTTTGCGGATACCCCTTGGAACGGGTTTGAGTCTGACCTTGAACTCAATGAGCTACTTTACCTCGGGAATATTATTGTCTCCAAGACGCGTGCCGACCGGCCAGGTGGAGGTTGCGGGCGAATAACTTGAAAGTCGCAAAGGACTTTGGCGAGTGTGGCAGCTGGGGAGCTACAGGCCTTCAACAGGAAGGGATATCACCACAGGATAGTGAAAGAATGTTCCTTTCTCCTCTTCGGATTACTCTGGGGAGTAATTCACACTGTCTAGCGATGCGCTAAGGCTTGAATACTTTGACTCAGGGGAGTGCTAGAGGGAGTGGACTCGGGGGTGCGGTCTTCTTCAAGGTCGAGGGCTATCCCTGTGCTTTAGGATGCACCAGGATAGGAGGGGTCTCTCTGACGAGAGTAAGTTGAACTTGGTTCTTAAGCCAAGTTAACTTAGAGTTCGGTGTGACCACCGCGAAACCGGCTTGTGGAGGAGCTTTTTCTTCTTCGTTTTGGAATTCCTCAAGGGCGAGGACTATCTCGGTGCTTTGTGCCACACCAGGATAGGAGGGGTTCTCTGACGAGACTAAGTTGAACTTGGACAAGTTAACTTAAAGTTCGGTTTGGTAACCAGGAACTAGCTCGAGGCTGAGCTTCTTCTTAGTTCCAGTCTTCCTCAAGGGCGAGGCCTATCTCAGTGCTTTGGGATACACCAGGATAAAGGGGGGGAGGGTTCTCTGACGAGAATAAGTTGAACTTGAACAAGTTAACCTAAAGTTCGGTTTGGTAACCAGGAACTAGCTCAAGGCTGAGCTTCTTCTTAGTTCCAGCCTTCCTCAAAGGCAAGACCTATCTCGGTGATTTGAGATACATGAGGATAGAGGGGGAGGGGTTTCTCTGACGAGAATAAGTTGAACTTGAACAAGTTAGTCTAAAGTTCGGTTTGGTAACCGGGAACTAGCTCGAGGCTGAGCTTCTTCTTAGTTCCAGTCTTCCTCAAGGGCGAGGCCTATCTCGGTGCTTTCGGATACACGAAGATAGAGGGGAGGGGGATTCTCTGACGAGAATAAGTTGAACTTGAACAAGTTAATTTAAAGTTGGTTTGATAACCAAACAGCTCAAGGATGAGCTGCTTCTTGGTCCCTTCTCTTGGTAGCCCGGCCTTTCTTGCCGAAGACTTCGCAGCCTGGCTGACTCACGTATTCTACCTCGTTTTTCACAAGTGTTTGGTATTTATACTTCGTCACCCCACTGTGGTAGGGGTAGGAGGGGGGAGGGCTTGTGGTGGACGGGCCGCAGGAGAGTTCTTACTCCAACGGTTTTTCGCAGGCCATCTTACCTCTGGTCTTGATGGGCCTTCGAGCTTGAGGGAAACGCGTCTCCAATTTCGTATTTGAGGTGAAATGGAATACACACTCGTAGGGGAGATCTTGCAGTTTTAACCGTTCTGCTTTTCATAGGGACGAGGGGCGAGGGGCTGTGGTTACGGGATTGACCCAAGGTGCCTACACGGCCCGGATGTTTTGCAGTCAACGTCCCGTATCTCAACTGAGAGAGGAGGGAGAGGGTCAATTCCCCTGCATGCTAGTAATGGATGTAAAGGTCTACCCATACAGAATGCAAACAAAGCAGACCCTTACCTCCTCAGACAAGGAGCAGAGAAAGGCTATGGCAGTCAAGATACTGGAGAAGATTCAGGAGACCCCAACTTTCCTTAACCTCCTTTGGACCTCAGATGAAGTTCACTTCCATCTTGAAGGAAAGATAAACTCAAGGAAAAATGACTTCTGGGGGACCTCCATACCTAATGAGGTAGCCACTAAGCCCCTACACTCCCCTAAGTGCACGGTATGGACTGCAATCTCAGCCAGAGGCATCATTGGACCATTCTTCTTCGAGGAATCTGACGCGACAGTGACAGTCACCAAGGAGCGGTATGTTGAGGTCTTCCAAACCTCCAAGAGGGAACTACAGACCCTGTTCCCGTCGCTTATGGGGAAGTTCTGGTTCCAGCAAAATGGAGCAAGCTCTCACACCTCAAAGCTACCCGAGATTGGCTGAAAGAGAACTTTAGTGGCCGTGTGATCAGCCTCAAAACTGATTTTGAGTAGGCATCTCACAGCCCAGACCTTAACCCCCCAGATTTCTTTCTCTGGGGATACCTTAAATACAGAATGTACGCAGGGAGACCCAGGACTATTACGGAACTCAAGGAACCCATCGGGGAGAAAATAAGAGCCATTAGTCGGTCGGTTAGTAACGATGTCATGGACAACTTTGTGCTGCGCCTAAAGAAATGCACAGAGCTAAATGGATGTCATCTCGAACACGTGCTCTAGAATAAAGAAGAAAAGTCCAAAGATTCTCACATTTTGATATGATGTTTTTAAACACAATAAACCAGTTATCACCAAAGTTTCATTCTCACAAGCTCCTTCGTTGGTTGCATTTGTCATTGTATCAAATTAGTCCTATAGTATTGAGGCCAAGCTCTCTCCGATATGTTTATCCTACCTTCACATGCACCCTTCCCCACTTCTCTACCCCCTATTTCAGGGTTCGCGATCTTCTCTCTCTCTCTCTCTCTCTCTCTCTCGCTGCATGGGCACTCCTTATTTCTCTACCTATGCTCTAATATCGTGGAGAAGCTTGGCTAGTGATACCTGACCCCTCCTCCATCTCCCTTTGCTCCCATGCGGGATCTGAAAACTCATCTATACCACTGAGCCCTTCCTCCCTTACTTCCATCCTTGTCCATAAACGGCGCTCTGGGTGAGTTTTAACCCTAAAGAGCGTCATAGAAAAAAAAACTATTCTTCGATTGAAGGAAAAGAGACTCCTTGATTGGAATTCCTCGTCGTGTTTGCTCTGACGAATTCTTGTGAGCTTTGGAGCGATCGCTTAAATGACGAAACTTACAAAATGATCATCAAATAAGCTCCTTTTTTATGTTATGCTCTCCAGTGCATTTAACTTTGATTATTTATCTTATCACCCCACCCCTTTGCAATCCACAAACGGGTAGGGTATATGTATCTTCATTCTTCTCTCCACTATTTTTCTATCCATCCATTGTACAGGTTGTCCATAAATCCTGGACACAGGCAAAATGCATATTTTTAATAAAAAAAAATTGAACATTTTATTTAATTTAAATATTAATAAATAGGTTCTTCAATGTGATTCTCACCATTTGTGATTCAAATTTCGATGCGCTTGGTGAGATTCACTCTATGAATCCGTTGCATTAAAACCAAATTTCTGTCGATTTGAGCACATTCGTTCAGGTGTCTCTTATCTTTAATTTCCATCGAGTACACCTTCTCCTTTAGCATGATACCACAGAAAAAGAGGAGACAATTGTGATATTTCCTGTGTTCAGATTTTAGGGACACCCTGTATAGAGCGATCGTTATAACATCTTTGCCTATAAACTAATATCAATCAAGGACGAAAACTGTTCAACGCTTACTGTAAACAATTGTATTAAATTCAGTGCGGTGAGACTTTTTGATCACCCTATATCTCTTTTTCTATCGTGCCTATCTTTCTGAAAGCCATACATAAATTACTCAATTTGTTTGCACAATAATTCAAACGAATGTGTGGTTAAGACACGGCGTTGAAAAGTGACTCAAATAATAGACAGTAATGCATTAGCGCAGGAGTACTCACACCACGCAAAAAGGAGTCCGACAAAGATTGAGTTAAGGATTTGGTAAAGATTGGATCTGACCTCGAAAAGTTGTTTTACCTTCGTGAAACACAATGACCGACCTTACGAACAGCGAATCAGGCGTGACCACCTTTTGCCTTACATTTTAACCCGAACGAAGAGCGAAGCGGGAGACCAAAAAATCACGTATCGGCGTCATCATTATTCGTCCGGATTTATGAAGATTCTCGATTTTGTTCGTGAGTTGACAGGTAAAGTAGTTTCAAAGAGTCACCGAGACATCTTCAGGAGCACAGTTTGTTGTTTTCATTGACGCAGAGCAGAGAAAAGAAGTTAAAATGTGAGCGTTTGTATTGTCCATTGCGACTGGAGGGAAAGGACATCGGAGATGTCGCTGCGATAGCCCGTACTTATTATAGTCTAATCACTATTGTTCGAACTATTGTCCAGTGTAATTGAGAATGAGAGTGCTAGACACAAAGAAATAGCAATAACGGAAAAAACTAACCTGGAATTTACGATTTGAAAGGTATATCAAAAGAGGTTTAGAAAAGAATGGAAGAAAAACCATCGTTATGGTTTGGATGAAAGCGATAGGCCTGATCAACAGGCGCATTGCATTCCTTTGCAAATCTCCTACACTACTTTCTCTTTTCACCACTTTTATTTCGTTCTATCTTTACCACACATGATTTGTTCCCCTCCACACACGTACACACACTTACACTAACTTGTAACCGTAATGGTCGTTACGAAAACCTACATACATAGACACAGGCCTTGCAAAATCCATAGAAATCCAGTCGCGTAATTGATAACGCAGAAGAAAGAAACGAACAAACGAATTCCGATGCGGCAACCATACCAACACATGGCCAATCCCAGTCATAAGTTTATGGAGATCAGGAACATCTGCCAACCTTTTTTTTTTTTCAAATTTACATCTGACAACGATACAAAAACATTATCCCTGGGGGAGAAATAAACCTAACCACAAAATCCTGCTGAAACTCAAGAAAATAATAATTTGAATGAAAATGGATCTATCAAATCGCTAGCCCAAATCCTAATTCTTGACAGAGATCGAACCTCTTAGACCCATTTTCAAATAGAGCGAGAGTGTTTTCTTTTGTTATACCGCAAAGACCGATAGAAAACGAGAGAACGGAAGGAAAAAACACACAAAAAGACAAAAGAGACATTTGCATGCATGGGGTACCTATTGAATAGAAATGGCAGCTCGTCTAAAGGGTAAATAGTCAATGGTGGAAGGAAATAATAAAAAAAACAATAGTTGTGAAGGCTTCAGGAACCACCTGGATAATAGTAGCAAAGTTCTCAGACCCCGCTATCAGAGCAAAATGCGCTATTGGCAAATGTTGAATATGGGATGATGGTAATTTAAAACTGATCAAGAATTGGAACGAGGAAAATGATTGGGGATGTAAACTAATGCACTAGTAAAGCTTTTCCACTCTAGATACTGGTGCATAATGAGGGTATTCGAAGTCACCAGGAACAAATCCGTACAGAGAGCAAAGTGGCTCGAAAGAATGGGTTTGAGGCCTTTTGCTTCTCCCTATAAGTCAGTGATGACAAGACTTGGGCAATTGGCGTCCCCCTCCCACTATTTTTTCCCTCATCGCGTGTCACTTCTAAATGCATGATGAAAAAAATGGTATAATAATCATTTATTACATAATTATGTGGAATAAAACGAATACAATAGAAGAGAAAACTGCTTGCACGACAACAGGGTGTCAGATTTCTTTACTCAAAAGTAGCATTAGTAGCAAATGTTAGCCCAAATAAATATATAAACATAAAAAACCTCGAAACATTGGAAGCTGCATTCTTTTCATTGTAGCTTATACGGTATCTACGAAACTGAAGAAAAAAAAATCTTTAAGAATAAGAAATTTAAGCTTACCTGTCGTGATTTATAGACTGCCACCATGTTAGAAACATGTACGGACGAGTCTCTTTTCCACCCTGTGGAAGCGACTCTTTCGTAAGCCAGTTAATCGGAATCCATACCCAGACCCTACCCTATAAGTCAACCAATAGGAGTCCGCGCCTCGCTGCACTATACCAGATGGCTTAGGAAAGTTTCGAATTACCTCAAAAAGTAGCAAATAGCAGACTTAAAACAGCATGAAACAGCAAAAAAAAATTTAAATCCATTACTTTCTGCGCAAGCTGATTCCCCCACAACCGACAGAACCTCGCATGAAAGCATGACGTTTAAGGGATTGGCAGATACTTGAAGGTTTAACGGCATTCTATCGCAAAATTTGCTTGTATTGTATTTGTATTTGTCTTGTCTTGTCTTGTCTTGTATTTTGACTGAGGGCCGTTCGATAAAATATGAAAAAATAATCCAGCTTTTGTTTGAAATGTTATACGATTATACAATGCCGATAATCTATACTTGTATATAATTGAATTTATCTCAACTAACCGGTATACATTTTCAATACACTTAACTTAACTTCTCCACGGCATATAAGGAAAGTAAAGATCTGAAAGTTGTGTTTTGTGATTTCTATTAAAAGAGCGAAACCAAAAATGTCCATCAACTTTTCGCTCGCGTGTCAACAAGTGACTCGCGTTTCATATTCTTGCCATCACCGCTATAAGTATAGAATGGTTGAGAACGTCTGGGCAGCAAAACGAACGAAGATCCTCTGCCATCATCATCATCACCTTATCACATCCAATTTCTGGAACTAATAAAAAAAAGAAGCCTTAATAAGTTCCCATTTTCGACCACATGCAAATGCTCGATATTCAGCAGGATATTCCTGCTACTAAACAAATTACCACCTCAAGAAATGGTAAGGAAAACTGCAATGTAGGTGGTGGTGGTGTGCAGTTAGTATAAGAATGAGTATTACCACTTTTACATTGCACCGGGCGCGCCTGAGAGATACTCTCCATCCATGCAAAGCAAGCAACGGCAAAAGTGAAGTTAAAATACTCAATTGATGCAGTTCTGTTTAGTGGTGTTGATTGGTCTATTGGGTACAGTAACTTGGCGTGGAATCTGAGCGTTCCCCAGGCGTACCCAATGCGGTGTCAAGATGACTACTCATTGCCATAACAACCGCACACCTCTAGCAGGTCTGTTTCTAGTTCGTTTTAACTAGTCTTTAAGACAGGGATGGGCCATAATTTTTTTAGCAGCGGGCCACAGTGGAGCTCATGTCAAGCTTTGCGGGCCGCACTTAAACACTTTGTGCAAATTTCGAATCCACATAAATTAAACGCAATTACCTTTGTGTATTTGTTTACATATACTACATAATCATAGATGGAGAGGGGGAATAGGAGAAACTCCAAGTGGCACAAGGTTCTTCATTACTTTGGAGGTTCCTAAAAGGAGCGAAGCGTTAGTTATGAAGAACCTTTTACCACTAGTGGTTTCTACTATGCTCCCTCTTCGTTTGTTGTCAAAGACACCCATCAATAATAGTCATAGCTACACAGTAATAACTAAGGGTAATTTTCCTTCCATAGTTTTGCCACCCCTTTTACACTGTTGCCAGACTTATATCAGAGTGAGAACCTACAACTTAACGTGGAATCAGAACCACGATTTACAATTCTACATCATGTAATTATTATCCAGGAACCAGCCGTCTCCCAACCAAAGCGAGTGTGTAGATAAGGGTAATGAGAATAATTATTTATAGATTATCCTATTTTTTAAAGATAATCTTCTCTACGATTGGAATATAATTAGAAAATGACTAATTTAAGAATCCGGAACTTACATAAAACAAGGTCTGCTGACGAAAGTCGCGTACTCTTACTTATTCTGATTTATGACCTTACAACCTTCAAAACTTTCAATAATTCCTGGACTAACCTTGGGAGAACCTTTAGCAATTCTATCATTTGATATAGAATGTAAAATAACATAAGGGTTTTAAATTTCGTTAGAATCGGCCGAATAGTTATGATGTTATTGCTAAAACAAACAAAAAGCAAAACGGGCACCGTCCGACCGACATAGTGAGAAATAGAGTCGCACGCGACTAAAGATTATGAGATTAGATTTTGGCAAAATTGTTCAATAATTAATTTTGAATCTTTTATCGAATTTTGAAATGAAACGCGGGTCACTGTTTACCCACTCCTGCTATAAGATTTATTTTCCCCTCTTTTATTGTTTCTTCTGACAAAATGTGGCATCAACCTTTAGAATCCTTTTTATTTTATTCATCACTAGTTTAGAGTTCATGTCCATTGTGCGTTCTATGGTCCTATGAGTTGTCTTATGACTAGTTCTTTCGTTTATTTTATGTCAATTCTTCATTGTCGTGTGTTAGAACAGGTAGAACCAATGTAGGAACATTGGTTTTGAATATGTACAGTCGCCACAATTAGTCATGTCACAGTTTACGCTGAATTTAGTTCAGAAAGTGACAATTTATTATATTATTTGATTAAAGATGGAGTTTTGGGGTATATTTACTTATACATAAACTAAATTGGACATTTACAAATAAAATAAATTAAATTGGGTGAATTTTATTACGTCAGTGCGGTATTTCAGCAGTACTGTCGAAACATTTTGAAACGGGTTTGTTTCCAAACAGGGTTGCGGAAATTTCTCCCACTTTTTCTTTTTCCCAGCTTAACTTTATATATACTTTTTAACTTTTAATCATCGATATCACAACAATATTCGCATCAACATTTTTTTATTTTTTTTTATTTTAACCCTATTATTAACTTCCAACCTAACGTGTTATGAAAAATATTATTGACAACGCCACAACAAAACCTAGCGATAGTTATCCTAAGCTATTCGTGGATTTATAAAACATATAAATAATTATACCATAACTATCTTACTTTTGTTCGAAACATTTTTTAAAAATGCTACACGACTCTCCTATCCCCATCTAGTTTTGTCCTGTTAGGTCCTTTCCCGTGCTACCAATGGGAGTCAATTTATTATAAGTGAAAATAGTTTTCTACCTGCTTTTAAATCCGATCACCATTTTTAGTTTCTCACTATTCTGCAAAGTTATTATATATTGATGGGGAATTTTTTATTCGTCTAACAAAGAAGCTACACGCTTATCCATCGGTATTTGTTTATGTCTGTTCATTGTTTGGGTTTCTTTTTCTGTTTTTACATGATATTTAAATGATTGTGGCGAATCACTGTGAAATTTGGGGAGAAGTTGATCGTTCACCGACGCCTAAGAGATAATATATATTGATGGCATCCCTTCTTCCGAAAATGGGGTATTTACCAGTTTGTTAATGTTTGGGGAAATTCGGAATTCTCGATTTTAACAACCATTGTCTCGGAAAAGCAGAGATGGACATTTTATCCAACATTTACAGCAAAATAAATCGGAGGAATTTTTGTTTCTTTCAGTGACTCTCATCAGGTTTAAGCAAAAAAAATAGTGACGAATAATAATGAAAGCAATGAAGGGGTTTGCCACAGAACGGTGAAGAGGTTAGGTTTTCCGTTGGAAAGTTTGTGTTTTTGCCATCACGGTTCATCGTCATATTAATAACAGATTTTAGGTGGGTTTTTTTGGGGGGGGGGAGAGAATGACCATACGCCAAGGACCAATGAGTAATACTTGAGGAGCAATTTCACTGCCTCCATAAAACGATGCACTTCATGAGTGCTCTTTATGACTTTCCTTGATAACTGCACTTTATTAATGCACTTCATGAGTGCTCTGTAGGACTGACATTTAATGACTGTACTTCATGAGTGCTCTTTATGACTGTCCTTGATAAATGCTCTTTATGAATGCACTTCATGAGTGCTCTGTATGACTTTCTTTGATAACTGTTCTTTATTAATGCACTTCATGAGTGCTCTTTATGCCTTCAATTTAATGTATGTTCTTTATTAATGCACTGCATGAGTGTTCTTTATGCCTGCCATTTAATGTCTGCTCTTTATTAATGCACTTCATGACTTCTCTTCGTGAGTGCTCTTTATGACTGCCCTTTATCTCTGCTCTTGTTCTATTACAAAATCCATGACGAGCCTTTTTTTTACTACAAATGTTGAGTGGCAAAGCCAAAATTATTACACATTTTTGATGGGAACAGCAGCGAAATGATGAAAGAAAAAAAGACAAGGGGTGCATAAATGTGTCCCGTGCAAATTGAATGAAATTTATATAAAGATCAGAATGACAATTGCTGGTAAGTTCGTGGATTACAGGGCCTGTTTCTCGTATGGGGGGGGGCGAAAAGGAACATCCCTACTTTGCTTCGCCACTTACTAGCGAGCAGGGGACAGGAAGGGAAACACGTTCCTCGTCTGGGGAGTTTGGAGCTGGACCCCTTTCTCAAGGTTCTGAAACGGAAGAGTGAAGTGTTAAGTGTTTGAAGGAAAGGGAGATGGAACAGACAGCGGTGTTGCGATTGAATATGTATGACACACGTGGGCTCATCTGTTTGTCCGCATGCCTCACTCGGCGCATGCGCATGAACGCCGGGACTCGAGCCCGGTAGCTAGGGGCGGACATGCAACGTGTTCAGGTCTTGTTATTCATTACTACAGTTTGTTTGTTTAATGTGCGTCAATCCTTAGGGTCATAGGCACCTCTTGCGCTCGTGAAAAACAATGATTTGCCGTTAAGGGCGGCCAGACCGACCAGGGTTGATACAACTCAAAATTATATTTTATGGATATAATCACGGAAATATAGCTAGAGATGAGCTTTTCTATACTATTTAAAAGAAGATAGTAAGAATAGTAATAAAATTTAGCTATATTGAGCTAATATCGTTTAATTCATTTGTTAAAAAGTAGTTCGATCTGGCTATAAAATAGTAAAATGGGCAACCCTGGCTCAGACTTATGTCAGAGCACAATCAGTGACCCCCCCCCCTCCTCCCCTGTTGGAAGCTGTCTCCCCCGTCCGACAGCATCGGCGTGAAGCTGTCTCTCCCATCCGACAGCATCGGCGTGAAGCTGTCTCTCCGATCAGACAGCATCGGCGTGAAGCTGTCTCTCCCATCCGACAGAATCTGCGTGAAGCTGTCTCTTCCATCCGACATCATCGGCGTGAAGCTGTCTTCCCCTTTTGACAGCATCGGGATGAAGCTGTCTCTCCCATCCGACATCATCGGCGTGAAGCTGTCTTCCCATCCGACAGCATCGGTGTGTAGCTGTCTCTCCCATCCGATATCATCGGCGTGAAGCTGTCTTCCCGTCTGACAGTATCGGGGTGAAGCTGTTGCCCCTTCTGACAGCATCGGTGTGAAGCTGTCTTCCCCTTTTGACAGCATCGGGATGAAGCTGTCTCTCCCATCCGACATCATCGGCGTGAAGCTGTCTTCCCATCCGACAGCATCGGCGTGTAGCTGTCTCCCCCGTCCGATATCATCGGCGTGAAGCTGTCTTCCCGTCTGACAGTATCGGGTTGAAGCTGTTGCCCTTTCTGACAGCATCGGTGTGAAGCTGTCTTTCCCTTTTGACAGCATCGGGGTGAAGCTGTCTTTCCCTTATGACAGCTTTGGTATGAAGCTGCCCTCCCCCCGTCCCTTCCGACGGCGTCTAGACGACAAAGTTTCAACCCGTTAATCGTCTGTCGTCAGTTCTCTCTCGCTGGACGACTCATGGTGAATTTTCGACCTTCTTCCGCTCTTTTTGTCCCCAAGATGAAACATTAAGTGATATTAAATAGTTTATTAGATAATTTCGTGGAGATGAGAGTGTTGAGTAACCATATAAAAGATCAGTGGTAGCAGTAATGGTGTTAAGAGTGAAGGTGGCCCCCGCCCCTTTTCACCATTCCTTCCAAGTCTGTCTAAACCCTCGCCCTTCCCTCCGAGTAAGCCACTCCCTTCGGTAGTGCCCGGCCTCCAACGTTCGCACGGAGTTGGGGATGTTCGGGAGAATTGTGCTCTCTTCCGGTCTCGAGGTGCCCGATTAGTCTCCTTTCCAGCCTACTCGGGCTATGTACTTTCCCAAGATTTCCACTGACCCTAACCTCACCGCTTTCTTTACGAGCCTCTCCTCCCAAACTGTGACGGACATCGTCTCGCATTTTAGCTTTAAGTAAAGAGTGACTAATTATTTTCCCTTAAAAGTTGACATCAATTAAAGTTAAACTAAACTACGCCAAAAAATACCCAACTTCTGTAAGGGGGCGAAATAATGGCCAATATCACTATCGGGACGCGTCGTAAAACGGTAAAAGGCGACAAAACACAAGAGGCCGTTGGCCTACTAGGCAGCACCACAGGCTAAATTTAATCCCGCTGCTGCAAAATTCTATTTAGAATATTTTTATTTCAGGCCCATTTCAACTAAGTGGCAACAAACAAGCACTGATATTTTCCACTTTAGTGTTGTGTACATATGCATATGAATGATTTTTTTCCATCCATGATGGAATAAGAATAATTTAGTTACTGCTAAATATTTTAAGTGGTAAACACACGGTATCCATATTTTGGTACTATCCAGGCACGTACATAGGGAAATTAAGAGGGTTATACGTGTATAAATTCTTGAAAATCAACAATTAAAGGCTTATTTTGACGTGTCTTGAGATTCCGCGAACTAAATCTTAAGAGCATGACTAGGCCAAAAAACTATTTTTCTTTTTCCATTTCTGATTTGGAAGACTCTAGTTGTACAATTATTTTAAGCCCCTAGAAAATGAACGGATATACGAAACCCATTTTTTTTATTAGAAAAAAAGACATGGAAAATTATACAATGGCAATGAAATAAAATCTACTAAATGCTTTCAACATTCAAACTAAAGAATCGAAAAATTTGCTATCTGGCAACTCTAAACGTGGCGTCACGGTATCGCTATAAATCGAAGTACAGACGAAATTCCGGCCAATAAATTTGTTTCGTTTGTCGGTGTCGTATTCTACTCATTCTGGTAAGACTTTTATTTTTTTCAGCCTTAGAAGAAAAAAAATAAGGACAAAAACTTAGAAAATTAAATATTTGAAACCTAATATACCATAATATGTTTGTTTTTCTACTGTATTTAACCGGACTCGAGTGTTTACGACCTTTTCCATTACAAAATGCTTAATTTCTGAGTTAACATCTATCTCAAAACCGAAACATTTCTTAATGAAAACAGGCCAAGACGACAGAAACAACTACTTAACCTAACTTGATCTTAATCTACCTAATAAGAATCTTTAAAAAAATGTGCCTGCAAGCAACCTCCTCAGTAACTTTTTCCAACCTGACATGGAACAGCTCCTCACCCCCGTCCCTCTCAAGCTATAATTTGTAGTTAGGACAACCATGCTACAGCTGACATCTGAAGGACTGCGTGTTATCTCAGCTCCAAAACCCGTAATTTGATCCACGCCTATATATCTTCTACACATGTTCACTTATTGCATCCACTTCATAGATCTCGCCTTACAAACTTTCTGTCAGGACCAGCTGGTTCCTGGTGCCTTGTGGCTTGCTAGCGATTGCCCTTCAGATCTTAATACGAATTTCATTATTCGTTCGAAAGGGCGTAATTAACTAACCAACTAATAGACGATTGCTGTGGCAGACTAGGGCCTTTGAATGGCGTGGATCAACAATATGAGCTCGACAACTAGAGTGTAGTGGAGCGATTCCGACCGATGAGAAGAATGAATTTCATCGTCATCATTTTCAAGCATTTGTCTCACATTGTTAGTGACAATTCCTCCCCTTTCTGAATTTAGGTCCCTCGTGTGGAATTAAGATCATTTCTCCATCTTATTTTGAGTCTCCTTTTCGGGCGTCTTTAATCAAGTGAAGTCCAATCGGTATTTTTTCGGGTCCCTCTATCGTCATGTTATCCTGCCACATGGCCTTCCTAGCTCCATTTCAGGTTTCTTATAGCTTCCACTCTACACATCCTGAACTTTGGGTTGTCTACTTATCCAAATGGATGATTTTTCGTCACTGAATCAATTTACAACATCGTAAAGAAGAGCTCTTGCTAGCAAAATGGATACGGTGTTGGTCGGCGAACGTCGCGGTACCGGGTTCGATCCCGACAAGAGCGGACACAAAGGGCAGCGCACGTAGAGATCTGGCTACCCATCGGTGGACGTGCTGTGCACATAGCCAATTACAACACTGCTTTCTTTCCTCTCCCTTCTTCGCAGTACAGCACACACACACTCTCTGTTCCAAGTAAGCCTGCCGATGGGTATCTATATCCACATACTTCTGACGCGGAACAGGTCCCTCTGCTTCCCCCTTCCCGGGGGGAGCGAAATTCCACCTGAACGCTGTTTGGTGTCAAAAAACATAATACTTCCTTTCACCTCTCCCCAAAGATGACCAGCCCCTGATGCCAGCGATTGTCACACTAACCTTTATGTTATATCATTACCTGGCAGATAAATAATTTTGAAAATATTCAGGGTTTAATCCTGGCCCTTGTGAGATCAAAAAAGAATTTTGAGATAACTATTACCTGTAAATGTCATCACGCTCATTGCCAATCACAACACCGCTGTCTTTCCCTTCGCGCATTCCCAGCAAAAGCACCCACTCTCTCCTTGGTCCCTAGATCTTGCCGATGAAGTACGCGTATCCACATACCCTTGCTGCAGTACTGTCCCCCACCCTTCCTGGGACGGCTCCTCCTTCCCGGGACTAGCGCCTGCATTTGTGCACCCTGCGGGTGAAAGAAATGCAAAATATGAGGTGTAATTTAAGCGACTGACGATAAGAGGTCGGTATTGGGGAGGGGTATAGGCGTGGGTACATTATTAGGGGATGGGTTAGACCAGGGATGGAAACCGTGCATCCGTCTTGCCCATTAAGGTGGTGCCTTCTGAAGGAATTCATTGGTTTTGCGGATCAAATCTTTGAATTGCTCTCGGACAAAAGGTAGTCGCAACGAAGTCATTAAAAGGTTAATTAACCTTAGAATTGATCATTAATTTTCATTTTTAAGATGACATCTACTCATAATAGTCCGTTATATACAAAACCAGGCAATGGCTTCGCCACTCCCCTTGCGCTTCGCTACTAAGATTAAAATCTAAAAAAAAGCAGCCATGGTTAAATTATTTGTATATATTTTCTGAACTTCGCCAATTATAATAATTTTAAAAAGGAACTCTAAATTAAATTTTCCTCCTTTCAAAATATCACATTGCTAAAATATAGTTATAAAAGATATAGAAAAATAATTTTTTTGAACTTCACCATTTGTAATTCTTTGGGTTTTAAAAAATTAACAAAATTTCGATACTTATATTTACTTCTGATTAACTATTTTGTTTTTTTTACATTATAAAAGAATTATTAGAAATAACTTTGATAAAAAAACATAAGTCATAACCAAACTAAGATGAAATTATTATTCAAATACTAAAAAAAATCCCCATCTTAAATTATAGAGTTAGTGATGATGATAATGCGCAACTTGCAGTATAATTAAAATGTTACGAATGCGGACTACATTTAACTTAATCCAGCCTTCAACAGAGGATAAGTTCCCTGCCTTCTGGGGTAGATTAATCCGTGGGGAACTGAGGCCTTGAAAGGACACGGGGACACCCTCAAGCAAAACCTTTATCTGACCTTAAGGGGAAGGGGAGAGACGGGGTTTGAAACCCAAATTGCAGTCGAGGTCGGCCCCTTTTCTTTGCCTGGGGAGTTGTCATTTTGGATTATTTTTTCCTTAATAACCAAATGTGTTTCGCTATGTTGCAGCGGATCGCTACAAACTACTTTCAAATGGAGGCCGCACACGAAGTTGAAGCTTCCATCCACAAATCCAACCAAGTTGAAAAAGACGCCGGGCGGAGGTGAGTTCTTAGTCGCGTGCATCCCACGACTCTCTATAAGTAAAAATGTCGTTCCGTAGGGCCGTCGGTCAGATGGTAAGCACTTTACTTTTCAATGAGTTTTTGGCAATGACATCGTAACTATTCAGCCGATTCTAACGAAATTTGAGACCTTTATGTTGTTTTACATTCTCTTTCGAATGATATAATTGTCAAGGTCCTCCCAAGGTTAGACGGGAATTATTGAAGGTCATAAGTTAGAATACTTGAAAGCAAGCGACTTAGGTCTATTTGTTTTGGGTTTTTTTATCTTAATACCGTACGCCTTCTACGAGTGGGGTGCTTTCAAATTAAACTCCACCCGTATGCTTTAGCAAAGCTTTCCTGCAAATCCCATTTTTAAACTCCTAATCATTTTAGTTGTGTCTGTCATCGCATGTTGCCTTGTCTCATAAAAGAGCCATTTCGAGAAGACTCCAAATGCATTAAAGGCGCAAGGAACAAGTTCTCTTAATTCAATTTAGTGTAATTCAAAATGTTATTCCAAAAAGAAATTTTGGTGCCATTACCACCGAGAGCTGGTATGTTTTTACAAATCTCCCCCCATAGTTCAGCGAAGCGCTTCCATCTAGGGTCATTTTTTTTGTTTCTAAGATGTCGTTTTTAGTTGGTTGAAAAAAAAAAAAATTCGTTGTGAAAACGCAAATAACAATGAAATAGCGCCATCTAACGCAAAAATAAGTGAGGCAAAGAAAAGCCTTAAGAGAAAGGCGAAAAATGAATGCATGATAAAAAAAATTAGTTAAATACAATGAAATCAACGAACTTATTAAAAAAAAAAACCTCAGACTAAAACATAGAATCTAAAATACAAATCTAGTGATAAAAAAACTATTGAAAATAACAAAACACTAAAACAGATAAAACGACACCTAGCAGCAGATAGCAACTGACAACACTAACGGATAAACGGGGACAAATTGTGAATCCTGATTAGAACTTGGAAAAGGAATAAAAATCACTGGAAGAACAAAAGTTGATTGGAGATCGTTAGGAAAGCTCAACTAATCTTCAGAAACGACGTCTCTATACTTAAATAACTGAATGTTCAATTAATGCATCTTATCAGTTTTAACCTTCGAGAACCCTGAACGCAAAGGCAGCATAAACTCTGGCCACCTCAGAGAAACATGGAACGATGCATGTTAGGAATTACCGGCAGGAACTATAAAAGAAATACATGATTAAGAATAATTGAAAATCACATGACACGTGATATATAGTTGTATTTAAAGGCCCAAAGAAATGGAAATTGGTAACACAACCCGGAAAAACGCTAAGGAGAATATTACGTGAACCAATGAAAGCTTAAGAAAGAAAATGGGAGATGTAGAGAACGGAAAGATGGGGCAATCTATCTTTTGGGTTAAAATAGTTTGCCCTATCTTTCCGTTTTAATACATGATTAAGAATATAAACAAGGATGGAGGATATAGTAAAAGGATTAAAATGTCTGGGCAGGAAATATTCCTAGAAGAAACAAGAGAAAGATGGACGAAGGAAACCTAAACTGGGCACCTTTTTGACATAGACCCAGAAGATGGCGTAGCAGGGGGTAGAGTGAAATTCGCTTAATGGTACATACTGGGTGACCCTAAAGTCTGGCTACATAGAAAATATCACAATGGTCTCTTCGTTCACCAGCCCCCTTCCCTTGTTTTTTTTCTGGGGTACTCAATGATATGAGGCACCTGATTGAACAGCGCATCCTAAAAGAATGTGCCCAAAGTAGCGGAATTTTTTATTTAATGCATCGGGTTCGTCGAGTGAAGCCTGCAAA
The DNA here is from genome assembly GCA_963969495.1 of Ceratothoa steindachneri. Taxonomy (NCBI): domain Eukaryota; kingdom Metazoa; phylum Arthropoda; class Malacostraca; order Isopoda; family Cymothoidae; genus Ceratothoa; species Ceratothoa steindachneri. Next base: position 45,094,593 of record OZ018328.1, on the reverse strand, counting down.
GCGCATCGAATTTTGCATGGCAAATGGTGCAAATCACATTGAAGAACCTATTTATTAATATTCCATTTAAAAAAAAAAGTAAATCAAATTCTGTTATTGAAAATATGCATTTTGCTTGTGTCCAGATTTTAGGGACACCATATATATATATATATATATATATATATATATATATATATATATATATATATATATATATCACCACTAACTATAATTTAAGAAGGGGATTTTTTGAGTATTTGAATAATAATTTCATCTTAGTTTGGTTATGACATGTTTTTTTTTATCAAAGTTCAGAAATAAATATAAGTATCGAAATTTTGTGAACTTTTTTTAAACCCAAAGAATTACAAATGGTGAAGTTCAGAATTGTATTTTTATATATCTTCTTCTATAACTATATTTTAGCAACATGATATTTTGAAAGGGGGGAAATTTAGTTTAGAGTTCCTTTTTAAAATTATTATAATTGGCGAAGTTCAGAAAATATATAAAAAAAATTTAACCATGGCTGCTTTTTTTAGATTTTAATCTCTCTCTCTCTCTCTCTCTCTCTCTCTCTCTCTCTCTCTCTATATATATATATATATATATATATATATATATATATATATATATATATATATATATATATAATATTTCAATAATTTACGTATAAATTATACCAGGCAATGGCTTCGCCACTTCCCTCTACGTGCGAGCTTGCGCTTCGCTACTACGATTAAATTTAAAATCTAAAAAAAAGCATCCATGGTTAAATTTTTATAATTTTCTGAACCTCGCTAATTATAATAATTTTAAAAAGGAACTCTAAACTAAATTTTTCCCCCTTTCAAAATATCACGTTGCTAAAACATAGCTATAGAAGAAGAAGATATATAAAAATAAATTTTCTGAATTTCACCATTTGTAATTCTTTGCGTTTTAAAAATTTCACAAAATTTCTATACTTATATTTATTTCTGAACTTCACCATTTTGTTTTTTGACATTATAAAAGAATTATTAGAAATAACTTTAATAAAAAACATAAGTCAGAACCAAACTAAGATGAAATTATTATTCAAATACTCAAAAAAATCCCCTTCTTAAACTTGGAAAACACTTTAAAATTAACCACGATTGACATTTAAGCTAATTTAATCGAAATAAGACATAAAAAAAATGAAAATAAATAAATTTTACCTTTAAAAGTTTAATGGGAAATTTGAGCTTGATGATTATAACGTAATTCTTTAAGATCGGGACGTAGCGTTGACAAAGCAAATCTCATTTCTTCATTCATTCTCTCCAATCTTTCTCTTTTCGTTGATATTAAAATGATTAGTAATATAACTAGAAGATGGATCTCGGTCATTTAACATTAGAATGATATTTCCGCCAGAGCTTATGAGAAGTTCGTTGCCCCCAAATCCCAATATAGACGAAATAAAGTTACCAACCGACATTCGCCCCCCCCAAAAAAAAACAAACAAACAAACAAACAACAACAGCAAAAAAAAAACATGAAGCCCAAATTCTTAATAATTCTATTTTTTCTTCTAGGAAAGAAAAAGTTGAAGGACTTGAAATAGCTGTTACTTCAGGAAGCAAGTCAGTGCATCAAAGAAATTCAGTAAACCAGCCTGAATCTAATGACTGGGGGCCCATTTATAAAAATAAACAGCATTTTATTGATATACACTTTAGATAAAATTGATGCTATTAATTTATTTTCTATTTTTTTAATTGAAATGCATTTCACCCAGCACTATTAAATTGTGTACTCTGCACTATTAAAATAAAAAAAACTAATTAACACATTAGCATATTTATATGGGTAGGCGAGAGAAGCCGAATGATATTTTAATGATTATAATCACTTTAAAACAAGCGATTTTCTACACCAAAACTGAGAGCCTTTTTGACCGTATTGATGACGCAACGAACAGAAGGCTAAAATAGGCATAGGCTGATTTTAAGGAGGGTTTTACCCTTCTATAACAAATTTAGTTAATCTTTCTAAGCTTAATAATTAGAATTCTGATCGTATACTTATTAAAATAATTGCAATATTGTGAATATTATTAATGATACTTTAATATTCTTTATTTATAATGAGAGATACTACATTTAAATACAAAAAATAGGGGTAAATTATGATCTAATTCATTTATTTTAGCTTTTATGGCTAGAAAAAATTAAGAAGTTCAATTCAGGAATTATTCGTTCACTAATTCTATCTCACCTTCTTTTGATTCCTCCATTCTCTTCCAACACACTTTTGGACCCTCTGTGGCACTGGTTGAAAATTGGTGCCGTAGCCAAGCTACAAAAAAATGAGTCGTTTCTCCTCAAATTGATGAAGTTGCCAACTACTTCTTGTAATTTTTAGTGATTTTATTTTATAATTTCCTGAGTTTACTGAAAAAACTAGTCTTTAGTTCATATTGAATTCCTGCATAATTTATCATTATGCAAATCTAGAATTATAAAGCACAAAGTGCGAATTAACATTAATTTATTCAGATATGAAATTAACTTCAATATTATTTTTTTAAACATTCGTATTTATTGATATGATTCTGAAATAAATAAAAATGGTATGATGGTTTTATTTCTTGCCACTATTTAATTTTTATCTCAAGCAACTAATTAATAAAAATAGCCACGAATAGCTTCTTAACCCATTATTTTTCTCAGAAAAGGCTATAAAATAGCACCGAAGAAAACCAAATGCATGAAGCAATTCAGAATAACCAAAGTGATTTCTCCTTCTAAAATCAAATGTACATATAACAGTCACGTGATATTTTGGCGTACATGGGTGCGGTAAGCCTGGCACCTCGCAAGAAAGACTGTTGTTATAGAAGCTAGACTATAGTTACTAAACTAGCCTTTACCTTAGAAAGTTTGACCATTCTTCGCAAGTCAACCTGGAGTGGCCAGGCCACGACATAAATGAACTCCAGCCATCAGGAGAGAAGGCCTCGTAATAGCCTTATTAGCGAGGAATTGAGCAGAGACATGGTCCGGAGCTGTAAAGGGAGAGAGCTTGGAATTTCATTAGGCCATAGTAAAGGATGTACGTTCTTAGGCTTCTGCCTTGATCATCGTTTCTGCGTCTGTCTTACCTAATGTTCCTGTAGCGTGGTGTATTTGTAATGCGGGTCACTCCTTTGAGTTTGGTTCCTGGATGAAAGTCATTGCGGTTGGGGGGAATTCTTCGAGTTCAATGTTGCGTACGCCGTTTATGTTTAGTTGTAGAGATGTTGAGTGTGTGTCCCGGTGATGCGGTATTGGAGAGTGTTGGTGTCAGAGTTATCCTTCTCTTAGGTGGACTGCCTGTCGTGGCTACGAGCTCCACCTACCCGTTCCCACCGGACGGAGATTCGAACTGCCGACCCAACGATTGCCGGGGATGGCGTCGTGCAGTTGCTCTTGGGTTGGTGTGCAAGGCTAAGTGGATTTTGTATGTAGTGTCTAATAGTGTATTCCGACATACATGATATTATAATTATTAACCTTTGTTACTCTTATTTTTTTTGTCTAAGAATTGGCATCCGTAAATTTAATTATGTTACGCCTAGTTTCACAATGTCTCGTACAGTATAAGTTGATTTTGCGAAGGTCGATGCGACTGCGCCATCATTAACCGTATGGAGTTTAAAGTTTTCTCATCTAGGCCACTCATGACCATGTATTAGGTCATCTTTTAAGCTACGCGGCATTTTTCCATGTTTATCATTATTTTATGGATATAAATCAAATAACTCTGGTGTTATTTATATTTAAATAAGAAGTTATTTATTAATAAATAATATAATATCCTTTAGTTTCCCACACAAATCTACATCTTTCTGCTAGGTTTTCAATTAGTAGGGTACCCAGGCACTCAGTCAAATTGATGCAAATGTTTCGTTTTCAGTACCAATTTGAAAGTAAGGGTCAATACAACAATTTTGGTTCGAGTGTCAAGCAGTCAGATACAAAAATCCAAGATGGCTGCCAATTTCCAGCTTTTTTCCAAATACGCCTCATAACTTTTGTACTATTGAACCTAGAATGGTGATTTTGGTCTCTATACCTAGATTTGCATATATGATAATTGAATAAAAATAAAATAAACATGAGTGGAGCATATCTTCTCTTATATTGAGTCCTACGTCCAAGTAAATGCTTACACAATTGCTTGAAAAAACTCCTTGAACAATACATTCAATAAGAAAATGGCTAACAAATTAACCAATACCCCTATATACATGTTAGTATTGTAAATTGTTCTAGTCCAGCTACTTCTCGCATGTGCACTTGCACTGAAGTGTGCACTTCAACTTTTTCTTCACTCATTTGCACCGAGAGCAGGTAATTGGGAAAGTGCACTTCACATCCAGGTGTAACACATCCTTGACGAGGGGCAACGTGGTCCAAATGGGAAGCAGCTTGCCGTCCTCTTCCTTCCACCTATGGTTAGTTGAGTTGTTGACAGGCATCATGGACATGTGGGCTGTTGCTCACATGCTCGCTTGGAAGACACTCCTTTTGAGATGTTGATCCAAAGCATCACTAGTTGGGGGAATTCTCTCCACGTCCCTAGTCTTCTGTGAAAACAACCTCATTCGGACGAGGTCAACATCATTGTCCTCGTTTCAATTCATTTGAGTACAGCCTCCAGACAAAGTTTGTTGCCACTTCTTTCAACCATGGCGATATTTGGAATGGAGTGTCGACAATAGTTGTAAATTGCTCCATAAGGGATGGCACTTCGTGCATCAATGGGCAGCAGGATCGCTTACCCTTGAACTTGAAAGAAGTGGTACTGGCTGATCCAGTACTTTGCACGTTGTCTTGCCCAGGTTTGTGGTGATAGTGTTCAGGGAGATCATTTTGGTTGTCTTTCCCGCTTTGAAGGAGATCCAGATTTCTGCAACCGGATTCAGAGCCTTGATGTGATGCAAATTACTCAGAATGATTACGACAACATCTGTGTCTCCAGTATACACCATCCCAAGTGTCGAAGATTGGACGGCGTGGAGGAGATGTACTAAGACACGCGTGTCAGCTCCCTCATGGTTGCATTGATCCATTGGGGGACTGTTTTCAACATGGTGGACTTGATCACCTGCAGTGATGTATATATTCTTGTCATCTGAGAAATGTTCTTCGGTTATCTTTTTTTGACAAGAATGAGAACAGTTCCTTCTTCTTATCAACGTTTGCCAGAAAATTCTGCCAATTTCCTGGTATTTGGCAGTAGCAGATATGCGTTGTCGGATGCCTGTTCCTCGTTTTTCCCTTGTGCCTCTTTTGATCGTCACTGCACGATACTGGTCCCAGACAATGTCTACTCTTGTCGATCGCTTCAATTTGTGGCGAACTCTTAGGCAGAATACCTTGTCAAAGTATGAATCAAAGGTCTTGCCTTGGACAGTTGTACCAGGAAGTGAGTGTATGAGTACTCCACCGTCAATAATAATGGAGTCGTAAAGATCTGGAGCAACCAGGTCTCCACTGTGCTCCTAAAAAGGATTCCCATTGCCGATCAACACATCTATTAGGTCTTTGGCATGACGTAGAGATCGGTTCTGAGATGCATATCCTCCTCATGATGAGGGAGTTCTTCATTATCATCGTTATCATTTGCAACAGTAAACTCATCAACGACACAGCTGATTTTGAGGCCAGTCACGATCCAACGTTCCAGCATGTCACGGTTCTCTGTGAAACCAATAATGCCACCAACTTCTTTTCACCCGTTTGGTGTTGGCTTGATCGTGAGCTTTATCGATGGGTAAGGATAAGAAACGGCGATTGTTTCCAGTTATTGTTCAGTGTCCCTTCTTAAACTCTTCTTGGATGGTATCAGGTAGAACTTCCAGGTCTCGGATAAGATTGGAATCCACCTGGCATAATTCTGGTGATCTAGAGCAAAGAAAAGGGGCACAAGCTTCTGCAGGATAGTAACCATGAATTCTAACTTCCGCTCCTGATGTGCCCGAATGAACATGAATATCATCTGTTGGTACTTGTGTATAAGTAGCCAGAATCTGAACTTTGGACTCTGTTGGGAAGCTACCACAACCCAATCTTTAAGAGCCACCTCGGTTCCAAAGTCTTCGTATGCTCGCTTCAGAAGGCTGTCAAGTACCATAACAGTAACTTGATGGGCATATCTTGTTCTCATTACATTGTATACACTCAGAAAAGCTGTGGCTGCTGCTTCTGTCTTCACTAGCCCAGTTTTTTTTTCAGGGTTTCAGGCCATCCAAACCCACGCAGAAGATCTCCCATGGTGCTCCACAAAGCCATCTCAAGCATAACCACAAACTTGTCTTCCCCGAAAATGTCAAAGAAGGTCCACTGCATTTTTTTGCAAGGTCATAGAGTGATTGGTCCACTACCAACACAGGGACTTAGAGGGAGAGGTGCTCAGTTTTCTTTTTTACCAGTTCAATTCCATGTTAAATTATTTCTGGAGTGGCGGCTTTTTCATGGAAAAGTGGCAAGAGGGCTTCAATGCATTTTCCAGTTGTCAAGCAGTACCTGATCGGGCAGCATGGTAGGAAGACCACATCGCTGGAGTGTGTTTTTCTATATCATAATCCACATATATGATATCATTTACTGCAGCCATCCATGCCTGTTCGTGCTGTTTTCCTCATCGAATGAACTCGTTGCCACTGGTTGCACATCTTTTACTGGAGGTTGGGGGAGATGATTTCGTCCCACATGGGGTACAAACGTATACGAACGAGGCAGGATCGGTTCACTGCTGCGTGTTCCTGTTTTCTGTGAGTTGATTCGTAGACATTACTGGTCCAACCCAGGCGTCTGTGATGAAGGAAACTGAAATATTGAAATACCAGTGTGTGGTGTGGAATTGTGATCCGGGTTATCCAGGGCTGCAACTGTGAAAATGCCCTGATGCAACTTTGTAGGACAGACTATATCAGCGTTGTTCCTTGCATGATCTGCAATAGCCTGTGTAAAATCTAGATTTAATGCTGAGGACTTTCTTATATGACACGCTCATAGCATACTTGTGTAGTAGTTCTAGCAGCCTCTTGCTTCTTGTTTGGGAATGCAATTTGAGGGCCAGGAACACTGCAAGTGGAGGCTCTTTATTCAAGTTTGCAGAAAGAGAAATCATATTTAGCATGGCCAACTGACTCACAGATAGGACCTTCCTGGAATTCTCTTGTTCTTGCGATTATTTGGATCCTGCGAGGAGTTGACGAAAGAAATACTTTATGCGTTGTGGAACATATGATTCTTCGTAACAATTGTGAAATGAGCCATCAAACTTGAATGAAGTTTTGTGATCCAAAACAGCTTTACACAGAATAGATGATGCCATTAGTAATATACGTGTTTCCTCATCTGGTGTTTGAGTTGCATCTGATATGACCTTTCTAGCCGTCTTTGAACAAATGATGAAAACTCGGTCTCGGATACCTTTCTTCTTTGTCGAATTCGGCAAGTGTTCCAGGACTCTTTCCTTTAGACGTGTCCGGTTCACAGTCTTCTGTATTCCATGTTGTTCTAATTTCTTGGTCATCATATCTATCAGATCTTGCAATACAAAAATTCTACGACCTCCAGTGACTTCTTCCTTTATAAATTGAAGCAGTTCATTTTCTGTTGTGGCCTCAAGATTTTCGCTATCTGTGTCTTGTTTACAAATCGCATCGTAACGGCGATTGAACCCTGTGTAGCAATTCCGATAGTACTTGGCTCAATGGCGACCACAGCGCTTTCGGCAAGGAGTGCCACGATACGCTCTTCTCCCAGCGCGATTGCCTTGTCATGTATCTGTTGGGTGAGTGTAACCTTCTGGGAAGAATGGTCTGCTGCATTTGTTTCATTACCACAGAAGATACACAGATTACGATTAGCAGCTGCATGACTCCGCCGGGATCTTTTTCTTGCAGGAGGAAATCCTTCATTATGACGTTTGTTTGCATGGTCAAGTGCTGATGTCCTGTAAAGCTGACGACAAGATTTATGCCAGGATACATGATTCTTCTGCGTAGATTCTTCATCTGGAAGTTCTACGTCTGGGTGAGGAGCAGCACCAATTGCTCTGAACTAACTTGCGAGGTTGATGATTTCTGTGTACGCCCTCTCTCTACTACTGGGGACTGGATTCGCAAGAGGACAAACAAGCACTTCCTCAATTTGCTTTTGGCACAAAATACACAACTGCCATATCCTTGCCTCAGCCATCTCAGAAACAACCTGAAAAGAAACAAAGAAAAAAACAATATTAAATAATTGCTGTCTGTACAAGGGTAGATGCCAAACTTCTCGCAGACCACCCCTCCCCTTTAGAGTCAGAGGTTACTCAGGACCTCCCTCTGCGGATTACCCTAGACGCAGCTAGGTAATCATTTTGGCTACCCATTCCAGAACCCAATAATCTGTACGAACACTTCAAGGAGAAGAATTCCGATTGGAGTCACAGTCTGACCCGTCTTTGCGATCCGGTCTAGAATTACCCACCATTCGGTAACCTCGGACGACCGGGCTAAGGGTGAACATCGTCGGAAGAAGAAGACATTCACCTTCACCCTCCAAATACTTTCGAACTCCAGGGTATCGTTAAATTGAATTATCCCTTTCCCTAACTTCACCAGTTTAACCGTTAACTAGAATTTCCATCCCGAACTCATAACCCCGATTATTTCAAGTGATTAATTCAGTGCTAATTCCATAATATTATTCAATTAATTCTGTCGGGTGAAATTAAGAATTTAAGTGCAATCCCCACGACATTATATAGACTTACTTATTCAGTGTAAAGATTAATCCTATTTATACCTATATACGCTGTTTCATATTTCTAATTCATGTATATTAAAGATTATTTTTGTATCTGTGGGTTTAACTAATTTGGACGATCCTTTGGCAATTAATAAGCAATCCACTCGGCTTAATTCTCAATATTTCATAAGTCCACCCATGACTGGTTTTACTGAGTGAGAACACACTCAGGGGATCATTATCTTGATTTTGATCAAAAAGTATACACCGGGGTTATTCTTATTCACCGGAAGTGGCTACGGTAGGTGTATTGGCTACACTTCACCTCCACTTCACCTTGGTGTGGGATTATAATATATGCCTATGAAGTGGGACTGAGATTACCCACTCACTAAATCTCAACAGACACTAATTAAACCTGAAATCAAATAAAAAAACAAGAAGAAAATGAAACGAAACAAAACATAAACAATCAGCAAATTTTATGCAGACACAAAGACAAAACAAACTACATACGAGGGGCGGTCAATAAGTTTTGCGAATCGGTAGGGCCAAACAGAGGAACGGGGATGGCTGTTTGTGGGGGTGTTAGGACGTTATGACAACTCAGAACCTGCAACCGCACCCTCCTGCCTAGTCTATTTAAGAAGCAGTAGCTGATCGCAGATCGTCAGTCCCAAATTTTTTGATAATGGAGAAGGTTGAGCACCGCGCAGTGATCAAATCTTTGACCAAGGAAGGCAAGAATGCAAAAGAGATCCATGAACGCATGATGGCAGTATACACCTACACCGCACCTTCCTATGCAACTATTGCTCGCTGGAATGGGGAGTTCCGCCATGGTCGTAAGTCTCTTGAAGATGACCCCCGTCCAGGACACCCGTCAGACGTGACCAACGAGGACAATGTGGCCCGTGTGGAGAGGATGATCCTCGAAAATCGATGGGTGAAGGTCGAAGAAATCGAGCGATAACTTGCAATATCACATGGAAGTGTTATGAACATCATCCGTGACAATTTGGCCATGACCAAGGTCTCTGCCCGTTGGGTCCCTAGAAACCTCACGCCCCATGATCGACTTCAACTTCGTCAAAGTCCACAAGGCCAAAGTTGCACAAGCTGCCCTGCACAAGTGCGGATTCGAGGAGCTGAACCCCCCTCCCCTACACTCCAGATCTGGCCGCTAGCGACTACTTTTTATACCGCCAGATCAAGGCTGCACTGCGTGGACGCCAGTTTGGGTAGAATGAAGATGTCCAGCTCGCACTCCAGGAGTGGATTGAACAGCAGTCGGGAGATTTCTGGTTGTCGGGAATTCGAAGCCTCAGAGACAAGTGGCGCAAGTTCATTAAAGTCGAGGGTAGTTATATTGAAAAATAATAAAATACTTTTCCTCATATCTCGTTTCCTTATATCCGAATTGCAAAACTTATTGACCGCCCCTCGTATATAAAGAAGCAAAGCGAGAAATTAAAAAAAAAAACAAACACTAATAAATACATCAAAATGGAACAACACCAGTTTCACCTGCGAACAATAAGCCGGGAAAGTCTTACGATTGTCCAGATGTCAACTGCAGCATGGTCACTCATATTGCACCTAACACATAATACATAATAAAACTCCACTTTGATACAGTCGATCTTGATAACCCCTTCACCTGAGAAATTAGGAGCCCTTCAGCAGCCATCCCAAGAAAGACCGCGGGCGAGGCAGGAGGCTTACATGTATACTATTACTGGTAATTGTTTGATTTACCTAAGCCATTAAACTTCGAAGTTTTCTGGTCACCCGATGCATATTTCTGGGCAAAGAACTTAATATGATTAATGATAAATAAGTTTCCAATAATGCACTTGTTTCTGAGAACAGGTACTTACTGAAAGCGGAAAGATGGTGCTTTGTGCATACAATTGAGTAGAAGATAAACAATGCAAATGAATCAGGTAAATAAACATGGCTATATGAGGTGGCGGATCTTTTAGGATGAGTTACCTTGACATTTTTACTCGCGTGGAAAAGTTGATTGCGTAAGTACCGTGGCTGCCATGGAATCACGTTTTTTGAAGCAGCTTGTGAGTATCGCGTTTCCTTCAAATAGTGTTCGTAAGGCTAATGGACGCTTGATTACATTGTGAGTGCAAAGTCCCTGCGCAACTCGCTTTAAATAATGTTCATCTATTGTCCTACATTGTTAGAACAGAAATGTATTTTTACCACTTTCTTTGGGACATTATCTTTTATTCTGATGGCTGCATTTTGAGGAAGCAGTGCTTAGCAGCCGTTTTCAGGTTGTCGACCCTCTGTAAGCGAAGTTAGGAAATCTTTCCTATTACTGCGAGTATTCACCAGAGTGAATTATCGTACGTCGTTAAATCTGAACTTCGAGGAGGCAATACCATGTTGGATTCACATCCAATCCATCGTCCACTAAATTTTCATCAGGAATTCTCTTACCCCGACGGCAAAATATGATGGTGTCCCATCTTGTTGAAGAATTACTCACTCTTTAAGTTCTCTCCTACGCAACAGCTGTAGATTGAACCATTCTTGAAGCGTCTACGGTGGTAAAACACGTAATATAATAATAATATAGGCCTTTTCTAGGGATTTGGTCGAAGTCGGTTTGAGAGTCGACCTAGCAGGTTCGTGAACAGGGAATAGTTAATAATTCAGTGTCTAAGGGAATCTCCACGTGGAAGATCTTTAGCAGAAAGCAACTCACATGTGCAGCAGAAAGCCCGGCTAGGCCTAAAGTGGTAAGCCTACCCCCCCCCCTTCACAAGCGGTAGCCTCGAATCGAGTCCCCCACGATTCACCTTTATGCGGGCTAAAATAGCTCTGCAAGAAGATTCGAGGCCCTTCGAGAGTAGAGCTGTTTCCCGTTAACCCCCAACTCCGGGGAGAGCCTCGGACATAAATAACGCTCGACTTCCCGGAAGAGACATAGAGTTGAGAAGTCTCGCCCAGAACCCTGAAGATTTCCCCATGGTTGCAAGTCAAGTGCTAGCAACAAAGCAAAGTGACAGCTGGACTATTTTGTGTATTTTGAATTAGCCCTAGCCTCATAACTTTTGTACTATTGAACCTAGAATGATGATTTTGGTCTCTATATCTATGTTTTTATGTATGATTCATAACTTACTAACTGATCACTAATTGTGTTCTTCATTTACCATTTCATTGGTCTCTTTTCACAGGTGGAAAAACGTCTCCATTTGCATACCCACTCGTATTTCCAGATAATATCTTTCTTATAATATTTCAGGTAATACCAAATTTTATTTGCGACGACGGCAACAACCAATTCCCCGAAGTTTTCTTTCTCGCAACGGGCGAACTGTTTTCTCTGTGAGACTAGCTTCACACACAACGTAGGTCCAAGATCTTCTCCTCGAAGTGTTCGCTCCGATTATTGGTTCCTGGAGTTGGTAGCCAAAATGATTACCTAGCTGCGTCTAGGGAAATCCGCAGAGGGAGGTCCTGTGTAATCTCTAACTGAAAAGGGGGGCGTAAGTCTCCGGGAAGTTTGGCACCTACAAGTACCGTAACGGCAACAACCAATTCCCCGAAGTTCCTTTCTTGCAACGGGCGAACTGTTTCCTTTGCGAGACTAGCTCCACACACAACGTAGGTCCAAGATTTTCTGCCTGACTCCAGGGAGAATTTTCCCTTTTATTTCCCTCATGATCAAAAATCGAGAGAGAGCACCGAATTCCCATAAAATACGTATCGCTATGCGAACGACCTTTTGACTGCTGCCAGACATGCGACATATTTACGCCTCGCCGCGACCCGAGCTTTCTTCGTCTCGAACAGCGGGTTTATGGCGGCGCGAAAAGGGGGTGAGGGAGATTCGATGCGAAAGGCAAATTTGGAATAAGGGAGGAACACGCAGCTGTGTCGGTGTATTTATGTATACACTAATGTATGGATGTACCTAGACTTCTACAGTGTCTTATGGTCTCTCAGTCTGTCATTTGCTGCTAGTGAATCGTCTTGTCTTACTATGTCTCATTGGTCTTGGAATGTCGGCGTTTTCTAGGTTTTCGGATGTCATTATCCTTGAGACTTTCTCCTGAGTCTTTTTTGCTTATTTTTGTTGCTCTGTTTTTATTGCTGACAAATCGGGCTCTTGGGGAGGTTCTCCTTGTCTCTTCATTTCTCTTCTTCTTACGTTTCTTATGTTTTTTTTGGAGCAAATGTTGATTTGTATTGGTGGGTAGAGAAGCTTCGGACTTATATAGGCGTTATAGATCTTTAGTTTTTTGGATCTGCTGAGATTTCAAATCTGTAGAGATTAGACAGATCTTCATTTGCACGAGCTGATGTGGGTACTATAACACTCCTTTGAGATCTTAAGTTCCAATACGGACCCTTCTCTTCCATAGGGAATCCCAACACCATCTATTTCTATTTTGCCCAACTTTCTTCCGGAGAGGAATGAATTTAATTTATGGGTGTTTGTTGGGATTTTGCATCTCTTTTGATATGTTTACAATTTTGATTTGCTTGTCCGTTGTTCATGCAAGGAAATAAAGGTTCCTGAAGGGGGTAGTAATGCTCTCGAAGATGTCATCTGCAAACTGTTTGTACATCGTCTCTTCTCTGAGGGGTTCAGGCAGGTCAACGGTGTAGATACTGTATAGGATGAGCTCAAGCAACCTCCCTGTGGTACGCCTGAAGTTATTTCGAAGTCTGGTCGAATGCATTCTGTTATTTGTTTATACGCTATTCGTTCCATTATTTAGTCGCATAGTATATTTTTAGTCTTAATGCTGGGCATCGCAAACGAATTTGAACTTTCGTTATCACAAATCTGCAAACTCATTTAATAACATTCGCAATCGCAAATCAGCAAATTTTAAGATTTATTTTAAATCGCAAACGCAAATCCGCAATCGCGATTTTTTTTTTTATGCCTAAAGTTCGGGTAGTCGTATGAGTGTATGATGGTGGAGCCCCTCGCCCGTTGTTGGCGCATACGATTTTAATAGTGTTTCCCGTGATGAGAGGCTCATGTTGTAGACGTATCCCCCGATGCCACAGACTGGAAGATGAGAAATATTGGGGTCTGGGTATTAAAGAAAAAAATCTGAAAAATAAATAAGACAAAAGAGAGTGAAAAAACTAGTAATTCTATCAATTTATTACCTTATGAATAATTACACACTAGAGTTCATACTTTATAGTATTTAAAACTAATAACTTAAGTTTAACAAGCTATGACCCGTACAAGTCATTTATTCGTCATTTATTTGGCTTCACCAAAACCATATTGCCCTTCATAAACACCGACCATTCAAAGTTTTCCGATGTTAGGCTGGCCCTCTTAGGTTTAAGAATATCACGTGTGTTTGTGTGTGTTGGGTTGGGTGGAGGGACCGAAGAGGTGAACTATCAACGCTAATCCCCTGGCTCGGATGACACGATACCTCTCCCCCTATATATATATATATATATATATATATATATATATATATATATATATATATATATATATATATATCTCATTTATTATTATTATTGTTAATAATATATCACCATATAATCATTACATATTACTATTACGTACACGGAACAAGTGTGGTACACGTATCTGGCAATCTGGTGTGATATGCGAGTTTAGGATCAACACATCACACCATTTCTCTAGAACGTAGAGTAAGCGACCTTTGTCTTACGTTAAAATTGGTTAAGTTATAAAATTGGTAATGTTACCACCAACTTCGATGGTCTTCCATTACTGGTTCTATCGAGTTCATGATTTCTATTTTTGATTGATTTTTGTCATTTCGGGAAACTACATAAAGGCCTCCTTGAGATTATGTTCTTGGAATTGTTGGAACCCAGACACTATTTATCAGGCACGAATCAAGCATTTTCCAGTCGTGGTCATGACAACAACGTACACATATTGTTACATAATTAACATGATCATTGTATCACTATTGTTATTATTCACTATCACTATCCTGGACACCCCACAATAAGTAAAAAAAAAAATAACATTAAATGAAAGGTTAATAATACTTACGTGCTCATAATGACTCTTCATAGTGAAGGTGCTGTATGTGGTGCAGGCGACATTTACTTTGCAGACTTTGTAAATTATGATGCCCTTGAACACTTCTTTCCCATTTTCCATCACTCGTTTCTTGGAAATTACTGGGGAATAAAACGATTCCAAGTGAGGCCAGGGGTGGCTCAAATCCTCTTCCGATTCTTCCGTTGTTACATCGTCATCGCCCACTTGCTCTTCCATGGTGATATAAATGGTGGATGGGACATCACCAGCTTGGCTTGTTGTAGGTTCTGTAGACCCACTATCTAAACTAGAATCACGGCTAGATTTTTTTAGGTACTTCAGCATGGTCAGTAATTAACGAGCTAACGTACACGCAGTGTGGGAAGTTGGATTAGAACACTGAGAAGTTGAGACGTGAGAACACTCGTAGCTTGTGTGAGGGCCGGGACTGACTCAGTCAGACTGAGTGAGTGGCAGTGAGTGCCTATATAGTAACTAGCAACCATAACTTCCTGACTGACGCGCTCGTCACGCAGGAAATTACCAACCACTGCATGTTAACACAGGCGAAGTCAATGGCGGTTGGGGAGTCACCGGGATGGCTTCTATGTGTTAGCGGAAGTTTGCGGAAGGAATACCGCAAACGCAACTCCGCAAATTTGCGACCATTTTGTCGCAAACGCAAATCCGCAATTGCAGATTTGCTGAAATGCCCAGCTCTGATTGTAGTCAGTAGTATTATTTAAGGTAGCACCCCGAGTCTACACATATACTCTCCCACACACACACACATGCACGAGTATACAGACAAATGATCTTTTTAATTGAACCCTGCTTTCCCCCCTTCGCCCGTCCTTGGGTCAGTGACCTTTTTCGAGCAATTGTACGCCGTTTGAACATAAGGGCTTGTTTCATTCCATATCAGTAAAGATCGCAAGATTAATCAAAGATTATAATGTCTAGACCAAATTAAAGATGTCTGGCATCTACAGATTTTTTTTCGAGTGAAAATAATTGAAAATAATTAGAAGTGCTTAATAATTTGAGGAGATAAACATCACTATTCTAAAGTTTAGTGACTATACTGATTTTCTGCAAACACACACACACACACATAGACGAGCATACACACGCACGACACGACCTTTTTTAATGGACCTAGCCCTTAATGAGGCAAGGAGATAAACATCGCTATTCTACCAATTTAGTGACCACACTGATTTTCTGCAAACACACGCACACACACACTTAATATGTCAGTTTTCCCCCCTCATTTGTAGAGGTATAAAAAACACATCAAACATTCCCCATTTATCATAGAAATTCGTAGCTAATCGAATTTGAAGCTGGTAACTATATAAAAGAATATGGAGCCATTAACAGAAGATGAAGGTGATATTTCGAAGATATCACCGTTTCTCAGTTTATAGCTTCGTTTACAGAGTAAATAATTTTCTTTTTCTTTTTTTGTAACTTGTTTTTTTTTAAGTCAAGGTTGTTATAATGATTTACTTTCCCTTCAAATTAAAATATGCATACATTTTCTACAGATTAATTAATCTAAAAAAAAAACCACAACATAAAACAAAGCAATCTGAATTATTTTATTTATGTATATTATTTAATTGATACTAACCAGATTACATAATGACATATAATATATATATATATATATATATATATATATATATATATATATATATATATATATATATATATATATATATATATATATATATATATATATATATATATATATATATATATATATATATATATATATATAAATTTAGTAGATAGGCTACATAATTACACATTTCCAACTAACAATTAATCTTTATTGAGTGTATAATATCAATTTTCTTTATATTCTACAGGTGTTCCTTACAATGAACTCTTCGTTTCTTTGATCATTATAATAACCAAATTGTTCAATGAAAGCTCGATATGATTTACCGATTGTCATCTAATGAATGAAATAGACACAAAACCACCCGCAAGAGTCTGTAAAGTAACTCTGAACTCTGAATGGATTGACGATAATAATTTTATTCCTTTTTACTAAGTTTTTACGAATATAACATCGTTCTGGAACCCTAGACATGCGCTATCAAAATACTGCTGGCAGTATTAAAGGCAGACATAGATGAGTGTCTCTAGCAAACATCTATTTAAAACACATTTCGTAGTTTTACTTCGATACAATCGTTCTTCTATTTCGATTGCATTTCATTATATTAAGAATAAACTAGTACGTTCCTAGACTCATCTATCTCAATAACAGACTGAAACTTTGCATATATAACAAGGGAGACCGGCTCTATTAATGCAGATCTAAACTGTAACTGCATTCATAATGTGCCCTGTTGTATAAGATTGAAGCATTAGCAAGACAATTAGTACTCTTGTCCTGATTTAGGTTATGAGAAATACAATAAAGTTTTACTTTTTAGAAATTGTTCATACGTAAGTCCAATACTCTGCCCACCTTCATTACACCCTATACCCTAATATAACGAGTAAAAAGTTCTTGAAGCAACTGAATCTACATACATCGTCCGAATAATTTAATTAAAATTGTCTTTCAACTTTATTCCCGTTTATATAGATAGTGATGCGATTCACATTATTAGGTTTAAATTCAAAAGGTGATGCATCATATCTACCAGGAAATGCTGAATGGTCAACCATACCAATTACCATCCGCGGAGGTATTCTCTCCATGAAGATATTATCCACAATCTTCATTGATATTATAGCGTACGAGGAGTGTAGGCGAGCGGCTTAAAAGCTTCGTTTGAATGAGTCTTCTTTGAGACTCAGGATGGCCGAGTGGATTCGCCGCTGGCTAACAGTGGTCCAGCGACGCGGGAAGCTGTTCGCAACTCGCCTACGCTATTATTTTTTCTTTGCCCCTATAGCAATGCCTCTGGGCATTCCTATAATAAAAACCTCCTGGGAAACTTAAATATATATATCATCATTTATTATGTATAAAATTCATTCAATTATTTTACTTTAACTTTGTCAATTTAATCTTTCAATTAATTTACTTCAACTTTTGTAAATCAAATCATTTTATGTTAAACTTAATAATTAATTAATTCATTTATTTTACTTGTCAATTCAATTAACGTATACTGTTCCAAACAACATCTCTTAAATTTCACACACAAACAAACAAACACACGTTCCCAGCTCGATCAAAATAGCACGCTATGCCGCCCACTCGACTCGCAGCTTTCTTCGTATAAAGGTCGGTAATCATTCTTTCTACAATTATTCATTTACCTCCAAACAAATCATACTTAGTTAATTGCATTTTTTGTCACAATTCTTTGCAAACGACCATAAGAGAGTAGATCCTAATGATATTTACTTCTCATTGCAGCCCCAATTCAGTCCATCATATATACTCTATATTATTTACTACAGTGGCGGCAACAAAAAAAGTGACATTGAATATTGGCAACAGAAATCGATACACAAAATCGCTTTTACTATTTTACTTGCCAACAATCCAATGAAAATGTGCGGAGCTTATGCCGCAAGTGGACGACTCTCCTGGGCTAAGACAACAGAACTGCGCTCTATTGGAACTCAGTGTCTCGTTTGAGCTCGTACAACGAGGTTTTAGTATATGGCACTCCAGCGTGCTGATTATCTGCATTCGTGCCTACATTTGACGTGCTATAACTTCTGTGCAAGTGGATACAATTGGGTGGAAAAAGCTTTCTATGACAGAGAAAAGCCGTGCCTTGACCCTATTAGAGCAGGAAAAGTCTTTTATTGATGTAGCAGCAGATTTAGTAACCTCAAAAATACGATTCATCGCCTAAAACGTGCAGCTGAGTTATTGCCACCAGGTACCATACCAAAGAGGAAGGAGGGCATTGGTGCAGCTAGGAAGACATCTTCAAGGACTGATAATATCCTAAGGCGTAAAGTAATGTCAGACCCTTCTGTAACCTCCGCTTCAATCAAGAAAAAACACCCAGACCTCCTCCAGAACGTTGCCCTCAGGACCATCAGTCATCGCTTACAGAAGGACTTAGGCCTACCGTCTCGCCGCGCTGCCAAGAAGCCACTTCTTACCAAGGCTATGAAGATGGAAAGGCTCAATTTTTGCAAGACCTATAAACATTGGACAGCTGCCCATTGGAAGAAGGTCATGTTCAGTGATGAGAGCACCTTTAGGCTGGTCAGAGGAGAGTCAAAGATCGTGCGTCGTCCCAGCACTGTGTCTCGGGATGACCCGAAATATACCGTGAAAACTGTGAAGCACCCTGATAGTGTGATGGTGTGGGGTGCCTTTAGTGGAAAAAAGGGCAGAGGAGGTCTGTACTTCCTTGCCAAGAATGTAGCCATGAGGGGGACTAACTATCTTGAAGTTTTGAGGCAGCACATGCTGCCATTTTGGGAAATTCATCAGTGTGAATTTTTCATGTATGATGGTGCCCCTGCTCACAGGTCCCAGTTAGTAAAAAGGTTCTTCAATGATAATAATATTAGTGTTTTGGAGTGGCCTGGTAATTTCCTGGACCTAAATCCTATTGAGAATGCTTGGAATCTGATGAAATCCAAAGTTCAAGTGACAGCACCCGGCAGCATCAAGGACCTGATAGAATCACTGAAGCAGATCTGGGTTACGATCGACCCCACCTACTTCGCAAACCTTACTGAATCAATGCCCAATCGACTCAGGATGGTCATCAAGTGCAAGGGCAACATGACCAAGTAATAACTTTCATGAAATATTCATAATAAAATATGTAAGTTACATTTTTCTGTTTTATTTTCCCCGAATTGTCACATGTCACTTTTTTTGTTGCCGCCACTGTATATTATTCACTACATTACTACACTATATTATATATTATTCACTTCATTGTTTCACCATATTATTCCACCATATTAATTTCACATACTTCAATTCTCTTCGCATCTTGTTACTGTAAATCATATGTTAAAATATCTTACATTGTATACCTAACCTACTTATCTCATTTTACATTCGTTGATTATATGAATAAAATTATATTTGTTCAATTGTCTTTCTTAAAGCCCAAGTCATTATTCCAAAATTTATTTCGCTGTCGCCTTAGGCCTAAAACTAACGGCAGACAACTTCGATCAAACAAATTTATGGTTATGGTTTTCGAAACGCTATTTAGGCCGATTTATTAGCAAGATAACTCACATAGATAACCATACACTATACCCCCTTTTCCTACTCTCCTCTATCTACAATGGCGCCCAGACCCGGGAGGGGGAGCGTTAGCCCTTGGATAACATTTCCAAACGGGCTCTCTTCATTTCCTCAAAATACGCTCCGCTTCTAGGAGGGGGGTTGTATAGCGTACGAGAAGTGCAGGCGAGCGGCTTAAAAGCTTCGTTTGATTGAGTCTTTTTGGGGACTCAGGATGGTCGAGTGGATTCGCCGCTGGCTAACAGTGGTCCAGCGACGCGGGAAGCTGTTCGCAACTCGCCTACGCTATTATTTTTTCTTTGCCCCCTTTTCCTACTCTCCTCTATCTACAATATTCCACTCAAAATGAAAAAAAATTCGCATACGAACTTGTGTGAGAGGGTACTTAGTGTTTGATGTAAGCAACCTATTTTCCATCTCCAGATGAGTTGATGCTGAAAGACGGACTTTTCTTATAAAAAAGAAACTCTCTAATAATTCTATTTTAGCTTCTAAGTAGTGTAAATGAATGTGGTGATCGAGATAACTTTATATTTAGTGAGACTTCATTCATCAACAGCTTATATTGCGAGAAGAAATTGGCGTGTAGTTTTCCATATATATCAATTAGTTTTTTATTCGATCTACCATATTTTTTTTCTATACTTTATTTACTAGAGTAATATCCTGCAGTGGAAAGAAATATAGATTTTTCTTCTTCAGTCTAGTTCAACAGGGTCTCTAAATATGCACGGTATGGGTAATTATTTCTAATTGAATTTAAAGATGTTTTATTTAAATAAATATCACCATTGCTGAACAAAGTGTGAAGAATATTATTTTCCGGAAAAATATTCTCACTATCTTTAAGTTCGCTTCCGTTTGCCTTCACAATTCTTGCTTTAATATATAGATAAACCTTATTCGGGTCTATATAATACTGTCCGCTACCAGATACATAATATTCAACCTGGCTGAGATCTGATGAGATATTGCTAAGTGGAGAGTAACACTGATAATTGATATCAACGATGGAAGTTTGGCTTGGTGGAATGGTAAACAAATCGAGTTCTGTCTTCGAACAGATATAACTTGTTGGATGAAGAGCCGTCATTTTTACACCTGTATCATTTACAACCGTTGATAACTTCATGAGAACATCTATGAAATGTATGCTTGTTTATTGTTGAAAAACATCCCAATCCTCTTCTTCATCTATTTTTAACTTTTTTGTATTCTTGAACTTCTTATTCAGCCATTTTCGCTTATTTGTTAAACCCATTTTGTTCGGATTTCCTCTCATTATCACTCTCAGATTTTAACTCTTCTTATATATCGTCTAGTATCTTTAATAATATTATTTCTCGTCCTTCTGAGCTGATCTTTCAAAGCTTGCTTCGCGGTCTGTCCATGCATACTATCCTGAACGGTGTCAAAACCGGCGGAAATGGCCTTCTTCCCTAGATAGCCAGCACCACTCTTTAGATATGGTCACATTTTCCGTTGCCTTTTGTCAGATTGAAACAGTGAATCTTAAGATGATAATTCTTGTCTCATTTTCAGATTCGTTTTCTCTATGAGTGCTTTTTCATTTTTATAATATCCGGCTTTTATCCAGAGCCGGATTAAGGGGTGGGCCCAAGTGGCCGGGGTCTCTCACCAAAAATTTTATTTTAATAGAAGTAAACAATTTATTTTTAACCCTTTAAGTGTTATTTTTTGGTATTATATATATATATATATATATATATATATATATATATATATATATATATATATATATATATATATATATATATATATGTTGATGATGTTTATAAAGTATTTTAGATTAACTGATAAGGGTTTGTAGGGAATTTGGTCTTACTATGACATAATATGCTCAAGTGTTTGATTTGTGGTAAGACTTTGTTTACATAATTTCGCTCGTACGTTACGAGAGGCAGGGTCTATAGACCCTGATGAGAGGTAGGTAGTGTCATAGACCGTATATCTAGGTTTTAACAGTGTTTTTATAAAGTCAAATTGGTGGTGCCTATAGGTATGAATGGACAACAGTAGCAGTTTATTAAGTTTATGCTCGCATAAATGGACCTCATTTTGTTATTTCAGGGCACTGTTTGCAGCGAGATGGAGAGAGCGCTCAAATAATTATTTGGGTTTGACTAAAATAATATTTTTCGATTGTATGGTAATACTGAGGCACATAATTAAATAATCTTTCAGCATTCCATGTTTTTATGTCCATTTGGTGATGCCTATAGGTGTGTATGGACCATCATGACCCAGGTGTGTATAGACTATGGCACAGGTGTGTATGAACCATGGCCCATTTGCTAGGGACTGTACAAAATGTCCCCCTTAAATTCTTTAATTTTTCAAGGTATTAAAAGAATAAATCTTATGTCAAAACTATAGCATAAGGTGGGGAAATACCACAAGTTTCTTGCATGTAAATATATTTAACTTCCAACCACTTTCTGATTTTTTATGAATATTTTCCACTAGTAGTAGGATCCATAGCCCCTCTACCCTACTAGACAGCTAGATCTTGTGTAACTTTGAGTTCATTTTGTTTTTTTCAATTCTAAGCTGATTTCGTTTATTTTCAGATTACCAGCATGGATAATCGTGAAGGAGACAGACACAGGCATCGCACAAGAATTTGGGAGTCTGAGGCTTCTAAAAGACGTAACATAAAGGAAGCAACAATGAAATCTGCAGAAGAACTGGCAAAGATAAGAAAATTAGACCAGTTCTTCACTGTTCAACCAAGACAAGTGTCAGAAAAAAAATAATGACTTTGCAAAACCTGATCAACCTGAAAATTCTCTAGCGGAAATGGCTGATGATCCTGACAAAGAAAATGCAGAAGTAGCAACGGGTCCAATTGAAGAACATATAGAAATGGAGGCTGATAGCGGCACATCTTATGTAGGAGCTGAAGTTGAGGGCCCACCAGGGGGCAATGACATTGGACTTTGGCCATCCATTATTTCGGAGCAGATGTGGAAATACTGGCTGAAAAAGGGTGTATCAACAGTTCAGCACTGTGATGAAAGTTTCTTCTCTGCACACTCGGTGCAGAAACCTAGAAAGGACTGCAATATTCCAAGAATGTGCACGCTTGGACTCTTCTCTCGTCAAAACCATAATGGGGAGGTCATAACTATGAATTGGTTATGCTTCTCTCCCTCTAATGGATGTATTTACTGCTTCACGTGCAGATTGATGAACTTAAACACAGCAAAATCTGAGTATTCTCAGCTTTCGTTTAATGGATTCTGTGATTGGAAACATTCACAAGAACGTCTACATAGTCATGAGTAGTCAACGGAACATCTGAAGTCTAATATTGCTTTGAATAGGATGTTAAAATCAATTGGGCGAATTGATACGGAGCTGACACAACAGGTCGAGGTCTAGAGCATTATTGGAGATCAGTGTTGAAACGAGTAGTTAGTGTTATTCAGTTTATTGCCGAGCGTGGCTTAGCATTTAGAGGGGACAGCGAATTGGTTGGATCACCTAGAAATGGAAACTTTCTGGGTATTCTTGAACTCATCGCCCAGTACGACGACTTTATTGCACAGCATATTGAAACTCAAGCCAATCGAGGCAAGGGACACACAAACTCTCTGTCATCTACAATAATGGAAGAACTTATCAGTGTAATGGGTGAACAAGTACTCTGAGAAATCATTTCTCAAGTTAAGAAATCAAAGTACTACTCCATCCCTTTGGACTCCACACCCAATGCAGCCTACATTGACCAACTGACCCTTGTACTGAAGTGCATGGAGAAAGATGGCCCCATGGAATGCTTTGTAATATTCATGGCAAACAAAGGCCATGGCGCTCAAGAGATGTTCAAAGCCTTGATGGAATTTTTGAAGATGCAATACCTAGACATGGGAAACTGCCGCGGACAATGCTACGACAATGCATCGACAATGAGTGGTAAGTACAATGGTCTACAAGCCAAAGTGAGAAAGAAGAAGTCTTGCATCCTGGATTCCTTGTACAGCGCATTCTCTAAACTTGGTTAGTAAAAATGCTGTAGAATGCTGCTCAAGTGCTGTACATTTTTTTGCCTTCCTTGAAAAGCTGTTCGAGTTCTTCACAATTTCAATGCATCGGCATCAACCTCTGACTGAGGCTTTGACACATAATGATTCATCATTGACTCTCAAACGTGTCACAACAACGCGTTGGTCCTGCAGAGCTGACGCAACGAAGGCACTTAAGCATGACTATCAGCAGATTAAGGATGTACTGAAACAAGTTGCTGATGACATTAAAGAAAAAGGGTGTGTATGCTGTGAAGCAGAAGGACTGTTAATACAGATAAATCAGCTTGAAACAGGTATTTACACCTCCTTCTGTAATGATATCCTGCAAAGAACAGATACTACTAATAAAAGTCTATAACACGCAAAACTCCATCTAAATACTGCTGTGGCGTCACTGACCAGCTTAAAAACTATGGCGCATCAAAGCGTGACTCATTCAACACTTATGAGAAGCAAGGCGAAGAGCTGTCTGGTTCAGCAGACTATGTGCAGACGAAAATTCGACACAAGCGCCGCAATGTGGGTCTTAACCCATTGGATTATGGCCATGCGGAAGAAGTACAACTTAGCCCTTCTGAAAAATACAGAACAGAAACTTTCTTGCCTGTTATTGATCAGTTTATCGCTTCTCTCGACCAACGTCTGCAAGCATATAAACAGATATCAAGCCAATTTAGCTTTTTTAGCCATCTGAAAGAACTGTCTTCAGACAAGCTTCAGGCCGCAGCAAAGCAACTCGTCAGGTCTTATACAGATTCCTTGGACATTAAATTTATTGAGGAACTGTGTCAGTTTGTAACATTTGTCAATGTCTTCACAGACGAGGAACCAAAACATATCAGCACTGAGCTTTCCCTGTACAGACTTATCAGAGACAAGGGTGTGCAGTACACTTTCCCAAACATTGAGATAGCTCTACGCATATACCTTATATTGATGGTATGAAACTGCAGTGGCGAGCGCTCCTTCTCAAAACTCAAATTAATTGAGAACCGATTACGGGCATCCATGAAGCAGGAACGACTTGTAAATCTGGCTATCATGAGCATCGAGTCAGATATACTGCGCGAATTGAACTTCAGGGACATCATCAGCGACTTTGCAACACAAAAATCGAGAAAAGTACCTGGACTGTAATGGTTATAACTCCATCCATTCTCTGATTTGAACTATGTTTACTTGTTAGTTAGTTTAACTATAATTTTTTATAAAAAAATAAATAATTGTAACTGAATTTCGGTGTGTAAATATATTTGGTAAGAACAACTTGTGTTCATTTCATTTCGTGTGTATGCATTACATATCGAAGAATAATCCCCGTTCAGTATTTCCTAAGTAAAAGTGTCCTATTTATATATTATGTGATAGAACGGGTTGAGGCCGCGTTAATTTCAACCACTATCACATGTTATTTAAAACCACGATGCTACCCGCGTGCATCTTCGCTTTGAAGCCTGGGGCTTTATCGCAGCCACCTGAGTCAATATTTAAACAGGGAGGTTTATCTTTCCCCGTTCGCCCCATGCACCGACCTCGCCAGATTGAATTAGGCTTATGGGCAGATAAGGCATTGTTTCCAGGCTCGGCTGTGCATTCCCTCGAAGCTCCCACTCCAATGTCCCCCACGCCAAGGGGGATGTCCTGACTATTTATTTGGAAACTTTACCACTAAGAGCAGATTGGAGATCCAGATTTTCGTCGCGAAACATCACTACGACCCACTCTCACCTTGTGCGCCAAGGGATCTCGACCTCGAGATTCACCATCACTTGTCCAGAAGGAGGACAATATCCCTTGAGTGCCAAGGTTCAAGCCTTAGTGACGCCAAGTCCACAAGGCTTCCCCTGTTGTTCAGGAGAGAACAACGTTAGAACAGCCATTGTTCTTTCGAGCCCGTTGACAAGAAACGGTTCTCACCCCCCCCCCTCCCGTTTTTCAGAAGAGAACAACGTAGAACAGCCATTGTTCTTTTGAGCCCGTTCGCCAAGGAACGGTTCTCACCCTTCCCCTGTTGTTCAGAAAGAGAACAACGTTAGAACAGCCATTGTTCGTTTGAGCCCGTTCGCCAAGAAACGGTTCTCACCCTTCCCCCGTGTGGTTCAGAAGAGAACAACATTAGAACAGCCATTGTTCTCGAGCCCGTAGACAAGAGACGGTTCTCCCCCCCCCTGTTGTTCAGAAGAGAACAACGTAGAACAGCCATTGTTCTTCAAGCCGTTCGTCAAGAAACGGTTCTCATTCCCAAGACGCCACGTCAGGATCATTTAATTCTCCCCCCCCCCCCCTTCGGCTGGAACTCGCCAGCGGACTGAAATTCCATCACGTCGCCTTCCTCTGCACAACAAGTAGAAATTACGTAAGCCGAACGTTACCTTTGAGTATTTAACCCTTTTGTCAACTCTATCCTGTGCTTTAAATGGTTTAGCGAACAGTCCCCTCCATTTAACTTTATATTTGTTTTACCTTTTTAAATCTTTTAATCCTCGGATTAGCTCGATTCCCCGCGACCCTTTCCATTTTCTGTTTATGTCAATATTTTCCGATTTGTGTGTTGTTGATAGTTATTATTAATAAAACTCTATTTTATTAATGATAGCAATATTATTATCCTTGAGCTCAGTTCCACTTCTTAAGCATATCGAAGATACATAATATCGGCCAGCCTAGACATCCACGCACTCTAAAGATAATTAAAGAAGTTCCCTCAACGAATAGTTATATATGGTATATCGTCGAGAGTCCATTCTACGACATATTAGGATTTAGGTCACTAGTCTGTGCTATATGCAATAGGGCCCCTAGTGCCCCACCACCCTCCTGAAACAATCTCGGATCCGCCACTGTCCAACAGCTAACAATGGGCCCCCCACCAAAATGCGCCCCGGGCCACCCACATCCTAAATACGGCCCTGCTTCTATCCATATCTCATCATAAATATAGTCAATTCCTTTTATTTGTGTTTCCTTTCCTCTTGCCAATATAGTATTTGATGCATAATTATTCACTTCCGTCATTTCCCGATAGTCTATGAATGCATGTGTAGGCTTAGTAATATTATAGATATTCCCTGTAAATTGAAACTCACAAAGCCCTACTTAATACTGACGGTGGTCTGTTATAATGGATTTGTGCAATTCAACTCTATAGTAAGACATGATATTTTGAGGGCAAACATCCAGGGAGAATGCGGAAGGAAGAGTGACATGAAAACTCTCTGATTCCATCTTCACAACTGATAAAAACCTTCCTCATTTCCTACCTTTATATATAATTTCACGAATGCAAGTGCTCAAGGTTTGTGGGTGATATCACATGCCTTGAAGTATGAGTTAAAGACTTAGGGTACCCTCGCCATTTTACTAGATATTACTTGTTTTTTAGTCTATGCCTTTTCGCTTTAACTATCTTCTCTACTACATATTTCTTACTGGAGTCAAACTTTGTTTTCTGTAGTTCTTCTTCATAAACCCCCCCTCCAATATGTTCTCCATTTAAATCTTCAATATAATAGAGGTCTATTACACTTGAAATTCTATATATCTTGTAGATTTCCTTACTTCAACCTACCTCGTATACTTTTTTAAATTACTAGAAACGCGTTAGATTCGCATATAATCACCGATCTTATATAGAAATCTCTTTTATTTTTACTTGATGTTCTCTGATTCGGTATAGCAATATCATGTATAACTTGGAACGGTGTGCCCTCAATCATTCTATGTCTAGAATATTATAAGCGCTTGTAAAATCATCTAACACGTCGATGTATTTCCATCTATTATTAAAGGTAAAATATCTGAAAAGTCTTTCTTTTATTGTTCTTTGTATATGCTCTACAAGACTAGCTCTGTTTAGTGAGAGAACATTATACAGGCCGATATTATATTCGCTCAATAAACTCTCCTCCATCATCAGAACATATATAACCTGGTATCCATCCGGTTTCTTTCATGACATATCGTATAGCATTTGACACTACCAAATATGTATTTTGCCTTTAAAGGAATTAACCAGGGATATCTAGAATATAGTCAATTACAAAGAGTATGTAGTGTACACCAAAATTAATACTTTGAAATTTGTGCATTACAGTTAGATCTATCTGTCAAATCTCATTTGAACCTTGTGCTTTTACATCTTTTATCTTGAATCTTTTTTTCGCACAGGTTTGTGTAGAGTAACTATCCGAACCTGAGAGAAAGCTTTCCACATCAGATCTCTCAGTGATCTTTTTTCACAGATTGAAATAGCCGATTTAGCCCAGCAAAAGATGTAGGCAGACTCGGCAGTTCATTTTTAGCTGAATATCTGATACGTTTACACTCTTATATAATTATTCAATAAAAGACATCTTATGTTGAAATCAAATTTTATGTAACCGTAGCAATCGGCGGTTCATTTTTTGGTGAATATCGAAATACGTTTACATTCTTATATAACTATTCAATAAAAGACATCTTATGTTAAAATCCAACTTTATTTTACATCTAGGTTAAAATACATAATTTCAATTAGAATTTTATGTCTGTCCGCAACCTTATTACTTTGTACACATTTACTGATTCTCTGAATTAAAAGAGTCGTGTTAATCCGGTCAAGAAAATGGTATTCGATATACAACGGATAAAAATTATCAATGTGTCTTTTTTATCCAACTTTATAATTTTGAAAATGAATCTCAGAAGGATTTTTTATATGATATAGAATTTGAATAAACATATTCGTTAAGGAATCGTGCTCTAATAATTTTTTTTTTATTTGGGGTCAACTTAAACTTTCATCTTCCAAGTCTTGATGAAGCAGGCTGGTGACACTCCATCCTCTCAATTTCCATGGTGATACTGATTGCTAGATATTCTATTAAATTTTATTTACACGTAATGGTGTAAATGATCCCTGAAGAAAAATTATTTCACAACTTCGATAGTGTTCCCTTTTATGTTGCGAAAACAATGAAACTCATCAAAAGGCAATTTTTTTTATATATACTTGCTTATGTGATGGTAGGGGGAAGGTTTCGACATTCGAGTCTATCGTTGAATTCAAGATAACAAGCATCAACCGCATTCTGCAAACACTTCATCTGACGAAAACTTTGATGAAACATGTCTTCAGGTTTTAAAAAAGTATTGACTTCATTCTCATTGTACAACACGTTTTTAAATCGCGTAGGAATAAATTCTTCATCCTTTTTCCAATAAATATCGAAATGTATACTTGGAAATAGACTGTTAGGATTTGCCCTCACTACACACTTTATTCTTCCCAGCAAGCTACGAATTTCTATGATGAATGGGAAAGGTTTGATGTGTTTGTATACCTCTGCAAATGAGGGGGAGGGGAACTGACATCTTAAGTGTGTGTGTGTGTGTGTTTGTGTGTGCATGTGTGTTTGCAGAAGATCAGTATGGTCACTAAAATGGTAGAATAGTGATCTTTATCTCCTTGCGTCATTAAAGGCCAGGTCCATTAAAAAAGGTCATGCATGTGTATGCTCGTGTATGTGTGTGCGTGTGTGTTTGCAGAAAATCAGTATAGTCACTGAAATAGTAGAATAGTGATGTTTATCTTCTTGCATTATTAATCACTTCTAATTAATTTCAACTATTTTCGTTCGAGAAAAAAAACTGAAGATGCCAGACATCTTTAATTTGGTCTAGACATTATAATCTTTGATTGAACTTCTGATATTTACTGATGTGGAATGAAACGAGCCCTTAGTCTGAGGCATATCTAATTTATGAACATTTAAACCGCGTCTCATTGCTCAAAATGGCCACTGACCTAAGGGGAAGGGACGAAAGTTGTTAAAATTATTACCCCGAAAGCAGGGTAAGGCTAAGCAAGGTGGTGGCGCTTAAGTGAGAGACGTTCGTCTCCGAATGATTTCGAAAGTTATCGTGGTCTCTCCAGAGAACTTATTCGAAACGATGTTTAGTTACAATGCCCTTGTTAGTTAAAGTTTAGTTTAAGGGTAGTTTGAGAGTTGAGTTTGAGTTTGAGAGATGTTTGATGGTTCCGAAATCGATAAAAGGTTATGAGCTTGTAGGACCGAAGGTAAAATAAATTTAGGTGAAGGAGGGGGCCAAATGAGAGAGAGAGAGAGAGAGAGAGAGAGAGAGAGAGAGAGAGAGAGAGAGAGAGAGAGAGAGAGAGAGAGAGAGTTTGATGGGAATTCGAGGGAACTCGCAGAACCAATGCAAGAAAGAGGGTATAAAAGCTTACCTGGGTCGAAGAACACGGTCGAGGACCTACTTGCGAGTTTGAGTCATTCACAGTGCCACTATCGTACTTTGATTTACATGCCTTTATGCACGCTCACACAGACACATGTGTAAGAGGATGCAATAGTCTGTAATTTTAACAACCTCTCGGCCAGAGAAGCTTAACAACTTCATAAAGTTGTAAATCTTAAGCAAAGACTCCTGAAATTTAGTTTGGTAAAACTCAAATAACCGAACAGAGTACTTGTGATCAGACATTTAAAGGAGGTTCTTGAATAAGTACTCAATGGGAGGTATTTGAAGGGGGAACATTTGAGAGGAATTTATTAGAATGTTGAAACATTCAAATTAAAGAATTTTAATGAAGTGATAGGAATTATCACATATTTGACTTGATCATGGAATTGGAATAATTTTTGAGACGATCAAGTATTAGACTTGATCATGTGTTTGATGAAGTTTGAATGAAGTTTGATCAGTTTTGAGGTGAGCAAGTGTCAGGTTGATCATGAATGATGAAATTTTGAAATGATGTTTGATAAGTTTGAGACGTTTGAGGTGATCAAGTGTCAGACTCGATCCTGAATTTTGAAGTTTTGAAGGAGGTTTGAGAAGTTTTAAGTGATCATGTCCGACTTTATCATGAATTTAATGAAGTTTTGAAGCGATCAAGGCTTCGCGATCATGTGTTTAAAATAAATTTCTTCAGACGAAGTTAGAGGAGATCAAGCATTTTACTTGGTCATATATTTGAAAAGGAGTTATATGATGGACAGTAAGTCTAGCGACTAAGCAGCAAGCTTTAGAATTATCTCCTTAGCCAACCTCGGTGCCGCTCTCTGGCGCCGATTTGAGGCCACGAGAGGTTCACTTTGAGTCAGGTTGGATCTTTCGGGTATCCGCTCGCTATATGCAATTACCGAGCTGGGATTCGAGTCCGAGGATCCGGACTGGGCGACATGCAGTTCTAGTGGATAAATATGTTTGATTGGGTACTGCAGGATATGACCATCACCTGTGTGCAGTTTAATTATTCGAACCTTATTATCTTCGTCTTTGAAAAGTTCAAGGACGCACCCCATTTGCCAAAATGGCCTCGTCCTTAAGGGGCTTTGTGTGAGAAACACATCCCCTAACTTCACTCGATTCAGCCAGGAACTTTAGTAGAGATCTTTGCTTAGTTCCCGCAAACTCAAAAGGTACGGATGAAACCACCTGTCTCTGGAAGCTTCGAATTTTTCAGATATGCGTTGGAAAGATGCGTTGAGTTGATCGTGAGGGTTTGAGTCCGCGGTCCAAATTGGATCATCCTTGTCTGAATGCTTGAAAGTGAGACTCGAATTATCATGCATTTTAAGGAAAGAGTTCGGGGTGAGGGGGAAAAGATTTATCTCTGAAGATAGGAAGGTGAGAGGATGCCCGTTAACGGCGTTTTGAATGGAAGATATAAGGGTGAGAATGTCAAAGTACAGGGTGTCCACAAAGTCTGGGTACATAGGGGATAAATACATACCTTTAGAACAAAACAATTTTATTTGATTATAATGTTAAGAAATTATATTTTCAATATGATTTCCATTATTTGCAATGCATAATTCGATGCGCCTTGCTAAATTGTGGTGAACTCGATTGAATAGGTGTACATTGACGTCGATTTCAGCACACTGACTGATAATGCGTTTTCTCAAGTGGTTTAGATTTGCAATCTTCATTGAGTAAACTTTCTCTTTTAACCTACCCCAGAAAAAGAAATCAAGGGGAGAAAGGTCTGGTGAACGAGGGGACCACTCCACATGACCTCTTCTTCCAATCCAGTGAGGAAAAGTGCCATTTAGCCAATCTCTAACATTTGTAGCAAAATGGGCAGGGGCTCCATCCTGCTGAAACCAGTCCGGAAGTCCCTCGCCTAGGCGCTTAATTTGAGGCATTAATTTGTCTATCAACATGTTCAGATAAGTCTCACCGGTTACATGTTCATCAAAGAAGAAGGGTCCTAGCGCATGAGCTTTCCACAAACCACACCACACCATCACCTTTTGGCAGCCTTGCTGTTTGGATGGATCCATCCAATGTGGATTGTCTTGAGACCAGTATCGAAGATTCTGTCTGTTGACTTCACCATTAACATAAAACAAAGCTTCATCGCTGAACAACAAAAGGTCTTTAGTAAAATTGATATTTTCATCCAATTTATCTGAAAACCATTCGCACATCTGCATTCGTCTATCGGTGTCGTCTTCATTTAAGTGATGCAATATCTGTAATTTGTACGGATGGAACTTCTGCTCTCCTAGGATTTTGTGGATAGTTGATCTTGGAACACCCAACTCCATGGATGTCCGACGAAGTGATTTCTTTGGGCTAGCAGCAATCTTGGCCATGACAACCTCTTTCGTTTCGTCTGAAGTCTTTGGTCGCCCGGAACGGGGTTTGTCCAAGACACTGCCTGTTTCTTTAAACTTCGTGACCAATTTCCCGACGGCAGTAAAATAAATAGGTTGCCGATCAGGGTGTCGAAGGTTAAATTCATCGGCGATTTTGCGATAAGACCATCCTTCTCGTCCACTTAAGAGTACCAACTCGATTCTTTCTTCTTTAGACAGAGCCATCATTCGATCTGGGGAGGAAAAATAACATAAATAAACAAAATATTAAAATTCCTATGTACCCAGACTTTGTAAGCACCCTGTAGTCCAGAATGACTCGACCCATGGTTTTGCAAAGGCATGATTTGGTCACACGAATTAATCTTTTCAACAATTCCTGTCCCACTCTGAATAAACTGGGATAGTAAGGTACTTGATGTTACTAGAAAGTAAGTGAGCTTGGAATTCATCAGACACCAAGGTTTCGTTGAGAACATGACCCCCTTTTACGAAACTCTTAGCATTTTTGCTGTAAATATAGTTAGCTACCCCATAAAGTTTTGGAAACGGCTGAAAGGCTTTAATGAACTGAGAGATGGACAAATTGGGTACAACTTATATGTGCACCGCTCTCACGTTCAGACAGGTAAAGATAAGAAGGTATACCTTGACAATGAAACAGTTCAAATTCTTTACAAAAAAAAATGTCCAGTAAAGTCGACACCGGTGTGTTTGAAAGGTTTAATTAGGTCCATCTGATCCTTGGTAAAATCAGTCATCTTAGGGTACTTAAAAGCAAAGGAATTGAACTTCTTGCAGATAAAGCAATCGTTAAGAATTTTTTTTAACAGTTTGGCGGGGGGAGGGGTAACCCAAAATTCTTCGCTCCTAGGGCGTGTGAGAGTGGAGTCAATCCTAAGATGCTTGCATTTAAAATGAAAGTTTTGAATGATTAAACTAGTTAAATAGTGATTCTTTCCCAACGGTACGGTGTTAACCACGTCTTAGTCGTAAAAGATAGATTTCGAAACCCAACCCACCCTTGTTTCTGATAAGACGGTGTCAATGCAGGAAAAGACCTAGATCTCTCATAAGAGGTGGCATTATATTTCCCCTTCGATTAGAACCGGCCTCTAAAAAGTCGTTTTCTACCCGAAAGCTTTGGAGTTGCATGAGAGAATACCAATACAAACGACATGCATAGTTAAGATTGACATTGCGTTTTTTTCGAAGGAGGAAGACAAATTTTAACACGAGACGGGTGACTCTATACAATTTATTCAAATTCAAAGACATTTTGATGGCAAAGAGAAGCTCGATTTCCTCTCGGGTGGTGACGTGGGTGGATATGAGATTTCTATTTTGTTTCATCAAGCATTTTAAATCTGGTTGAGGCCACTGCCGTTTGGAGAGTGTAAGCCACGCCGGTCCATGGAACCAAAGGTTTAATTTGGAACTAAATTCCTTAAGGAAGACGCCCCGCATTATCAAGTCAGAGGGGTTTTTCAACGTGTTAACGTAATTATAAGAAATCATTTAGAAATGGGCGTTTTGAATTTGAAAGTGAGTTCTCCTTTAATTTGATCTATATTTGATTTGCGAACATCGCTTAAGAGACAAGAGAGGATGATCTGAGCGTCGAACAGTATTTCAACGGATTTAAAGAGGTGCAAGAAAGATTAAAAAAAAGAGGTTCGGGTCTTGAAAGCAAGAACCACACTCATGAGTTCGAGCGAGGGTGATGTTCTCCCAGACAATGGGGAGACCTTGGACTTTGACATGATTAAATTAGATCGATTTTGGAAAACAGAATATATTAAGAAGCCGTAGCAAGATGTGCTCGCATTGCAAAATATTTTAAGCTCTGCTCCACCGTCATCTTCAACGGCATATCGTGGAATTTTCACTTCGACTAACTTTACCAAATCGGTGCGAAGTTTTTCCAAAGAAGCGACATCGGGGCCAGAAATCGGACTTCTAGGACCAAAGTTTTCTCATGAGCAATCTACTACGAATAAGAACCGGACTATATAATCCGAGGTGGTCAGACAATTGAGAAACCATTGGTAAGACATTACGCTTGGTTTTAACGATTGCATCGAATTTAGGATCAATTAAACCCATTAGATCTGTGTTTACTTTTTAGTTGTATCCCAAGACTCTTTCCACTCCGCAGTTATGGTTTTCGTACGTCTTATCGGCTTTGAAAACGGTTTTTAACTGTTCGAGATTCGCATTCCAGGATCGGAGCTCGAGTATATTTCTTTGAGGAAGTCAGCATCCGAATTAGTATACACAAAATGAATTATTTAAAACTTTAGCGTAAAGTCATTATGGAAGCTCTCGAAATGATATTTTAAAATGAAATTTAACACAAATGGGAAGAAGGTTAGACCAAAGACGAGCGACTCGTATCTATAAGAAACGAGTCTGCCTTCTTTAAGCTCCCCAAAGTAGAAACGATCCTTGTCGCTCTCTTACTTCAATCGAATTTGAAGGAAGACTTGTTTAATGTCGGAAAGTAGAACAACTTTGTTAGGGCGAAATCTACGAAGAAAGGGAAACAGAGAAGCAAGTAAATTTGCTCCCCCGAAGGAAGCTTCGTTTAGAGAAGGCGCTAGACAACATTTCAGAGAGCAATTAAACACAGGTCGTACTTTTGTTGTAGTTTGAAGAGCAGTTTTTATGACAGGGCGATGGGGGATCCAATTATGGGGATATTCTTTGGGTTCAACCGCGATTTATTCCAGAATTCTAGCCTCCAATTGGGTTTGAAACACTTCGTTATATGCTTGATCTAGTCCCTGTTTCTCTAAACTCTCCTTACCACGCTTCACTGTTACCAAGGCAATTTTGAAATTGGATGGAAATTACAAAGGACATCGTGGAACCAGGGCAAATCAACAAAATACCTCCAATTCCTAAGCTTTATCGACCTTTTGAACTGTTCAATTTTAGATTTTTCGATCGATCCCGCATCGGCATCCTTTAAGCCGAGAGATTCTAGGGAAAGCAGATACTCTAGGCCCAAAACTACTAATTCAAGTTCTGATTTTGTGAAATTCAAAGGGTGGAAATAAGAGGGCGACGGGCTAAGAGCAAAGTTGACTATATGTTCGAAAATTTCGTCAGCCTCCGGTTTGAGCGCGGGGAACGATTCTTAGGGATGTCGCGTAGAAGAACAACGGGAGCACAGGCTTAGTTCTAGGCAACGTTAAATCCTATGTATACGTAACAATATACAATGTTGTGAGTTCCGGTGCACAACTTGCACTTAGAAAAGAGGGAGTTTGAGTTTGAGTTTAAGATTGAGGGAAAGAGTGAATTCGACGTTTGAGTTTTGATATTATGATTGGGTTTAGACTTTCTCTTTGAAAGTGACGCCTCTCCGCCGAGAGGGGTCGAAATATTAGTTTTGAAAGTTTTGCCAGATAGTAGAGGCTTAGAGAAGTGTTACTGACAGTTATAAACAGTTTTGAAAGCAGGAGGTCGAGAAGAGTTATGTTTAGCACTTTCTCGGAGGTAACTCTCCTTGCCGGGACCCAAAAAGCACCTCCATTTTTCGAGGCCTCTGATTATACTGCTATAGTTGTCTACGATTTGTGCCAGGGAAGGATAGTCACTCATGGTAGTCAACCTTAGCTCTGTTTTAGAGTTTAAGCGTAATTTACGATAAATTACATATCATATTTCCGGCGCTGTCTTCCTTAAAAAAATAAATCCCAAATCCCTTCAATTCGTACAAGATGGCCCGGATTTCATTTAGGAACACTGATAGTTTGTGAAGACTCGAGTCGGGGATAATCTCGGAGTTTAAGATCTTAGACAAATACGAATCAATAACCGCGTTTTTGTCGAGAAATTACCTTTCGAGTAACTCTAGAGTAACCGCATAATTAGCATCTGCAGTTCCCAAGATGCTTGACTATGGAGTACGCGTAATCTTTAAGATACCCCTGGCACAACTCGCCTCTACCAGCCTTCGCATGTTCAGTAGGAATTAAAGCCTATATATATATATATATATATATATATATATATATATATATATATATATATATATATATATATATATATATATATATATATATATATATATATAAATATATATGATCGTAGATTGAGTAATAGGGTCAATACCATCGACTTAACAAAAGCGGTGTGTCCAGATCAAGGACTAGAATAATTATTGGACCAAATTATGAGCAATTCTACGACATATATAAAAGTGGTGTCAGCTTTAAGGGTTTAAATTTGGGAGGAAGCGAACTCATATAGCCTAAAACTTGCCAACGTCCAAGGAAGCCCAAATAAACTAACGTAAATTTGAATAATTAGAGTCTATTCCCCGAAGGAATATAAATAATAACTATTAATAATCCTCTCCAGATAGCAAAAGCAAAGCTAGGAAAATATTTATTATTTTGGGGGTTAATTATTAGATTGTATCGGTTAGGAACAATCGCAGCTTCTAATTCTTTACCAGGTGCATAAGTTATTTCGTGAGTCACCAGTTACGTCAGCAAAAGCAGCAATGGCTTCACAATCGTTCGAAGTTTTCGTCAAGCAAGGACAAGCTCTCGGTCTCACAGGACAGGAACTAAAGGAATTCGTCCAAAGCGAACAGCGAGAGGAAAGAGCACGTGAAATGGAAGTAAGAAAAGAAGGGTTAGAATTGGAAGAAAGGAGAAGAAAAGAAGAGTTAGAATTGGAAGAAAAGAGAAGAAAAGAAGTATTAGAAATGGAAGAAAGGAGAAGAAAAGAAGAGTTAGAATTTGAAGAAAGAGAAATGATTCGAAAACATGAAAGGGAATTAAGCAGAAACCAAGTTGAAGTCAGTTCTGTTGGATCCTGTGATCATCAACCCCAGGCCCCCGCTATGAAACTTCCCCAATGTAGAGACGAAGAAGATTTGTGCTCATACTTAACACATTTTGAAAAGATCTTCGAGGTAAACGGATGGGCCCTAGAATCCGAAGGAGTCAGTAGATTGCTCCCATTGCTCAGTCCGCGCTTAAGAGAAATTTTCATCTCGTTACCACACGAAGCTACAATAGACTATAGCACCTTGAAGGCCGAATTGCTATCCACCTTCAACTTGAACTCTCAGTTCTACCGCGCTAAGTATAGATGGCTAAAATCCAGCCCGGTCAAACTTACCGACATTTTGGATATATCCTGAAGCGAAACCTCCAGTTCTGGCTAGAATCCTCCAAAGTCGAATCGGAGTATGAGGCCCTGATTGACTTTATGTTAAAAGACCAGCTATTGTCCACCCTCCCCCAGGAGATCCGAGCATTCGTGCAAGACCGCCGAGCGTCTACCTTTCAAGAATGCCTTGAGGAAGCTGATCTCCATGCGACAAATCATCGCCTATACCCACAGGATACCCGGAAGAATAGTCCCCCGTCCCCGAAGAATAAATTTAGTCAATGGAAGCCCACGAAGACAGAAAACCCCCAGTCTTGAAATACCCCCTACAATAACCAGCACCAGAATAAGCAGGTTATATGCTACTCCTGCGGTTCCCCCGGCCATTATAAGTCCCAATGTGTACAGAATTTCAGCCTACGTCCCACCCAGAGCCAACAAGTTCACCAAGTAACCGCTACCCTTCCCCCGGAACAGCCGGCCGCGCTTACGTCATCCCCCTCGTCTCCATCCCCACAGGAATTTCAAGTGAACTTCCTGTTCAACAAGAGTTACCCCGGAGGACTAAATTTCGAAACTGGCTCGATCAATGGCTGTAAAGTGTCTACCCTCGTAAGAGACACAGGGTGCACATGCATTGTGGTGTCAGACAAATTGCTTTCCCCTGTCGACCCCCAACATAAGAAGTACGTAATTGTACACGAATTCTGGGGCCGAGAAAATAGATTTCCGGTAATCCGCTGCCATGTACAATGTAAATATTTCACTGGTTGGGCCGACGTAATAGCAGCCCCCATCAAATTTTGCTCGGTACTCATTGGACAGAGCGCACTACTCTCCCCGAGTGAAGTGACTCAAGCTGTCGTCACTCGAGCGCAAGCTAGCCGTGATGCCTCTCCCCCAACGCGCCTGTTCACCCCAGAGGCTCCTTTAGAGGTTCCAACGAGTAATGCACAATTCCTCAGAGCTCAGCAGAGCTGCCCTTTACTTCAATCCCTTTGGAAAAAGGCCCGAAAGAACGAAGAGGTGATCGTTCGAGGGAACCGTCCCATAAGGTACATACATCATTAACGACTCCCTTCTGTTTCGCCCCTCGCGAGATAAGTTTAACCCACCTTCCGAGGTCATGTGTATTCCGCGCAAACATGTAGACCAAATCCTGCGAGTAGCACATGAAAGTCCCATGGCCGGTCATTTCGGTCATGACAAGACTTCTCAGCGAGTATTTAAATACTTTTTTTGGCCCGGTGCAGCCAAAGATATTGCAGAATTCTGCAAAACGTGCGATTTGTGCCAGAAAACCACTGCAAAAGGTCAAATAGCCCCAGCTTCCCTGCAAAGAACCCCAGTCATTTCAGAGCCCTTCTCGAGAGTCGCCTTCGACGAAGAAACGGTAATTGACCCCCTAAATATTGTTAATTCGATTTGCGTAGAGTCAAGCGAAGATTGTCCCCTCCCCGTCCTCCCGTCTAAGCTGCCCCCCATAAAAGAACCTTTCCCCGAGTTGGATGTAAACTCCGACCTCACCCCTGCCCAAAGGAACCAAATGATAGCGCTTTTGGAAGAATTTAGTGACGTCATTTCCGAGTCACCAGGATGCTCGACTCAGTTCGAACATGATATCGCCTTCACTACGCTCGAACCTGTGCGATGTAAGCACTATCCCGTACCGGTGCACCTAAGGGACGCTTTCATTGAGGAAGTCGACAATCTTTTGCAATTAGGGATTATCGAGCCATCTACGTCCGACTACTGTTCCCCAATAGTCATGGTCCGCAAGCCAGACCAGTCCTTTAGGATGTGCGTCGATTTTCGGAAGTTAAACACCGTCACCGTGTTCGACGCCGAGCCTCTTCCCCTAATCGACCAAAATTTACATCTCTTCGAAGGAGCCGCCTACATCACTGAGATAGACCTATGTAAGGCCTATTATCAGATCCCCCTAAAGGCATCAGCGAGGAAACTAACAGCCTTTCCTACAGACAAAGGTTTAATGGAATTTACTCGTCTTCCTTTCGGCCTAGTCACTGCCTTCAGTAGCTACAACCGCATAATGCGCCGTGTAATAGACGGTTTAAAAAACGTTTCTTTTTATTTTGATAACGTGTATGTGGCTACACGTTCATAGAACGACCATATCTTGTCCCTCCTCCCGCTTTTGGAACGCTTAAAGCATCATGGCTTGACGATTAAACCCTCAAAATGCCATTTTTCTTTTAAATCCATAGAATACCTTGGATTTAAAATAGGCGAAAATCATCTGGCCCCACAGAAAGAGAAGGTAAAGACTATTGTAAATATGCCTCTACCACGCACCAAAAAGCAATTACGGTCTTTCCTCGGTGCCGCTTCGTTTTACCGCCGCTTCGTACCCCAATTCGCTTCTGTAGCAGCTCCTCTAAATGATCTGCTAAAAAAGAAACTCCCGGACCCCCTCCAGTGGAACCCCGACGCCGAAGCGCACTTTGAAGAGCTCAAAGAGAAGCTAGTCTCCGCCCCAATCTTAAAACTGCCGAACCCTCAAAAAAAAATTGGCGTAAGGACAGATGCCTCCTAATTGGGTATTGGCTGCGTATTACTCCAATACGACGAGGACCAAGAACCCGCTCCTATAAGCTATGCGAGTCGCCGACTGACGGCTCGCGAAAGGGCGTACGCTACGGTAGAAGTAGAAGCTCTGGCGATTGTTTTGGGGATTACAAAATTTAGAATGTATCTGGTAGGTCGTCCATTCCTCATAGAGACTGATCATAGACCGTTAACCTACTTAAAAACTTGTAAAACCCGAAACGGCAGGCTAATGCGTTGGTCATTATTGCTAGCGGAGTACCGTTATGAAATCAGCTATCTAAAAGGGTCTGACAATGTACTCGCAGACAGCCTTTCGAGAAACCCAATTTCAGATAGCGATTAATAGTCAATTATTTTTTTGTGTGTATCTCCTTGTATAAATAATTATTTCTTGCCTGTACTCTGCATGTGTTTTGTTTTGTTTTGTATATGTAAATTAGACAAACTAACGTAGCAGTAGTATTTTGTAGCCATTAGATACTAAGGTAAATTCCTAACGGTTTTGAAAAAATTACCGACTCAATTGTTCGAGTCGAGGAAGATAATTACAAATTCCCCCGTTGAAGTTAATTTTCACATTGTTCCTTATTTCATGGCGGAATAATGTTCCTCGAAATAGGTAGGCGTGTGAGGGTATGGAACGTATATACTCGCATGCCGCCAGACAATCGGGATAACGAAAGAAATTTGTCGTTTGAGTTGACCTTCGTCTCCTCTCTCCCCCACCCCCACCCTTCCCCAACAGGCGACAAGAAGTCGGACGAAAGAAGGCCTATCTCACAGAGAAGCCTAAATTCTATTTGTCTTCTTTATGATACCATGGAGATTTTCCAGAAGGCGCTGCGATAAGCGAATTGTCGTGAATGGAATCTCTCTCTCGATTTCACACAGTCCGCGGTAAAAATAACAACGCCATTCATCCCTTGAGAGCAGTGTCCCAAACCTACTCTCGCAACCCTCACGTTGAACGAGAGTCGTTGCCGTAACGTATCGACTTCCAACGCGCCGCCGAGTTAACTTGGTCACTGTCTCAAAGTGTTCCTGAGGCAAATCCCGCCCCGCAGAGTCTGTGACTAGAAGAATACGCTCTGTCGCTCAACGTAACTTGAGAAAGAAAAAGGAACATCCAAATGGTTACTATTTGTTAGTGTCACATCCAGTTAGGAGTGAACTAAACTGAACTGCAGTCAGCAGCTCCGAACCCGTCGCCTTATCCCCCCCCTCTCCCCGAGAACTCGTGTTTACACCACCCGAACCACCCCGTCTGGACCTGAGTAGTCGTCTCTCCAATCCATCACAATTAATGGTAATCTGTAAGCCCAGTGTCCCTCTATCCTTAAATTACCTATTTAATTAACAGTGATTGATACTCCCATTGAGTCATTATAAATCTAGACGCTTAACGTCAGTGTTTAATATTTAATCCTTATTTACCTAAATGCCCGTTAATCTATTGCTACTAATTATTATTTTTGTGTAAAGTAAAGTTTATTTTTGTACCTATGTTTATTTGTGGCTCCTCCTTTTTGACGTACCCTTGGCATGACTTTAATTAAGAATCCCTTCGGCTAATTTATTCAACCTATATTATGTAAGCACTCTTAGAATTTAACAAACACAAACCTCCCCCCAGTAACAAGTGGGACTTTTATAGTGTGAATCCTGGCCGTGGCACAACTCGCCTCTAACCAGCCTTCGCACGTTCAGTAGGAATTAAAGCATATATATATATATATATATATATATATATATATATATATATATATATATATATATATATATATATATATATATATATATATATATATATATATATATATATATATATGATCGTAGATTGAGTCATAGGGTCAATACCATCGGTTTAAACAAAAGCGGTGTGTCCAGATCAAGGACTAGAATAATTATTGGACCAGACTATGAGCAATTCTACGACAGAGATAGAGAGAGTTTGTTTGGAATTCGAGGGAACTCGTAGAACCAATGCAAGAAAGAGGGTATAAAAGCTACCTACTTGCGAGTTGGAGTCATTCACGGTCCCGCACCCCTCCGAAGTTCTGTTCAGGCGACTCCAAGAGTTTGAGGGAAGTTTTGATTTTGATAGTTCTATCTTCCAGCTTCAGAACGGTCCCGCCCAGAGCCCAAGAGTTTGCGAGGAGTTTCAGAGAGTTGTTTCTAAATCCAGTTTCTGATCTAGAGTGGCTGTTTGTCGCTCCTCAAGAGGGTTTTCAAGGAACCGGGAAGGGAGGAGTTGGGGATAATTAGGGAGGGATGGGGCGCACGAAGAAGGCAGGCGTGCGAAGTCCGAAGACGCATAACTCCCTGTGCCGGTCATAAAGCCATAAACCACCGGGTCCGGATCCACAATGCCGATTGCCAAGGAGGTGGAGAGCGGCAATATTCATAAACCATATGGTCAGTCTTCGATCGCTAAAATGGGCCATATATATATATATATATATATATATATATATATATATATATAGAGAGAGAGAGAGAGAGAGAGAGAGAGAGAGAGAGAGAGAGGAGAGAGAGAGAAAGAGACAGAGACAGAGGGGGGGGGGGACTCACTACGCTATCTTCCTTTGGCTCACATGCGTTCATGCATGCTCACACAGACACATGTGTAAGACAAATTGGGGGCGAACGGGGGGGGGGGCGAACGGGGGGGGGCGAATTTTGACGTCAAACCGATCATGGGGAAGGGAGGAGGGCGAGGGAGGCCCGGTCCAATAAAAAGTTCATGTTTGTTTATGCTCGTGAATTTGTGTGCGCGCGTGCGTGTGTCTGAGGGTGTGTGTGTAGATTCGGGGTGCTACCTTCAATACTACTTATAAAATCACACCTTGAATGCAATACGGCACTTTTTGGCAGCAGATGTAACTCATTTATAAAATACTACCCCAAAACCGAAGGTTTGAAAATCTATTACGTCGATTTTTGCTCTTTATATCCGTATTACGTGAAAAGTAATCCATATCCCGCAGGATCACCTCGACGTTGCGTATTTGTGCGAGAAATTCCGTCTATTCAAGAATTCACCAACGGTGTAAATTTCACATATATCGGTATCGTGAAAGTTGATGTTATCCTTCGTAATGATCTGTATATTCCAGTTCTCCCTCAATCCATAGGTGGTAAACTTACTCTCACATTCTGCACCACATGCGCCCAGCAAAGCTCACGCGAGTTCGATCACTCTGAAAAGCAACGTATGATTTGCGGAATGTACACAACCTCGGAACTGAAACTTGCACTGGAAAAGATGTAGATATAAGATCAAGAAAATTTACGAGTTTTGGGACTTTGGAAAGAGGGATGGATTGTTCGCAGAGTACATAAAAACATCATTAGAATAAAAAATAGAAGCTTCTGGATTTCCGCGAGGAGTTGATGGATTGAAGGAGAAAATGAAATGTGTGAAGAGTGTGAATGAGGCTGAGGGGATAAACATACAAATATACAACACCGAAAGGAATATTAGAAAGCGTTTTAGAGCAAAGCTATGTCTAAATATGTAAGGGTTTCTTCCTGCGATTAGTTTTCTCCATTGATCTTATTTAGTTGGCTAAGGTACCAGCCGCCTGTTGTGATACTTTACTCTACAATCACTGCACACACACACACACACAAAGAGAGAGAGAGAGAGAGAGAGAGAGAGAGAGAGAGAGAGAGAGAGAGAGAGAGAGAGAGAAAAAAAAAAAAGACAAATACACATTTTGCTAGGTCGAAGTATCAAAGATGGATTTGTAGGAGCAATAAAGTAAGGTCGTTTGGAGATAGTTTGTGAACCAGCGGAATCTGATTAGAACGTCTGGATTGAAATCCGACCGCAATTTAAGGCTATCGCACCCGAGTGTGAGAGCAGATGGGCAAACAGAGTAATTAAAGATGTCTGGAATGGGGAACAAAATCGGCGACAAAAAATGTTTCACCTCAATGCAAAATTTTATAAGGTCATCTTGTAGCTTTAAGCAAACGAAGTCTCTGGGATACCCTCGCATGAAAGAGCCCCCCAAATTAAGATACGAAGTGTAGAATTTCAGCCAATCACAGGCTAGATGCTAACCAATCACAGGCTCCGCTGGACTGATAGGTAGCTAAGCACCGCCTCAGCGACCCAAGGAAGGCGGAGCTACGCGTCGCCTCTAAAATGCTCCCTGATATAAATAAGAGAAACTTTCTTTAAAATGATGATTATTGACAAATTATTGATTGATTCATTTAGTTATTCATTGATTAATTATTAGACTCCTAATTCACCGCTCTGCGAATCTCCATTATTCTTGCTCTTGCCATTATAACTCGATTTAGCATATTCCGTTGCGCAAATTAAATCTTCACCGTAAGTGTAAACAT
Source organism: Ceratothoa steindachneri (assembly GCA_963969495.1). NCBI lineage: Eukaryota > Metazoa > Arthropoda > Malacostraca > Isopoda > Cymothoidae > Ceratothoa > Ceratothoa steindachneri. Next base: position 45,049,891 of record OZ018328.1, on the reverse strand, counting down.
TTCAAAGTGGTATAAAAATATGGGTTTAATTCCTTCACAAAGGAGCCTTTTAATTACAAACCTTGATCGGTTAATACCCCTCGGACCGTACGTCAAGAAACCTGTAAGCAAGCCACTTTACCAAACCCTTATAGGATCACCTTGCAATCAAAATAAGGCCTACTTACGCCGACCCCATAATAAGCAATCCTATAATACTACCAGTAGATAGAATTAGGTCCCTATTAAGGCTGGCCTGTACAACCTGTTGTTGGGACCGTCTCTAGTTACGGACTCTTCCTTAGCCTACACCTACTCTGAATAGTCTGGCATATTCCATAACGAAAATAGAGGGAGAGGTGACGCCCCCTTGTCGTGGGAAGAGAGCTTGTGTGGACCTTGGACTTTTCGAGCTATGTCGGCGGGGGTACCTCTTTTGGGTACTCCTAGGAGGGCTTCCTTTGTCGATTTGGTCGGAAACGAGGTTCTAGACTAAGTGCGTCATTCCTTACTTTTTCTACTCTATCCCTCTCCTTTTTTACTTTTATCCTATCTCTCACTTATACAAAAAGAAAAAAAAGAAAAAAGGCCTACTCCTATCATGTTACACTCTCCCTTTTTTCCCTCTATCTACATATAAGGACCTGGCAGCTACCTCACGCGTCAGAAGAGAGGCTTTGGAACCTCTATAAACAACGCCAATCGACGCTTACTGGTTGCGAGAGACTAGGACTAGAGGTGTCCTAGGCGTTGGGGCACGATGAATGAGATGAGGGTAGTGCCCCGTTAACCCCTTCCCTGGCGCGTAATTATTGACCGTTCCCAGTGCTCGTTGACGGATGCTTATGGTAGCATTGGTCCGAGGTGACGGCCCTTTGTTCCCATGTTGGTTGCCAGGCCAATAAAAAGCCTTGGGTCGAGTTCCTTGGTGTGGCGGGATATCCATTGAACGCTACTCCGAGATCCTGGCCGTTGTGAAGGGAACTAGTAGGAGTTTAGTAATGGGCGTGCTTCGTTGTTGTTCACCTGGTGACAAATCAATGGCCCCTTCGGGGACCGTCAGTGCTGCTTGGTTGGAAGCCACGGCACGCCAAGGTTTGACGACTCGGTCGCACGAACAGCAGCACATGGAGCGTGCCTTCTGAAAGATCCGAAACCTATCCGATCGATAGGCGGGAGCGACTCACGCGGGGAGAACTCACCAACCCCCCTTTTTATCATTGATTGGTCACGAGTTTTCAGAGAGAGAGAAAACGCTCAAAATGACAGGCAAAAAAGGACCCGTTCGTCTCAAACACAACTGTGCAATATGCCAGTTAGAAAAGTGGTGCGTTGACTTTCCGGAGGGCTGCTACTCAAAATGCAGCCCTGAAAGTATCTGCACTACTTGCATATTGACGCAAGAGGTGGAGAAATTAAAAGACCTCTATAGAGCCTCAGAGGAGAGAGCTAAGGTCCGTGAGGGAAAGTTGGAGAAGCTCGAAGCCCTTAACGTAGCTCAGGTTCGATGCCTAGAAGAGGCGCCGCCCACTGAAGTGTCGGAATCCCCTCGTAACCAAGCGGACATTCCGGCATCATCTGAGGCGAGAGAAAAAGAGAAAAAGAAGAAAGGAGAAACGAAGAAAAAAAAGAAAAAGAAGATAGTGGAAACAAAAGTAGAACCAAAAATAGAAGAAAAACAGATAAAGAAGAAGCAAAAGAAAGATAAGAATGTGGAGAGTAAAGAGGAAAAGGGGAGGCCTCTTCCACAAGGGAACACCCCGTCTTCAGAGACCAAGTGTCCGAAGGTCAACCTCATTGGTGACTCGCAAACACGGGATCTCCAGCCGCTGCTAGCGGCCCGCCTTCGCACTAGCGTGAAGGTAAGCTGCCTGTCAGGACGGGGTAACCACAACATCAGAGTAGAGGCAGAGAAAGCTAAGATTTCTGAAAATTCGGTTGTTGCTCTGATGGTGAGCGGCAACGACCTCTACCTCAGAGGGGGTAAGGTTGGCCTCAGTGGTAAGACCATCCAAACAGTGATGGGAGCCGTGGACGACATAGGGCTTAAAACTTGCAAACGTGTGGTGGATGGGATGCTTCTGAGAAGAGGTCCATCCCGAACCGCTCACAAAAGAAACGTCGCAGTGAACAGAAGGTTGGCGGATCTCTGCACGGCAGAAGGAGTCTTCTTCGTGGACCCCTATCGTACCTTTATCGGTAGAGACGACCTCTACCAAAGGGACGGGGTACATCTCTCCTTTAGAGGGAAGGCCTTTCTCGCCAACCTAATTCAAGATGTCGTGGAACGCACCCAAAGGAGCGTTCGAAACAGAGCGAAAGCGGACGTGCGCCAGCATGCCCGTGTCACTCCTGGAACAACCTTCTCGGAGGTCGTCAAAAAGGGTGTGACCACGAAAACAGAGAAGGCGGGAAACGGAAGAGCGTAGGGAGTCCTACACTAGGACACTCCCTCAAAGTTCTTCTGTTCAATGCGAGGTCAATCAGGAATAAGTTTCTTGAGCTCCGTGGCCTCGTAGTAACAGAGGAACCTGAGATGGTGGCCATAACGGAGTCGTGGATAAAAACCTCAAGCCGAGATTTTGAAGGTGAATTCACGATTCCCGGTTACCAACTCTTCCTGAAAGATAGGCCAGACAGAGAGGTGGCGGTGTGATGTTGTATGTCAAGGATACTCTCAACTCGACGGATTGCCACATCGTATCCGACCATGAACTACTAGGTGTTGACCTAGAGATAGGTCCTGCCAAATACAGGACCCTGGTGCTTTATAGACCTCCTGCCCAACTCGTTCAAAAGGACAGAAATCTGTACCAGCTACTAGGAGAACTTGTCGAAGACAGAGTGTGTATCTTCATGGGTGATTTCAACACACAAGTTGGCTGGGAAACCAGAGAACCCTGTGGCGAGAACGCACTACTCCTGGAGTTCACGAACAACAAATTCCTGACTCAATGGGTGAGAGAGCCAACGAGAGGAGACAATATCCTCGACTTGGTTTTCACCTCTGAGGATGTCATCGTTGAGGACCTCTCTGTTGGCGAAGAGCTCGGTGGCAGTGACCACCGACTAATTAGATTTGTAGTCAAAGTTCCCAAGGCAGAGCCTGCAACTAGTAAATCAAGGAAACTGGATTTGAGAAGAGCAGACTTTGCAGGTCTACGCGCGGGACTGACTGACGCAAGGCTAGAAGAGTGCGATGCTGTTGAAGACTCTTGGAACAGTTTCAAAACCACATTTATGAGTCTTAAATCGCGTTTTATCCCTCTGAAATGCCCCCGTCGGTCCTCTGTTCAACCTAAGTGGTTTAATCGAGAAATCGGCCAACTGCTTAGGGAGAAGAGAAATGTGTACCGGCAATCGAAGATCTCGGGTGACTTTGACGAATACCGGAGGCTAGCCAGGAGAGTGAAGTCCAGCATAAGGGCGGCTAAGCGGTCTGAGGAACTCCGAGTGGCGAGACTCTGTAAAGAGAATCCCAAGGAGTTTTTTGGATATGTGAACAGCCGTAAACCAATCCGTCGAACGATTGGCCCATTGAGGAATGAGGAGGAGACATTAAAGCATTCAGATGCAGAAAATGCTAACCTCCTCAACGACTACTTCTCTTCAGTGTTTACTGAAGAGTGTGGTCCCATTTCCCAGCCGACGGATTCCTACTCGGGGGAAAAGCTGGAGGCAATGGACTTCACCGAAGGAGAAATAAAGAAAAAGATCACTGACCTAAAGACGAATAAGTCCCCTGGACCGGACGGGTTTCTACCTAAAGTGTTGAAGGAAGTGTGCGATAAAGTATCACGACATCTGTGCGCTATCTTTAACATGTCAATCCGGACCGGATGCGTTCCTAGAGACTGGCGTGAGGCGGAGGTGACTCCTATCTTCAAGAAAGGAGACCGTAACCAACCGTCGAACTACCGACCTATCAGTCTGACTTCGATAGTCGGTAAACTCATGGAAAGCATCATGGTGGACAAAGTGACGTCGTATTTAGAGTCAAACCTGCTAATGAGGAGTTCCCAGCACGGCTTCCGAAGGCAACGGTCATGCCTGACGAACCTTGTAGAATTCTTCCACTTCGTTTTCAGTGAGCACGATCGGGACAAGGCGGTGGATGTGGTCTACCTAGACTTTCAGAAAGCCTTTGATAAGGTACCACACCGCCGCCTTCTCCGGAAAGTGCGAGCGTTTGGCATAGACGGAAAAGTAGCCGGCAGGATCGAGAACTGGCTAAGTGGCAGACGGCAACGGGTGGTGGTGAATGGACAGGCTTCTAAGTGGGTGCCCGTTACTAGCGGGGTGCCTCAAGGTTGTGTCCTGGGACCACTACTATTCATCATCTACGTCAACGACATGGACGGTGACATGGTTGCCAAGATTTCCAAATTTGCCGACGATACCAAGCTTGGTATGAACGTTGCAAAGGATGGAAATACTGCCCGCCTGCAGGAAGATCTTGGGAAGATTGGGGAGTGGTCGGACACGTGGTAAATGCCTTTTAACGTGGGCAAATGCAAAGTGATGCATATCGGCCACAGAAACCCCCAATCTCAGTATATCCTTAAGGGCACTGCTATGGAATCCACCGACACTGAGAAGGACTTGGGTGTAACAATCACTAGTGACCTCAAGTTCTCGAAACAGTGCATTGAGGCGGAGAAAAAGGCCCAAAGGATGCTAGGCAATATTAAGCGCCAGTTTGGTTATCGGAACCAGGAGATTGTACTCTGCCTGTACAACTCACTTGTCCGATCGCACCTGGAGTATGCCGTACAATTTTGGAGTCCTTCATTGCGAAAGGACATCGCGAGATTGGAACGCGAACAAGCTAGGGCAACCAAACTGATTCCCTCTATCCGACATAAAAGTTATGAGGATAGACTAAGGGAGTTAGATCTGTTCTCGTTGGAAACCCGTAGACTGCGTGGTCAGCTCATCGAAGTCTTCAAAATACTTCGAGGGTTCGACAATGTTGACTACCGGGATATTTTCACACTGAGTGAGAACAGAACGCGCAATCACGGTTTCAAATTTGAACTGAAGCGTTACAACCGCAATCTGTGTGGAAACTTTTTCACCTACAGTATCTGCGGTAAGTGGAACGCACTTCCAGTGGACGTTGTCAACAGTGAATCTGTTGACCAGTTCAAGTCAAGACTAGACAAAGTCTTGAAAAGTGGCCGGTTAGGGACGCAAAACAATTGAGCAGCCATGTGCCCGCTCGATTGCTAATCCAAAGGTACCCTCTTTGAATGGACCGTAAGGTCTCCTAGGGTACTTACTTTCCATGTTACTTATATGTTACTCCATGTTACATCTCCAACTTTCACATCACATCTGACAACACTAACACCTAGGCTCTTACTCTCTGACTTGTCTGTTCGGGTAGAAGCGACTCGTTAGCCATGGTAGGCAGCTCTTCTAAGAGAAGGCTCCTCCAAAATCTAACTACTGTTCTCCAGTCTTGGATAGTGTCACAGCCTTTGTACCGGGGTGTTCCACTTTCTTGGATTGGGGTTCCCTTTGTTTGAGGGTACACTCAAGCTCAGTTTGTTCTTCCTCTTGTTTTTTTTCAAACAGTGTGTTGGACAGGCTTAGTAGAAGGGTCAAGGATGCCTGGTGGTATATCAAGAGGTTGCCTTATCTTTATCTTCTTCTTTGTCTTACTATATTTTTTCTTCTAAATACCATCATTACTGTCTTTCCTCCAATATCTGGTAAACCTGGGGATGTATTTGGCCTTGCTTGGTGTCGCGGTTCCTCCCAGTTGACCAGTTTATTTCCGTACTTTTTTTCTCGCATGGGTGAATATTTTTTCTAAACTCTTTGTATATATTGTTCCTGTTACTTGTTTTTTTTTAAAAGTTCTTAAATATTCTTTTATATTTGTTGAACATGTTGCTGTTATTACTTTCTGGTGACATTGAACTTAATCCTGGTCCGCAAAATCGATTCCGGAAATGTCAAATTTTATGTATCAATATCCGTGGACTATATAGGAATAAAAAGGACTTGGACGTAGCTGCCGATAAATTTTATATCCTCTTTTGTTCTGAGACTTATGTCTAGTTTGCGTCATATTTCCGAATTGTTAATTCCAGGATTCAAAATGCCTGTTTTGCTCAAGCGTAATGCCATCCCGAGAGCCTGTGGAATGGCTTTGTATTTTAAAGAGGATTCCACTGCGTCTCATAGGCCGTTATATGAATGTGGATGTCATGAAATACAGGTGGTTAAAGTCTCTGGTACACTTTTAAATCTTTATGTATTTGCCTGCTATATAAACCCGGATTTGGATGAATCTATTTATGACTTTTGTTAACTAAAATGGCAGCAGTTCAACAGGCTGACTCTTGCTTTATTTTCGTTGGCGATTATAATGCTCATCATACTGAGTGGCTGAACACTGTTATTGCTATAGATAACCAAGGTGTAGCTGCTTTAAAATTTTCAAATATTTCTGGCTTGGAGCAGCTGATTAATGAATCCATACATCAATCTGGCAACCGTCTTGATCTTGTGTTTACAGATGTTACAGGCATTGTTACCTGCGGAACGAATTCCCCAGTAGGATCATCTGATCGATTAAGATTAATGTTGATATGGATCAGGTTGTTCCAGATGTTCACTTCTCTAGGAATGTTTACCTTAAGTCCCGTGCAGATTGGAATGGTATTCTTCATGACCTTATGACACTCAGTTTGAGGGATATTTATAGAAGCAGGAGTATTATCGAATGCTTAAATGACCATCTTAGCCTAATTATAGAGAGGAGAATCCCTTCTAAATCCTCAGGTTTAGACTTAAGGATAAGCCATGTTTTAATGCTGAATGTAAGCTTACCTATCAAGCAAAAAAAGAAGCTTACCATTTATGGAGGAACAATAAATGTGACTTCTTGTGGCATAATTTCACTGAGCTTAGGAGACATGCTCAGGTTATCTATGTGAATGTTGATAGAGCTTTTTATGATGGAGTAAAGGAGGTCCTGCTATCCAGTAGTAGTGATCATAAGTGGTGGTCTATCCTTAAGTCATCACTCTTCGGAATTGATTCTAGTATGCCCCCACTCCTAAATGCTGACGGAAGTGCAATCTACTGCACTAAAGTAAAGGCTCAACTTTTGGCTGACTTCTTTGATAGGAAGCAGTGTGGCGAGTCACTGTTGTTGCCTCAGTCATGCTTTCCAGAACCTAAGTTGTGTTCAATAGCCTTCAGATCTAGTGAGGTTAAAACCTTGCTTTGGAATCTTGACAGTCATGGTGGTATCGACCTTAATGGAATATTCCCCATTTTCTTGAAAAAGTCTGCGGATTTGATTGCTCCGAAAATTAGTACAATTTTCCGCAACTTAGTTAGACTTGCTAGTTTTCCATCGGTGTGGAGGATGGGAAATATTGCAGCATTACCTAAAGGACAAAGTCCATCCTCATCCCCTTCAGAATACAGGCCAATATCAATTACCCCGGTCTTATATAAAGTATTTTAGAAACTGCTCTCTAAGCGCCTTTGTAGGTTTGCTGAAGAAAATAATATACTACCAACATTACAGTTTGGGTTTCGTAAGGGGCTTGGAACTTGTGATGCACTCTTGTCAATCTCTACAGCTATGCAAAGGGCTCTTGATGAAGGTGCAGAGGCACGCATGGTAAGTTTAGATTTCAGTGCAGCCTTTAATCGTGTAAATCGGGTCTGTGTTGATGGCTATTATAGTAGTGTTAGAAATGTAATATCAGGTCTCCCTCAGGGTAGTGTTCTCGGTCCCTTGTTATTTATTATTTATAAAAGTGACATTTGTCATGGTTTGGAAAACAAATTGATTGCATAGGCTTATGATGCAACTCTTTTGACTGTTGTTCCTTCTCCCCCGCCTGAGGAATGTAGTAGCTGATTCCATGAATAAGAGACCCAGCACATATCTATGAGTAGTGTAAGCTTTGAGGCATGAAGCTTAACCCTTCTAAACCTCAGAATATGATAGTTAATCGGTTCAGAACACTTTTGCCTATGCATCCTGTTCTACATATTGATGGAACAGTATTAAATACTAGTGACTATTTTAAAGTTTTGGGCGTTACTTTCGACAAGAAATTGACTTTTGAGAGGCACATACGTAATATTGTGTCCTCTGTTTCCCAGAAAGTTGGTATCTTGAGGATATGCATTAGAATGTTTGGAGACGAAGCTCTTATAACTAAGTGTTTGAATTCCTTCCTTCTTTCCTGTTTGGAGTACTGCTCTCCTGTGTGGTCCTCAGGTGAAGATTCTCATCTTAAGCTTGAATATTTTGCCACGTATTAATGTTGACCTGTGGCATAGGCGTAAAGTGAGTTATTTATGCTTGTTGTCTAAAATGTACTACAGTGATAAACATCCTTTGCATTTGTCCTCACCTGATCTGGCTATTTTTTCTCGTAATACAAGGCAGGTAGCCACTGCTAATAGTGTGACATTTTCTAGTATCAGGTAGAGTACTAACCAGTTTGCCAGGAGTTTTATTGTTGCTCCAACCGTGATGTGGAATGGTTCTCCAAGTGCTGTTGTGGAGTCTACTGATCTCCTAACCTTTAAGAGGGAAGCTAACTCATTCTTATTATCTGCTGACATCACCTAATCGGCTTTTTTGGTGTTATTATTATTTTTGTCTCTATCATATTTTTATTTGCAAGCTGATCTCCCTCTGGAGCCCCTTGAGCTTATAGTCTTTTGACTTTTTCCATGGGGGTGGTCAGCTCAAGATTTAAAGAAGGAAAAAAAGAAAATGTTATTTTATAAGTATTAACGCATTGTACAACTAATAAGAAGTCAATACTTTTCTAAAACTTGAAGGTGATAATAATAATACAAAACAAGAGGCAAAGGCCCCCATAATGACCAGCGGCATTTTGTGATAAGATGATAAATGGTTATTGCATTGATGGTTTCTCATGCTTCAAATCACTTACAAGTGCCGTGAATGGGAAAAAGAATAAATGGGTAAATGGATAGATGGTGACACCCAGCGCCAATCCAATGGCAGATTTGAAATCTCCAGGGTGAATAACCCTATGTCCCAATTGAACTTTACTCCCCTTGAAAAAAAAAAGCGACGCATAGACCTGGCGCTTTGCCGCAGGTAAAAACTGCCCATCCATCTTGATCATATTTTCTTCCTTTACAGTCTCTAGGGAAGGTTTGCTCAGAGGATTCGTGGTTTGAAAACGGTAATCTGTGGTTTGGACCATGATGTTATAGAGCCAATAAAAAACGACGATTACATTGTGAACTCGTCGGATGCAGTTGGCAATGCGTACATAGCGAAAGTACAAAATGCTGAACATGTAGAAGTTGACTCCCACGTAACGAATCATCCCATTGCAGCATTCACAACCGCGTATGCTCGAATCAAGCTCTACGGCCTCTTGGACTCGTTCGGTCAACGGTTGTTGTACTGTAACACAGACAGTGTAATCTTCATTGCTAGGAAAGATGACCCACAGTCTCCACTTGGAGAATTCCTAGGTGATCTCACCGATGAGATTAAAGATGTGTACGATGCCTATGCGTATAGAGATTCATTCTGCTTTGCGGGTCCCAAATCCTATTCGGCACATATCCAAACGACGAGTGAGGTGAAGTATATACTTCGCGTTAAAGGATTAACCATTAACCCTCAAACGAAGTATATAATCACCTACGATATTATGAAACGCCTAGTTGCAGCTGATGAGGGTAGAGAGAAAGCTGATAATCATATCCCCGTACCATTTATGGGTTTCAGAGCCGAGGAACACAGTGCAGTGAAAGGGGTGAGAGGGAGAAAGGTTTTCAGAAAGACATTTCTTAAACGAGTATAACTCCCAGGGAGTTATCGAGCCATACCTTTCGGTTTCAAAGGGAGCTTACTCACAATTTAAAATAGTTACTATACACTGAATCCTTATCAGTTATTATGAACTCTTTATGTATATATTTTTTTAGCATTTATAATATTCCCTGATTAATATGAATAAAATAAAGATGAAATAATATGAGTTATACTATAAATGTTTTAATTTGTCTACAGAATGACTCATCACATTCTCTTGAATTTGTGAGAAGGAGAATTCTTTCATCCTTTCCTCTTCAATATTTGTTTTCATTATATCAGTGAGCTGGTGGGAATACCATGAGGGAAAGCGAAATAACAGGGGTTTGTGTCAAATATAGCGATGTTCACTACTTTCTCACCATCATTCACAATGTTAGAAGGTAATATGCAGAAAAACTTCCCCCCCCCCTATACTGTGACGGTTGGATAGGCACCCTACAGATAACAAGTTCTGCTGACCTTTTTGGTCAGCAGACCTTGTTCTTGCTCTCACTTATTCTGATTTATGATGACCTTTAAAACTTTGAATAATTACCGGACATTGGCGATTCTATCATTCGAAAGAGAATATAAAACAACATAGGGGTTTCAAATTTTGTTAGAACCTAGTCTAAAATAGAATAGCCTGGCTGTGCCGGGCCTAGCCTAGCCTAGCTTAGTATAATCTAGCTAGCCTAGTATAACCTAGCACAATATAGCCTAGTTGGTAAACATGAAGATCGGCGGCGCGCCCGAAAAAGTGCATTTTTTGGGCGTGTATGTTTCGTTCACCCGCGCATGCATATTCATGCGTGTTTGGTTAAATACAAACGTTAACAAAAACGTTAGAGCATTATTCTATAAACAATTATGATTATATAATGGAGGGCTGTGCCCCCCGACTCCCCAATTGATTGAAACTCAGGATCATCGTAGGAGGAAGGGGTCCCGCGCAGTGTTTAAACCCCCCACGAGCAGTCCCCTTGAATTTACTCCAAAAAGGTGAAATATATTGGAACACGGACGAAATAGTTTACGTCCTATCGTTCGCGCCGCCGATCGTAATGTTTACCGCCTACTTTATCCTACCTTAACTTAGTATAGCCTAACCTAGCTTAGTAGACCCTAGTCTAACCTAGCATATTATAGTATAGCTTAGCCTAGCCTAGTATAGCCTTGCCTAGCCTAACCAGGTATGGCTTAGCACTGCATGCAGAGCCTAGCCTAGCGTCGCCTAGAGTAGCCCAACCTAGGATAGCCAAGCTAGAATAGGCTACTATAGCCTAACTAGTATATCCTTCATTACGATAGCCTAGCCTAGCATACTATAGGCTAGCTTGTTATAGCCTATCCTAGCATAACCACACTTAACATAATAGAGCCGAGCGTATCATATTATAGCCTAGCCTAGTATATCCTTGACTATGTAGTAAAGCATACCATACCCTAGACTAGAATAACTTTGCATAGTTTAGCTTACTAGAGTCTTGGTTAGCTAGCCTATCGTAGCCTAACATAGTATTACCTAGTATAGCAGAACATAGCCCTCCCTACCTAGCCAATTATACTTTAGCCTACACTAGCATAGCATAGTATAGCCCTTTCTAGCCTAGTATAGCTTAGCATAGCTTAGCTTAGCCTAGCTTTGTATAATCTAGCCTGGCATTAACTATCCTAGACAAGTATAGCCTATACTATCTTATTATACCCTAGGCAAGCATAGCTTAGTATTGTCTAGCCTAACATACTATATGCTATCCTAGCATAACATTTTATAGCCTAAATTAGCATTATATCTTAGCATAGTATGGCTTATTCTAGGCTTGCCTAGCAGAGTATAGCATATTATAGTTTAGTCTAGTCTAGCAGAGTATCGACCAAATAGTTATGATGTTATAGCCAAAGCAAAATAATGCCCGAGCTAACCTTGTCAATTATATCTTTGTCAATTATATCATTCGAAAGAGAATGTAAAACAACATCAGGGTTTCAAATTTCGCTAGAATCGGCTGAATAGTTATGATGTTATTGACAAAACAAAACAATTCTTGGGCTAACCTTGGGAGAAGTTTTGCAATTATAGCATTCGAAAGAGAATGTAAAACAACATCAGGTTTTCAAATTTCGTTAGAATCGGCCAAATAGTTACAATGTTATTACAAAAAAAAACAATATAAAAAGCAAAACGGGGACCGACCGACCGACATAGTAAGATGTAGAGTCACTCGTGACTAGACTCGCACGTGACTAAAAACTGATCCATAAGCTCGTTTTTTAATTTTTCACCAATGATTAAAACTTTGAAATCTATAAACTGTAGATTTCCAATTACTTCCTTTCCATTATTGTAATTGAAAGGTGGTTGGATTGACCCACTATACAGAAATTCAATCCGATCAATTCGGTGTTTATGAATAAGTCGATGAAGATGCTCGAAAAAATCAACTGTAGATGAATAGTCTGGGCTAAGTTTATAATCCGATCCAAACACATCTCTGGGTGTGACAAGGTGTGGATGGAGGATCATCTTATAACATGTGACACACAGAGAGGTTTAGCGAAAAATGACTAAAAGCAAGTGCGGAGGAGGAGTGAAAAGTAAAGAATTAAGTGGCAGCTCCGCTGATATGATAATACGAGACAATACATGAATATTCAAACCGCGTACAGAGAATCTGGGATGATCTTTGAGGGAAGAGAAGGGAACATTTTGACGTCTAACCAATCATGGGGGAGGGGGGAGGCCGGGTCAATTAAAAAGGTCATGTGTGTGTACGCTCGTGTATGTGAGGGTGTATGTGTAGACTCGGGGTGCTACCTTCAATACTACTTTAGTCCTACCCTCCATATCTGTATTCGCTTTCGATTCTTGCTAGCTTCACGGTGGTGACTGGTAGCGCTGCTGTGTCCATCCTTCTGCTTCTTCTGATTCCGTGCTACCCATGGTTGTGGAAGTTGTTTTTCTCCCGATAACCTCTTTTTTTCGCTGTGCATGACATTGCCATTGGTCCGTTCTCACTGTTACAGTTGATGCAACAACATGTATTGTTTGTACAATGTATGATAGATTTTGCTGATGGCAGAAGTTCGGATTCCGCCTCCCTCTAACATATTACAGTGAAGCCAAACAAGGTATTGATAAGCGTTACCAATGCGATATTTAATTCCCTGTAGATCTTGACGAATACATTCCCTCGATCGATTTATGATCTATCGCGGATTTTACCCACAATAATCATCAACGTAACGCTTGGCATCCTGTAATACTATTCAGTACATCCTAAGTATTCTTATTTATATTGTCTGGCTGAAGACCCTAAGGTGATGGTAGAAGAGGTTGTGAGAGAATTAACACGGCCTGCTGACTAAAGTCGCGTGCTCTCACTTATTCTGATTTATGACCTTACGACCTTCAAAACTTTCAATAATTCCGGCACTAACCTTGGGAGAACTTTGGCAATTATATCATTCGAAAGCGACTGTAAAACAACACAAGGGTTTCAAATTTCGTTATTATAATGTTATAACAAAAACAAAAACAAAAAACGGGGACCGACGGACGGACCGACAACTAAAAAAATGAGCGGAAGGGAATTATCTAATCCCACTTTACCTTTAATTTTTTGCGCGTCGTTGTTCTTTTCTTCTTCCGTCACTGAAGCACCCAACCCTACAATTTGTCCCCTTCATCTTGTCCATAACTTTGCGGCTCGAGTTATCCTCCGTCGAGGAGAGTTCTCTAATGCCACACCCCTGCTCTGTGAATTGCACTGGTTACACATTAAATTTCGAATTACTTTTAAAGTCCTCCTGACCATATTTAAAATCCTAAACACCGAAACTCCCCTTTTACCTGTCCTCCCCACTGGGTGTGTTCAAACAACAAATAGCCCTTCGCTTTGGAAGTGCCCTCCTGCTTTCGGTTCTTCACCCTCGTCTCTGCCGCATGGGTGATCGTGGCTTCTCTGTAGTTGCCCCTAAGCTGTGGAATGGTCTTTCTCATGTCATAAACTCTTCTTCCTCACCTGGCGCTTTCAAGCGGGCTCTGAAAACCCACCTCTTCTGCCAGGTTTTTTCCTATTCAATGGATGGGCGCTCTACAAAGGCTCAAGGTCTTGAATGGCGGCATACTAAACCTTAATTATTATTATTAATACTACTACTTCGCTTTCTGTCTTCCTTTTCTTTCATTCTAACATTTCCATATGGACACTTTGTTTACTTTCACATCTATCTACCTGGTCACCGAGGTACATCACCTCACTTTAAAATGTTTCCCCTTGAGCAAAAAATTCCACAAATTCTTTTAACGTTTTTGCAAACACTCTTTTCCTGACCGCCTTTACCGACAATTCAGTTCTCGCAAGAGAGGTTACGTATTTCATACAAAAATAAATACTAGTCTGATTTTAGTGATTTTTATTATTATTATTAATGTTACTTTTGAGAAAGGGTCAAAATAAGCGACCCCCTCCCAATTTCAACGGAAGGGGGATAGGAAGAAAGTGATAAAAGTTAAATATAGGTGGAGGTAGGAAGTGTTCCCGGCGATTCTGCCATCTCAATAATTACAATGTCCTTCTTGCTTTTACATGTATTAATGGAGTACTAACCCAATTTTACTACTATTTTTTTGTTTCTTTATCTCTTCTTTGTTCTTGCTGTCTTTATTTCGTGCTTGACTAATTGTAGATGGCTTCTGAACGTGCTGATCTTGCCGATGGTATGTAAACCTTGTAGATCTCCCGGGCTTGTAGTCCCAACGAGGCATCTAGAGATCATGATGGGAGAGTTCTTTCCAGGCTACCAATTGCCATTGCTTCGTGCGTGTAGGAAGGTGTTGACCGTCTCGACGCCGTTTCGTACTTGGAGTTCCCTTGAGCTAATGTAGTCGCTCCCTTAGACGTTACGAATGAGACGAACCGCTGGGTAGAGCAGCTTGGATCACATTAGTGACGTATATAATTTCTTCTTTTTACCTGCGACGAAGTGCCAGGGTAAGGCGTCGCTTTTTTTCAAAAAGAGTAAAGTTCGATTGTACCTATTTAGAGCCATGAAATGACCCGTATGACCATGAGACATATAGTTATTCACCCTGGAAATTTTAAATCTGCCATCGAATTTGGTGCTGGATGGCGCCATCTAGTGGCAGAAGCCTCATTTAGCCATTCAAACGCACATGTAAGTGATTTGAACCATGGGGAACTATCAATTAAAAAAAAAACATTTATCATCTTATCACAAAACGCCGCAGTCATTGGAGGGACTTTCCATCTTGTTCAATGGTATTAAGGTTGCGAAATATGTATAATTTGTCTAATTTGAGTTTGGCAGTCTGTATTCGCGAGTTGAAGCGGAGAATGTTCGCACTTGGGGAATGAGTTACTATCGTACCGTCCAGTCTTAAAGGCTCACTTTTGCGTCTTGAGACCTTGTACTTTTGTTTGTCAATTCAAAGCTTGTCGAAGGCTTTCTTCACGTCGTGACAGACCACATCCATCATGCAGCCAGAGGCAAGACCCCTTAGCTACATGTTAGTATATTAATGCGATTGCTGTCTCCTTGTTTCTTTTCATGTGGATGCCATATTGTTCGGCGTTCTGTAGAAAGAAATTGATAGAAAAGAGATCACTCTGTTACTGAGAATCCTTTCGAATACTTTCCTAACTGTCTCAAGAAATGAGATCGGCCTGTAGTTCAGCACCTGATCTTTGGGCTTTCCTTTTTTGTTTTCAGGGAAGTATCCTTCAGGTAACACCGCATTAAAAAGATTCAACCATCTGGTCTTTGTTTTCTCTCAGGCCTCTTATTGTTAGTTGGCTTAGGCCTGAAGTTTTCTGCTTGCATCCGAAGATCGCGGCGTTAAGTTTTTTCTTTGTGATTGCTATGCCTTCCGGGCGCACTCCGACAATCTATTGAGGTTTGCGGTTATGTGCGAGGTGAATATTCCGTAGTACCACTCCATATGGTCCAGAGCTATGTCCTCGAAGCCGAGGTCGACAATTTCTTCTTCTTCGTTGGAGATTCGGAAAACGTCACTCCAGACTCCGCAGAAAAGCTCAGCTTTATCTTGTGGAGTTCTGGCGCACCTGTAGAAATGAACTACAAGGAAGTTGGCCTTTGTTGCTATTTGGCCTTTCAGCTTATTGATAATGTTCCAAAAGGTTTGGGGGTTATCATTAATATCCATGTTGTGAGTTGTACGGTCTTACTTTTCCTTGAACTCCTGTGACAGCAGAGCATTCACTTGCCGTTTGAGCTGCTGGACGAGTCCGAATTCCATTTGGTTGGCATATCCAGCGGCTTGAATACCAGCGTAGATCTGCTAGAGCTGATGACGCAGGATGATCCTATCATGAGTTGGGCATGTTGGCATCAGTATTTTGTGCTTGGTCACTGGGATTTTGTTTTCCGCTGCTCTGAAGCTGTTTAAGATTGTAGACAACTCTCCGTCTATTTTCTCCACTGTGGCTTCGTTCATCTCGAGAATATCGTTTCGGAATAACCTTTTGTAGGCTTCTCAGTTAATAATCACGATGTCCGGCTTAGTGGCTGACCCTGAATACATGAACGTCAAGCAGGACTGGTTATATATTTTCTGCTACATCTCTGCTCAGTGCGAGGTCAAGTTTTTTCAGTAAGCTGTCCACTCGAGCGAGCCAGCGATTATCGTCCTTGAGTTGAGGTCACCAGCAAAGATGTTGGGGTGACTCTTCCAGAACAGGATAAATCGATCGTGGATGGATAGGTAACTTTTTCTTAGTGGCTGATGCTCTCAATGTTCCTCATGTGTGTCTTGAGGATAATGGACGTCATAACAGAAGATATTCATTTGGTCGGCGCCTCGGACTCCAGTTTCGGATAGAAGGAGTAGATCCAGGTTCATTTCTATATACATATTGAAAAAGTGGTGTTTTTTCTGCAGGGGCCCCACCCTTACATAATGTGCGCGAGTATTACCATCCTGTTTGTTACGGCGTTGTTTACTTCCTGGGTTTGGAAGCGTGAATTCGGGAATTTGGAGGGCTGTAGGGCCTGCCGGATCAAAGTTTTCTGTGCAGACCTGGCTCGCAGAATTTAGGGCGAGGACTCGTTAAACTTTACTTTCCTGCCCGGAAAGGTAGTCTTCACTACGGCTTCCTCTGTTGCCTATTCGTATTACCACTTGACCACCCCTTTGCAGATTCTATTGGCAACGTCTTCAGTCGTCAGTGACCTACTTTGTGTCGTATTTGTATTCACTGCGATGACCAGGCTGATTTGTTAGGCATCGAGTGAATACGTTTTGGGCACTTTGGTATTTTCTTGTGTAGTATCATTTTAGTTTGTCCTTCGTCCGCAATTTTTAGTGGTTGTGTGTTTGCTCGGGGTTGTTCAGTGGCTGGACCGGTGATGTTATCAGTTGTATATTGGAGGTGGCCGCGGTTTAAGCTGAGGCTTCGTTCTTCTTGTTTCCTGCTTCGGCTAATGGAGTAGCTGCTATGCTGCATAGGGCTAGCACTTCGTCATAGCGGGGGTAGTGGAGAATTTAATCGTTCCATGCCGTTCTCCTCCAGCATCTTGTTCAGTTCTTGTTGAATATGACCAGTGTTGCGTAATTCATTGAGTGTATATGCAAAATGCACGCCAAAATTTTAGAGGCGTTGCTTTAGATAGTTGGAGGACAATCTGAGACTGAGGATGGGAGCTATGTGGCTGTGGTTGTGCCCTGACAGCAGCGGCATAAGTTTGGCTTGAGGATTTTCTATCTTCCATTTTTTTAGGTGCTCTCGAAGGACAGGGCATTTCATGCCCAAGGTTCTGTGTAGCCCAGAACAGTTTTTTTCTCTTACAAGACACAGCGCATCCCAAAATATTCCTCCTATCCGCCTTCCGAACATAGAACCCTCTCTATTTGTGGGGCAGTTTATAGTAGGGTGGTCTTCGATTTTGTAATAAGAGAAGCACGTTAGCAGATGATAATGTTTCTTTTATGAGATCTGCGTCGAGGCCATTACCATGCTAAACAACTTCAGTGAGGTTCGCTTAGCCCTCTAGGTCATCTTCGTTTCTTCGAACACGACCTTGTACACATGTTCTAGTTCTCGGAATTTGAGGAATTCACCCACTTTGTTCCACGCGTGATTCCTCTCGACTTCTGTCAGATAATCTTGACCATACCCATGGCTCAACCTTTCTACAGACCACCGCCTTTCTTGCGGTTACTGATGAGGCAGATTTCGGCATTTTTTCTTCTTTTTTTGAAGGGAGGGACCAAGATAGTAATATTGGCCGCAGACTAATATAACGGTAGCGGTGGAAAGTTGAAGTCCAGTAGCCAAAGAATGGCCTGATAAAGTTTAATTTGGTGATGGGGCGGAGTTTTCCAGGCAGCAAGCCTTTTTAAATTAAGGATATTCTTCACGTCTAGAAGAAGATCGTTAAAAGGTAAGGAGAGTGGGCATGCTGAAGCGGAGGTCAGCATGATCAGCTGCCTCGTTGCCAGGTACCCCAACATGGGGGAGGGGGGGGCGCCTATCAGATGGTAGAGACAGAAATCTCGTGTAAGAGTCGTCGAATCTCACGGATTAGAAGGTGTGGATGAGAGTAGTGGGGAAGGGCAGAGAACGTAATCTGGGAATCAGTGAATAAAACGAATTAGGTGGAAGGGAGTAGTAGGCGACACGGAGGGTCTCCCGGATAGCAAGCAACTCCGCCGAATATGAAGGACACCTGGAAGGAAGAGGAGTAACTAAGTATCGTCTTAACCACGATGGTAGCGGGAACCATCTGTGAAGATGCCCGATCTCTGAGCGTGAGTGGTTGCATGGCTAAGGGACTATGACATGAGAATTATAGCCGAATATAGGGGCTAGCCAGATGGTAGGAAGTAGTTGCAAACTCTGGCGATGGTCATCACCCAAGGAGGAGTACCCGTAAAGAGATATGAAAAACAGGGGGGTAGAGGAAACGGTAGTGCGGGGAAGAGTGGTGACACTGATCCTAAAAGGTGCCAATGATCTTCACTAGAGGGGAAAGCAGCTGCCTAGGAGAACATTGGAGACGTGGGCATTTGGCGGAATGTCTTGGCAGACAGGAAGGTATGAAACGTTACAAAGGAAAAAAACAGACACTCTGCCCGAATGTTAGCCACTGGAGAGGTAAACCGGACACTCTGGTTTAAAATTGAGTCAGGGCGGCGGATGGTTGAAGAAGAAGCGTAGGTATACACTGGGCAGCCAATGTCCATTTTGAACTGGATCAGTCCAGTAAAATGAGGCGGTCGGCAATCGATGTAGTGTGGTGCAGAATGCTCAGGAGGTTGAACGTAGACTGGCTGGCAGCAAAGAGGTAGGGGACGTGAAGCTTCTTGTCGAAGACGAGAACAAAGAACCTTACCGACTGCTTCGCCTGTATGGGGATCCCAAACATAAACAATGATGGGACATCATGTCCGTATCGGCAGGGGCGTTTCTTAGATATAAATAAATTGTTAAGTATTGCGGTGGTCATCATTGGTTGCCACCATGATAAAAAATGTCACCTTTGTTGATTTCATTATTGGGTACTCCCCCGCCCCCTTCTCTTGGACCTTTTAATTTTTCAGGGTTTGGTCCCAGAGAGGCTCTGGCCTTCTCTTGGAGGGGTCAGCACTGGGGCCCTTTTGGAGTCCACTGGTGCTGCCAACAAGACTTCCATCACACATATTTTTTCCCTTCCCAATTATTTCCTTTTAATTACTTTTATTTCCTCTTTTCTTTCTTCTATATCTTTGCTCTGAAGGTTATCTAACGTTTGCTTGTTTTTTTGACTGATTCTGGATTTTTCTTCCATGATGGTTGGAGGTTCAGGTAGCTCCTTCACCTTCATTTGCCGATGCCCAAAAGGAAACCTATCATATTGTCCTTTTTCTCCACGCGTAAGAGAACTCGGGCATCTTCTTTAGCCCATAAAGATGATGTGATGGATCCTTACCTGACGCAACAGAATCAAGAGTTGCTGTAGCACCGAGTCCTTGTATGCCTCAGTGGTGGAGAACCCTTAGGGAGAATGTGAAGTTAAGTTTGTTTGCTATGACTTATCTTAAACTTAAAAGTTACCCTTCTCGTAAAGGTTCCCTTGCCAAACGTTCCTCATTCCCCTTTCAGTTATCCCCTGTAGGGGAATCGCTCCCCCCCCCCGTTCACTCGTGGTGCAGTCACAAGGCGGTTACCGCAAAGACATCCGCCCCAGGCATCGGCGGGCCAAGTGCGTAACCGCAGCGTCGCACCTTTTGGCGCCCTGAAAGACCCTACAGGTCAAAATGCAAGATCTCCCCCAAGAGAGTGAGATCCAGTTTCACGTCAAATAAGAAATTTGAGACGTGTTTCTCCCAAGCTCGAAGGCTAACGAGGAGCCGATGTAAGACTCGGTGGGAAAAACCGTTGGGCATAAGAACTCCCCCAGTGGGGTCACAAGGTATAAATAAGGAACACTGAGGAAAATCGAGTTAGTATACGTCAGACTCCAGGTGACGAAGTTCTCGATTAAAACCGAGTAACCTAGACTGGATTGGTAGTGTACTTGGCTCGCAAGACCAAGAAGTACCCTGCAAGAGAGGCAGGGCTACCTACCTTAAGGGGCTAAGCAGAAGCTCATCCTCGAGCTAGTCCCTGGTTATCAAACCAAACGATAAGTTAACTTTGTTAAGTTCAACTTACTCTTGCCAGAGAGACTCCTCATATCCTGGTGCACCTTAAACACCAGGGGTATTCCTCGTCCTTGGAGAATTAAGAAAAGAAGAAGGAAAAGGCTCCCCCCTCGAGCCCGTTACTCGGTGGCCACACCGAACTCCTAAGTTAACTTGGTAAGGAACCAAGTTCAAATTATTCTCGTCAGAGAAACCCCCCTCCGTTATACTCGCCCTTGAAGAAGACTGGAACTAAGAAGAAGCTCATCCTCGAGCTAGTTCCTGGTTACGAAACCGAACTTTAAGTAACTTATTCTCGCCAGATAAATCCCCCTCCGTTATCCTCGCCCTTGAAGAAGACCCTTCCCGAGTTCAGTCCTCGTCCATGAGGAATTAAGTAACGAAGGAGAAACGCTCTCCCTCGAGCTTGTTACTCGGTGGTCACGCCGCACTCCAAGTTAACTTGGTTTAAGAACCAAGTTCGACTCCCTCTCGCCAGAGAGACCACGACTACCTTGCTGTTGCATAAAGCACCGTAATTGTTCTCGTCCGTGAAGACCCCCCTTCCCCCCGGAATACCGTGTGGACCCCCAGCTGCTACCCTCGCCAAAACGACCGTGGGATCTCGCCCATCTACACCTGGCCAGACGGCACGCGTCGTGAGTCAATAACATTTCTAAGGCCTTTAAATTCCAGTAGAGTCCGTAAGCCTAAATCTTATATTATTGTTGTGTGTAGAGAAATTAACCAATTTTTGAGGGTCAAACTAATTTAATTAATTCTTGTTTATGATAACATTCCCGAGTATTGATGTAGTTAATGTTTAGATTTCGTGTATTCAATGGTTAAAGTTAAAATATAAGTTTATTTGGGGATTATTCGGCGTTTCTCTATATCCTTACGTGTTTCGGAACGGCTCTGTTCGTTAAGATATTCAGATATCAATATATTAGCACTCTTAGAACCAAAAGGGGGGGCATTCTACGACATCCCCCTTCCTCGTTGGATCCCTAGGACAACGCTGTGGATCCAGATCAAGATTATCCGCCCTTTATGGTCTTGAGTTCCTCGTCTGAAATGCCGCTTGCAAACGTGGATGTCTTTGATGTCAAGGAATCTTTCCAATCGTTGTGTGGTGAACTCCGCGGGATGTGATCAAGAGCTAGTGGTGATATTGTGGTTGAGTTTCATCTCACTCTCAACACAACCTTGTCCAAAATCTATCTCGATTGCCGAAGTTCCCGTAACCGTATTGTCTCACCCACCGCTAATTTTTTTCAAAGGTGTCGTCGTTCGAATGATTTAAGGGTCTACAATCTCATCTGCCTCCAGAGTAACCTTAGTGTTCAACGCATCATACATATACACAGGGTGACTACAACTGTGGGCTCTGCTCGAGCTCCAACTGACACATCGATTTTGGCGTTTGAGCGCAGGAACTTCCCTAGTTGATTTATTAAAGCTGGGTACCTTCGTGTCCCGGTAAGTGCCTACATCGAACTATCCAGACGTTTCATCAACTGCAACCGATTTAGTCATGTTAGTCGTGACTGTCGACACCCGCCGTTATTGTGTGAATTGTGGTTCTGATTACCATGGTCCTGAATGTGCCAGAACAGCGCACCATGCCAATCGTGGTAGTGCTCACAGCGCATGGTCGAAGACCTGCCCAATCTTCTTATACGAAAAGGAGGTCCTCACTTTGCGCGCCTCTCTTCGCCTGGACGTGAGAGAGGCTCTCTAACTTACTTGGGCATAAATTCGCAGGTTGTCCATCTTTTCTCAGATGTTTTGCCCGACGCTCGACGAAACCGACCGTCACGTTCGAGTTCCGACACATCTCTACCATCTCATCTCCTATCTTCTATGCAGCTAACGCTGTACCCGATATACCTTTGAAACATCAGTCTCACACCAAGAATCCTAGCGTTGCTCCCCGCTCACTCTGAGTGGCAGTCACGCCGCTCAGAGGGAGAACCTTTAAGACAATAGACATTATTTGAAAGAATCCTTTGTAACAACTAATGATGGTTCTTCTACTCTACCCCATGACCCAAGTCCCTGTGGTAAGAGGAAGGATTCTTCAACCAGGTCATCGGCCATCAATAAGAGGGCTGCCTCTAAAGCTGACTCGTCTGAGCCTCGAGAGTCTTCAATAAAATCTTCTCCTGGTGCTTAATATTCTTAGACTCAAACTCGTCCCGTTCTTCACATGCGATAGGCCCCTTACCGGTGAAAACAGTTGCATAAATCCATCCAATGCCATGTGCTTTGCTCCGAACTCCTGCTCCGCCCACTTAACCTCCTACTCATGATCCCATGGAAACCGATGATATTCTAACATCGTCAGCTGCGGTTGTTGGATCAACCCCTCCGACATCGAAAGTGTCATCGGCCTACTATTCTGGGTTTACCGTCTGAAAGTCTCTCTTTGATTTTCCATTACCACCTGGCTGTGCATCTTCTGCCCCTTCCTCGGAGCTCTTGTAAACATCACTCGTCACCGCTCTTTCTGGGATCTCTTCCCTTGCTACAGCAGCCTTTTCGAAATCTGTTCTCCGTCCCGCAGCTCATTGGGATTTTTCAAAGAACTCAACCTCAGCCATAAGGGAGAAAAGGATATCTACTGTGGTATCTAACCGTCTCACATACTATCTTGCATTTTACTATGAAATTGTCAAGGTGTTCTTCCTAAGTGGAAAGAACTCATGGTCCTCTTGACGAATCTCTATCCTGCTGTTGTTTGTCTTCAAGAGAAGAAACTGGGTACTCGTCTTTTACGGCGGTGCCTGGTTTTCGTATTTTCAACTCTGTTGCTGCAGTCCTGGGCTCGTCTCATGAAGGTGTGTCAGTTATGATTTCGTCATCCTACTATGTATCTCCCCTCTCCCTCTACACTATCTTCAAAGCTGTTGCCGTGAGGGTTCACTTACAAGTCTTTTTACTGTTTGCTCTATTTACCTCTATCCTTCTTTACCACTGTCAAGGCCAAATCTTTTAGAACTTATAGATCAGTTTTCCTCCTCGTTCATATTCTCGGGGGTTTTAATGCCCGTCACCCATATTGTAGCGACGTTAATCGTAATGCCAAAATTAGTTATTTAGAGTCTCTTTTATTATTTGACTTTGCATTTTAAACACAAATGATCTTATGTCTTATTATGTACAGACGGACTCTTTTAGCTGTGTTGACTTGTCTCTCTATTTTCCGGATTGTTACACTAATTTTCGGTGGTCCGTCTTCCATGACCCCCATGGGAGTGACCACTTCCCTATTATCTTATCGTCCGTTCATCCTGGTCCTCATCCAGCGATTCATCCCAAGTGGGAGTTAGGCCATGCTGATTGAGAGAGCCTCCGAAAGGCGTCTTTCACAAGTGCCTTCCTGGGGACCCTCAATGGTGTAGATGCGGTGGTGTCTTACATCATATTCATGATTTACAACGCAGCCACACAAACTATTCTCTACAGGAGACCCGTAACCTCTGGCTCAACCCAGCCCTGGTGGACCTCGAAGTGCGTGTCAACCGTTAAGAACAAGCTCATGTCTGGTTCCAGCGAAACTTAATCTTTTGTAACAAGGTTGACTAAAACCAAGCTCGGGTGTTTCGTCAGGGTCACCGAAATCCATAGCGTCGCTTCGTTTCATCGAGTTCCTCTATGACTACTACCGCAAAGATATAGAAGAGGATCAACAAGATTCGGAGTCCTTATGCCGACCATAATACTCTCGCACGCAATTTAAAGGTGTTATATGTCCCCTTTATCCATTTATATTTGTTCATATGTATTCATTTTACTAATATTTTTTTGTTTCTTTTCTAGATGTATTATGAATATAGTTGATCAAACCATATCAAAAGGGGCATTTTGAATATACCTTACTACTCATTTCTATCATTACAATAAAAGCTTGCAAGGCAGCTATGCTCACTAATACTCGTAATTATCATTGCAATTTAATCAACTATAATGGATAAAGTCATACGACTTGAGAAGTTTGATGTACATACTGAGGATCCTCACGCTAGAAAATTATGGAAGCTTTGGTATAGAAATTTCTGCTACTTCCTTTCTACAATATCTGATCATTCCTTAGACAAGTTAGAAGTACTCTACTTGTAGATTGGTCCTCATGTCTCGGATGTAATCGAGGGCTGTGTTGATTATTCGAAGGCTATCGATTTGCTGCCTATATTAAGGTTCCCAGGAAAATTCATGCCAGACATTTGTTTTCTACTCGAATTCAACTACCAGAAGAATCGATTGACCAGTACCTTCAAGCTCTCAATTGCCTTTCTGTGGATTGTAACTTTTAAGATGTTACTGATGCAGTCTACCGTAATGAGAGTATCATGGATTCCTTGATACGCGGGTTAAAATCTTCGAATATTCGTGCACGACTCCTTGATAATCAAAAACTTACATTAACCGATGCTACTCAAAAAGCTCGAGCATTAGAGCAAGCATTACTGAGATATGAATCATACTTAGTTACTCCCGGCTAGGTACCTGCTAGTGTGACGGCTGTTCCTGATACATCTATGACCTCTAGTAGAGAAGAATATGAAGAAGTTAGCCTTGCACTTACAGCAGCTGTTTCAAAAAATATTTAATAAATAAAGCAAATATGCTACAATTGTGGCAGTCGTCGCCATCCTGAGGATGACCAAACACTTTGTCCAGCTTGCGATGTAATTTGTCGTAAATGTGGGAAGTTTGGGCATTTTACAAAAGTGTGTAAGTCAAAATCCAAACGTCCCGTTACATTATCTTCTGCCACGCTTGCTTCCACCTGCGCTGCCAGTAGCTTGCTGTTGCCTACTGTTCCTGTTATATGGAACGGAGATCCTCAGTTATTCAGAGTCAGATTGACAGTAGAATTTCATAGAATTTTATAAATGAGCCTGTAGTAGAAGCTATGCATCTCCCACTTCATGAACGATCGTCTGTTGTTTCGATGGTGTCTTCTTCTTTCTCAGTAAATCTTAAAGGTTACTGTATTGTTAACGTTTCGATGAATAGTCGCACATATGAGAATGTCGAAGCTACTGTACTTCCAAACGCCTGTACTGATTTTATTTTGTTTTACCATTTTTAAGAGTGCATAAAAGCGTTAGCTTAAATTATAGAGCACAGAACAATTCTTAACTGTGTGTGGACTGACTAAACTAAAGATTCCCCCAGTTAAACTGTTTAGAAACTTATCTTCGGATTTCACTCCAATTGCTACCAAGTCTCGCCATTGCAGTTTCGAAGATGATGATTTCGTCGAAAATGAGGTTAAACGTCTACTTCGTGAGGTGATTAGTGACATCAAATGCAAATAAAAAAAACGAATGGGGGTAGACTTTTCTAGAACAATAAATAAGTACACCCCTTTGGACGCTTACCCGCTATCCAGGATTGCAGATATAGTTGCAAATATTGCTAAGAATCACTATTTCAGCATTATTTATCTATCCACTGCCTATCATCAGATAGAAATGTGCTCAGAGGACCGAACTTACACTGCATTTCAGGCCGGTAACAATCTTTATCAAATCAAGCGTATACCTTTGGGTGTTAAGAATGGGGTTTCCACTTATCAACGCTTTATTAATCAGTTCATAACCGATAACAAACTATGTAACACTTATGCCTATCTCGACGACATAACAGTATGCGGAAAAACGAAAGAACATAACAGCAATCTAAAGCGTTTCATGGAAGTTCCTTCTAAACACAACCTCTCCCTGAATTCTGAGAAATCTAAGCTTTCTCTAACCTGCATTAATATTCTTGGTTACCAAATTTCTGACGACAATCTGAAACCTGATCCTGAACGAATGAGAATTTTATTAGAATTACCCGTAGCATCTAGTAAAAAATCCTTGCAGCGTTGTTTGGGGTTATTTGCATACTACGCTAAGTGGGTTCGCAACTATTCAGAGAATGTACGGCTTCTTGTAGATTGCTGCAGACTTCCTTTACCTCTTCAGGCTATTTAAGCATTTGAAACTTTAAAGAATGACATTGCCAAATCTTCAGTGAAAGTTATTGATGAAGACGCCGCCTTTTCCATAGAAACGGATGCATCAGATAATGCAATCGGTGCCACCTTGTCACAGTGCGGACCACCAATCGCTTTCTTCTCACGCTCATTGAACCGATCAGAAAAGAGACGTCACATCGTTGAAAAGGAAGCGTATGCGGTGGTAGAAAGCATACGTAAATGGAAACCTTTGGGGGCTGGTAGACATTTTGACGTCACAACTGGTCAAAGAGCTGTGTCATTCATGTTTGATACCAATGTAAAGGATAAAATCAAGAATGATAAAATTATGCGCTGTCGTATGGAATTATTTCCATTTTCATTCGATATTCATCATCACCCGGGTACGAAAACGTTGTCGCTGATATACTATCACGGTCGTAATGTAACGCCACTTTGGATATTACAAGTTTAAAATCGCTTCATGAGAGTCTTATTGATCCTGGAGTCCAGCGAATGCTACATTATGTTCGTGTTAAAAACCTCCCTTACTCCATCGATGAAATCTTTCGTATTACTGCTGATTGTCAGGTATGTGCTAAAATTAAACCCCGTTTCTTTAAACCAGAAAATACTTCTTTTATATGGGCAACTGCTCCTTTCCAACGCACTCGTCGCGTTATCTCGTTACAATTATTGATGAGTTTCGCCGATTTCCGTTTGAGTTTCCATGCTGCGATATGTCATCCAAAGTTGTTATTGACTATCTTACAAATCTCTTTTCGTTACTTGGTCTACCCGCATCTATCCATTCAGACTGCGGCCTGTCATTCATTTCCAAGGAAGTGAAAATATTTCTACTATGTCTTGATGTAAACAGCAGCCACACCTCTCCATACAACCCCGTCGAAATAGCCAATGTGAGCGCAATAATGACATTATTTGGAACACTGAAATTGGCTATTGAATCTCGAGGTTTGCCATTAAGTGCATGGCAGGATGTGTTACCTGATGCCTTACATGTCATACGTTCACTACTTTGTACCGTTACAAATACTACACCGCATGAACGACTTTTTGTTTTTGAGAGAGGTTCAGTTAGTGGTTCGATCCTACCTTTTTGATTAATTGAACCTGGAGAATTCCTCCCCAAACGCTTTGGGAATCGCAGTAAATACGAACAAGATGTGGACATCGTTGATCTCATTGATGCTAACTCTAAACATGCTCGTGTGAAATTCCCTGATGGGAGAGAGAGAGAGCACTGTTGCTCTGGGTAATTTAGCTCCATGTCCTAGGAATATTCCACCTAATGATTCCGAATCACGAAATCCAGGTGTCCTTTCCGATCCAGCTTTCCATTCCAGTTTCCCATCTACAACTACTAACTTTCCTCAAGCCAACGAGAAGATATTGGGAAATGAGCAAGAAAATAATTATCCATATAGAAGAAGATCAGGTTCACGATGCTGATAACAGTATGAATAGTTACGACAATCTGACAATACAGTTGCCTGGTCCTAGAAGATCTTTACGTGCTCATAAAACTGTATGTCGCTTAGATTTTTAATCTTTTCGATTTCTACTTTAACTTTCTTTATCTAGTGTATTGCATATTTTGTAATTTTGAGAAGGAATGAATTCTTTTTTGGTGGGAGTGACTGTTATATGTTTCCCTTATTCATTTATATTTGTTCATATGTATTCACGTTACTAATATTTCGTTTTGTTTCTTTTCTAGATGTATTATGAATATATTTGATTAAACCCTATAAAAAGGGGCAGTTTGAATTTACCTTACTACTCATTTCTATCATTACAATACAAGCTTGTAAGGCAGCTATGCCCACCACTACTCATAACTATCATTATACAGGGATCCTTAGTGAATGACAGCCTGGGGGCCAGCAACGCTTCGGGTAACTATATCCGTGCCATCAGCAGTGTCAGCGGTGTCAGTGGTTACAATAAGGCTTTTCTAGCCTACAAATCAAACGAAGAGTCTCATCCCATCAATTTTGCGACGAAGTCCAACCTTTCGTATAATGTCTTGTTCTCCATCCACGAGTTGCCTGCCGCATTGTCCCTTTGTGGGTTTACATCTCGTGGCCTTAACGGGATTCATTATGGCATGATTCGGCACCTAATATGGCCGAAGGGTCCTTACTCATCATTATGGCGCGTTGGGATTGTCCTCCCCTTTGTCAAACGGGGCAGTGCCGGATTGGACGCAGATCACTATTGACCAAAAGCTTTTACCATCTGTCTGAATAAGTTGATAGAAAAGATGGTGCAGGTGCGCCATAATTGGTTCATGGAAACCAATCACTTACGGTTTCTATTTCAGTGGGCAGTTTTCGCAGAGGTAATTGCACTCGTGTCCTCTTAGTACATTTTGAAGGAACGATCCGGAAACTATTCTAGCTGGAACATCGAGTCTTGGTGATATTTTTCATCATTGAGAAAGCTTACAATACAACATGGAGATACAACAAGGAGTAACAAAAAGAAAAGAAGGTACCCTAGGAGACCTTACGGTCCATTCAAGGAGGGTATCTTTGGACTAGCAATCGAGCGGGCACATGGCTGCTCAATTGTTTTGCGTCCCTAAACGGCCACTTTTCAAGACCTTGTCTAGTCTTGACTTGAACTGGTCAACAGATTCACTGTTGACAACTTCCACTGGAAGTGCGTTCCACATACCGTAGATACTGTAAGGGAAAAAATTTCCACACAGATTGCGGTTGTAACGCTTCAGTTCAAGTATGAAGCCGTGATTGCGCGTTCTGTTCTCACTCAGTGTGAAAATATCCCGGTAGTCAACATTGTCGAACCCTCGAAGTATTTTGAAGACTTCGATGAGCTGACCACGCAGTCTACGGGTTTCAAGCGAGAACAGATCTAATTCCCTTAGTCTATCCTCATAACTTTTATGTCGGATAGAGGAAATCAGCTTGGTTGCCCTGGCTTGTACGCGTTCCAATCTCGCGATGTCCTTTCGAAACGAAGGACTCCAAAATTGTACGGCATACTCCAGGTGCGGTCGGACAAGTGAGTTGTACAGGCACAGTACAATCTCCTGGTTCCGATAGCCAAACTGGCGCTTAATATAGCCTAGCATCCTTTGGGCCTTTTTCTCCGCCTCAATGCACTGTTTCGAGAACTTGAGGTCACTAGTGATTGTTACACCCAAGACCTTCTCAGCGTCGGTGGATTCAATAGCAGTGCCCTTAAGGATATACTGAGATTGGGGGTTTCTGTGGCCGATATGCAACACTTTGCATCTCCCCACGTTAAAAGGCATTTGCCACGTGTCCGACCACTCCCCAATCTTCCCAAGATCTTCCTGCAGGCGGAAAGTATTTCCATCCTTTGCAACGTTCATACCAAGCTTGGTATCGTCGGAAAATTTGGAAATCTTGGCAACCATGTCACCGTCCATGTCGTTGACGTAGATGATAAATAGTAGTGGTCCCAGGACAAAACCTTGAGGCACCCCGCTAGTAACGGGCACCCACTTAGAAGCCTGTCCATTCACCACCACCCGTTGCCGTCTGCCACTTAGCTAGTTCTCGATCCAGCCGGCTACCTTTCCGTTTATGCCGAGCGCTCGCACTTCCCAGAGAAGGCGGCGGTGTGGTACCTTATCAAAGGCTTTCTGAAAGTCTAGGTAGACCACATCCACCGCCTTGTCCCGATCGTGATCACTGAAAACGAAGTGGAAGAATTCTACAAGGCTCGTCAGGCATGACCGTTGCCTTCGGAACCGTGCTGGGAACTCCTCAGTAGCAGGTTTGACTCTAAATACGACGTTATTTTGTCCACCATCATGCTTTCCGTGAGTTTACCGACTATCGAAGTCAAACTGATAGGTGGGTAGTTTGACGGATGGCTGGGGTCTCCTTTCTTGAAGATCGGAGCCACCTCCGCCTCACGCTGGTCTCTAGGAACGCATCCGGTCCGGATTGACATGTTAAAGATAGCGCACAGATGTCGTGATACTTCATCGCACACTTCCTTCAACACCTTGGGTAGAAACCCGTCCGGTCCAGGGGACTTATTCGTCTTTAGGTCAGCGATCTTTTTCTTTATTTCTCCTTCGGTGAAGTCCATTACCTCCAGCTTTTCCCCGAGTAGGAATCCGTGGGCTGGGGTATAGGACCACACTCTTTAGTAAACACTGAGGAGAAGTAGTCATTGAGAAGGTTAGCATTTTCTGCATCTGACTGAGTTAATGCACCCTCCTCGTCCACTAAGGGTCCAATTCTACGATGGATTGGTTTAAGGCTATTTACATAGCCGAAGAACTCCTTGGGATTCTCCTTGCAGAGTCTCGCCACTCGGAGTTCCTCAGTACGCTTAGCCGCCCTTATGCTGGACTTCACTCTCCTGGCTAGCCTCCGGTACTCGTCAAAAGCACCCGAGATCTTCGATCGCCGGTAGGCATTTCTCTTCTCCCTAAGCAGTTGGCCGATTTCTCGATTAAACCACTTTGGTTAAACAGAAGACCGACGAAGGCATTTCAGAGGGATGCAACTTGATTGAAGACTCATGAATTTATTTTTGAAATTGTTCCACGAATCCTCAACCTCTTCGCATACCGCTAGCCTTACATCAGTCAGCCCAGCACGAAGGCTTGTAAAGTCTGCTCTTCTCAAGTCAAGTTTCCTTGATTGACTGACAACAGACCTACCCTTCGGGATCTTGACAGTAAATCTAACTAGCTGGTGATTACTGCCACCGAGCTCTTCGCCTACAGAGACATCCTCAATGATATCATCCTCAGAGGTGAAGACCAAGTCGAGGATATTGTCTCCTCTCGTCGGTTCTCTGACCCATTGAGTGAGGAACTCGTTGTTGACGAACTCCAGGAGTAGCGCGCTCTCGCCACAGGCTGCTCTGGTTTCTTAGTCAACTTGTCTGTTGAAGTCGCCTATAACGATGCACACTCTGCCTTAAGCAAGCTGACCCAGCAGCTGGTAAAGTTCCCTGTCCTTCTCAACGGGTTGGGAAGGGGGTCTGTAAAGCACCAGGGTCCTGTATCTGACAGGACCTATCTCTACGTCAACGCCTAGGAGCTTGTGATCGGATATAATGTTGGAGTTCGTAGATTTTATTGTATCCTTGACATACAACATTACACCGACACCCTCTCTGTCTGGCCTATCTTTGTGGAAGAGTTGGTAGCCAGGAACCGTGAATTCGCCTTTAAAGTCTCGGTTTGAGATTTTTATCCACAATTCTGTTATGGCTACCATTTCGGGTTCTTCCGTCGCTACGAGGCCACGGAGCTCAGGAAACTTGTTCCTGATTGACTTCGCATTAAACAGAAGAACTTTCAGGGAGTCCCCGACTGTAGGACTCTACGCTCTTCCGTTTCCCGGCTTGTTTGTTGGCGAGGCACCCCTCTTTGCGACCTCTGAGAAGGTCGTTCCTGGAGTGACACGGGCGTACTGGCATACGTCCGCCCTCACTCTGGGCCGGATACTCCTTTCGGTCCTCTCTACGACATCCTGGATCATGTTCGACAGAAAGGCTTTTCCTTTAAAGGAAAGATGTACCCCATCCCTTTGGTAGAGATCATTTCTACCATAAAACGTGCGGTACGGGTCCACAATAAAGACCCCCTCTTCCGTACACAAACCTGCCAGGCGCCGGTTTAAAGACACATTCATCGAGTGAGCGGTACGTGTTGGACCTCTCCTCGGAAGCATCCCGACTACCACACGCTTGCGGGTTTTCAGCCCATAGTCGTCCACGGCACCCATGACCGTGTGGAGGATTTTATCTGTAGGGCCTACCCTACCTCCTCTCAGGTAGAGGTCGTTTCCACTGACCATCAGAGCAACGACTGAGCTCTCAGAAATCTGTGATTTCTCAGCCTCTACTCTGATGTGGTGGTTACCACATCTTGGCAGGCAGCTTACCTTCACACTAGTGCGAAGGCGGGCGGCTAGCAGGGACTGCAGGCCCCGTGCTTGAGAATCACCAATAAGGGTGACTCTTGCACATTTGTCAGCAGGCGACTTATTCTTCCCCCTCGGAAGCGACTTGCTGCTTTCCTCTTGTATCTCTACATTTTTTTTTCTTCTTTATCTTTTTTCTTGTCTTTATTTGTTTTCTCTTCTTCCGTTTCTCTTTTCTCTTCTTCTCTTTCCACTTTCCCATGCGCACCAGTAGCGCTCGAATCCTCTACACTGGGGTGAGCAGCATTAAGGTCCTTTTTCTTCTTTTCCTTTTTCTTCTTCTCATTGGCTCCGCATGGCAGAAGTGGGGCTGCCAATGCAGTTTCACCTCCTTGGGCTGGAGTCACATCGGCGGAACCACCCAAGTCAGCGGGACTTTCGTCTCGAGCTTGAGCTGACTTGGCCTCTAGTTTAGAGGCTAGCTCTAGGATTTTTTCCTCGAGACGCCGAATCTGAAGTGCGTGCTGCGTTTCTAGGGTCTGTACTTTACTTTCCAGCGCTCTAGATTTTTCTTCAAGGGTTGTGAAGAGATCCTTGAGTTCATTGCAGTATGCCACTTCCTCTCGGACCTCTCCTTTAAGGATGCAGTCGGTGTATATACTTCCCGGGTGGAATTTCAAAAAACATCCTTCCGGGAAGTCCACGCACCACTTATCCTTCTGGCATATCGCACATGTATATTTGAGTGCAGCTGGACCTTTTTTCCCTGTCATTTTGAACACTTTCTCTCTTTCAAAACTTTGTGACCAATCAATAGAAAAAAGGGGGTTGGTGAGTTTTCCCCGCGTGAATCGCTCCCACCTATCGATCGGAGACGTTTCGGATCTTTCAGAAGGCACGATCCATGTGCTGCTGTTCGTCCGACTGAGTCGTCAAGCCTCGGCGTGCCGTGGCTCTCAACCAAGCAGCACAGACGGTTCCCGAAGGGGCCATTGATTTCTCACCAGGTGAACAACAACGAAGCACGCCCCTTACTAAACTCCTACTAGTTCCCTTCACAACGGCCAGAATCTCGGAGCAGCGTTCAATGGATATCCTGCCCCACCAAGAGACTCGACCCAAGGCTTTTTATTGGCCTGGCAACCAACCTGAGAACAAAGGGCCGTCACCTCGGACCAATGATACCATAAGCACCCGTCAACGGGCACTGGGAACGGTCAATAATTACGCGCCAGGGAAGGGGTTAACGGGCCACTACCCTCATCCCATTCATCGTGCCCCAACGCCTAGGACACCTCTAGTCCTAGTCTCTCGCAACCAGTGAACGTCGATTGGCGTTGTTTATAAAGGTTCCAAAGCCTCTCTTCTGAGGCGTGAGGTAGCTGCCAGGTCCTTATATGTAGATAGAGGGAAAAAAGGGAAAGAGTGGCATGATAGGAGTAGGCTTTTTTTGTTTTTGTATAAGTTGGAGAGATAGGATAAAAGTTAAAAAGGAGAAGGATAGAGTAGAAAAAAGATTGAATGACGCACTTAGTCTTTTACTATCTTTTATTCAACGTTTCTTAGCATCTCGATCATTTACGGTGTGTGTTGGAGACACATACTCTGACCTGCAACGCCAAAAGAAGGGAGTTCCTCAGGGTATCGTTTTAAGTGTTTCATGTTTTGTAATTGCGATCAATGGTATCATCTCTTCTCTCCCCGAGGGCATATCGGCCACGCTGTTCGTCGCTCAATTGGCACTCTATTGTTCCTCGCCTTTCTTCAGCGGCGCGTCGTCTGCAGCTGGCAGTCGATGCGGTTTTAAAAGGCGTACAACTTAAGAGGTTCCGCTTTTCAACTAGCAAGACGAAGGCTATGTACTCCCAACGGGGTAGAAGGGCTGACTTCGTCTCTGAATTTCGCTTCTTAGGAGTAACTCTTTGTCACAAGTTATCCTGGTCACCACACCTACGTCGTCTTCGAACAGGCTGTCTGCAGGCCCTAAACATTTTAAAGATCCTTCCTTACGCGTTTTGGGGCAGTGATCGTCGGACACTGTGGTCATTACACTGCCCTTGTATAATCCAAATTGAACTATGGATTTCACTATCAGCTCTTAAAATGGTGAAATCGATTCACTACCTCGGAATGCTTCTTTCCAGTGGATCCTTCCACACCTTCCTCGTGAGCACTCTTTACGGTGAGAGTGAGGGTGCTCCCCTTGTCCTATCTTCGACTTCAGATCTGTATGCGATACCTTATGGGTAGTGGGAAGGTCATGTTGTTCGTTTGTGCAAAGGTAACCAATTTGTGGGTCCGTGTTCGGTAATTAAAAGGGGGTGTAATGAAGAGTCCTCGTTGCTGTTGCACTGTTCAAAATCACCCACCTAGATCAGTGTGCGGGAGAGGTTTCCGGTAGAGTTGACTCGACGGCTAACGAGGAATTTAAGTAGTGGGCCTACTTATGTCCCTGTTGAATTGGTTCTGACTCCTTATAATTTTTCACGAGGGATTATGCGTTAGGCTGGGCTTACCGAAGATGTCTTCGTGATCGAGGTAAGAAAAGGACTTCGAAAAGACGCGGCAAAAGAAAATAACTTTATTCTTAAATTGGCCTACTAAACGAGGCAAGCGG
Organism: Ceratothoa steindachneri; assembly: GCA_963969495.1. Classification (NCBI taxonomy): domain Eukaryota; kingdom Metazoa; phylum Arthropoda; class Malacostraca; order Isopoda; family Cymothoidae; genus Ceratothoa; species Ceratothoa steindachneri. Next base: position 45,014,938 of record OZ018328.1, on the reverse strand, counting down.
CAACGTCTCGAGTTCTTTGCGGTCAGTGAGTAGGCTTCTGTTTTACGCGAAGTATCGAATCTAAAGGCTGCAGGAATTAGGTTAATTAACGAGGCTTCGTAACGCTATTAAGAGACTGGTTGATTCTCTGATTAGCGGATTCTGATTGACTGATATTGACTAACGAATTTTCAACTTAATGATCAAATGAATTAACTGCCGAATTGAATGTCTGTCTCTCGATATCTCCTCTGTATATATTGTGTGCCGTCTCCAAGGGGCGTAACCTTCACTTGTGCGTGGGGCGGATCTAGTGATGTAATTTGTTCGTTACTTCCACCCTTTGGGCGAAGTTCCGACAGCTATGTGTATCTGGTGTACCTACATATTTCTCCATGTGTCAAATTTATCTTAATTATAGGAAATCGCTTGTCTCTTACAGTTCTTTGTGAAACTTTGCTGGCCAAAGCCTGTATTTGTTCAGCTTGCCTGTCGTCTCCCGTTGTGATCTTTTTGCTGATAACTATTCTAAGCACACTAATGTTTGTGTGTTTCTGCGTGACTAGGACGAACCGCTTGCTTTTGTATCTATTTGATAGATGTACAATTTGATAAATATATTTTGTTTCTTTTTCAATTCTCTTTGGTTCTTTATTTATTACACGTATCATTTTATTTCCTTAATTTACACAAATTGCCATTTTTAGTATTCGATAGATTCACCGAACGTCGAGGTGTGGATTTCCTCGCTGGGCATATTAAATCCTGCAAATTGAGTGCCACAGGCCTACCTATTTACAACATGAGCCCCACGGGGACTCCCTTTCCAGTTGCGGAGTAACTAAGAAATAGCGCATTATAAATACATAGATAGATACATATTAAGTACGTACCTCAGGCAGACCTAATGCTTAACAGCATTTTAACACTCATACAGGGCATTGGTATTGGTAAGCACATACATCTGTACTCAACCTAACGGGCCTATTCATTATGACATGTTCTGCCATGTATATATTTTATCTTACAATTGGCCTCATCCTCTTTTCTATTACTATACAAAGCTTTAATTATGACACAGTACATATATACATAGTTTCGACATGCGAGAAAGCTATAGAGTAATGAGGCGTGTTTATGTTTAGGCCTCTTCTTCTTTTACTATAATACGCCCCTGCAATATAACGACTATAATAGGATTCAAAAATATAGGCATGGCGGGATTTTGGAAACGTGACGCGTCTTCCGGGGCGCGTGAAGACGTCTGGCTTGCTGTTATTCTCTCCGGTTGTTGTAAAGGTGTCTTGTTGACTTCCTTTGGTATCATTGTCTTCTGTCCCATGTACTCCAAGAGGTGAAGTGAAACTGGTCCTTCTCCTGTTCTATGCCTGAGTCCTCGGACGTTGCTGATTACCCGGCACGTTATCACTATACGAGGAAGGAAACCTCGCTGGTTTTAATCTGTCCACTGAAGCAGTGTCCTTCTTGCCATCACTGAATTCCAATTTGTAAACCTTGCCGTCGCGCTTGATCACCGGGAAAGGGCAAGCATATAGCGCTTCCAGTGGTTTGCGAACGCGGTCTATTCAGACCCACACATGAGTCTCCTCACGAAGATCTTTGGGTACGGACGGCTTGGGCACCGAGTGTAAGTGCCCTAAGGATAGCTATGTGAAATCGACTTGTGCCATGGTTGAGGCTTATTCTTTAATAAACTTTGAATAGGCCTTCGATGACGACGACAGAACTAAGGGTCTTGGATACAAAAGTGTAGTTCCTGTGACTGCCGTTAAAGGCGAAAATCCCAAGTCATTAGGCAAGGAGCGAATGCCCAAAAGGACAATTGGAAGTGCCATCAGCCAGCCTGGTCGACGGGCCATTATGAAGAACTTCAAAGTCCTGCGCGCACTTTCCACCATCCCGTTTGTGGACGGGCGGTACGCCATGGTGCGAAGACGATGAAAACCAAAGAGGGCAGACAGTTCCTTGAATAGCTTGGATTCAAATTGGGCGCCTCTGTTGATAACTACATAAAGCGGGATCCAAATCTGGAAATCCACCCGTCTATGAAAGCCAACGCGACCGTTGCGGCATTTATGTACAGAATTGGTAGCGCTTCGACCTATCTTGTAGCTCAGTCAATGCACGATAGTAAATACCGATTGTGCGACGGGTAAGATTTTCCAGGAAGTGTACACGGTGGAAGTGGTCCAACTATATATATCAATATGCATTGTTTTGAACCTTGAAGATGGAATATAAATGGGCAGGGTCGGGGATTTCGAAAGGCAACTGATCTTGGAAGATTGACATGAGAGACACCCCCTTGGCCTGGAGGGAATATCCCTGTCTACATTGGGTCAGAAATATAAAGATTTGATAAGACGAAGTGATGCCTTGTCTCCAGGGTGTGACAAACTATGCAATTTACCAAAAATGGACCTCTTGCATGCTATAGGGACCAACTGCCGTGGGTATTTTGATTTATTTCACACCATACTTGCGCTTCACCGGGAAAAGGGAAAGATTTTAATCACGAGCTGAACTCTTTTTTATCTCCTCGTCATCATGTTGTGCTGCCGCCAAAGCTTGGAGGTCAAATGAGTCGACTTGGACCAAATTGACGTTCCTCGATAGGCAGTCAGTGGCTACGTTGTCATGACCATGCACGTGGGCGATGTCGCTGATATACTCCAAAATAGCCGTCCAATGGTTTTGCTGTTTGTCCGATTTTGCATTTAATGGCGAAGAAAAAGCCGATACTGATGGCTTGTGGTCCGTGCCTTAAAAAAAACAATCTCCTCCTTTGCCAACTCGCATTTCTCCAGGGATACCCTCAGAGTGTTTTCGACCATAATTTTAAAGACTTGGTCTAAATGCCTCAAGTGGTCGTCCATATTGTCTGAAAATACCAGATGTCGTCTATGCATACATAAACGAACCCTAATCCCCAAAACAGGTTATCCATGTGTTGTTGGAATGTTTAACTTGCATTCCGGAGGCCGAATGGAAGCTTCATGTACCCCTATAAGCCAAACGGCGTTATCACTGCAGTCTTCTCTATGTCCGCCTGGTTCATAGGGATTTGATGGTAAGTACGAACCAGATCCCACCTTGAAAAAATCATTTTGCTATGGAGGTGGTTTGCCACAATTTGAATTCGCGGCAATGGATATTTGTTGGCCTTTGTGATCGCATTGAGCGCTCGGAAATCGCGGACCACCCTGTACTCACCCGGCGACTTCTTCGGTGCCATGTGAATCGGCGACGCCCATAATGATTTTGACGGGTGCACGACTCCCTCCTTCAATAGTGATTGGAAAGTTGATTTGGCAACTTGCAGCTTCTCCATTGAAAGAGGTCTCGGCCGCGCGAATGTCGGTGGAGCACTACCTGTCTCATTTGTGTGTGTCATTGAGTTCGGCGAAAATGACACGAGTGCGGGACTGGACAAAGCCTCATATTTCTCCAATATGTCTTTGCAATGGGATGGTAGGTGTTACCGCAGACTCTCCTGATAGTTTCATTTCTGATTCGAGTTTGGTTTGTTCGTCGATAAGTATGTCGCGCATATAGTCCACCAAGAGATAAAAGCCTCATAAAGTCAATTCCTAATAACGGTGAAGTTGTATCCGCGACCACAAATGACCACCTGAATGATCGGTGAGACTAGGAATAACTATATCCGTGTGTACCTCTCCGTGCACTTTTATTTTTCTGCCATTAGCCGTTGTAATATTTACACTGGACTCAGGTAATTCATCCGAATTCACGAATTTAGCTATAATTATCGACACACTCGCCCCGTATCAATCAGAAACTCAAATTTATTTTTATTAACTTTAGCGGTGACGGAGAAAACATATGGCATACCAGCGGCCGCAGTTAAGTGGCATGCTCTGCTAGTTTTCCGCTGGGGTGGCGAAGATGGCCTGGAGGAAGGTTGCATTTGCACGTATTCTCCTCTCTTTGGCCACCTGCACCAATGTTAGCAGGTGGCCAAAGAGGACCGCGCATTTCTCACAGAATTCACATTATATATATAATCATCACTTGTACTGTTATTAACATTAGGCATATACGCATCGGACACGGAAGCGGCATCGTGTTCTATTGACTCCTTGCTGGTATTTACATTAAGGCATTGTGCTCTATAGAATGTCATTAGTTCATTCGCGATTCTTCCTAATTGTGCCAAGGTTAGTTCCTTTTGTGTGGCAATTATAGGCACTGTGTTGACCGTCAGGGATTGAATAAACTTGTGTGTCACAAGTTCATCACTAACTCCTACCAATAGGGCAGAGTGGAGGATGCAATGAGCTTCTCGAGGAGGTCGGGTTTAGTCTTCTCGAAGAGCCCAATCACTTCAGTTCTTAAAAGCTGGTAATTTTGGATAGATATGATGACCGCAGGAAGACGGATGACGGTCTCGGGAGAAAGTGCAGCCAATACGTGAAAGAATTTAGTTTTCTCCTTCTTTATTGCTGAAATGTGAAATTGGGCCTCCACATTCTGGAACCAACTTGCATATGCTGTCTTATTAAAGATGGATGCCTTGATGGTGATAGCGTTTACGAAGTCCGTCTTTCCTTGTCCTGCTTGTCGATGGCATAATGCGTCCATTTCTTCGTCACTTTCACTGTCCGGCCAAAAGAGGGTCATCAGTTTATGGGTTGTGAGGAAGGTCCTGTTGTTTGTTTATGTAAAAGTAACCAATTTGTGGGTGCGTGTTCGGTAATTATAAGTGGGTGTAATGAAGAATCCTTGTTGTTGTTGCACTGCTCACAATCACCCGTCTAGAGCAGTGTGGGGGAGGAGGGTTCGTGTAGAGTTTACTCGACGGAAAACGAGGACTTTAAGGAGTGGGCCTACTTTATGTCTCTGTTGAATTGATCTGACTCCTGAGAGTTTTTCACGAGGGATTATGCGTTCAGATGGGTTTACCGAAGGTGTCTTCGCGATCGAGGTAAGAAAAGGACTTCCAAAGGACGCGGCAAAAGAAAATAACTTTATTTTTAAATTAGCCTACTAAACGGGGCGAGCGGAAACGTCTCGAGTTCTTTGCGGTTATTAAGTAGGCTTCTGTTTTACGCGAGTTAACGAGGCTTCGTAACGCTATTAAGGGACTGATTAGTTATCTGATTCTGATTGAGTGATCTTGAATACAGAGTTTTTGACTTAATGAATTAACTGCCGAATTGATGGTATGTCGTCTGTCTGTCTGTCTCTGTCTCTCTCCCTATATCAATATATATATATATATATATATATATATATATATATATATATATATATATATATATATATATATATATATATATATATATATATATATATATATATATATATATATATATATATATATATATATATATATATATATATATATATATATATATATATATATATATATATATATATATATATATATATATATATATATATATATATATATATTGCGTGTGTGCTGTCTCTAAGGGGCGTGACCACTTGTGCGTGGGGCGAAATTATTGATCTAATTTGTTCGTTACTTCTACCCCTTGGGTGGAGTTACGACACCCAAGATAAATCTGACACATGGGAAATATGTAAGTAAGTACAACAGATAAACATAGCTGTCGTAACTCCGCCCAAGGGGTAGAAGTAACAAACAAATTAGATCAATAATTCCGCCCCACGCACAAGTGGTCACGCCCCTTAGAGTCAGCACACACACAATATATATATATATATATATATATATATATATATATATATATATATATATATATATATATATATATATATATATATATATATATATATATATATATTGATATAGGGAGAGAGACAGAGACAGACAGACAGACGACAGACCATCAATTCAGCAGTTAATTCATTAAGTCAAAAACTCTGTATATATATATATATATATATATATATATATATATATATATATATATATATATATATATATATATTCTAATTCTTTTTGGTTCTTTATTTATTACTTGTGGCATATTCTTTCCTTAATTTAAACAAATAACCATTTTTAGGATTTGATAGATTCACCGAGCGTCCATTTGTGGAGTTTGTCGCCACAGGCCTACCTATTTTACAATATGAGTCACACAACCTCTATCGTGTACGGCAGGCGCCTGTATCAGATGTTTAGAAATGCTTTTATGCTGCTGAATCAACGGCGGCATTCGAATGGCTACATAACATAACATAACATAATTTCACGGATGACAAAAGCCACAAGGGCCTATCAAAGGTCATCCGCATCCGTCAAATCCCACCCACACAATGCATCCATTGTCAGATCATGCATCTACAATATACAATTTAACAATATATAGGAATGTCCAACCATGCATCTACAATATACAATTTAAAGCCTCCATAGGAGTCTGTCAAAACAAATCAAAGTCCCCCAAAATATACAATAAAAAGAAACTGCATCCACAGGAATGAGTCAAGAAACATATCCACATACCAAAAAGTAAGAACTTAACCCTCCATCCCCATATAATCATCCAATCTGCGCTTGAAAACATTCAAGTTTGGGCTGTCTACAGTCTCAGGTGGCAAACTATTCCAATAATCCACCACTCTGTTAGTGAAAAAATATTTTCTAACATCCAGTCTGCACCTCTGTTTTTTAATCTTTAAGTGGTGGCCTCTAGTTCTATTACTACCTTCTAACTCAAATAACTTGCTGAAATCCAATTTATCCATCCCAGAAAAGATTTTAAAAAGCTTAATCATATCTCCCCTCACACACCTTCTTTCAAATGAAAACATATTTAATACCCTCAGTCTATCTTCATATTCAAGGTGCTTCAGAGATGGTATTATTTTTGTTGCCCTCCTTTGTACTGACTCTAATAAGTTTATATCATGTCTAAAATGTGGTGACCATGCCTGTATACAGTACTCTAAATGTGGCCTGACATAAGAGTTGTATAGTTTAAGGATGGCCTCCTTACTCTTGTAGCTAACATTTCTTTTAATGTAACCTAGCACCCTATTTGCTCTATTTTTTGCCTCAATACACTGCTTTGAAAATTTCAGTGACCTATCTACTACTACTCCTAAGTCCTTCTCATCTTCAACTGAATTAAGCCAATACCCATCCATCTCATGGCTAAATTCCCTATTATTTCTCCGTCCCTTGAGCCTAATGATAGGAGATCATTTCTCCATCCTAGTTGCTCTAATTGTCCATGTCCCCCCGTCGTCACCGATAACTAGTTGACCTGTTTCACTTCCCACAGTTTGCACCAGCATGTGTACCTTGAACAAGTGCTCCGTTGACCTTTCTTCTCTTAAGTGTATGTTCCTTGAACACGCGACCTCACATACATAACAATACCCCATATAAACAGATCTTTGGGTGTTGCAGCAATTTATTCAAGAGAGTTTTTAGTCGCGTGCGACTCTATATCTCACTACATCAATTGGTCACTCCCCGTTTTGCTTTTTCTCTTGTTTTGGTAATAATATTAACTAATTGGTCGATTCTAACAAAATTTAAAACCTTTATGTTGTTTTACATTCTCTTTCAAATGCTATAATTGCCAAGGTCCTCCCAAGTTTAGCTAGGGAATGATTTTGGGGAGTAATAACATCATAACTATTCGGCCGATTCTAACTAATTTGAAACCATTATGTTGTTTTCCATTCTCTTTCGAATGATATAATTACCAACGTCCTCGCAAGGTTAGCCTAGGAATAATTTGTTTTGGCAATAACATCATAACTATTCGGTCAATTTTAACGAAATATTTAATAGCCAAAGTCTTCCCAAGGCTAGGTGGGGAATTATTTGGCAACATCATAACTATTCTGCCGATTCTAACGAAATTTGAAACCATTATGTTGTTTTTCAATATCTTTCGAATAATATAATCGCCGAAGTCCTCCCAAGGTTAGCCGGAGATTTATTTGGCAATAACATCATAACTATTCGGCCCATTCTAAAGAAATTTGAAAAATCTTATGTTGTTTTATATTATCTTTCGAATGATATACTTGCCAAAGTCCTCTCAAGTTAGCCGGGGAATTATTTTGTTTTGTCAATAACATCATAACTATTCGGCCCATTCTAACGAAATTTGAAACTTTTGTGTTGTTTTACATTCTCTTTCGACTGATATAATTGAGAAGGTCCCCCTAAGGTTAGCCCGGGAATTATTGAAAGTTTTGAAGGTACTAAAGTCATAAAGTAGAATAAGTGAGAGCACGCAACTTTTGGTCAGCAGACTTTGTTAACTGTGTCTTGTCGCTGATGGTTTATATTTTTACTGCTGAACTTTTGGCCATTTTTTTATCTTTTAGACTGATCCTAATTTTGCCCTTTAAAGAGTATATTGTTTTTTTCCGAGTTTCGGAGTTTCTTAGAAGCAATGCACTCTTTTAGTGCTTCCCATACCTTACTTAGTTGGAGAAATTTGTAACTGGCCGGTCCATAATGCCTCCCGCTATCAACTTCTATTTTGTTGGGTTCCCGAACCTGTAAGTGTACTCTGGATAGGCCCATTTAGCCTATCCTGCGATCCTAGATAAATCTCCATTGCCTTTTCGAGATTTCTTTCACTCTATAAGAGATTAGGTTTTTCGTTTGTGACAGGATGAATGGGATATGTTTTCACCCTTTAAATTACATAATATCAAAGTGTCTGTTCTTTCTTGACTAGAGGCTGCCCTTTGTCGCGTTCGCATCCGCCATGAGACTTACCTAGGCCATCTTGTTTCGGGTAGTGTTCGAATTACCCCTTGCTGCCGTTTTTTGTGGCGGGGACCAATCTTCTATTGGAAAATCCGCATTTTGCTACTCTTCGGTTGTCCTCTTTCCCGAACCATTCAAGTATCCGTCTCGTGTCTCGCCTTAGTTTCTTTCTGGCAGAGGAATCTTGTAAAGCCTCATGTAATTAACTCTTTATCTCAAAGCGGTCCTCTGACTTTTTTATAATTAATTTGCCGCTATTTGTTTGAGTTGCTATCTAGAATCCACTGAGAATGCGCAGCTATTCATTTAGTTCATCCCTTAAACCCTCAACAACGATGGGACGTAAGGAAGGGAAAATGAAACAATTATCCTTCTCACATTTAATTTATAACTTGCCATCGCCACTCGGCAGATTAGCGGCTACCATGACACCCAAATGAGTATCCTCCCACTAAATCCTTTCATGTTTACCTAAGTGCTTCCTTCACGGAAGCAATTAAGTGCTTTTCCCGTTAGATCCCTAATCCATGATCAATATATCATTAACTCCATTCTTTCCTCCATTACCCTGGAGCACAAATTCCCGCTCCCGAATCAAGGTCTTTCTTACTGAGACCATCCTTCGCTGTCTCCATCTTTACCATCATCTCCAAATAATACGCCCTTTAAGCCATTCTCTATCATCACATGCCTCAACCTTAAGCCTCTTTTAAATGCTACACTCTTCTTTAACAACACCCTCACAACCTCCATTCTCTCGTGGCATTCCTATTCTTTCACTACTAACACATATACTGAAGTACTCCACTCGAACTTTCTGGTTCTTACTCAGAAACATATTGTAGCGATCCTGGAATTCTCATCTCCTAAACTTCACACTGATCTTCTATATATCACTCTTCTTCTTCTTTTTACACACACTTGCCCAAATTCATTCCCAAGGAACTCCAGTTGTGAGAGTGCGCCAAAGAAATTCATGAGAAAAACAGCAGTATTTCCCATGGTGCCCTACCACCTCTTCAAGATCTCTTCCACATAAGATTCTTGCCATTATCGTCGTTCTCAACATCTAAGAGGCAAGCCTAGGTTAAAGACCTAGTTCCATTGGAAAACTTCCTCTTTTCTCACGCCACTCAAACGAATAATATTTTCCAAGCAAACACTTTTTTTTGCACTTCCACAACTATTCCACTCAAGACTGCTGATTGAGCATAGGGCATCCATAACAAACCTATCTTGTCTTTTTCAAGTTCTTAAAAGAAGTTTCTTAAGAAACGTCAAGTATTTCCCAATCAAATTATTCAGTACATAAACTTCAACTCAACACTTTACCGCATTGAATCACCAATACCCCCCTCTTTCTACAGCCTCACCTCTTCAACCTGCGAGTATTTATCGAAATTAGATTTAAGGATCCAAATCACTTTCGCCATTCACGCCCATCGGGTATTCATTAAAAACTAAAGAGCAAATAAAAAAACACCCACGTATCATCTACCGCCTTCGCCAACCTCTCGCATCACTAACCTCACACTACTAAGCATCGCTAAAGACTCACACATGACCTTAACTTCCAAACAAATATGACTTCGAAAGCCATATCCAAATAACACTCACAAACACCAACTTTGAACAACACAAACGTTTTACAAGCTTCATGAAACTACCCTAAATTATACAAACAAAGCCTGGTCATCATCCAAACCTAAGCAGAGCCCCCTCCACCCCATCTCAAAAATACCCTTATAGACTCATTTAAAACAATCTAAACACGATAGGCACACAACTCTTCAGGAACCTTCTCTTCCCCTCAAATCTACTATCCTGCCCCCACTATTCCTATGTTCACCACTAGAATAAAAAAAAAATCCCACCACCCAATATTAGGGATCCACCCCAAAGCAGACAACCAATAAAATGCGCACATCCATTTCCCTAGCATCGCTCTTCAAAACCAGCCGCACACTGACATAATCCAAAGCTGAATCCTCCCTGGATCAGATAGTTCTTTAAGATTCTTTCATATGGCCACCCTTGCAATCACTTTAGGTGCGCTATCACTCGAGTTACGGCCACACCTAAATTACTAAATTTTAAAACAATCATTTCATCGCCTCTCCTCCAAAAGCTGCCCACGAACACCCATCACATAAACCCTCGAAATTCTTCCAGCAAATCTCAACTTATTTCCCTCATTCTTGAACAATCATTAGTTTGCTGAACTTCCGTTACTCTCACTTTGTCTGTCGTACCTTTTGTAACTCCTTACAAACTTACATTCAAGTCAATTGCACTAAATGGAAATCTCCCTACTTCAATACTATATTTTGCTACCTCTTTATACACATTAACTAACTCTGTCAATCTTTTCCTACACAATTATAAAAATATCGATTCGTTTGGTTCATTTCAACACAAAAACATTTGTTGATATGTTTTATATTTCCACAACAGGTCTGTGCATAGCAAATAATTATTAATAAAACATTCAAATCCCTAATTTGACAGCAAAGCTTTAACAAGAAACAACAGTTTTTTTCAACCCAACTAAATGAAATGGATACGAGCTAGAAATTCTAGTAGTAGTTAACAATGACAAATATCTATATAAACTAAAAGCAAAATAGTAGATGGAAGTAATAAACACGCAAATTATAAATTAATTCGTCGAGCTTTATAATTGGCAAGCATTGGAAGACAACATTGTTTTGTAGGCTTCAAAGCAGAAAACTAATTGTAGGCTTATCACATCCAAAAATAGAACTCTACTAGGCCTCAGCAGCAAGGAAATTGAAAAGAATTAACTAATTGATATCAATTAAAATCCAATTGGCCGAATTTCCCTAACGTTACAAATTGGGCTTTTTTTTTATCCTCGACGAAATTTGATATATTTTACTTAATAGGCAGACAAGTGAAGCAGCTTCGCTACTCCTCCTTACAGGAGCTTGCGCTTCGCTGGCAGACTTTAGATCTGTCGTACGGCTTTCAGTTCAGTAGAAGTTTTGGGATATGTCTTTGTTACGACTCCCGCTGTATTACTACCTCACTGTTGTGCCAAATTATCTTTGATTAATCTATTTTGTTTTAACCAAAGGTTTTAATATTATAAAGGAATTATTAGAACTTTGATAAAAAAATTTAAATCTACTTAGGTGACAACCGAACTAAAAGAAAAAAATCTTATTCAAACGTTCAAAAAATCTCGTTCTTGAAATGTAGGCTTATGGAGGATAACGCTATTTATGGTTCAAAGAATATTACAAAGGAAATCACTTCAATAAAAATTGAACCCCGCTATATTTGGACGTTCCCACTCATTTTGCTACCTACAGCCACCAAAAATATAAATAAAACAAGCTTGAATTCTTTTTGTAGTGAACGAAGCACCTTTCAAAGAATCTGATTTACCCTGTTACCAGCTGGCTGTGATGATAATAGGTCATCCGGAAAATTCGAGCCGGTTTAGATTTTTATTTAAATATATATTTAAGTAAACTTAATCAATTATATAATTCCCATTTTTCTACAACCTTATCCCATTCTCTCAGTCGCTTATTTCCGGTATTAGAACAGCCTAGTTAATAGCCTTGTCCTCATTTGTCCATAATCAGGAAAAATTGATGCGTTGTTAGTTTATATTTTTCTCGATAGCAATTCCAACTTTTCAAAAAATGTTTCTTTTCAAATCAGTAGAATTGAAAAAAAAAAAAGAGTTGAATAACAAAATGATAACTACATAAAGGATTAAATATACTAAAAAATATATTTTTCCAGAGCGGGCACGAACTTTTCAGGACTAAAATATTTATGGGAAGGGGTGCTGATGTGTCGTGCTCAACGGGATTAAGAAAATGAAAATCTGAAAAACGGGAGGTGAGTGAATGCAAGCAGAATAGAGAAAAGGATTAGTTCGCTATTAGAAAAAGAAAGATTATAGAGAATTGGGTCTTTCGGCCCTTATTTAGAGCTAATGGTTTAAGTGAAGATATAATTGGAGGGGGAGAAAAAGCGGCGAAATTAAGGGAGGCATCGACGTATAGGAAAGAAGAACGAACAGGGACATCTTAGCGAGACGTAGCTCAATTAGCCCGGCGAACATTAGCACTACAAGGATCTCCCAACCGCAGGTATGATCACAACATCCAAGGGGAGAGAGAGAGACGTAAATTTAACCGGGACCTCAAATCCAAGAGGAGGCTAAAGTTTTGGTTCGGTTGGAGGTAACATATCGTCGCAGGAGAGGTGAAAGCGTAAATCACACATGGTTTACAATGTTGAGGGGGCGAACTCGTGGAGGATTTAAGATAGGACACAAGTGGGTGCTAAGAGGGCCACACGACCTTGACGATCGTTTGGCTAGGATTGGGACACGGGAGAAGCGAAAAGAAGAGATGGTGAGGAGAAAAATCCCTTTGAGGTTGGTTAATCAACGGCTCCCCACCGTGAGAAGGGATCCAGCAAGTGGATGAGATCGAAAGCTCAGGCAAGAGTAGTCGGTCGCATCTCGCGGATCAATGGATGGGGATGAGGGTAATGTAAATGCAGCATCGTGACTCGGGAATCCGTAAACAGCACAACTTAGGTGGGAGGGAGAAGGCAGAAATGGAAGGCCTTCTCGGATGACGTACAGCTGTGCACTGTATGATGAGCAGCGGGGAAAGGCAGAAAGAGAAGCACCACCAAGACAGCAGCAGGCGTGGTATGAAGATAGCGGGAGGTATCGGTAAAGATGGCTGTACCCTAGAGTGGGAAGAGGTATGGTTAAGTAACTGACAGAACGCAGCCGTTTCACAAAAGGTTCAGATTCTTGCGGGAGACATCACCCACGGAAGATCTGATATGCTAGATGCGAAGAAGTGTGATGCTATCGCTCTTCATAGGAGGAAACAATTGACACCAGCTGGAATACTAGGGATGCGGGCATCCAGCATACGTGAAGGAATGTCTTATGGAACATATTTCACCATTACTGCGACCCCGCCGCCATATTTCCGGTTGCAAGAAAATACCAGAAACGGGTCTGAATAAAACAACGCCGGAAAAATACGACTCCGAAGCATCGTCACCTTGTGGAGAGAGGCACGAATGGGATAATTTCGGCAGGCTGCAGTCTGAAGACGACCAGGAAATCGTTCAAGAATGGAGCGCGACGAAAGACCGAGGGTCTCTGGAAAAATCGTAGACGCGAACAAGCCATATAAAGAGTGAAAATGGCCCGATCTACCCTATACAAGTGACACCTGTGTCGAGTGATAAGAGTGACGAGGGTGATGAAACATCCAGTAGCGTTTCTTCTCTAACGAGAGAAAAGCTAAGACAGCTTGGGTTATCAGAGGAACGATGGAGATAGGTAGGTGAACAAGATGTGATGAAGGAACAGGACAACTAATCCTCGGCCGCAGAGTAGGAGCGAGGAAAATCGAAGAGAGGTTGTCCCAAATATGGCTCTGCTGGTAGTCACTCAGAAGATAAGGGATGGTAATATGGAGGACCATATGGAAATTGATCCTACTCTGTACTACTGTCCCAATGAGACAGGCCACACTAGGTCAGTAATGATTGGACAGACGTGAAGGGAAACGATGGAATAGAGATTACCAGCCACACCAGAGCAAGAGAAAAATATGAAAGGTTTCAGATCTTATTAGAGATCTCACGGTCACCCAAGAAAACCGTGGCTGCTCCATTTGACAACTATTAGATAGGTAAAAGGAGAAAGAAGACAAATGAAAAGTCAGCGCTCTGACACCTTAGGAAGGAAGGGTGCTAAGGGAATGAAGGGATCCAGGGGCATTGGCCAGTCTAATCTTGGGAAGGGTGGCGCGGAGGGAACGAAGACGGAAAGATCCGGGCCCTCCAGAAGTATACCACAAACGAAATCACAACATGGGGGAGGTGGGCATACGTGAAGTGACCACAGAAAGCTGAGAATTAAGTGACGAGAAAGATCACTGGAGCATTCCGAGCAGCAGAGCTCCAGCCTGCATGGAGCTAGGTATAAGTGGGAGAGCGGCCATAGTTCGCGCAGAGAATTATTTAAATCACTGTGTAGGGAGACATAAAAGTATACCGAGAACTTGCAGCTCCGGGTGTTCGCCCATAATCTAGAAAGGTATGGAGACGGAACTAGAGTTGTATGTAAGGAATCAGGGAATGGAGGAACTTGGGACGCATGAGAAACCTTCAACAGTAATGCTCTTCAAGTCCCGAGAAAGGAATGTTCTTTGGCATCAGTTCTGAAGTAGGTATTAACGGACAGTTGAGTCGCAGCTCATCATTTGACGTAAGTAGCTAGCTGGTGCAGTCAGGTAAGAGAGAAGACGCTTTTAGAGGATTAAAACAACCGAATGACGCTGGTTAGTGAGTACCACTCAGTGAGACGAGTTAATGTGAAGGGACAGAACGATAGAAGAGACTGAAGGGAGAGGCCGAAGGTAATGTCGAGTAGAATCTGGAGAAGTCACAAGGAACCTCAAGTGTTGAACGAGGGTTCAAGGAGGGTCTACTCCAATGGGCCGTCTCCCATCGCCAAAATAGTGCATTAGATAAGGGATGGCTCAATCGATTTTCAGGAAGGTATCAATGGGATGCGTCCGAAGTCGTGGGGTGGCAGACCGAAACTGAAGGAGAGAAGGTGGTTGTCTAAGCGAAGGCGTCAATGTAGCATTAGTTGAAGCTGGGAAGTATGAGAGCTAAGATCATCTGCGCATCTGATAGTGAGCTTGGGATGTCCCTAAAGACCCTTTGGGTCCTTAGGGACTATTCACCAATTTTTGTGACAAACTTTGGAGTAATGGCGAAGAATAACAACGTTGCGTGATGGATGAAACATGGAAGGGAAGGATAAAGTAAGCAAAACGCAAGGCAAAAGTGAAGAAGAGAGTAAAGCACTAAGGACGAACCAAAACAAACAACCATACCAATATCGGTGAGTCGTTGAATCCCTCCCACGACATTAGAGTCCTCCCAACACAAGCCACTCTATCCATAAACTCCTCCTGCCAAGCTAGTTAAAGTAAATACACAACACAGTAAATATATATATATATATATATATATATATATATATAAAATATCCACACAAGATAATAAAGCTGAGCACAACCATTGCATGTTAATAAGTACCCATTTCAAAAGGGTTGGTAGGCATCTTCTATCAGTAAAGGAATTATAAATATTTAAGCATCCTCATTTAAACTCATAATACTCCTGTTACATTTTTTTTTGTCCGGTCTATGTTAAGAGTAATGATGAAAGAACTGCATGGTTGCACTTATGAATGAGAAAGTGAAATAATGATCTGAAGATGACAATGGCAAAAAAATATATTCCGAGCTATTTACATTTCACATTAAAAACACTATACTAATAGATATAATAAAAACCCGTCTCCGGAGTATAAATTTAACATGTAAAATGGCAAATTAAGACATGAGGCTTAAAGGCATTGCAAAACAAAACAATGGATAATGATAATTTACATAGACTATATACAAGTTATAACTACTTTCGTTAAATTAAACGAGTGAAACTTAAAAATCACACTACTTATGCAAATAGTACAATTTCATTTATTTACAAGCTTCTAAACATGCTAACTATAATACAATATAAACTGTAGAGCCTTGTATACAAAATATGATGCTATTTGTATACAAATTGTAAGCAAAAGTTAGCTATTGACTGAGATAAAGAAATATATGGACCCCCAAACATTACTTGGTCATTTTTGTTCACCTACAAAGTTAAGAAAAAAAATCAAATTACAATAATAGGCTCTTATTTTCACTCTTGGAATTGAATATACTTGAAAATATCAAACACTCCCTCGAACCGTCTCTTTGTCAAAGAAATTACTACATGATCCTCGAAAAGCGAGAAGGGAATGGGATACAAGGGGCAACAAGAATCAAGTGACTATTAAAAGACATCGCAAAAACATGGAAAAATAATATAGGAAACTAAAAATGTAAAGGAATATTTGGATCGTCTTAGAAATAAAACAATAAAAACGTAAGTATCGGAAAGACGACACCGAAGTAGTTTAGTAATTTAAAGGGCCTCTATCGACCCTCCAAATTGGGACCTATTTGTACACCCCTACAATGTTTACAAGATTTAAAGTTTAGGCAAAAATAATGTCAAATTTCAAGAGGCAAATGCAATCCAAACTTAAATATTAAATATATTATTCAGATAAAAACTGGGCAAAATTCAAGCCAATAAGGCACCAAATGATTGAAATTGGATAAAATAAACAACAGTTATGGCTGGCCTTCAAAGAAGAGAAAAAAAAAGATCTGGTACAAATATATTAGACAGAAAAATGTAAAAAAAAAAGTGATCAGAAAATGAGAGCGCCAGAGAAATCACAACCATAGCGGCCAGACTCGACCGAGTACACAAGTACGAGACTTAATGACCTCCCCCTCGCCTTTGAGGGCACGTCAATAGAACTAATCAATTCTAAGGCAATCTGGCAAGAAGGGAGCGGGGCCACAACTCTTTGTCCCTGAAGAGACCCCGAGAGGCTTTGGTTGCCCAGGCAAGTACCACATCCCTCACACAACCACTATACACGTTTTTTTAACAACTAGAGATGACTCTGGTGGTCATTTTTGGCGCTCTCCTTCTAGTTGGAGACATTGAGAACAGCCCTCGCTTGGACTCATCCGCAAATACACATGCCCAACATGCTCCAGTTCACATTCACCTACTTTCCTCTTCTCGAGCACTCATTACCAACACTAGTCTCCACCCACCTCCGTGCAGCAGCACCCAACATACCATACACATAACCTTAACATACCACAACTGAATACAGATGACATGAACTCGCAAACTTCTTGGAACAACACAACTTACATATTGCCACCCACCCTTCTGAACCTTCCCTCCCCAAGATGTGACCATCGCGGAGGCCTGTCCAGAATGCAACACCGCACTCTACACAATCTAACACATTGGAAACCTGCATCCAATCATACAAGCCAATACACACTCCTTGAGGGCTATGTGGGAATACCTCGGCCAGACAACTCTAGATCAGCAGCAACAACAAAGCCATTCTTGTCTCTGGGCATTGGAAATTGCACTGTGGCAATTCTCAACTAAAAAGAGGAAAGCAATTCTAGATTTCCCCGATAGTGCCAAGAGTCTGTCTGCCTCTCCGATCAAATGAAAATGAAGCAATTTTGGAGGGCATCCATTTGCCCTCAACTGTGCCATTTAAGATTGAAATTACATCTACGAATTTAACATCATTTCAACAATATTGATCTCAAATACTCCCGTTTTCTAATACTATTCCTGCCATACACACTAGACTCCTACAAAGTATTTGTCTCGGCTTTCAATTTAGCCTACAAAGGCAAATTCACCCTAACCACAAGGGATACCATTCGTTGAGGCGCCAGTGAATGAATTTCATAAAACTCGTGAACCTACGCAAATGAGCCTAAACGAGAGAGACTGACATCACCCAGGATAGTGTAGCTCAGAGGACTTTTCAAAAACCCTAGCGGCACGCATGTCCCGAGTGTCGAACCTCGATCGGGTAGGCACCGCTAATATTTTCATTTCGTGTAGTATGGAAGAGGTAGTTTTACCTTTCGCATAAGGGGTGAGTTCAAATAGGTCAAGTTAAAATAAGAAGGCTATATCCCAATTCAAATTTAATTATCAACAACCACAGCACCAAAAATGAAACTACCCTGTATCGATGCTATTTCAGCATTTTCAAATGTCTCAATCCTGTATGGCAAAAGTTAAAAAGTGACACAACAAAGCATCTCACACAATCCAGAAGACTAGCAATTTCTACCTCTCTTCACTCTTCTCCTTCACTAAAGTCTCCTAACATTGGACCAAATAATGGAACAAAAAGGGCCATGAGGGCCAGTATTCAAAGAAATGGGAAAGAAGAACGAATGGAGCTATGCGAAAAGATAATAAAAGTTGAAAAATCTTTAAAAACTTGTCAATTAAACATTCAAGTACTAATATATTCAATTGTTTCTCGGTATTTCACGGTAAAATGCAGTTGGAATGTCAAATTATGCATTTTGTACTTTTACCTAACCTAAATGATAAAGATTGGGTTGTACTGTGAAGAAACACGAAACAACTACCACACTACCATTGCGAACTCATGGTTAATTGGGCGAAACTCGCTGATCAACCTTCGTGCACGTGGCAAAAACCACCTCCTCTAGGACGGCCACCCTTGACCTTATAGAAAAAAAGAGACCACCCACGAGCAAGAGCATGAACGGGGAGTTAGGGGGGAATGTATACCGAATAAATTGGGTGAGCGCAGAAAATTGGCCGTGGCGAAGAAAACAGCTCTGGAAGAAGTTAGCATTTTCTTCATTAAAAATGATAAAATTCGTTGTTTCCACATCTACTGAAGGCCAAGTTGGGAAAAGAAGAAAAAAGAACTGAAAATATCACTTTTCACAATTAAGATCAACTCAAGGAACGAACTGAAAAAATCAAGGTTTCGTGGGCATTTACGTCATCCTCCCCCCCCCCTCTTTTACGACAATCAAACAACAATGCACGAATCACGACCTCACAATCGGAGAGGTCCAGACATTTCTAGAAAACCGGGGCTCGACCAACCAACAGATGGCAAGTACATGTCGGGGTGCAAGTGACCCCCCCCCCCCCTTAATTGTTGATATTCAATTCCATCCTCAAAAGAAGGCCAATCAATAAATAATATTTACACAAATTTAAATAAAAGAGTAGATATTTGAAAGCATCTTGAATACTCGTGGTAACTGACAACGGAGAAATGGTTGGCCTTCTGAAAATAACCACCAGAACTCTGAAAAGGAAAAAAAGCAGGTTAGTTGGTTTTGAAAAGGGATAAAGGGGTGGGTATTATTTTTAGTGGCGTTGATGCTCGCTGATCACAATTTTTGTGGCAGATAAATTGGCAGATAAAATGATCTTTAAAAAATAGGAGAATTTATAAATACTTATTCGCATTGCCCTTATCTGCAGCTCTCCTCTTTCGCACGCGGAAGTTAAGCTAAGGGAAAACAAGGTGGCAGTCGCCGAATCCTAATGGATTCTCAATGGCAGCACTGTTAAAACGGGGTCGCCCGTAAAAAGTGAGAAGAGGCGTGGGAGACAGTCAATAAAAATGGGGAAAAGCAAAGGATTAAAAGAAAACAACACAACACACTTAAATTACAGGCATACAGCACACATTAAAAACAAAGGCGGCTGGGGCAATAACCAATTGACATGGGCCAGCCACAAGGGAGGGCACAGTATAAAAGATAAAACAATACACCTAAACACAAAAATGGAAAGAATTTATAAAAGTGATAAAACGCCATCGTGATAGAAATGTAAGGATAAGGGCGGCTAAGCGGTCTGAGGAACTCCGAGTGGCAAGACTCTGTAAAGAGAATCCCAAGGAGTTTTTTGGATATGTGAACAGCCGTAAACCAATCCGTCGAGCCAATCCGGTCTACCTAGCCTTTGATAAGGTACCACACCGCCGCCTTCTCCGGAAAGTGCGAGCGCTTGGCATAGACGGAAAGGTAGCCGGCTGGATCGAGAACTGGCTAAGTGGCAGACGGCAACGGGTGGTGGTGAATGGACAGTCTTCTGAGTGGGTGCCCGTTACTAGCGGGGTGCCTCAAGGTTCTGTCCTGGGACCACTACTATTCATCATCTACGTCAACGACATGGACGGTGACATGGTTGCCAAGTTTTCCAAATTTACCGACGATACCAAGCTTGGTATGAACGTTGCAAAGGATGGAAATACTGCCCGCCTGCAGGAAGATCTTGGGAAGATTGGGGAGTGGTCGGACACGTGGCAAATGCCTTTTAACGTGAACAAATGCAAAGTGATGCATATCAGCCACAGAAACCCCCAATCTCAGTATATCCTTAAGGGCACTGCTATTGAATCCACCGACACTGAGAAGGACTTGGGTGTAACAATCACTAGTGACCTCAAGTTCTCGAAACAGTGCATTGAGGCGGAGAAAAAGGCCCAAAGGATGCTAGGCTATATTAAGCGCCAGTTTGGTTATCGGAACCAGGAGATTGTACTGTGCCTGTACAACTCACTTGTCCGACCGCACCTGGAGTATGCCGTACAATTTTGGAGTCCTTCGTTTCGAAAGGACATCGCGAGATTGGAACGCGTACAAGCCAGGGCAACCAAGCTGATTCCCTCTATCCGACATAAAAGTTATGAGGATAGACTAAGGGAATTAGATCTGTTCTCGTTGGAAACCCGTAGACTGCGTGGTCAGCTCATCGAAGTTTTCAAAATACTTCCGAGGGTTCGACAATGTTGACTACCGGGATATTTTCACACTGAGTGAGAACAGAACGCGCAATCACGGCTTCAAACTTGAACTGAACGTTACAACCGCAATCTGTGTGGAAATTTTTTCACTTACAGTATCTGCGGTATGTGGAACGCACTTCCAGTGGAAGTTGTCAACAGTGAATCTGTTGACCAGTTCAAGTCAAGACTAGACAAGGTCTTGAAAAGTGGCCGTTTAGGGACGCAAAACAATTGAGCAGCCTTGTGCCCGCTCGATTGCTAGTCCAAAGGTACCCTCTTTGAATGGACCGTAAGGTCTCCTAGGGTACCTTCTTTCCTTGTTGTTACTCCTTGTGGTTACTCTGTTAAAATAAAGCGAAGTCGAATAGGAAAGGCGACGCCAGAAAGGGTAGTGAAGCAAGAATTTCGAAGAGAAGCAAGGCGGTGACAGACTACTAAAATGTGAGTCACAGACAGCTCGCCACCGCAAAAGGGACAACCAGGGGCCACTCAGGATCCACCCAAAACTAAATAGCCATGGGTGAGTCGCGTGTGCCCAATTCGCAACCTGCAAAGACCAACCTCCCAAGACCGGAGTCGCTGAGAGCTAGAGGACCAGGGCTGGACAGAGCGTTTAATAAGGGACAGCTTAGAAGGGGGGAATGAATCTTACTCTCTCTGCCACAAACGAAAGATATACGCCCTGATTACGGGGTAGCAATCCCTAAAGGGCACAGGGGCTGCATCCGCCATTTCGAGGGCGGCCGATCGGGCCAGCCGAAAGGCATTTCTGACCAGCCAGGAGCGAATCCGTAAAACTAAAGGGTGTGTGGAGGAAAAAGAACGAACCGCCTCCAAAGCAGGCCGGTAATCGCTAAAAACAATAAAATCTGAAGAATTGAGGGATAAAATCAAATTAAAAGCCAAAAGAATGGTCGTCAACTCGGCGGTAAAAACGGATGCTACAAGAGGGAGGGGCGGACCAGGGGGACACCGCGGACGCGCCAACACAGGTCCGACTTCGAGCCGTCAGTATAGATGGAACACTGGTGAGCATGAGAACACGCATGTTCAAGAAACAGGCACTTGAATAGACGGGGGTCAGTTGACCCTTTATCGAAATGCCAAAAAGCAGTAAAGACCTCAGGAGGGCGAAAGTTCCAACATGGAGACGACGGATATAGGAGGGCCAACACTCAAGGAACACCCAGGGAGGCGAGATGGTCCCCAACCCGGAGCCTCAGAGGCCGGCGTAGAGATGGCTGCCGAAGAGGACGGGGCAAAAAGGCACTCATGGACTGGGGATGGAAGGTACTGCTGAACACGAAACAGGGCTCGTAGGCGCACCTGCAGCCGGTGCCATAGCAAGGGAAGAGCATCACCCTCCACAAAGAGGCTAGGGATAGGCGAGGTGCAAAAGGTTCCACTACTAAGACTGGCCCCAAGCGAACGAACAGAGCTGAGTAACTTCAAGGCCGAAGAGACGCTGAAGAGCACCTGGCATCCGTAGTCCAGCTGGGATTGAACCAGCGCCGAATAAAGCGACCACAAGGTGCGCCTATCACTACCCCAAGTGGTGTGGGATAAAACCCGAAGCAAATCCATAGCTTTTAAACAGGAAGCCCTCAAGTGACGCAAATGGGGCACCCAAATGAGGTTGCTATCAAGCATTAAACCCAAGAACTTAAAAACAGGGACATACTCAATCGCCGTGCCGTCGAAGTAGAGGGAAGGGGACCAAGGACACCACGACCCCGATAAAAATGCATCGCCTTCGTTTTGGTGACCGAAAAATGGAAACCCTTTGAGACAGCACGACCCGACATCAATTGCCAGCTGTAATCGACGGGCAGCAGAAGGCAAGTGGGGAGATGAACAAAACAACGCCAACTCATCCACGAAGAGAGAAGCCAACACCCCCTCCGGAAGAGTGGACACCAGACTATTAATGGCAACGGGAACATGTCACACTTAAAACACACTCCTGGGGAACACCCTCCTCTTTAACCCGCAAGCCTGAGGAAGCATCCCCTAAACGGACCTTAAAATTACGGGACGATAAAAATTCTTGAATAAAAACCGGTAAAAAGCCCCTCAAACCCCAATCATATAACTGACGTAAAAGAGCATAGCTCCGGGTGGTATCGTAGGCCTTCTGAATGTCGAAGAACACCGCTAACACCTGATGCCTGGAGGAAAAACCCATACTGAAATGGAGAGAGTAGCAGGTTGGACTCCAAAACCAAGTGAGGCGAACTTGAACCATCCTCTCGAATAACTTACTGAGGCAGCTCGTAAGAGCAATCGGGCGATAGTGACTGGGGTCCAAACCGTCCCTACCGGGCTTGAGAAAGGGTAAAACAACCCCCGCACGACAGGAGGACGGATATATCCCTTTATATCAAAGCAGGTTGTAAAGGTCAACCAAAAATAACTCGGAGTGGGGATGGAGACGACGGAGAATTTTTTTGTTTTTTTAAAAGGGCTATCTGGCGACTGCCCACTAGGGCATAAGTCGCCGCAATCACAACAGCCTAGCTCTAGGCTACTTTAAAATAAAAATTTGAAAACAAAACAACGATAAAATGGGGAGATGACAAAAATTAGGAATTAAGCTCCAGCGTAGGGGGAAGGCCCCCCTCCCCCGGCGCAGGAGCGTGCGACCTACAAAGAAAACAACAACAAAAAAAAACTAGTTAAATAAAAGGGAGAAGGCCGGCCTCCCCCAAAATGTCTATCAGTCTACCAGTCAAGGTGCACGCACTCGTCCCAAGTACAAGGGACAGGCGGTAGCAACCCCGCCCATCCCGGTACCGGGACAGGTAACGTGCGCGAAGATCACCCAGACTGGGACATTCGACAAGAATGTGCCGAACAGTCTGGGGGAACGACGCAGACGTCACAATAGGGCGCAGGCGAACGCTCCATCAAATAGCGATGCGCCACACGAGTGTGTCCGATTCGGAGACGACAGAAAGCGATCTGAAGCTGTCGCGGCATTGGGGGATAGGTCCATGGGAATTCCCTCCGACCGGCTCCCATCTTTTTTGCCAAACAGCCCGAAGAGATGCCCGTATTCATGCCATGTAGTCGGTGTGAGGAAGAGCGAAACGCTGGTCCGGTGGGAGAGTCTTCGCGGACTCAGAAACCAGTCTGGGTCAGGGTGGAGCCGTGGATGGTGGCAGAAGTGCACAAACTTGAGTCTTGGCCAAGGAAAACTGAAACCTGTGCGCTTCGGCATAGCGAGAGACGCGGTCCAATGCCTGTTGGGGTCGACGCTCCAGAGTTGGGATCTGGGCCGCGCCAAAAGAGATCGAAAGGTCGTCCACGTAGAGCGTAGCGAGAACATCTTCCGGCAGAACCGAGGTGATGCCGTTGATACTCAGGGAGAAAGAGTGTGACACTGAGGACACTTCCTTGCGGGACACCCTCTTCCTGCTCCGTACGCAGAATCGACGATCTCCAAAAATTCAGATATAAAGATTGGGAGGCGTCCCCTCGCTCCCGTCGTGTGGAGTCTTCATGATACCGTATCGACATGCGGTATCATAGGCCTTCTCCAGATTGCAAAACAGGGTGGCATAGTGCTGTCTACGAAGGAAGGCCTCGCAGACGGAATTTTCTAGTCGGAGCAGAGCATCAGACGTGGAGTGGAACTTGCGGAAGCCGCACTGTGCAGAAGACAAATGGCCTCCGCTGTCCAGAAAAAAGGCTAATCTAACATTTACCAATTTCACCATCAACTTGCACACGCAAGAGGTTAGAGAGGTGGGCGGAAACCGACTGGAGTAGAGTGATCTCTCCCCGGTTTGCGAAAGGCGAGCACAGTAGCGATTCGCCAGGAATCTGGGAGGAGACCCTCCACCCAGATCCTGTTGAACAAATCTAACAGAAAGGCCATGCCTCGCTCACCCAGGTGTCGAAGCATGCCGTACGGAACATCATCCGGACCATGGGCGGTGTCCGCGCAAGAGTGGAACGTAACTCACTCACAGTAAACCTGTCGTTGAAGGGTTCTCCGCGACATCACGACGTGCATTGAATGGTGGCGGAGCAGCATCCCGGCAAGAGAATGCGGTCGAGAAGGATACCGCCACGGACACGGTGTCTGAGATTGCGGTCCCATTGTCGCGGAGAACGGGAGGGGGCTCCTGCGAGAACTTGCCCCGAATCCTTTTGACTCGCCTACACACCTCTGCTAGAGGGGTCTTCCCGTTAAGTGAAGACACGTATGCCCGCCAAGAAGAGCGGCGGGCGTGCTTCGAAATATACCGGAACCTAACCCTAGCCCGACGAAATTCACCGAGAGTGAAATCGTTCGGGTGGCGCTTATTGCGCATGTAGGCATAACGTTTCTGTTTGAGGGCCGTCTCACACTCGGCCGACCACTATGGGAGTGGTCGGCGTGCAAAACAGCCAGACGTTCTAGGAATAGTAGTCAGGCCCGCGGTGATGATCTTGCAGGAGAAGAACTCAACGTCTTCATCTACCGACATAAACTCCTCGACTGAGATAGAGAATTCAGTCATTTCCTGAAATGCAGGACACCGCGTCCGCGCCAAGCACCACTGAGGTGGGCTCTCAGGAGGCACCGGCACAGAAAATGATATTTGAATTGGAAAGTGATCACCACCATGGAGGTCATCGACCACCCCCCAATCAAAATCAGGCTGTGCATCCGGAGAGCACAGAGATAGATAAAGGCAAGAAAATGAAGCGGTTTTCGGACAAGTTGCAGCTGCACAGCTACTGCCTGAAAGGAGGTATCTAAAGCGAAAAGAACGGAGAAATCATGCCGGGTGTAAATCACACATCCTCCGCCCAGCCCCCATACCGTGGCGGTGGGGTCGCAAAACCTTTATACCTCGGGAGGGTGGGCAGGGAGCATGCACCTAGCATGGTCTCCTGCAAAAAGGTAGCTAACGGGGAAGGGGAACGGGACGAGACGAGCCTCCGAAGCTCGTCCCAGTTGGGCCGGAGTCCCCGGCAATTCCATTGAAGGAATATGCCCTCCAGGCCTAGCTCGGAGGCCCTCTTCGAACAGAAGACCCTCACGGGAATGGCCGTACGCTTCCTGGAGGCAGAACCCTGGGCGCTGTTGGCCAGACAATGCGCTGAAGGCGCTGTAGCCTTCGAGGACTTATTGGGGAAGGTTGGGCTCGCCATGCGTCTTTTCCTCCCTCCGCTTCGAAACCTTAGACGGGCGTAGCGACTTGGGAGGCGGGGGGCCCTCTTTTCGAGGATCCACCGTCTCCGAGCCACCAAGCCCACCACTAGGCGTGGGCGAAGGGGCCGAAGCTCCTTTCTTGCTGTCCTCCTTTCGAGGGGGAGGTTTATGAACCCCGGAAGATGGCCTGGCGACCAACTTCAGGGGTGTTGCCTCTTGTGAGTCTAACGACTCGGTGGAGGCGCGTGGCCGTTTCGCCTTACGGGAAACGGTCACGCTGGGGGAAAGGGGGGGGGGGGAGCCCTGATTTTAGCCGGGGCTGGGTGTGAACCCTTTGTGCCGACAGCTTTACTAGGGGTGCGCCCGGGTTGAGTAGAACCCACGGAAGGGCTCCAAATGGGCACGGAAACAACCATGCTCGTTGGCCTGGATGGTCCAGGAGCAGAGGGTGCCTTTCTAACTATTGAGGCATATGACGTCCCAGGCAGAGCCGGGCGCGCCAGGACCAAGTCCTTAGCCTCGCGGAATGAGAGTCGATCCTGGGCCTGAACGGCCAGGATTTCTTTCTCAATAAGATATGCACCACATTGCTTCGAAGAAGCGGGGTGCGGCTCTGCGCAATTGACACACTTGGCCACACACGATTTGGACATATCGTGTGTGCGGCCTTTAAGCAATTTACACAGACTTTGGGTGACCTCGACTTTGCACGTCTACATGAGTGATTCGTATGAGCGAAGCGGTAACAGTAATAGCACCTCTGCGGCAGTGGCACTAATGCCTTCATGCGGTAGCGGTACCAACCGGCACGCACCGACTCAGGGAGCTTGTCACAGTCGAACGTGACGAAGAGTGTAGGGGTGGGTCTCAAGGCCCCTCCCTGTTTTCTCCTCACACGCTCGACCTTGACCGCACCATGGTCGGCCAGCTCTAGTAATATCTTCTATGGAGTAATCCACGAGTTTCCTCGCATAAACTACGTCTTTCACAAAGTTCATGGTAGAGTGCGGCGTGACACTCAACGGGGTGCCATCAAGTGTCCGAAGAGCACTTATCTTGGCCGCCTCGGAGGGATCCGCCGCATTCGCCAGAAGGCTCCCATCCGAGAAACGGGTCACCTTCGGCTCTCTACCAATCACAATAGATAGCGCTCTCCTCTGATGGATCATGTTGCCCTTAGACAACACGTGCCATCAGTGGAGCGAATAACGAGGAAGCGTTTGAAGCCAGCGGGCTCGAAAACGCCGGGTAATCTCTGAATCAGGGGCCCGGATGTAATCGAGGTTCCGCTCTGAGCTCTAGCACTTTTGGTCATAGTCAGGGGCTCTGCACCCGGGAAGGCAGAGGGGCTAGATGTGGCAATCTTGGCTTGGTCGCTTACCGAAATGACAGCAGACCCATCCGTCCCCGCAGCCCCCGCGGATGGAGAGGGCCCCCCCCCCCAAGTCTTTTTTTCTTTTTAGGAGAGGATAACGGGGAATGAACCCTCTTCTCCCCTCCCCCGGCCAGATGGACCGGCCTCAGCACGGTCCTTCTCCGAGATGTAGAAGATCCTGGCAGTCGTAGGTGCACCGGTCGGAGGAGGAGATCCCTCCCCTCCTTGTACTGCCTTGGAGACCCGAGCCATTTGAGGACCTTACATAGGACCGGTCTCAAAGAGTTCGATGCTTGGCGCAGAGCCCGGATTCGCTCCCATGGAAGGCCCTACCGTCTAAGGCTGGGTTGCCTCAAGGACCATGTCTATCTCGGGTGGGGCCTCGAGTTTGCCCCCCCCCCGGACATCACAGGTTCTATTGGCAGCAGTGCCATTAGTCTAGTCTTGGGAGGCCCAGGCCTTGACCCCCCCCCCGCTAGGTTTAGTATTCTAGCCAGCAGGTCTTTTGAGGAAAGCGACCTAAGGGGCCTGGCTTCCCTCTCCCCCCAGAGGGGGTTTGCCTACCGAGCAGCTTCAATGGGGAGCGGTCGGCTATTGGCTGCCTGCTGGCTTTCTTGGCAGTCCCATTGGAAAGTAAAGGGGGGACTGCCGCTGAAAAGAGGAAGGTGCCCGAAGGCACCTACAGACAAGGGGGTGAGGGACAGTCCCCTACACCTGTAGGCGAAGGAGAGGAGTAAGCTTCCTCTCCGGTTAGAGAAATTTGGAGGGTCCCCTGCGCAAGGACAGGGAGGGGGGAAAACCTCCATTTTTTTCTGTGGAGCTGCCCGAAGGCGGCTCAGTTGATTGCGGGGGCAAAAGGTGTTTTTTTTTTAATTTGCATCATTGGGCATGGTGACCCTAATTTTCTCACGGGATGCACACAGGCCTGGCAGAGCCAGGTGCCGCCATTCAAGACCACCCCTCCCACCTGGTGGCCTGGCAGACTCTCAGCATGGCAGCTCCACCTTGGACGCGGCGTAAAATTAATAGAATGTAAAGAGAGAAGGAAAAGGGATGTGAGGAAGGTATGGGTGGGGATGGAGCAGGTTGTTAAAATCCCACCATCCCAAACCTGAGCTCAGGGCGCTGAGTCCCGTCAGCACGGCGGCCAGGAAGGCAAATCGCCGCGCCCCTTACGAGGGCAGGGTGAAAGAGAATTGGTACAGAAGATGAAGTAGGGGTTCGCGGAAGAAAAAAGATGCCAAGTTGAGGCCGGACGGGGCACTGAGTCCCGTCAGCATGGCGGCCAGGAGAGCAAGTCGCACTGCTACTTACGGGGCAAGTTAAACTAGTGGACTATGATTAGTAATTGGATGGGAGACGCCTGGGTCTTGGGTAATGATCGCATGATGTAGAATGGTAAATCGCGGTTCGGATTCCACATTTAGCTATAAGTCTCCACTCTGATATACATAAGTCTGGCAACACTTTAAAAGGGGTAACAAAACCATGACAAAAATTACCATGTTATAAATGTGTAGCAATATCTATGACTATGTAGTATATGCAAACAAATGCACAAAGGTAATTGTAATTAACTTATGCATTCAAAATTTGCATCAAACTGTTTAAGTGTGGCTCGCAAAGATTTACATGAGCTCCAATGTGACCCGCAAAGATTTACATAAGCTCCAATGTGGCCCGCAAAGATTTACATAAGCTCCGATGTGGCCCGCTCCTTAAAATTAGTGCCGATCCATGCCTTAATAGAACATGCAAACGTCTCTTCGTTGGTCACCATTTCCACTTCCTATAAGTTTACAGAACCTATAATGCTGTTACAAGTAATGTCAGAAGAGGGTCTAGTTACAAGTCCCCTTCTCAATCGGCAAGCCCAGTGGTTACACGTTAAATTCAGTCATCATCGGGACTCATGCTAGCCTAGTTGAAACGGCGTTGGACTTCTAGCGTCGAGGCACGAGTTGGATCACACCGTGCATGGATACAAAACTTAGAGCGGCGTCACAGGCTGGGCGCCCAATGGTAGATATGTTGAAACTTACATCCTGCAGGAGTAACCAACTCCACAATGGTTATCACCCACATAGCCAATCCTTACGCCGCTATCTTTCCCAACCCATCCTCGCAATATATACTCCTCTGTACCGAAACGATCTAGTAGATGCAGTACTATAATCTCCTACGGAGGGCACTCATATCCACACACGCCTGACGCGGAACCACGAATAATTCTATGGTCGGTGGTTGGAAAAAAACAATACTAGTCGACACCTCAGAGGAGGGAAAAGAGACGCTCTGTGGAGCTTCTCCTGTCGTGAGGACATCCGACTCTATCCTCTTGGCTGGCTCCACTCGCCGGCACCAATAGAGGGCGCAGCTCCCAAGGCTTCAACTAACCACTTGGTCAATCTTGATTCGTACCTTTATTTACTTTTGACCACGGATTCGATGGATATCTTACACGTGCTTATATTTTAACGTTGCATCCCAACCACAGGAGTCCAGCACCAAGTCAACCCTCTTCAAATCGGTCTCCACCCGACGAAAAACCGTACCCAATGTCTCCAGATTAGTAAAGGTTGCGAAATTTGTCCAGGGACATTTTTAAGGATATATTTAAAGGAAAAAACAACGAGGGCATCTCTCACGGTTTCTAGGAGAGATCTGTAAAGAAAGTGCAGAAGATAAAAGAAGTGAAAACCTATGGTAGATATACAGCCGCAGATGATCCTGCAAGCATGGGGGCCTAGAGGGCCAGGACAGGTTTTAGCAACCATGAGACAAATGAGCCGCAAATGCGAACCCCCCATCACTCCTCACCTTTCCCCTCTGCCCGCCGGGGAGGGATCACCTCATCTCTTCTTGAAGACTTCGTCGAAGTCGACTAAAAGGGCCTCTACAACGCGGTTGTGTAGCATCGCTCCCGTCATCAGGTCGAACCCCGTGGTCGTTTCTGGCCACAGGAGGCACGGCCCGAACACAATCGCCAGGTTCATCACGCTCATCCTATTCTCTTGCTCAGATTCATTCACCCTACGTTGAAAGGTAAAGCGAGATTAGTGAGAAGTAAAAGGGGCTGTTTTTTTTCCCAGTGTGGTGGAAGGACGTGGGATTCCACTCATTGTTAAGTGGAACAGATTCAATTGTTACTCGGAAGGAGCAGATAATCCATTTGCTCCGGGGGGGGGGGGGGGGGACGGGGGTGTATAAATAACATATTACGCTGAGGATGGAGGTTTAGTAGTTAAAATGTTCTACACAGCAACTCTGTCAACCCCGTACGAAAGCACAGTGACCGCCCCAAAACAAAAACCATTTAATTGGTCAATTAAAAAAAAAAAATCAACAATCAAAACACAAAACTACAACAGTTTCTAAAATGACCACTAAAGAGCTCGGCTGGATAGATGTTGTGACCGGGTGGCAGTCGGCCCAGGACAATGTAGAAGAATAAAGTTGGCCCCCACTTTCTCTTTCACACACTTTTTTAATCCCAGGCAACACGTGAGGAAAATATAAATTTCATACCAAGTTTACCACGCAAACCATAGCTGGGCACCAGTATTTTAGCACATCACACTTAAATGAAAGGCTCCTACTTGAGTAAGTGATCGAGGAGGATCTTGAGTGTGTCCCGATTGCAAACAGGAAGCTTCTTCACAGCTTGCCTCAACGCCTCCGTCCGCGCCTTGCTGGTTACGTGGTCTGAAACGAACGAGGGTCAAAAACTGCTCTTTTTCTCGCCAAGTGAAAAAGGATTTTATATTTATTCAAATAAAAGATGTAACTAACGAGAGAATCGACCCCTTAAAACTTTTTAGGCGCTCGTAAAGAAAGCCAAAAAGGGAGGGGCCAAATGTGTGGAAGGTAGGAGCTCCTTGATGTGCGATAGGAACCGATAACATGCGCTTCTTCTGAACCTACCCTCACTTTGCTATCTCCTTTGGTCATTTAAAAGAATAAAGAGAAAACCAACGAGGGCATCTCGCGCAGAAGGTTTGCCAAGAAGAGAACTGCACGAAAAACTTGGTGAGGGGGAGGGGAGATGAAAATGCGAGGGAGCTATGCCCCCGCAGTTCCTCATACGGCCATTGGGGCTAGGGGGCACGAAATCCTCCAGAAGCTTCAGCATGGAGACCCATGCTACATATGACAAACCCTTTCGGACCCCATTTGAGAGATCGGGAAAGAATCAACAGAACCACTAAAAAAACCTCTTAAGAACAATCGAGTACAAAGCTGCACATCGAGCGAGTAGAGAGGATGGTTTCCGAGGGGGGCTTTGTCCAGGAAGGAATCTCACTTGATGATACAGTACATAGACCCCCCAACACTAAGAAGTCTCAATTTGGCTAAAAAGATAAAAAGACAAGAAAAAAATGAACATAAATAGAAGGCATGAGTTAGCACCCCTCACCCCTAAAAACAAAATCGAAAGCGAGGAGTTAACTCCCCCCCCCGAAGAAAAATCCACTAAGAATTTCGAAACAGGTGGTAAATGCATACAGAAACATTTAGCTTTAACGTAGACGACGACAATTTAAAAGAAGTGGAGAGGAATCACTTCTTTTATTTACGGGGAACTCGCATTACATTAAGGGGTGGAGTCGGGATGGAAAGTAAAAGCAACGAAGACGGGGAGAGGGTACGCTTTTTTTTTTAAGGTTTGTCGAGCCCTGGCTGGTTCACCTGTAGCCTGAATGAAGGACGAGTAGCTGGCGAAGGGAATGAGAGGCTCCTTTAATTCCCTGAAGAAGAGCTTCAAGGCGCCAGTCAAATTATGCACGTCCTTCTCTTCTTCGAGGATGCCGTATCGGTTCTGCGCTATCTGCAAGAGAGTGGACATCATTGGCCACGTAATATTCAACCTTCTGAAGTAGCAATCAAGGCGGTTCAGAAACCATTTATAGAGGTGGTATTAAGACCCATCTCCCTATGGTGAAAAGCATACCCCCGCGAGATCAGGCGCGAGTCGTACGAAAGCAACTGAGACCGTACTGATGAAATTGAAACGCTCGGTCTGGAATCCGTTCTCCTCTTTAATACTGCCATGACTCACCAGATTTGAGATGAATTTAGGCGGCCTGTTCTCTATCCTAATTTTCATTTTTTGTCACCCTCTTACAAGTACCGGGTATTATAGTGGGGTTGTAAAGTACACTCCTCTTAGACGTAGTCTTTAACGAAGTGATACGAAACGCACCTCAATCCTGATCTTCTGAATCCTGGGTGCATTTCCTGATATCCTGTAGAGACCATCTACTTTAAAGTTCTCTGGATTCTTTTCGATGTTTCGGATACACTGAAGCACAAACACAGGCGTGTTCAGCTGCTCCTTTTGGCAGAGATCCCCGATCGTGCTTCCAAATACAGTATCTGTGGACAGAATCAGAAAATAATAATATTTACCCAAACAAAAATAATGAGCATCTTTACCAGAATGTGTTTGAAAAGTTTGAAATGGGTGAAGATATATAGCCAGAGATGCCCTAAAAGTGTGGGGGGTTTTTCATTTTAAGATCCTAACATGAGGGCAACTAACAAGGATAGCTCTAAATGCCTAAAGAGACTACTTGCGGTGAAAACAAAACTCATAGTTTTTATTAAAAGGGCTTAGTTGCCTTATTTTACCACTAGTCATTATCCAGACAGGGAAATGTTGAAGAGCAGAAAAAAAGAAACTAGAGCAAAATAAAAGTGATCAAGGGTTCAAAGGATTTCAATAGCAAGTCATCAATCTTAACGCTGAAGTCGGGAAGGTACAGTGGCTCAAATTAGTCATGTCACATCTTTAAGAACGGCTCTGGCAACGGGGTTTATAGTCTGTTTTGTTTAGAAATTTCAAATACCGATTGATTCTTTGTAAAATACGAAAAAACAGCCCTGATACCTCACCCCCCCCCCCCGCCTCCTTGGGATTGGATGTGGATGTATGCGAACATGGTGCCCCTCACTTCCCCTTGGTGGGTTAGGTTATGCTAGAAAGCACTCTATTTTTTTACAATTGAAGAATGCGCTTGTCATACAGGGTGACCCCAAAAGAACGGGAATCAACTTTCAATAGGCTTCATTTCTTAATGTTTTGTCAAATTAAGAAATAAAGCCTATCGAAAGTTGAGTCCCGTTCTTTCGGGGGTCACCCTGTATTTTTTCAAAATGGAGAAAGCACTCCTCTAGATTTTACGGGGAGCAGGACCTATTTTCTCGGCCTAGAGGGAAAATAAAATCTCTTATGGGATTTTTTGTGTGTGAAATACAGAAAAAGACAAAGAAGTGCGGCCTGTCTTTTCCGAGCTAGAGAGGATCTAATATTAATTTGCTCCTGGTCTATGTTGAAACGCTTTTTAAAAGGAAAAATATCTTAAGAAAAATCTTAGTTAAAATCTAAGATAAAAAAGAAAAAAAGGGGGCAAATTTGGCACCCCTATTTGAACCAAAACCATGTCAAAATGTTTTGACAGCACTGATTGAAATACCCCAATAACATAAAAAATCAGTTTTATTGGTTAAATGTTCTATCTAGTCATCATCATCATCACTTCACTAACTCTATAATTTAAGAAAGGGATTTTTTTTTAGTATTTGAATAATAATTTCATCTTAGTTTGGTTATGACTTATGTTTTTTTATCAAAGTTATTTCTAATAATTCTTTTATAATATCATAAATAAATAAGTATCAAAATTTTGTGATTTTTTTAAAACCCAAAGAAAATTTATTTTTCTATATCTTCTTCTATAACTATATTTTAGCAATGTGATATTTTAAAAGGGAGGAAATTTAGTTTCGAGTTCCTTTTTAAAATTATTATAATTGGCGAAGTTAAGAAAATTTATAAAAATTTAACCATGGCTGATTTTTAAAAATTTTTAATCTTAGTAGCAAAGGGCAAGCAAGCTCCCCCTGAAGAGGGAATGGCGAAGCCATTGCCTGGTATATTTATAACTAAATATACCCCAAACACTCCCTCTCTCCTTCAAATAATATTAAATTGTCCCTTTGAATGACATTCAGCATAGTGTGACATCACGAATTGGGGCAGTTGTACATTCAAATTCCTCGGAAACTAATTGGTAAAAAGAGTGGCATTCGCCTTGTGCATGGCAGGCACTAATGGCCTAGGCCAAAATAAAAAGGCAAAATAGAGGAAAATAAAAAGGCAAAATAGAGGAAAAGAAAATTGCTAAGGGTTTTACACCAATAATCTATATTCATTCTTGATACCCGATGGAAGTTCTATTACAACAACCTCACAGGAGATACATCCAAGTGACGTGGTCCAACTCCTGGATTGCATCCGAGTGAGGTGGTCCCACTTCATGATTGCATCCAGGTCGTATCATATCAACTTGGGAAGGACGTGACCACTCCACAACTCTTTTTCTCTTACACTAAAGGGTGACTAGAGTTTTAAAACAAAAGCAAAAGAGCCTTGTCTAGTGGGCGCTGCTTTCTCCCTTAATCTCCCAAGCGGTCGGAGGGAGCAGAGATGTCATCTGCTGCTCCTGGGAGCAATACAACAACTATCACCATTGGGGAGAACTTGCTCCGCTTGTTAGGACACTTACCGTTTCCGGATTTCTCTCGGAACAAACGGTGTTTGTGTACTTAAGAACACGCACAAAGTAGAAGGGCGAGGCTCCACTAAAACGAGTGGCTGATAAACTAATTTCCCTATACAACTTTTTATTCGACATAAGGGGAGGTGGGAGGGGCTTGGGCAGTTTTAATGGCGTTGAGGTACGACGACCCCACCGTGGGCAAATGCTTCATACGAGAATCCACAAAGCTCTTCTTACCTTTATAAATGCCCTTTTTGGCGAGAGTTTCTTGCTGAATGCGGCGTTTGAAGAATTGCATCAAGTGTTCTTTGATCCCCTTTGTCGCGTCCGTCTCGTCCAACGCATCTTTCTTCGATTGATCTGGAAAAAAGGGGCGAGAATCCAGGCGGTGCTTCTTGTGACCCTGGGGCAATTAACGAGCCCACATTCACTGCAAATGACTACAATTTCTCCCCTAAAATGAGCTAAGATAGCAAATGAAAAGAGAATAGATGGAATAAAGGTAATGTGAGAATCAATTCTAGGAGGGAAACTTGAACAAACGATAAAAACTGACAGAGGATTTCACTAAAACAAGGTCGCAGGCATCAAACTCGCGATCACAAATTAAGAATAAAAAAAAAAAAACTTCAAAAGGACGCCATTAAGGAATACCCCTTTCACAGCGCTGAATTGGGATGGTAAATGCACTGTAAACACACACACACACTCGACACAAGCACTGAAAAGCAGAGTCACGAATGTAGGCTGAAACACAGCTGTGTTTCGTATCAGCCAGATTAAAAAAAACAACAAAATATCGATGCGATAATCGAAGATAAAAACACAAGACAGGAAATTAGAATTAAGAACCAACATAGTTACGTCATGGGGTTCGATTTCAACACAAGTAATCAAACGTGTGGGGGCGATGAGACATTTTTGTAATAATTAAAATACGTGACCATTCCATTCTACAAACCCACAACCTTCGGAGCGTTCGTTTTAGCATGACTGCCCATTCCTTCCGGATTAACGCGAATGAAGTCAGCGGTCAATAAAGTGGCCCATTCTCTCGCGACTCAATCAAGCCTCGGAAAAGGAAGAGCCACCCACAGTTGAGCATCCTTTAGTTTCCTGTTGGGTACTCCTTATTTTATTTTGGCTGTAGGATCAAAGGCCATCTGCTTCTGGGGAGCAATGTCACAACAACATTGACTTGGTATAGTTTCAGTGTGTTAAATTTGTAGGTGGAGACACCTACATTAATTTCTCAAGTGCGATTGGCGCACATCAATGCCGCAAAGGATTTACTCCATCTCACCATTTTATACCTTATTAAGAACACATCTACCCATCTGCTTTTCCGTTCCAGTGTCCCTTCATAGCGATAGGGCGTTAAACGCAAATCCATCTCGCCCAGTCAGGGGGTTTTTATCAGTACCCCCTAAACATCAAATCATCCAACGGCCCCTCTTTACGGAGCATCGTTTTTCGCCTTTGTCAGGGTTCCTGAATATGTTGAGATTGCAGGGAATGAGCGCCCCAAACAGTCCGCAAGGATGGCAACCGGACCAGCGTTTCGCTCTCCCCCATTCTCACTACATTGCAGGGCCACCGAGGGCCTCACAAAGTATAGTTGCTGCTACTATGGAAAGAACACTGCATCTCCACAGAGAGGAACAAAGTTCCGATCTTTCACTAACCAAATGACAATGTTGGGGGTAGAAAGTGTGGGAGATCCTCGTTTTAAAAATCACGAAACCTCTACTTTCCTTCGACGGTGTGAAAACATCTGAAAATTTTGAGTCTTTTAAGGCTTCAGGTGATCTTTTTTTCTGAAACACTCAAAATTTCTTTCTACCATTCACTTTTTTCCTGTGGGAAACTTAAAAGTGTCAGTTACTTTCGCCTTTCACCAAAAAAATGTTTCTTCATATTAAAGTCCAAAGAACAACGAGCACAGATCGAGAAGACAGAACTAGCGCGAAGGCCCCACTTGTGGTAACGGCGGAGGCCTACAGCACACAGGATGTAGGCTCAAAGGCTTTTTCTCCCTTAATCTCCCAAGCGGTCGGAGGGAGCAGAGATGTCATCTACTAGGGGGGAGCTAGCTATAAACAACAACAAGGCAGAAGTTTTTGAAAAAAAGGACAATCAAGGAAAAATTAAGAGTTTCAAGGTTCAAAGGCAAAAAGTTTCCTCGTTAGAAATTAGCGATTCTGAACGCCACAGCGAGGACAAAAGGACGCTTAGTAAGGACGGACACTTTAGTAAATCTGAATGGAAGGACAGAAGGACGCTTAGTAAGGATGGCCACTTAGTAAATCTGAATGGAAAGACAGAAGGATGCTTAGTAAGGACGGCCACTTAGTAACTCTGAAGGGAAGGACAGAAGGACGCTTAGTAAGGACGGCCAGTTAGTAACTCTAAAGGGAAGGACAGAAAGACGCTTAGTAAGGACGGCCACTTAGTAACTCTGAAGGGAAGGACAAAAGGAAGCTTAGTAAGGATGGCCACTTAGTAACTGAAGGACAAAATGAATTTGGTGGGGGTTTTGTACCACCGCGTTCATTTAGGATGCTTTTTATTTCTTTGTGCTGGTGGAGGGGGGGGGGGCATCAGTTTCAGGTGGGATTCGAACCCCCGATTATCTACAGCGTATGGCAGCTACCGGGGAATCGACCAGATTCAAGCTCCATCCAACTAGTAACCACATCCGATGTTGCTTCACGCGGATAAGCCATAGCCCCCTAAAATGATACTTTTTACCCCCCTCCCCCCAATGGATTTTGCAGGAGCACTAGTTGCATTTAACTTACTTTTATCAACGACTTTTATCGTTTTCTTCTCTTTCTCTGCAGACAAATTCTTCTCCTGAACTTTATCCTAAGATGAAAAGAAAAAAAGACCTAATTACTTGAGGCAAGTTTTAATAACACCCTATTCGAGTTCCCTCTAAGGCCACCACCACAGGATTCTACATGACGAGTTGAAGGGTTCCCTAACCCCTCCCGAAGCGTCACTTTATTTGCCAGTGACAACAGTGACACACGTTAAAGGAATTATTTCTTCTTATCAAAAGAATTCAAACTTCACCCCTTAAATTTTTGTTGATTTCATTTTCTGTTAAAATTCATCTTGAGCAAAAAGAGTCATGACGTTATTAACTTCAACTTTAAAATAATACTACCGACAATGGATGTCCTCGGGCAGGAGTCAAAAAGTAAGTACCCTTGAAAACACCCCAGCACGATGTACAAATTTCAAAGATAGCTCTTGTGGAAAGAGCTACCGCACAAGTAAGTCTCACGTGTTCTATGAGTAGTTTGGTCCAGTCTGTGACTATAGACACTTTGTCAGCCTGAAGCAGGATTTCGGTCTGATCTCCGTTGCGAAGGCAGAGACTGTTCTGTTTCTTCTGGTGGAAGTCGATGTAACACGGAGGAACGAGATCAAAATGCTCTAATTTCTGGGGATAGCAAAAATGGGAAATTGTCAGTGGGCTGAATGGAGTCAACGTTCATAGTGTCTAAATGTACAGAAGGAGATAGTGAAATAAAAGAACTAATGAACTGATGCAGGAAAAAATAATGGCTGTTGCGATATAAATTTTACCCCACAAAATATCCCAAACTTAAGAGGGGTGGATCTCTATAAAAACTTTCGAAAAACATTTTGTAAATAGATGAGGTGAAAACGAGCGTAAGGTATAGTGCTCAAAGAGGAGACTACTAGGAGAACAAGGAACACGGAGGGGACATCTCTCTTTTGAACCTACTCTACCTATCAACGAGTTGAAACACATACAAACGAAAGAACCCAAGAGAGAGACTTAAAGGGAAGCGAGGAAGAGACCCAAAGTAGGTCATTAATCTTACGAAAGCGAATCACTTCTGACCTTGTAATCGTTGAGCTTCTTCGAGAAGGTGATGTATCCGTAAGACTTCCCGAACATGTTCTTCTTGCTCTCGGGGTAATAGCGGGCGTAGGAAGTCACCCAACTTTTTTTCGCCTTCTTTCCTTCCTTCATGGTGATGCGCCAGAGCATAGGATCTTCCCGCACCGCCTCCTGAGACAAAATAGTAAGATAAACGGTTTTTTTTTTAAATTTAAAGTATCACCTGCCGACTGTATGTACGGGAACACTCAATGAAATTACAAATCGTTTAAATTTTTAGCCTACAGGTAAGGCTAAATAAGTTACACTCCCACACAAACTAATTGAAAGAAAACGCAATAATAGTGTCTTCAGGGAATCTTTGCCGCCCTCATTCCCTGTGATTCCCACATATCCAAGAACCCAACAGAAGATAATCTTGACATCCACCCGTCTTGCGGCAATTATGGCATCACAGATACCGCGACCCAATAGGTGAGGAAGTTACAATGACCCGAGAGCAGTCACGACACTAGATGCAAGTCGGATCTCCGAACAGGGAACGACGCGTTCTTTCCCGTAACGAGCTGGTATTGCAAACAACAGGGCCGTGAAAACACACGCAGCGCCTAGCAGAGCCCGGCTTAGTTCAAACAGAGGGGGACTTGGAGCCATCCGTATACACTGACACGGTTCCAGCGTGGCACGGAGTGTACTCCAAAGAGGCTGAAGGCAATACTCCCGGCACTGTAGAAGCTTTGGGAACAAATAGGGGGGGGGGGACAAATAGTCAGAGGTGATACCCTCGAGGGTGTCGTCCTGGACAGAACCAGGGGCACCACTGGCCCGAGAGTTATACAGGGGTTAGGGTAAGACTGGCGTCTCTCGGCACCGACGAGATCAGCTGTGTTTTTGTTTTTTGTTGAGGGAGCCCATCTGGCGACTGCCTGCTTGGGCATAAGTCGCCGTACACGACACAGCCTACTAGGCTATATTAAGAAACAAATAACAATATGTAAATAACAACGCTAAAAAGTACAAGGGCTAAAAATAATAACGACAACAAGAGAACAAAGCAAAGAGAGGCGCGCTCTGGCGTCAGGGGTAGGCCCGCCTCCCGCCCACCCGGCGCAGGAACATGCAACCTACAAAAATAAAAAATCAGTCAAATGAAGGGGAGGAGGCTGGCCTCCTCCAAAAATTCGTAAAGTCCACAAGTCAGTGTGCACGAACCCTCCCGAGTACAAGTGACGTGCGCGAAGATCGCTCAGACTGGGAGATCCAACAAGAATGTACCAAAAGGTCTTGGGAACAGCGGTCTTCACAGTAGGGCGGAGCAGGCGATCGCTAGATCAGCTGTGGATGCAGTGAGAGCGGTTGGCGACTGGGGGAGGCACCAGGCTCACGCATACAGGCAAATAATGCATTGTCACGGCGCAGAGCAAATGGCATCTCCCCAGCATCGACAAGTAGGCTCTCAATAGGGAACGTGCGGAAGTCATCGGTCGCCAGGCGAAAGGCGGCGTGGGGGATCGAGTCCACCTTCTGCAATACACGCTCGACTGCGTATGCATAAAACTCACATCTGTAGTCGAGCTTCGAACGAACAAAGGAAAGCAGTAGCCCTAGCAGCATCTCAGGTGCTGAACGTCACGGAACGGAGAATATGCATGGCGAGGGTACAAGAGACACTAAAGCTGAGAATATGAGCCTCCCAAGTAAGGCGTCGGTTAAATACAAGACCAAGGAAACGGTGAGTCCAACACTTCCAAGCGAACCCCATTTAGAAACAAGTTTGGGTCAGAGTGGAGGCGTGGATGGCGGCAGAAGTGCACCACCTTAGTCTTGGCCAAAGAAAACCGAAACCGGGGCGCTTCGGCATAGCGAGAGACGCGGTTCAATGCCTGTTGGAGTCGACGCTCCAGAGTTGGCATCTGGGCCGCGCCAAAAGAGATCGAAAGGTCGTCCACGTAGAGCGTAGCGAGAACATCTCCCGGCAGCACCGAGGTGATGCCGTTGATGTTCATGGGGAAAGTGTGACACTGAGGACACTTCCCAACGGAACACCCTCTTCCTGCTCCATTGGGCCAGAGAGGGCTCCCCCCACCCGTACGCGGAATCAGCGATCTCGCAAAAATTCAGAATAAAGATTGGGAGGCGTCCCCTCGCCCCCATCGTGTGGAGTCTCCATGCAGTATCATAGGCCTTCTCCAAATCGAAAAACACCGTGGCGTAGTGCTGTCTACAGGAAGGCCTCGCAGACGGCATTTTCTAGTTGGAGCAGAGCATCCGATGTGGACTGGAACTTGCAGGAGACAGATGGCCTCTGCTGTCCAGAAAAAATGCTAATCTAACATTTACCAATTTCTCCATCAACTTGCATATGAAGGAGGTTAGAGAGATTGGGCTGAAATCGACCGGGGTAGAGTGAACTCTCCCCGGTTTGCGAAAAGCGAGCAAAATAGCGATTTGCCAGGAGTATGGGAGGATACCTTCTACCCAGATCCTGTTGGACATATCTAACAGAAAGGCCATGCCTCGCTCACTCAGGTGTCGAAGCATAGTGTATGGGACATCTTCGGAACAGGAAGGGCTGTGTCTGCGCACGAAGCGAGAGCGGAACGCAACTCACTCAATGTAAACCTGTCGTTGAACGTTTCTTCGCATCTGGGAGTAAAGTCCATTTGGAGTCCTCCAGCGACATCACGATGCGCATTGAATGGTGGCGGAGCACCATCCCGGCAAGAGAATGCGGAGAAAGTGGTCGCGAAGGACTCAACCACGGACGCGGGGTCCGAGATTGCGGTACCATTCTACTGGAGAACAGGAAGGGAGTCCTGCGAGAACTTGCCCCAAATCCTTTTGACTCGCTTCCACACCTCTGCAAGAGGGTTCTTCCCGTTAAGTAAAGACACGTATGCCCCTGCCAAGAAGAGTGGCGGGCATGCTTCGAAATATACCGGAACCTAACCCTAGTTCGACGAAATTCACCGAGTGTGAAGTCGTTAGGGCAGCGCTTATAGCACATGTAGGCATAACACTTCTGTTTGAGGGCTGTCTAACTTGCAGGAGACAGATGGCCTCTGCTGTCCAGAAAAAAGGCTAATCTAACATTTACCAATTTCTCCATCAACTTGCAAATGAAGGAGGTTAGAGAGATTGGGCTGAAATCGGCAGGGGTAGAGTGAACTCTTCCCGGTTTGCGAAAAGCGAGCATAATAGCGATTTGCTTGGAGTATGGGAGGATACCTTCTACCCAGATCCTGTTGGACATATCTGAAAGGCCATGCCTCGCTCACTCAGGTGTCGAAGCATAGTGTATGGGACATCTCCGGAACAGGGGGGGGCTGTGTCCGCGCACGAAACGAGAGCGGAACGCAACTCACTCAATGTAAACCTGTCGTTGAACGTTTCTTCGCATCTGGGAGTAAAGTCCATTTGGCGTCCTCCAGCGACATCACGACGCGCATTGAATGGTGGCGAAGCACCAACCCGGCAAGAGAATGCGGAGAAAGTGGTCGCGAAGGACTCAACCACGGACGCGGGGTCCGAGATTGCGGTACCATTCTACTGGAGAACAGGAAGGGAGTCCTGCGAGAACTTGCCCCAAATCCTTTTGACTCGCTTCCACACCTCTGCAAGAGGGTTCTTCCCGTTAAGTAAAGACATGTATGCCCCTGCCAAGAAGAGTGGCGGGCATGCTTCGAAATATACCGGAACCTAACCCTAGTTCGACGAAATTCACCGAGTGTGAAGTCGTTAGGGCAGCGCTTATAGCACATGTAGGCATAACACTTCTGTTTGAGGGCTGTCTAACTTGCAGGAGACAGATGGCCTCTGCTGTCCAGAAAAAAGGCTAATCTAACATTTACCAATTTCTCCATCAACTTGCTAATGAAGGAGGTTAGAGAGATTGGGCTGAAATCGGCCGCGGTAGAGTGAACTCTCCCCGGTTTGCGAAAAGCGAGCATAATAGCGATTTGCCAGGAGTATGGGAGGATACCTTCTACCCAGATCCTGTTGGACATATCTAACAGAAAGGCCATGCCTCGCTCACTCAGGTGTCGAAGCATAGTGTATGGGACATCTTCGGAACAGGAAGGGCTGTGTCTGCGCACGAAGCGAGAGCGGAACGCAACTCACTCAATGTAAACCTGTCGTTGAACGTTTCTTCGCATCTGGGAGTAAAGTCCATTTGGAGTCCTCCAGCGACATCACGACGCGCATTGAATGGTGGCGGAGCACCAGCCTGGCAAGAGAATTCGGAGAAAGTGGTCGTGAAGGACTCCACCACAGACGCGGGGTCCGAGATTGCGGTCCCATTCTACTGGAGAACAGGAAGGGGGTCCTGCGAGAACTTGCCCCAAATCCTTTTGACTCGCTTCTACACCTCTGCAAGAGGGTTCTTCCCGTTAAGTGAAGACACGTATGCCCCCGCCAAGAAGAGTGGCGGGCATGCTTCGAAATATACCGGAACCTAACCTTAGTTCGACGAAATTCACAGTGTGAAGTCGTTAGGGCAGCGCTTATAGCACATGAAGGCATAACACTTCTGTTTGAGGGCTGTCTAACACTCGGCTGAC
The DNA here is from genome assembly GCA_963969495.1 of Ceratothoa steindachneri. NCBI lineage: Eukaryota > Metazoa > Arthropoda > Malacostraca > Isopoda > Cymothoidae > Ceratothoa > Ceratothoa steindachneri. Next base: position 44,971,396 of record OZ018328.1, on the reverse strand, counting down.
CACTACGGAAGCGGTCGGCGTGCAAAATGGCCCAACGATTTAGGAATAGTAGCTAGACACACGGCGATGAGGTTGCCCGAGAAGACTCAACAGCCTCATCCACCGGCCTAAACTCTTCGACTGATACAGAGAAATTAGTTATTTCCTAAAATGAGGACCACCGCGTCTGCGCCAAGCACCACCGGTGCGGGCTCTCAGGGGGCAGCGGCCCAGAAAATTTCATTTAAATGGGAGGTCATCGACTACCCCCTTACTCAAAATCAGGCTGTGAATCCGGATAGCATAGAGATAGATCAAGAGAGAAAAATGAGGCGGTTCTCGGACAGTGATGCGTAAACTCATCCACATTTAGGACACTATCTCCAGCTCCTCGATCAGGTCGGCAAGGACCTGACCCATGGGATTGATCGAGTAGTCTACCGTTCAAATCGCCGAGCAAGAGAAAGGGACTCGGCACGATGCGGCGGAAGTCCCCCACGTCAGAGTGGGCTGACGGTTGGAAATAACAAGCCTCCGCAGCTCCTCCCACTCGGCTCGAAGTTTACGGAAATTCCATTAAAGGGATATGCCCTCTAAGCCTAGCTTGGAGGAGATGCATGGGTCGTCTTCGAAGTCAAGAAAGAGCCTCACGTCAATGGATGTACGCTGCCCGAAGGCAGAACTCTGGGAACTGTTGGCCGTGTTTGGCGCTATCGTCTTCGAGGACTTATCGGTGGAGGATGGGCTCGCTATGCGAGTCTTTTCCTTTCTATAACTCGAAACCTCGGAGGCGGGAGCCCGCGAGTCCGAGTTGCTAGGTCCAGCTGTGGCTGGGGGCATTGGCCTTGAAGCTCGTTTGGTGAAGTCCTCCTTTCAGGAGAGAGCTTTCAGTCCTCGAAAACGGTTTCATGACAATCCTTGGGGGGTCTGCCTCCTGAGAGTCTAAGACTAGGTGGAGGCGAGCGGCGGTTTCGCCTTACGGGAAACTGTCACGATGGGGAGGGAAGGGGCTCTGGTTTTAGCCAAAGCTGGAAATGAACCCTGTGTTTCACTAGCTCTACCAGTAGAGCGCCAGGGTGAGTAGAACCTCCAAAAGGGTTCTGAATGGATGCAGAAGCAACTGTGCTCGCAGGCTTCGAGGGCCAGGAGCACAGGGGGCTTTTTTTAATGTTGAGACGTAATACGACCCAGGTAGCACTGGGCGCGCCAGGACCGAGTCTTTAACCTCGCAAAAGGAGAGAGGACCCACGAACCTAAACGGCCAGGATTTACTTCTGCAGGAGATACACGCCACATTGCCTCGGGGAACCAGGATGTTACTCTCTGCAATTGAAACACTATCCGTATACGATAAGGACTTATCCTGCACGGCCTTATCCTGCACGGCCTTAGAGCAACATACGAGTACACATGACTTCGATTAAACCCGACTTTGTACAACTACATGAGCTATTCGTATGGCCGAAGCGGTGGCAGTAGTAGAACCTCCGTGGCAGTGGCACAAATGCCTTCACGCGGTAGCGATACCAACCGGAACGCCAGTTCTTCGATGATGTCTTCTACAAGTTCCCTTGCATAAACCACAAAATTATGGTAGAGTGAGGCGTCACAGTCACCGGCGCGCCATTGACAGACCAAAGGGCACTAATACTGGCCGCCTCGGAAGGGTCCGACGCATTCGCCAGAAGGCTCTATCCGAGAAGCAGGTCACCTTAGGCTCTCTACCAGTCGATCTCGCTAAAGGTCTCCTTTGATGGAGCATGTGGCCCAGTGGCCCCTGGCCAACAACATGCGTCCATCAGTGGAGTGACTAGATAAAAAGTGCTTGAAGCCAGCAGGCTAAAAAAACGCCAGGTAATCTTTGAAGAGCCCCTGACATAATCGAAGCTCCGCTCAACTCACTTGGATTATGGTCTTAGTCTGAGCCTCCTCGCCTGAGGGCACCTCGGGGCCGGGTGCGGAGGTCTTGGCCTGGTCGCTTGCCAAAATGGCAGAAGACCCGCCAACCCCTTTGCAGGACAGAGAGAAGACAGAACAAAATATATTAAACAGGAATATTTGAAGAATATCTCTTGCAACTGGACAGCAAGATGTGCTGGTGTTATAATTCTCAATCATTCCTCTTTCAAGGGAAAACAGGTTCCAACGATTTTGAGAAGGCACAACAGAATAATGAGAATATTTGGTGTGCTTTGCACATCTAATTTTGGATAAAAGGGCAATGGATCCTCTCATCATCAGAGCTCAAAGATAACCAGAGCTAAACAGAGGCAAAAAACACACTAGTCTCTCTTTCACTATAGGAAGGCATAAATCCTGTGGCTACTCACCAACTTGTCTTTGGCATCCGTAGGACTTAACAAAGGTGATTGAGGACTGTTTGGTGAAAGATCCTCGAACTGAAAAGAAAGGACTTTGAGTTTTTTATAGGAAGATAAAAAGGAATATTATATAATGGCAAGGGAGACAAATGGCTGAAAAAAGCAAGACAAAAGTTACAAGATCAGTGGAAGAGATATGGGGGTGCAAACATCAAATAATAAAATAACCATTAACAGCGAACAAACAAAAGAAATGAATGAAAGATAAATTTAATCATTTCTTTACTGTTTGTTTTTTGGACAAATGCAAAAATGAAAGATGACTAAGCTATGAAATTTAGAAGATTTGTTCTTTCAATGAGTAAAAGGCTGAACCAACTAGCAAGTAGATATTCAACTCGATAAATAAAACAATTTCTTGGCATTCTTTTATATGAGCTTTACATAAGGATTTTAATAACCATGGCATCGACAATGAAAGCCAGCAAGTTAAATTCATCCCATACCGAATGGTTTTGACCAATCCCAAAACCATTTTACCTCTATCGCATAAAAAACGAGTGAAGTTAGGGAAGGAGGGGGTAAAAACAACTGTATCAGATATCTATTTTCTAAGAAGAAAGCAAATGAATGCAGGCACTACACGCAGGACCAATATGGTAACAAATATTTGTTCCTAAGGATAAAAGGATGGAATGGTCTGACCTTTGGGAGGTTCCACTCTGACTTTCCCCCTGTGGCGGAGTAGACATAAACATTTCCGACATGGTCAATTGCAGGATTCCACTAGAAAAAGGTTAAATTATGAGTGTTTTGGATCAACAATAAGATATTTCTTTTTCAATGATTATAAATTAATGTACAGGGTGTTCTAAACTATCTCAAAAGACCTGAAAGAGCATTTAGGTTTGCTTTAAAGTTTTCAAGAAACTACATTTTTCAGGCATGAATTTACATAATCTACTGAAGACTTAATATTAAGCCAGACATTGATAAATATCCAATTTGACTATTTACAGTACAAGATTATCTCCGATTATGCTTTAGCAGTTTGGGGGTAGCTACCAATATGATACAACTATAATAAAGTGTTGGCAACAGGTCACATAAAGAGCATTATTGTAATTAGCTTTCAATGACACATTTACATTTATCAGAAGTTTCAGCCGAATAATGAAGGGAGATAATGCATACAATATATATCTCTTTACTTTACAGTGATGATGGCAGAAACAGACATCACAACCACTATATTCAATTATTACTGGTTGTAATCTTCATAGAATTGGCAATAAATCATAAATTTATGTGAAAATGCAGCGTGTAGTTCCTGAGGAATGTAGAAAATTGATCAATAGACAAATTGGAAAGAAAAAACAATAGGAAAACAAATGAGAGGTGCATAGGTGACCCAGGGGAGGCCCACTTCCCTCAGGTACCCAAGCGTAGTGAACAAATTAAAAATCTTGATAGTATGGAAGAGCCCAGTCACAACGCAGCATGCAAACGCCAACCCCAGCAGCAGGGGCAAACGGTACCGACTCTGCTCATCACAGCAACGGAAAAGGTACCACACACGAAGCTCTCCCAGTCTAGGACCTTCAACAGAGTGGTGTATATAGTCTAGGGTCGCAAATAATCTTCACAGAAAGGTTCGGGGGAGGGGGGCATTCATCCAATAGAGCTGTGACCCCCTGAGTATGTCTTATTCAGAGACAGTAGAATAAGATTTGAAACCATTGAGACATTGGGGAATAAGTCCACTGGAATGATCGGGGTGTGATGGGACACAACAAGAAAATTCACAGAAACTGCATCCCATCACCTTCGTCCTTCAGCACTAAGGGCAAGCCTGATCTCTGCCACGTTCAATGTGGAGAGTGAAATGAGGACGGGCACGCTGCTTGCAGCGTGCTCGTCCTCCTCAGCCCTCTCGTTCCAGCAACCCTAATGTCTGGGAACTCAAAAGAAAATCTGGACATAAGCCCAACATGCAGTAGCCATAGCATCATGATACTACATTAAAGCAATGAGTAGATTGTTCCAACGGTTCAAAGGTGTTTATCATGTTCAGTGAGTCACTATGAATTACAAAAGTCTCCAAACCAATGAGGGCATGGTGGCTGTGTCCTCATTAGCAGGCGCTAGAATAGATCGCAATAATAATAACAATGTGCAGAACCATTGACGACAGTGAGTCCTCAAAGAAGTTTCCCAGCTCTGGACTCATTTTGTTCAGCGCAAGATTTGCATACAAAATCAAACTCCTGATACCATAGTGGTGGGTTGGCTTCCCCCCCATCCCCAATAGATGCTCTGAAAGGGACGAGTAAACCTCACCCCCGTAGTCAAATGAGCAAACAAGCGAGCGATAGAAAAGTATGATAAGGCATCCCTATCCAGCCCCCATGGACTGAAGTCCATTTGTTAAAACGCAATAGCAACAAGGATGTATCAGGCAGAAAGTTTGTAAGGAGAGATCTGTAAAGAAAGAGGTGGTTAGAAAAGGTGAAAATGTGAGGATATAAATAGTAGCAGATCCGCATGCAGGCATAGGAGCGAGGAGGAAAACTGTGGGTGTTGCAGCCTGGAGGGCAAAAAAAGGTGCCAGATGTCACCTAACATCTTGTGGGGTGCATAAATGGATTGATAAGGAAAAGATGGGGGGGAGGAAGGACAATAGGAAAAAAGGGGTCAGAAGAATACAGACATGTTAAACCCAGAACCAGGAGGGAAGGGGGAACTAGAACTCCCCCCCTCCCATCCAGGACCAAAGCAGGGATGAATAAACAAAAGCAGGCTGGCGACCAGCCTACACCATTAGCCATCAGCCAAGAAAATGGGTGAGAAGAGGCTTGTAAAAAACGGGTAAAATAAAAATGTCTGAATAAAACCAGGTAGTTTCAATCTAGTCTGAGACTGCCACCAGTACTGGGACAGAGAGAGCATGAGACTCCTCAAGGAACTCATTTTGAAGGGTGCTGAATGCCACAGAGCAACGAATTTCCTGGTGTGGGTACAAAAGATCCTAAGGCAGTGAAGTGTCACAGAACAAGGTCTGCTGACCAAAGTCGTGTACTCTCACTTATTCTGATTTATGACTTTATGACCTTCAAAACTTTCAATAATTCTCGGACTAACCTTGGGAGGACCTTGGCAATTATATCATTCAAAAGAGAATCTGAAACAACATAAGGGTTTCAAATTTCATTAGAATCAGTCAAATAGATATGATGCTATTGCCAAATAATTTCCCTGCTAACCTAGGGAGGACTTTGACAATTATATCATTCGAAAAAGAATGTTAAACAACATAAGGATTTCAAATTTCGTTAGAATTGGCTGAATAGTTATGATTTTATTGTAAAAACAAAATTCTCGGGCTAACCTTGTGAAGACCTTGGTAATTACATCATTCAAAGGAGAATGTAAAACAACATAATGGTTTCAAATTTCGTTAGAATCGACCGAATAGTTACAGTGTTATTACCAAAACAACAAAAAGCAAAACGGGGACCGACTGACCGACATAGTGAGAGAGTCGCACATGACTAAAACAACAAGGAATCAGTGTGATTCAACCATGTCTCAGTGAGAACCAATATGAGAGTTTTTTTTCCAATGTGGTAGCCCATCTGGCGACTGCCTACTTGGGCATAAGTCGGCGTACTCACTAGAGCTAACTACTAGGCTATATTAAAAAACAAATAACAACAAGAAAAAGGACAAAGGCTACAAAAAATGAACAACAAGAAAACAGAGGAAAAGGCAAGAAGGCAAGAAGGAAGCACGGTACCGCGTTGGGGTTAGACCAGCCCCCCCCTCGGCGCGGGAACTTGCGACCAAACAAAAAACAGTCAAATAAAGTCCACGAGGTGCCTCCAAAAAGTCGTATAGTCCACAAGTCGGTATGCACGAATCTGTCCCGAGTACAAGGGACAAGGGGTAGCGACCCCGCTCGTCCCGGTACCGAGACAGGTAACGTGCGCGAAGATCACCCAGACTGGGACATTCAACAAGAATGTGCCAAACAGCCTGGGGGATAACGAAGTCGTTACACTAAGGTGCAGGAGCGCGCTCCATCAAGTGGCGGTGCGTCCCGCGAGTGTGTCCAATTCGGAGACGACAGAAAGCAGCCTGAAGCCGTCGCGGCATTGTCGGGTAGGGGCATGGGAACAGTCGCGGCGCAATGGCACATAACTTTAATTTCCCCTCGACCGTATCCCATCTTCTTTGCTAAGGCACCCGGGGGGCAGCTTGTATTCCTACCATGTAATCGGTGTGAGGAAGAGCGAAACGCTGGTCTGGTAGCCCAGTCCTCGCGGACTCTTTGGCCCCCTCATTCCCCGCAATTCCTACATGTCCAGGAACCCAGCAGAAGATGTCTACATCCGCCTGGCTCGCCAAACCCGTGGCGTCACGGATATCGCGAACCAGGGGATGCGGAGATTCCAATGCCCCGAGAGGACTAAGGGCGCTTTGTGAGTCGCTATAAATCACAATCTGGTCTCCGAACCGGGCACGTCGCGCAATCTCCCGTACCGAGTGGTGTATTGCCACCAGTTCGGCCGTGAAGACAGGCGCAGCGCCTGGCAGAGCCCCTCTGGCTTCAAACAGAGGGGACACGGCGTGGAAACCGACCTCCTCTTGGGCCTTGATGTCATACACCAATATAGGAGAATTCTGGTCTGAGTCGGGATGATGTCCATGAGGGCCGTGTTTGACAAAGAAAACTGAAACCTGAGCGTTTCGGCACAAAGAAAGATGCCGCAGTTCAGAGCCTGCTGGAGTCGGTGTCTCAAAGCAGATACAAGAAAAGACCAAAAATTCGTTAAGTCTAGGGTGGAGAAAGCATCTTCCGGCACCGCCAAAGTGATACCATTGGTGCCCACAGCAGTGACACCGAGAACACTTCCCTGTGGAAAACCCTCCTCTCTCGCGACAGGATGAACAAGTGGATGTCGTGTGTAGCCTCGGCAATTTTCCACACATTTTTACTTTCTCTCTCTATACAGACTCTGCATGATGGACCTTCATTAGTGTTGCACTTCAAATTTGAGAAAAAAAAATTACTCTGGGGGTGTGGTGAAGGGTCCCCCACCCCTCCAATTATACAGGAAATAGACCATCACGTTAGAACTCGGAAACATTAAGGCGTGGAGGAGCATCCCATCTAGAGAATATGTAAAGGCAGTTGTGGACTCTTCCACGGACATATGGTCCAGGATAGTGGTCCCATCTTCCTAGGAAACGGGAGGTTCCTGGGTAAACATACCCAGAATCCTTTTGAGATGCTTCCACACCTATGCAGGGAGGAGGCGGGGGATGGGTGTCCTCTCATTGAGGGAGGAAAGTATGCTCGCAATGATGAGCGGGGTGCATGCTTCAAAACAAAACCGAATCTGGCACTCCCCAGATGAAATCCAAAAAGTAAAATCGTATGGACGGCGGTTATAAGTGCATCGATTCTCTCGCAGGGTCGTCTCACTTTCGGCCGACAACAAAGGTAGTCGGGTGCAAAACGGAAAGACGTTCGAGGAATAGAGGCTGGCCTGCGGTATTGAGGGTGTCGGAGAAAAACTCAGCGGCCTTATCTACCGACCTAAACTGGACTGAGAGAGAGGTGTCAATCATTTTCTCTAAAGCGAACCGCGTTCAATTCAAGCACTACCGAGGTGGCTCCTCCATGAGCGGTGAAGCTGCCAAAGATATTTGAATGGGAAAGTGATCACGCAACATCGTCTCCTGAAGGCAAACAACTAGAGCGTAACGGGAGGAAACGATCCTTCGAGGATTCTCCCAATTAACCCAGAGTCTACACCCAATCTATCAATGGAAATTATTGGGCCACTGTTCAATGTGAATACGGTTACAGAAATGACTGTAGGTCGCTTGGAGATAGGAGACCCCAGGGATATTGACCGCACAATACGCCATTGGTGGTGTCCTTCATGGCCTAATTAGAGTAAGAGCGGCTCGATTCCCCTTATCCAGCTTCGAGTACATGCGATGGAGTGGGAGTAAAGGTTCCTAATTGCTACTCTCTTTCCAGTGGGTAGACTTAGAACTGCCCACAGTGGCGATTGCACTGCAACTCTCTTGAAGGAGCATGGTCGCTTCGCTTCCTTCTCGCGAACGGGAGAGGGGAACCAGTTTGGGCCGGAGTAGGGCTCAAGCCATTTTGGTAGCCGGCCGTAGCAGACTGGCGCTCTGGACAAGTAAAACCCATTGAACAGAGGCATATACGGTGCTTGGTCATGACAGAAGTTATCTCTTTAGCCTCTCGATAAGAGATGCAACCCACAGCCTGGATGGCAAAGACCTCTTTTTAGAATAGATACAAATCTCAATTCCTGCACTTGTCTGAACATGAGACAGACTCACCATTCACGGCTTTAGAGCAATTCACACAAATTTGGAGTTAACCTTTTTTGCACATTGGAATGCATGGAAGTAGTGATAACGCCTCCACAACGATACAGAGTGATTAACGTGGGATCCGAACCACGAGTATCTAGAATGGCTCTGCTGTAAAGACAACGATAATTGGCTATCCATCCAACGACTAACCACACCGGATGTGGCTTAACTTGGCTAACATCGTCTTGACTGGAATTTCACATTGTTAAAAACTATTATTTTCCACAGAAATATTTATTTGCCTTTAGAATATCAGTTTGCATCAAATTGAGAGGACTCATTGAGAAAACACAAATCGACTTTACATCACAGATAGTTTAGGACTCCTCCCTCCCCCCCCTAGAGTATATACAAAAGAGTAATAAGAAACAAACAATGTCCAAATAATGAAAGTTGGCACCACCCAGGAAAGGAAATACAGGCATTGGCTGAGTAAATTTGTGAGGATTGAAGAAACAATGAAGAAAAAATCTATATGAAAAGAAGAAAGGAAATGAAGGAATTCCTTCCATAGGAATCCCAAAAGAGAGCAAAACTAACGTCAATCTTAGTTACTGGAGTCAGAAAAAGCTTGACTAAGAAGGGACGGAAACAACCATAACAACTAACTACCTCAGTATCAAAATCTGAATCAGGATTTGGAAGGTCGACGTAGAAACTTGCATTATTTTCCCAACTTTGCTGTTGTGAATACAAAGTCAAGCTGGCGGAGTTGGCCACGTCTTTGACCAGCCTGGTAAGAAAGGGTTTATCTTCCATAGGGTGAGAGGGTTCGTCCATCCCGGGGAAGAACGAGTGACACAACTTGAGGGGGGATTTATTCTTCGTTTTTTGCAACGTACTGAACGTGCGCAGGGGGGGCGGCGGAGCTATCTCGAAAGGACGATCGAGGCTATCCACACTTCGCGATCTGTGTTGGCGACACCTTCCACGTTCTCGCAACGGCTGAGGTGGGGGGCTGCAGTGATTTGTCTCCTCCATCTCCATCCCGTCGCTTTTATCCACCGTCGCGTCCGTGACGGAGTTTTCCACAGGAGTCTTCATGGCGATCGCTTTAGTCCCGAGCTCCTGAACGACGTCATCCATCAACATGATGCTCGTCGCAAGGTGCTTTCGATCGAGACTCGAAAAGTAGGAGGAATTCGACGTGAGCGGAACGAAGGTGCCATCCGGGCCAAATTTCCCCTTAGGGTTGTCAGTGTTATGCCGCATACGAGAATTCGCATTGGGAGAGACAGAAGGCGGGGCTCTCATAGGCAAAAAAATGTCCTGCGTTGATTTGGGCGGGGCGGGTGGAGGGGACAAAGATGGCGGCACCGGATTGTAAGCTTCAATCATTTTCGTTAACCGGGGCGGTTTCGGAGGCGGCGTTTTCTTCTTCTTCTCCATTGTATTGCAGCGAATCAACAAAGAAGCTATTTTTACGGGGTCCTCAGCATTCTCGCGATGTGATTTGTACGTTTCGAATGTCTCATAGAACCATGATTCGCTCTAAGTGAGATATTCAGGGGGGGACTAACTTCAAAGCATGATTTATCTTCACACAAAAATAACGCCCCACTATTTCGAATACCACAAGAGGTAACAAGAAACGGCCTTGCAAAGGACCCGAACTGACCCGACATATATGGAACAGTGCCCTAATAAAACGAAAGATTCTAAATGACTATGACTACGGCTAACCAAAACAGTGAAGGTCACTTTAGACCATCCTTGCTTCAGATCACAGTTAACTATAATTTAGATAAAAGCCTGTTTTAAACAAATTCGTCTCTTTTCTTTTCGCCTAAAGCCACTAATTTTTTTTTTATAATAAATTACCACCAGAGGTAAAAATCACAGCAGGAAATTTCGGTTCATGCTCTTCTAAGTAACGTTCGAGTGGCAATAAGAGCTTTAACAAAGGCAACATCGGAGCTCACGACAGGAAACAACAGAGAGTGACATATCCTTCTCTGATAAGGAGCTGCTAAATACAAGAGACGGCGACTCAAGACCAGATACACGCGGCGTCTTTTAGCGAAATGGTGACTCAGCTTTCTCATTCGCTAATCGTTAAATAACTGTTAAATCCCAAAGGTTAAATATAGCAAAAAGAGAATAAATAAACTCATTTCACCGAATAGGATAACGATGTGTTACGATTCCATTCTCCAGAAACCAGTAAGTAGGGCATGTTCTTTTTTTTGTATTATACAGTAAGAACGAGCTAAATTCATTGGCTTTTTACCAACACTGATAGAAAAGGTAGTTAAAAATATGATTGACAGTTTCTAGTGATGTAAAAATTCCCTTCGCTTCGTAAATAGTAGTATTCATATTTTAAATATTTACTTTAGTTTTTGAGAGCGCTAAAGCGTAAAACGCGAAATAATTGGTAAATGAGGCTCATTCATCACCTCGGTGGGGAAAAAGATGAACATGACGACGTAGATTAGGAGCTTGTGAATGTAACACACGAGAGACCACGAGTTCATGAGAGGATCACGCGTGTACACAAAAAAGAGGAGCCGTAAAATTCAATAGGAAGTACCACTCTGGTGAGTGCTACGAGAGTACCACTCTGGTGAGTGCTACGAGACTATACCGGGATAGAGGAAGTCAAAAAAGAAGAACCGTTCTTTAAAAAAAGGTTTCCAAAGGGAAAGAAATTGAACATCCAGACAAAATAAATTAAGCATATGGAAAGATATTCATATATACCAAAAAGTACATTGGTGAATTCTCCACACCTCTTATCCGCTGAATGCGGATAACTATTTTCTTAACCAAGATATATATTTCACAATCCACAGCAATCATCCCCATCTAAAAATTATAACTGGCCGACTCCCTTAGGTTTTAATCTTGAATTCCGGAGAGTTTGGGCTTTCTATTTACCCAAAACACCTACGTCATTGATAATCGTCCCCACCTCCAGTGAGGACTTATCCAACCCTAGACTTTTCTAAATTCCTCAATCAGAAGTATCCTGAAATTTCAAAAATAAGCTAGAGGGGATTTAGGAAGGTGAAGTGATAATATAATTCAGCATCAGCGCTACATGCAACAACGCCATTTATCGTAGTGACCGGTCGCCAAACACCGCGAATTTAAGGACAAAAAAACACCATTTGGTCGATTAATGACCTACCTTCTCCCCAGTGATGAGACTTTCGAAGTACACCTGGTGGGAGAGGGCGTCATATTTGCGGGTCCACCCCTGGGGAACATGGAACCTCGCAAGTGCTGAGTAGAGGGTCAGTTGCCCGTCGTCTTCCTCCGATGGAGTGGGAGATCCCGGTAAAACTCCCAAATGCGGTTTGGCGCTACTGGGAGGAACCTGAGGATGGGCGTGGTTAGGTAGCGAGGAGGTGGAGTTAGCAGCTTGGCTGCTCCCACTAGAGGAATGCTTAATGAAAGACAGGGACGAGGAAATAGTGGAGAAAAAGGATCGGGTGGATTTGGTGGTGGGGGAGGGCTCTTTAGGAGAGACTGGGCGAGGGGGAAGGGTGTAAGAGCCTTTCGTCAGCTCGGGAGCCAGATGATCTCCATGCTGGATGCTTGGGGGAAGCGTGAGGGAAGTTTTCGTGGCGGGAAGAATAACCGAGGCAGCTTCGCACAGCCCCGCGTGGCTCCGGGCGCTGGAACCAGACGAGCCCACGATCGTGAAGGAGCGGTCGCGGTTCGGCCATAGAGGAATGTTCGGATGTGAAGGGAGGACCGGAGAGGAAACCTTGACGGGCCTCAGAGAAGCGGTGAAAGCTTTGTCCTTCGGGATTGGAGGGGGACTCTGTGAAGTAAAAATAGGGATTAGTACAACTTTCTAATCGATTTCTCTGACCGGCTCTCGCCGGAGATGGGGAACGCTACTCCCGAATGACCTCTCTCTTTAAAAAGGAAACGCCTTCTAAAAGGGGATTCTGGTATTAGTGGGCCGCTGTAAAGTTGAGTCTTGCTTACGTCAGTAATAAGAGAAGAGCAGATGCTTTTGCGTGGCGGTTTCCATCGCTTCTCACGCGTCGTGGTGTTATAGTAGAAAGGTCGACCGGATTCGATGTCAACGTACTCTCCCCAGTCATCGAAGAGGGTCCGGCGAGGAGCACTCAGAGGTGAAGGAGGGTTCTGCAGCATATAAATAATCAGATGGCACCATCATTAAAAGCAGGGGGCGGGGTGAGGCAGAATGTTGTTTTTTTTTTTTAAGGCGCTCTTTAACGTCATAGGCTTTTACAGAGTGCTCATCTACCAACTAAGGAAAAACTTGAGAGAAAAAGTGGCTATGATACTTTTAACAAGAAGTGCAATTAAAAGGAGTCACTTTGCTGATGCTTGGAAGATATTTTGTCCTAATGCGAATGACATCACACAATCATCACAGCCACCCTGCACAATGTTCGAATGTTAGAATGCGTTGTCATAGGATAACAAAAACCTAAGAGTTCGCCCGGACCATTCATTGTACGCCTTTTCCAGTCTTCTTGACAAGGAAACCTACCTTTGTTGGGAAGGGGGACGTATGTACACTAGAGTTGCACGCCCTTCCATTTCCTCCCCTATCACAAGTAGTCTATATTCAGGACATGTATCTTACACACACATCTTCACCTTCTCAAACTTTATGACCCAGTTTAAAAAATATTTTGAGCAAAGTGATTCTCGTTGCGTTTCGCTTCATTTTGTTTTAATACAATAGATTGAAGGCTAAAGGTACACTGCCATGCACTAACATAACATTTATCCAGTAAAAGGCTTCATTGGCTATGACAACCAGGGTTCACACGTGCTTAGTTATGTACAGGACCCAACAAATCGTCTCCAACCATGCATACAATTCTCCCGCTCGCTAAAGAGAGACACCTCTTTCTCGAATGCGCTGAAGGAGCCACTTGCCAGTTTTGTTAAATATACTATTTACCTGTTTAGTCATTCCAATTGGACGTATACACTTTGGTAATCTTACCTGAATGTGAAGCTTTCCCTTAGGCATATTTTCTGTAGACTTAGTCTTGCTTTCAATTCTCTCAATCATTTCTTCCACTCTCTTCTCTTTCAAAGCCTTCATTTCATCGCCAATCGTATTCTCTCTTAAAGTATCTTCGCGCCTTTCCATCAGTTCCTCGCTTCTATCCTCGAACATGCTTTTCAACGCCTTCGTGTCCGTCGTCTCCGCCATTTTCGCCACGGTCCTCCGCCCGTTGGACAGGTCCGAAGCAAACTTGGTGTTGGTCGAGGACAACTGATCATGAGAATCTAGCGGTTGTTCCTTGAATTCCTTTGAAGCTCCATTCGGGAACTCAGGTGTAGCTCTCCGGGGCAAAGCCATCGGTTGGTGTTTCTTTTCCTTTGTCAGGGACTCTTGGGATATGTTTTGTGGATGTCTGTCTGAGAAGAAAGAGCTTGTAGTACACCACGCTGACTTCTCTTCTGTGACTCGTTGCCTCGCGTTTTCTTCCTGGTCAATCTTCACTTCGACGGATATACCTACTTGGTGTAAATTGTCCGTACTGCAACTCAGACTGCTGTGGCTCTTCTTCATTTTAGGAGGCAGTTTGGGAGGGGTATCAAGGATCATGGCAGCATCTTGTTCTCCAGCGGTACTTTTGTAGAAACTGGAAAGGGAATAGCTCTCGTTGAGAGCCCATGATCTCCGCCGATTCATCGGATCTCTCGCGAGTCTGCATTTTCGACTCTTCTCAAGTGAAATAAGTTTTTCGCACTCACTCAAATCCAGGTTATTATCAAACCGCTTCAAATCAACCGAATTGGATCTATTCCGGTGACTGAGACGATCACTCTGAAACACAAACTCCTTCCTTTGGTTCCGTCGATCCAGTTCTTCACTACTTGCCGCCTTCGGGTAGGTCCCATTCAGGGGAGAAATGGCTCCCTCTTCCTCGGACTGGAGCACGTCGAAGGACGCAGCTTTTGCGACCATGTGACACTTCAGCTGACTGAAAGATTCAATGCTGCTTCGACTCGCGTCATTTAAACTCGATTTGGAAGTGTGCGATGAGACAGACTCCTCCAATTCACTACTAGCAACAAGTTTATCGGGAGTACTGCAAACGCTGCTCTTTTCGCAGATGCTCGTTGACTTCAAAGACTCGCTAAAGGAGTCAGTCGATTCGTTCAGACGAGACACGCCAGGTTCTTCCAACTCTTCGAAAGCAATTGCATCTGTCATAGTGCTCGTCACAGTTGGGGCATGAGTGATACTAATTTGAAACTGCGATTCCGCCATTGTATGCGGCCTACTATCTATCGTGTAAGTAGTCGTAGATGAGGAGCAATCTTTGGTAGCACTCGATTCGTTCTTATTGGCATCAAGGAAAGCTTGCGGGGGCTCAATAAGATCGGTTGGTATGAATGAGTTGAGAAGAACGGGTGATGGGGCATCACCGTGCTTAGAATGATTGTTATGGCAGATTTCGTTGGCCCGCCCTGGAGCGATGAAAGGGACTGCAGCGTCAAGAAGGGTGGGAGAAGCCTTTCTTTCCAAGGACGTGGTGGTGACGATGCAATCTTCCTGGTTCACGAGACACTTTCGCGACTCCTCAAGCAGGCGCTGCTGGTTCTGAAGATGCCGTTGATGGGCCATCTTCTTTCGGAGAGATATCTTCATGGTATCCATGGTTACATCCGTCACCTCAAGATACTTGCTCGGTGCAAAAAACGTCTTATTATCCCCGCTTCTGATAACCTACAAATGAATGCATTATTAATAGTGGTAACAACAAAAACTTGGAGATGTGAACAAGAGGGGAAAACATAATATGTAAAAGTAGCAAAGTGTTTACCGAAGAAAGGAAAAAAAAAAGGGGAAAATTTTTTTAAAAACTCATTTTGCCATGGTTTTCGCAACCATAGTACGGGGATATCACACTGGGGTTTTACAGTTTCAATTGGGCTTCAAATATACCCCATCCAAGGTGCATCATCCGTCCCTTGCTCGTGATGAGATTCCCCAACCAGATCATGAAAGTTGCATAAGGATCAGAATGACAATATTTGGTAAGACAGAAGCTACCAGAATCCTGGTCCTTGTGTGTGGAGGGGCAGTAGTATTTTTTTTTATATACCCCAAGCAGGGGTCGGGTAATCATGACAACCCAGGGGTACACTCGTAGCATGTCAGGGGTATGTAGCTATAAGTACCCGATGGGCAGGATCCGAAACAGAGTGGATATGTAGTGCTGAGAAGGGAAATGACAGCGGTGTTGCAATTGGCTATGCGTGTGATAACATGCGTAGGAGCTACCTATCCCACGAGGGTACACGCATGGCATCTCCCAATGGGCCTCCAATCCTTAACAGTGAAGTTTTGTGCCGACTCTCACTGGGATCGAACCCATTACATTAATGTTTGAAATGAAGTCCCTAATCCCCTAGGCTAGTGAGAGCCCCACCTCCAATGCGAAGATGTATTTATTAATCAACCAATACAATAGTGAAGGAAGAAAATCTGTTGGTTTGGACTGGGTTGCAATGGCCTATGTTGGGTTCGAAGCAAGGCCATTGGAGTGAGAAGCGGTGGGAATAAGCATATCACCAAATAAGGCCTCAAGAGACTTCAATCATGACCCATTTTCCACAAAGTAGGGGTGGCACGCATCAATGCCACTGAAAACTAACTGCCCCTACCCCCCTTTATGTCCTATTAAGCACATGGCTACCCACTATTGTGCCTACACCGAAGGCCCTTCATAGCGATGTGGTGTAGCCTTTGGCCTAGTCAGGGCTTATCCCTGGAAAGACTCCTAGATGCACCCTAACAAGCCTCCTCCACCTCCATGCACATCATCCACCTCTTCCTCCTTGGTCACCCCTTTCTCATTCAAACACTCATTCACATCATCTACCCACGTTTTCCACACACTTACAAACCTTCTCCCATCCGCACACTCATATATTCTCTTTACAACTCTATTTCCATCTATTCCCTCTTATATGCACATACCACCTCACAACACTTCCAGTTACAACCTCTTTACACCATCTCTCTTACCCAGTCGTTGCCCACTACCTACCTTTCGCACACCCAAGCATCCCTCTCAAGTTGCCCAATTGCAGTGCTCTGAATTAAGATCTTTCCTTCGACTTCCATATTACAATCTCACTCCCATACACCAATGTTAGCAACAGCATAGTCCCATGCAGTTTCATGCTACATCCCACCATCAAACCCATTCACTTACACTTAAATCGCCCCAGATAATTCCCAACCATTTACAACCCCCTGGTCGCAATCTGCTTCATCTCTACCACTATCATTTCCAATACATCCAACCTACTAGAAACTTTGCACTTCAAGGGTAATACCACAGACTTATATCAAACCCCATTACTCTTTTCTGCATTCACTTTTAGAAGCCCCCTCCTTTCATGCACCCTGTCATAAGCTTCGATCAACATTTCAAAATCCCTCTCACCCTCAACCACCAACACCAGTTCATAAATAGATACCAACATATATACAACCAATCCCTCATCCATCTCACACCCCTCTCCCTCATTCCCACCCATACTTCTCTCAGTACTCCATCCATAAAGATATGAAACACCCATGCCAAGATCACACAACCTTCTCTTATCACCGTCACGTATGTAAAACCACTCACTCCAGCCATCTTTGACCCTAACACACACCTTATTTCATACCATCCAATAGTTTACCACTCGCTCCATATATTCTTAGCACCTGCCATGATTCTCCATTTACGAACATAAGCTTTCTCCAGATCCAAGAACCCAGCATATAATTTACATCTTTATTCCATGTTTTTTTTCAGCTAATTGTCTTAGTTCAAATACTTGACCTGCACCCCTCTCCCTACCCACTCTAAGCCCCAATTGTTCATCCCCTATCAATCTCTCAATTATACATACACAATTTTTCTATACACCATCAATAACACAGACTTATGCCCCTGTACTTCTTGCATTCACCTTTCTGCCCTTTATACAATGGCATTATTACCAGTGTTCATGAGTTCTCATAATACATTCTTCTAGTCCTCAGGCCCTCTCCCACTTTCAAATGGCTTACAACTCACACACACACATCAAACTCATTCCACAACAAAATCACCACCACCTCTTATCATCTGGGTAGGTATACCTCTACTCCAGTTGCATTTCCATTTTTTAGACCTCTCAGACCAGTAACAACCTCTTGCATGTTTATCTCTTCCATACCCCAATGCAGAACCAAATTTACACCCATGAAGCCAATCATATTTACATTGGCATCATTTCCTTACATGATGCAACTTAAGAATTCTTGCCATCTCCTTTTGGCCACATTGCTTGCAAGACCCTGCCATTTTTGTCCTTGATGAGCATAAGAGTAATCCTCTTAGATTATAAAAAAATGGATCACGTTAATCAAATACTTCAAATGAGGTATTAGGCAAACAAATCCAATTTGCAGTGTACTAAAGTCAATCATCAAAAACGACAAGGAAATGCTCTTTGAACTTGCCTGCCACCAGTCATCAGTGGTCTTCTTGATGAGAAGAAAGACTTCATCTTTGTCCATAGAAACATCTCTTCCTTTATGAGAATAGTGATAGTTACATGTAGCCCTCACATAGCAGCAATCATCTCCTAGATGATCACTCATTGCCCACCCAATTTGGAAATTTCCTTTTCACTTCTCAAATTACATTTAGGTGAAATGGTCCTCTAATTTCTAAAAGAAATATATTCTGAAAAAAAAATAAATAAATAAGACAATCAAGCCATTTCTGACAAAATTTTGAGTTTAGTAAATAACTATTAAATCTGCTAGACTAGGAGTGCATGGAGACCCATACCAGGTCAAAAGAATTATCTGAAGAGATTTTCATGATACATAAGTTAAGCTTTTGTCCCTCTATATTCAGGGGCACACAATTCAGTTTTTATTCAATATAGTGATATTTGGCAACTTTTAGGTTGATCATCTATTTGAGAGCTTTGTGCTGTCTGCCTTTCAGCAAGCTTTCATTATGAGTAGATATGTGTCAGTGTGTTTCCTGCTTTTGTCAATTTCTTGTCATTTATACCAGTTAAAAAAAAGAAAAAATTGTGTGCTTAAAAACAACTTAAAAGGCTAATCAGATTAATATAGCCCTAAGTACGAGGGGCGGTCAATAAGTTTTGCGAATCGGTAGGGCAAAGCAGAAGAAGGGGGATGGCTGTTTGTGGAGGGTGTTAGGACAAGTTATGACAAGTCAGGACCTGCAGCCGCAAACTCCCGCCTCGTCTATTTAAGAAGCAGTAGCTGGTCGCAGATCATCAGTCACAAATTTTTCCACAATGGAGAAGGTTGAGCACCGCGCAGTGATAAAATTTTGGACCAAGGAAGGCAAGAGTGCAAAAGAGATCCATGAACGCATGGCGGCAGTGTACACCGACACCGCCCCTTCCTATGCAACCATTGCTCACTGGAATAGGGAGTTCCGCCATGGTCGTGAGTCCTTTGAAGATGACCTCCATCCAGGATGCCCGTCAGACATGACCAACGAGGACAATGTGGCCTGTGTGGAGAGGATGATCCTCGAAAATAGACAGGTGAAGGTCGAAAAAATCGAGCGAGAACTTAAAATATCACATGGAAGTGTTATCAACATCATCCACAATAATTTGTCCATGACCAAGGTCTCTCTCTGCCCATTGGGTCCTTAGAAACCTCACGCTCCATGATCGACTTCAACGTCATCAAAGTCCACAAGGCCAGAGTTGCACAAGCTGCCCTGCAGATTTGAGGAGCTCAACCATCCCCCCCTACAGTCCAGATCTGGCCTCTAGTGACTACTTTTTATTCCACCAGCTCAAGGCTGCACTGCGTGGATGCTGGTTTGGTGATGATGAAGATGTCCAGCTCGCCAACTAGGATTGGATTGAACAGCAGTCGGGAGATTTCTGGTTGTCGGGAAT
Source organism: Ceratothoa steindachneri (assembly GCA_963969495.1). Lineage (NCBI taxonomy): Eukaryota > Metazoa > Arthropoda > Malacostraca > Isopoda > Cymothoidae > Ceratothoa > Ceratothoa steindachneri. The sequence goes on along the minus strand of OZ018328.1, from coordinate 44,951,774 downwards.
TCGAAGCCTCGGGGACAAGTGGCGCAAGTGCATTGAAGTTGAGGGTAGTTATATTGAAAAATAATATAACACTTTCCCTCATATCTCGTTTCCTTATATCTGAATTGCAAAACTTATTGACCATCCCTCGTACTACTAATTAATGGCTTTCATGAACCAAGAACAATAGTTCAAACATCCTATTCTGGCGACTAAGAAAAACAAATGTGGAAACAAACATTTAACATTGAAAAACCCATCTAATAACTGCAAAAGAAATCAAATTCACTATGAATAATTTGTTCTCTGGTGTTTCTGAATTAACTATCCAGAAAGAATGCAGTTTACTATCTTTTCATGGTGCTAGAAAACATTGGATCACTTTTTGCCAAAAATACACTTATTGGACTGCTGAGGAGTGGGTTATATTTAGTGATGAATGAATATTTTTGACTTTCAGAGGTTGCACAAATAAGATTTGCCAGTCCATTTAAAAATAAATTTTAAGAGCTCATGCCACCTACTTTTTCCCCCAAAATTTAGGAGCTCATCTCGTGACTGCCTACTTGGGCATAAGTCGCCGTACTGACAACAGCCTAGTACTAGGCTACATTAAGATAATATGCAAAACAAAAAAAACAACAGAAGAAGGGGGATGGCTGTTTGTGGGGGTGTTAGGACAAGTTATGACAAGTCAGGACCTGCAGCCGCACACTCCTGCCTCATCTATTTAAGAAACAGTAGCTGGTTGCAGATCGTCAGTCACAAATTTTTCAGCAATGGAGAAGGTTGAGCACGGTGCAGTGATCAAACTTTTGACCAAGGAAGGCAAGAATGCAAAAGAGATCCATGAACGCATCGTTGCAGTGTATACCGACACCGCCCCTTCGTGTGCAACCATTGCTCGCTGGAATAGGGAGTTCCGCCATGGTGGTGAGGATGCCTCACCACTGTGCAGGAACATGCGACCGACAAAGAAACAACAAAAAAACAGTTAAATAAAGTGGAGGAAGCCAGGCTCCTCCAAAAAGTAATAAAGTCGACAACTCAGTGTGCATGAATCCGTCCTGAGTACAAAGGACAAGGGATAGCAACCCCTTATCCCGCTAACGGGACAAGTAGCAGGTGCAAAGATCACCCAGACTGGAACATTCAACAAGAATGTGCCTAATAGTCTGGGGGAGAACTCAGTCGTTGTAGTAAGGCACAAGCAAGTGCTTCGTCTGGAGAGTGTGTCCAATTCGGAGTTGACAGAAAGCATCCTGAAGCCGTCACAGAATTGGAGGATAGGTCCATGCGAACAGTCATGGCGCAATGGCATGCAATTTAGGCTCCCCTTGACTGTTTCCCATCTTCTTTGACAAGCAGCCCGGAGAAAGCTGCCCCTATTCATGCCATGTAATCGGTGTGAGGTGAGAAAGAGCAAAACGATGGTTTGGTCGCACAGTCCTCACAGACTCTTTGGCGCCCTCATCGGTGAGCTCGTTCCTCGCAATTCCTACATGTCCCGGAACCCAGCAGAATATAATCTCGACATATGGATATTCCAATGCACCGAGAACACCCAGGGCAATTTGTGAGTCACTATAAATCACAATCCAGTCTCCGAACAGGGCATGTCGCGTAATCGCCCTACCAAGTGGTGTATTGCTGCAACCAGCTCAGCCGTGAAGACAGACACAGCGCCTGGCAGAGCCCTGCTGACTTCAAACATAGGGGATACAGTGTGGAAACTAACACCCTCTTGGGACTTGGAGCCAACCGTATACACTAGCACAGTTCCAGCGTGACACGAACTGGGTTCCAAAAAGGCAAAACGCAATACTCCCTGTGCTGTAGAAGCTTTGGGAGCAGAAGCATGGTGACAAATGGTCACAAGTGGTACTCTCCAGGGTGGCGTCCTGGTGAGAACCAGGGGTGACACCAGACCAAGAGCTATACCTAGCTTACGAAGGAGTTTCCTGGGCCTAAAAACAAAGGGCTTAGGGTATGACTGGCATCTCTCAATGGCATAGGCATCATTGAGATCAGCTGCAAAAGCAGTGAGAGCTGTTGGCAACTGAGGGAGGCACCAGATTCGCGTGTACAGGCGAATAATACACCGTGCACGGCGCAGAGTAGGCTCTCAATGGGGGACATGTGGAAGGCAATGGTCGTAAGGCGAAGGCCAGTGTGGTGGATCGAGTCCACCTTCCGCAATACACGCTCAGCTGCGGATGCATAAAACTCGCACCTGTAGTCACCCTTCGAATGAACAAACAAAGGATGGATAAAAAAGTAAGGCAGTACCTCTATCAGCACCTGTGGAGCTGAATGTCACGGAACGAAGAATATCCATGGCGCAGGTACAAGAAACCCTAAGGCTGCGAATATGAGCCTCCCAGGTGAGGCATCAGCCAAATACAAGACCAAGGAAACGGTGCGAGGCCCCCACTTCCAGGCGAAGCCCATTTAGAAACAAGTCTGGGTCAGGATGGAGCTGTGGTTAGCAGCAGAAGTGCACCACCTTAGTCTTGGCCAAGGAAAACCAAAATCTGTGCGCTTCAGCATAGTGAGAGACGCGGTTCAGTGCCTGTTGGAGTCGAGGCTCCAGCATTGGAATCTGGGCTAGGCCAAAGGAGATCGAAAGGTCATCCATATAGAGTGTAGCGAGAACATCTTCCGACAGCACCAAGGTGATGCCATTGATGCTCAGAGCAAACAGTGTGACACTGAAGACATTCCCCTGTGGGATACCTTCTTCGTGCTCCATTGGGCTGGAGAGGGCCCCCCTACCCCTATGAGGAATCAACAATCTCGCAAAAATTCAGATACAAAGTTTGGAAGACATCCCCTTGACCCCATCATATGGATAGTCTCTATGATACCATATCACCATGCGGTATCATAGGCCTTCTCCAGATAAAAAAAAACTGTGGCATAGTGCTGTCTACAAAGGAAGGCCTCGCAGACGGTATTTTCCCATCAAAGCAGAGCATCCAACGCGGAGTGGAACTTGGGGAAGCTGCAATGTGCAGTAGAGAGATGGCCTCCGCTGTCCAGAAAAAAAGTTAATCTAACATTTACCAAATTTCTCCATCAACTTGAACATGCTGGAGGTTAGAGAGATTGGGCGTTAACTGGCCGAGATAGAATGATCTCTCCCCAGTTCGCGAAAAGTGAGCACAGTAGCGATTCACCAGGAATTTGCGAGGATACGCTCTACCTAGATCCTGTTGAACAAATCTAAGGATGACTTTCATCCTGAAAACATACGTGTTTCGGAGTATGTCGTATTAAAACTCATGGAGCCATATCTAAATACTGGAAGAAATGTAACAACTAATAATTTTGTTACATCCTTGAATTTAGCAAGGACGCTTCAGAAAAAGGGTACTAGCCTTGTTGGAACAATAAACAGGGTAAGAAGAGAGATTCCAGATTCAGTGAAGAACACCTACCAGCCCCTATATGACACATCAGTTCTAAAAAGCAGTGATATATCTCTTACAGTATATCAGGGGAAGAAAAACAAAAATGTTCTGCTAATGAGTAGTATCCATACGAGTGTAAGAAATGAGAGCAATGAGAAAAAAACACCTGAAAGTGTCTTATTACACTAGACTAAATGTGGCATAGACATTCTAGATCAAATGGTCCGAAAATACTCAGTCAAGGCATCATCAAGGCAGTGGCCAATCCACACTTTTTACAAAGTTCTTGATATGGCATGTATCAATGCTGTAATCATGTATCAAGCTGTTACTAGCCAAAGGATTTCATGGAAGAAGTTTATGCAAAAGCTGGCAGAAGAACTAAGGGAGGATTATGTAAAAAATAACTGACCTACAAAGCAGCTGTCAGATTATAGCAATGGTTCTGATTCAGAGGAAGTGGAAACAGCCATCAACAATATAAGGAGAATAAGACTAAATTAAGGTGCACAAAATGCAAAAAGATGGTATGTGGGAAGTGTATTGCAAAAGTAAAGATGTGAGTACTCTTTGCTAATAAATATAATAAAACATGGTTTGCATATTTAGATACAATTTATTTTATAGCAATTTTACGAATAAATGGTTTTCAAATCTCAAAGTTGTTTTTTCATTTATGTTATTCTGAAAAAAAAATTAGGGGTGATAAAAATATATTTCCTTTTGTTGAATCAAATAAACATATATATAATTAAGTTATTAATTATTATATGACCCACTCGGGTGTTAATGGAAAAAAATTTTAGAGGCAGTTCTAGTGTTAACCGAGTATCCTAGATTTATCAGAACATTAGGAGTTAACATGGACCTGAAGATCTTTTTTACCTTGTATTTTTTAATGGAAACATATATTTAGTCACCATAGAGCTTTTTTTATGTATAAACATGCGCAGCTGAGACATTGTACACATGACAGTGATATCAAATAAAAATAAATCACAATGGCTGTTTTATTCAATGCAGAATTGAAGTTCTACATGATGTGCTTTGTCGATACAAATAATTTTTTTAAGATGGTTATACCAATTTAATTACAAAAATTATTTATATACCTTTTAAATAAAATGAGTGATAACAACTGGTATTAGAATTTAGATGAATATTTAGATTTACAAGAATCTGATAAGTCAAATAGAGATGATTGAGACACTAGCTCTGACTCTAAAAATGAAGAAATAATAATATCTGACTCACTTATATGGAATAAACTCGATTGTACTTCAGAAAATGCTGCACCTCCACCACCTCAATATGATTTTACTGAACATCCTGAAATAAAACGATGTGAACTATGAATCTGTTGGAACTTTTAACATTTATTTTTAACAAAACGTTACAAGCCATTACCAAAAATCACTTGGGGGGAGGGGTCAACCTATTGCTTAAAACACCAATTTTTTCAGTTACTATAACATTTTAGCATTATAAAGAGATGAGAACACCTTCATTTTACTAACAATAAAACCTTTGATGCAAGCTCATTCTAACCCTAAAGTAAACAAGGTACTTAAATATGAGGTTTACAGAAACTTAGAAGATAAATGGATTACTCTTAACTTCCAGACAGAGATATAGCAATAGATGAAAGCCTAATGCTTTATAAAGGAAGACTTGGATGAGCCTAATACACATCAATGAAATGCCCTAGATTTGACAGAAAATACTTTATGCTTTGTGAGTCTAAAATTGGTTATGTCTGGTCATTAATAATTTATACTGGCAAAGAGACTAAATTTTATAGCCAGTTTACAGAATGTCCAATATCATCACAAGTAAACATGACACTCATAAAACCTTTCCTCAATAAAGGATATCGCTTTACTGGCGATAATTATGATACCAAGCTCCAAATAGTGGCCTACTTATTAAAAAATACACAAATATGAGGGTAATCGCAAAGGTTAGGTCTCTAAAATATTTAGAAATCACAGAGACGTTTATTGTCAATAATGTTTATATCATTTTAAAGTTTGAACATTTATCTATTTTTCTATATAATCACCATTTTGATTGATGTATTTTTGTATACCCATGCCATTGAGGAAACATTGAACTTCATCTTTCACCTCATCGTCATTGCTGATGCGCATTCCAGCCAAATGTTCTTTCAACTTAGGAACAGGTGGTAGTCACTGGGTGCCAAGTCCGGACTATAAGGTGGGTGGGTGATGATGACCCATCCAAACTGTTGCAGGAGAGCGACAGTTTGACAGGCAACATGAGGGCAAGCGTTGTTGTGGAGAATACTTACGCCTTTGCTCAATATTCCTCTTCTCCAGTTTGGAATTGCCCGTCTGGGCTTTTTCAGTGTATCACAGTACCTGTCAGTATTTATTGTGGTCCCTGAAGCCATGAAATCAACCAACAATACCCACTTTCAATCCCAAAACACAGTTGCCATGACTTTACTGGCAGAATGTATTTGTTTGAATCTCCGCAGCTTGGGTGAAGAGGAATACGGCCACTCATGTGATTGTTGTTTGGTTTCAGGTATGAAATGGAATGCCCAGGTTTCATTACCTATGACAATCAAATCCAAAAAAGATGCCATTTTCGTCTGCATAGTGGAAAAGAATATCAGGGGAAGAGTCAACTCATTGCCGTTGGTGGTCTTCCGTGAGCATTCGCGGGACCCATCTTGCACACACCTTCCAATATTGTAACTTTTCTGCCAAAACCCTATGAATGGTGCTTTGAAAACCAGAAATTGATGGTCACCCGCTTCTTTCTTTATTGTGAATTTCAGTACGACTAGTTGCAAACTTCCTACACTACTTGCAGACATTTTTGACATCCATGCATGACTTGTCATACACTTCCATTAAATGGCAATGAATTTTCAATCTGTTTAATGCCTTCTGCATTCAAAAACTGAGTAACTGTGCAAACTTCACACTTGGCGGTAGTGTCAATCAGGAGCTCCATCAAAAACAGCTGTCAAGCCAAGACAGTGTGGCAGCGAGGCAGGGGTAGGCGCAACAAACACCATTGTTGCAACAGCGCACAAACAGTTTCCATGCATCCCTGCACTTTGGAGACCTTACTTTTGTATTACCCTCGTATATGTGGGACAGTGAAACAAAATTGCAAAGAAATGCCTGAAGCACTACAAAGTGCTAGATTGAAGAATGGTTAAGTTATTGCCTTTCAATGAGGAAAATTTATGACCCTAAAATGAGAAGAGATAAAGGATGTATCTTATTTACCTACTTTTCACAAGCCATCACAGCAAGAAATTACAACTCAGAGGAACAAAGAAGAGACCAAAAGGGAGTTTCTGACTATAACTGTGCCCTGTGTGCACAGGAAATGTGAGAAAATATATAGGAAGGTTTTTTCCACTTAACCCTTTAAGCATATATGGCCTTTAGAAAAGCCAAGACTCTGAAATCGCTGAGTGTGTATGGCATTAGGTAAGCCACACAAAATATTACACTACATGCCAATTACTTTATGGATCAGTACACACTCAATTTGATATATATATATATATATATATATATATATATATATATATATATATATATATATATATATATATATATATATATATATATATTCACTAGAGGACTATATAGATACTTTACATATATATATATGTAACACATGACCCCCCCCCCCTCACAAAGTATTACACTACATGCCAACTAGGTACTTTATGGATCAGAACATACTCAATTTTATATCACTATAGGCATATATAGATACTTTACCTCTCTCTCTCTCTCTCTCTCTATATATATATATATATATATATATATATATATGTGTAACATATGACCCCCTCCCCCCCATATAATATGTAACACATAACACACACACAATAAGACATCCTGGAGTCAGATCTCTGATGATATATTTACTTTGCCTGTTTGTTTAACACACAATCAGGTCAATGAGTTGATCATTGATGAAATGTTTATAATAATCATATTCACATGATTTACATTTAGACCACACTGTGTCTTGACACTGCAGTGGTGGGCATCAAATTTATACCCACTTGGCACAAAGTCTTTCGCCATTTTCCATTTGATACCAATACCAGCACTAGACTGGTATTGGTATCAAGATGGATGGAGTAGTGTCACTAATCACCCAATTATTGCTCACAGTGCACATGATGGACAAAAGCTCACACTTTTATGCATAACTGATTCAGGGTCAAATCAGAAAACAGCAGAGTATTGTACTGAACTCTAATGTAATAAAAGATCTGAAGGAAACCTGCAATTAAGAAGTATTTGCAGTGGTGACAGACAATGAAAATAAAATGAACAAAATGAACGAGTTAATCAAAGAAACCTACTCCAATCACTTAACTTATGGATGTTCTGCACATTACTTAAATCTTTTGGAAAAAGAAATGATGCACCCAGATGTCATCAAACATGTGATTGAGGTGCAGAAATATTTTCAAAACACACATCAACCATACGTAAGTAAATATATAAAATAACCTTGAAATAACATTCAAAGTATATAACTATTCTATTGATTAAAGAAAATGTATAATTTGATTAGCAGTTAATTATTAATTTCAAATCTAACAAAAAAGTACATAGCTACATATTTTTGGACCAACTTCACATCTTGTTGGACTTTTCTTTTTTGTTTTTTTACAGGGATGGCTACATGGAAAAGGAGGACGCATGCCTCAGCTTCCAAATGAAACCTGTTGAAACTCCCAATTAGACTATTTGGACACAAATACCAAAAACTAAAAATTTATGTTGAAATTGTTGATAAAATGATATTCCTGCCAAGATCAGTAAAATATTTAGAGAGGCAAATAATCTCTAATCCCAACTGAAAAGATTTGGTGGAGTGCTAGACCAGTAAGCTTTTTATTTAATATTGTGGTTACCTAGAATGCTTGAATAGTAGAATAAATATTCATTTTTATGGGAACAATTATTTAAATATCTAACAATCCTTTATTATCTTGACAGTTTAGCTAGTTATATAAGGAAATAAAAGACAATCAATGTTGTTTTTTTTTACAGATACAAAGTGGCAGTTGTTACTTGTTGAATTGTGGTTGTCCTTTGTCCTTGCTCAACAATCAAGAACTTGAGCATTACCATGCAGCTATCAGGAAGAGATATGACGATGCAATAACACCTTACCTTTATCTCGCATACATGACCGATCCTCACTTTTTAAGTAAAGTTTAAAATACATAAATTATTTTCCTATTAAATCATATACAAAACAATACATTCAAATATTAAGTTATATACTAATATATATTTAATATTTGTGTAGCTAAATTTGATTTATATTCTTTTTCTTGAAGGTCATGAGTTAAGGACTCAAGATGAAGATGAAGCAGAAGAATGGCTTTTCAAGCAATATCCTGAGTTAGTTTCTGGGCTATGTTACTTAAACTAAAGGATGCGGATGCATACAAGAATGTTCACTAGCCAATTACTGACTACGATATCTCCTAGTGAATGGTGGTCAATAATTAACAAAAGGAACGATAAATCAACAAACAAAAAGCTACCTCAAGATTTTTGTAAATTTCTTTCTAAGCTCCAAACATGTCCTGCCAGCTCAGGTTCAATTGAACGCGTATTCTCATCATTTGGACTTGTCTGGTCTAAAGTGAGGAATAGGTTAGGCAATGATAAGGCCCTAAACTTGTGAAAATATAGAGACAATATAGAAACTAGCTCTACTTTTGTAAACAGAAGTCACACTTTTTTACTTGTTTGCTAATAGCTATTCTTTTTATTTTTACTTGGAAGTTATCATGATATATACCTTTTATAAGAGGGTTTTTGTTGAATCTACCTAGCTATGTTTAATGCTTGTTTTATTTTTTCTTGTGTGAAATAGAAATTAATTGAAGAACTAAGGTTATGGTTTTATTTCCATGTACACGATTGAATCCTAAAGGTGATATTTGTCATTTGGTAGCTATAATATTCATATAGTTTGCAGGTAGCTACATAAATTTATTTATATTATAAGGTAATACCTTCAGAAATACTGGTAATGGCAATTTAATTGGTATGATGGATTTGAGCAATTAAAATAGTTCAAAAACTAAAAAACCCACTTGTGACTGGGTTTTATTAGGTGTTTTTTGGGGGGAGGGGGGGGAGGGGGGGTTATTAGGTGGGGTTTTTAATACCAACTGTGCATAAAGGTCAGTATAACAATCACTAATGAACCTGTTGGCACCAGGGACCAGTCCTCTTTTGGAGAGATATGCCAGGAATTATTATGTTTTAACACCAAACAGCATTCAGGAGGAATCTTCGTAAATCCTGGGACAGAGGGACCTGTTCTATGTCAGAGGTATGTGGATATAGATACCCATTGGCAGGATTCCTTGGAACAGAGAGTGTGTGTTATGCTGTGAAGATGGGAGAAGAAAGAAAGCAGTGTTATAATTGGCTATGTGTGTGATGAGAACTGTAAGATCTACCCACCCCAGTATAGAGATAAGCACAGTGCATCCCAACCAATTGGTAGCCAGATCTCTCTGTGCGCTGATGTTTGTGTCCACTCATGCCAGGATCCAAACCAGTACTGCAATGTTGGCAGACCAATGCCATATCCACTCAGCTAGCAAGAGCTCTCAATGGTATTGTAGAAAGAGTGAATCGCACCTTAATTCAGCTGCTCCATTCTAAGGAAATATCTAATTAGGACTTATTTCTCTCAGAAGGATACATAACTAACAATAGTACCCTCCATAGCGAAACAAATGTCCCCAAGTAATATGATTTTGGGTATAGCTCACAATCTACAAGTTATACCTCCCATTTCCAGAAATCATCAAGAGACCTGGAAAGGAGATCCCCTGTATACCCCCTCTCAATTGGATAAGAGGTGTCCTGGAAAATTCACCAACCTGTTCACTGAACAACCCATAAGCTACACTCAAAATATGATGGTCTGTATATTAGAGTCGGCTCTGACCTCAATAAGATTACCAACATAATCCAGAAGTTAAGCTCCTAGCTTGGAAATCCCAATCTACTTCTTAGAATGCATCATGCGCAGCTCAAGAAGTGGGTTGATGTTCCCAATATCTGTTGAGGGATCCATATTTTCAAGTGGAGTTTCCCAGAGTTTGGCTTTTGGTTTATTGTACTTGTGTATTATTCCAGGTTTGGGGATTGTTGTTTTGAGATTAAGTTAGTGATATGGGAGTTACGTTGTTGGATGTGTTGTAACTCTGGTTGTCCGGGTGTTTTGTTTTATTTTTTAAAGTGTTTCTTTGATCTATAGTCTGCTATTCTTGAGTAAAGTTGGGGTTGTAAATTGTTCTGTGGTGTTGGGAATGAGTTATTTGCTTGCTTAAGTGATTGTATTGATGTGGTGCAGTGGTTTGTCCAATGTTTGAGAGTTGTTTATGGAGAAGAAAATACTGTGCATAACCTAAACAGCTATAGAAAATTTAGGAATGAGTTGAAGATGATGATAAAAAAAGAGTAAAGGGCTGCCTGAAATTATGCTAGCAAAGAATAGTAATAAGGTATCAAAAGAAAGTTTTTTAGTTATTATAAAATAAATAATAAAATCAATCAGCATTTACTAGACAAGATCAGGACAATTTTAATCCTAATAATGATATAAGAAAATGTTTTAGAAAGTATTGGGGCACTTATAAATGGATTATATATTAAGAAAGCAATGAGCCATGATATTCATTTTAGGATTTTCAAGGAGGGAGAGGGAAGAGTTTCACTTGCTCTTGTAAAGATAATTGTCAGATCTCTTAAATTTGGAGAGAAACAGATGGCTGGAAAAGAGCTAAAGTAGATCTCATCTTCAAAAAGGGAAGGAAGGCTAATCCTAATAACTATAGGCCAGAAAATCTAACCTCAATAATATGTAAATTACATGAAAAGTTAGTTAAAAAAGGGATATCAGACTTTTTAAAAAAAGCAGGTAGATTGTTGAATAATAGTCAGCATGGATTCAGGTCAGGTAAATCTTGCCTGCCAAATCTGCTGGAATATCTAGCTTATATCACAGGGAAATTAGATAAAGAAGATAATATAGATGTAGTTTACTTAGATTTAGTTATTTATAAAATTTGTCAACCCACAGCCTGAATATTGTATTCAGGCATGGTCCCCACATCACAGAAAGAATATCAACATTCTGGAAGCAGTACAGAGAAGAGGAGTAACAAAATTGATATCTTCCTTGAGACACCTTGATTATATGGATAGGTTGAAGGCACTTAATGTTTTCATTTGAAAGGAGCAACTAAGAGGTGATATGACCCAGCTTTTTAAAATGTTTAAGATAATTAATAAATTAAAAATATGGCTGTTTTTCGAACTAGAAGCTGATGATAAGAAAAGTAGTCACTATTTGAAAATTAAAAAATCTAAATGCAGACAGGACTTTAGGGAATATTATTTCACTAATAGTGGTGGAGTCTTGAAACGCATTGCCTGAGGATGTTGTAAATAGCTCTAGTTTGAAATTATTCAAAGGAAAGCTAGACAAGTATAAGGGAGAAGAGCCTTATATGTTTTTATTAGTACTTGCGAGCAGATTATACCATGGTGGTAGATTTATACATTTTTGGATAGTCTGAGTGGTATGACTTTGATAGAGCTTAGTGGCTTTTTTCATCCTTTATTTTTATGTTACGTTATTGCAATTTCTCTCCATTTAGTACTATCCACTGTTTTCTATTCTTTTGCCACTCTGCCACCAATTTAAACCATTCCCAGAAACTCCTCAATTTACGCACATCTCCTTTGAGGAACTTTATCAAGAACTTTACTAAAATCTAAGTTCTAAGTAAACTACATCTATATCATTTCCTTTATCCAAATACCTTGTGACAATCTAGAAATTCCAGCAGATTTGTCAGGTAAGATTTATATAACTTGAATCCCTGCTATCATTCAACAAGCTACCACTTTCTAAAAAGTTTGCCATCCCCCTTTTAACTACCTTCAAACAATCTTCATAATATTAAGATGAAACCTTACTGGCCTATAATTACTAAGGTCATCCTTAATTCCCTTTTGAAGATTGGAACTAACATAACACAAAAATAAAGGATGAAAAAACCATTAGGGCATATAAAAGTTATCCCATTCAGAGCATAAAAACCCATGACCCCCCCCCCCATGTAAGAACTCTAACAAATATCTTCTCAAGAGCAAGTGAAATACTTACTACTCACCCCTTAAGAATCCTAGAATGAATATTTCAGTGTCCAAGGCTTTGTTAACATCTTAATCCCTGTAAGTACACTAATACTTTCCCTCTAACCCTTGAACATGCCAGTGAACAGCTATAATCACTTAAATGAACTTTCTAAATGGCAATTTTTCTACCGGCGCCTGATAAAGGGTTAACAATAATACTCTCTCAACCAATTTCTTATATCCCATCATTATTTGGATTAAAACTGACCTGATCTTCTTTAATAAACATCAATATCAAATGCTTGTTGAACATTTCAACTATTTTTCCTCCACCTTTTCTTTAAGAAGATTTTATAAATCTTGCAACATAGTAAACTACAGTTATCACAGCAAGACTTATGCAAAAGTTACTATTATATAGTGGTTTAACCAGTCAAAATAAGTGTTACGCTATCTTTCGCAAACCATATTTGTTTACAATTAGGTAGGAAAAGTTCTACTAGGCTACTAAGCAGGCATCTTAATTTTCTGAAGCATAGTAAAAGGTAATTCCATTTTATTTACCTGAATTAATTATTATGTGATATGGCTGTCTGTTTGGATGTTGTGAGTATGTCACTGAATGTCTTATGTGAGGTTGAAAGAAGTGTTTGTGAGTGCTGGATGTTTTGTAGGTGGTGCAAAGGTGGCTTTGGAAGAAGCGAGTTGTTTGCATGATGAATGCTAGAGGATAAAAAATTTGGTGCATGACCTGAGATGGGATGTAAGGCTGGCACTAGGAGGGTGAAAGGTAGGCCTAGTGTAGGGTCTGGAGTGATAGTAAATGAGGCAAAAGAAGGTGAATGAAGGATAGATAGGGCAGTAAAGATTAGGTGTGTGAGACAGGGACACAGAATCTTTTAGCTTGGCTAATAGATATGACTGATGATTTGATTGAATGTGTGAATGAAAGGAGTGAGTGCTAGTTTGAATGATTTTTTTTTCCTATAACACCCATCTGGCAACTGCCCGCAAGGGCCTAAGTCACTGTAACTTAATTGCAAGGCTAATACTAAGATGCATTAAAATAAAAATGAATCAAAATGCCAAACAAAAAGTATAAATAAAACAACAAAAAAGAAAGAAGAATGCTCAGGCCGGTCCCCCTCCATTGCAGGTGTGCAACCAACACCAAACAAAGTCCCTCAGGCCGCACCTTCTTGCCACGTCTGAACTACTCACACCGTCTCTCCATGTTACTCCGGCCATATACTGCAGCATCTTTCTATCACAACAGTATTGGGACAGGTAATATGGGCAAAAATTACCTAGAATGGGACATTCAATAAGGATATACTGAACAGTCTGGGAACAACGCAGTCAGTACAATAAAGTGCAGGGAAGCACTCCATCAAATGGCTGTGCATCATTCCAGCAATGCACCCAATTTAACACTTTGGCACACCGATGACTGCATTATCATCATCCAAAAACTTCCATAGCCACTCCGATGATACCATTTACGTCACTGAAATAAAAAATTAGCCCAATATCCATTTATTATCTGATCATAATGAGATTGGTTTTAAAATGTGCACTAATGTCTTGCCATTCATTCTAAAACCCACCACCACCACCAACCCCCATCGCTAGACCAATGCTTGGGTTGACAAAGGAGCAGGAATATCACTACGTTTTCATCCTCTGTCGTGAGTGATTCCTCTGTTGCATTGGGTCTAAGAACCTGCAACTTCTTGTCATTTATCTTCATTATCTGCATTTATAAGCAAATGGGATTTGTTTTAAAATGTGCACCAATGTCTTGCCATTCATTCTAACACACACACACCCCGCCTCACCAGACCAACACTTGGGTTGACAAATGCACAGGAATATCAGTACATTTTCATCCTCTGTTGTAAGTGATTCCTCTGTCACATCGGGTCTGTCTAAAAACCTGTAACTCCTTGTCATTTATCTTCATTGTCTGCATTTATAAGCACCGTAAATAACCCATGATAGATACTGATAAAGAAAAGAGAAAATCCATCGCACAAAAAGTGAAAAGCTCTGATGACAGCCATGTTGCATCATTCCAACCAGTACCTGGGCCATCAGGTGTGAGGCACCCACTCTTCCCAGCTACACTGCAAGAGTAACATTCATCATCTGATTCACAAGATGAGGTAGACAAAACTCATGGACCTAGTAAGAAAAGACCTTGTGTTGTTGACAAACTTGAATGTCTGAATAGAAATTTGATCCATTCCTTATTACGCACCGAAAAAGCAGTGAGGTGTCGTGTCTGGTAAAAGGAAGGACACCAAGTATAAGTGCAAATCGTGTGATCTGGCTCTGTGCACCGTGGCTTGTACCATTGTAATAAAAAATACTGGGTGGGGAAGCATTACTGCTTCCCCACCTTCCCCTCCACCTATAAACATCTGTTGCGCAACTTCAGGATATGTATTTACCTGGAGCAAGTGGAGGGGTTATTTTAATGCTCAACTCATGGTCTACAAACATCATTGGTTGGTAAGCATTAGATATATTTACTTTACTTTCCTGTAATACTATATTTATTTTTCTTCGTTTCTTTCTGCTGGATGCATATACGTATATTTATTCTTTTTTTAATGTATTATTGTAGACCAAACACTTGCAAACTAATTAAGAGAAAATTGAATGAAAAAAGGCCAAAAATAATGTCAGGAATGAATAATAATTATAAAATTACTCAGAACCCCATTTTTTCTCTTATAGTATTGGTAATTTTGTTATTCTATTTGACCTGATGTGCATAAATCTTTATAGAGAATTTTATTGCAAACAATTTGATACCAAACTGAACAATATAACTTGAAAAATAAGATCAGAAATCGGAAAAGTATAGACATTTTTGTGTGACAGCCCACTATCGGGCAATGTACAGGGGTGTGCAAACTGGGCAAGATGAAGTGTTAAAGATGACAGTGATCTGAAGCTATTGTGGGGTAGATCCAAGGAAATGGCAGTCAAATTCTGTTTGGCCATCTCCCATCTTCTTTGCCAGAGAGCCCAGAGGGCTGACCTAATTCTTACTGTGTCAGTGTGAGGAAGAGCAGAACACTAGTATAGTTGCCAAGTCCTCACAGACTCTTTGGCACCCTCATTCCCCTCAGCTTGCAGCAATCATCAGATTCCATCACATGGCAGTGCATCCTGGCAATGCTCCTAAATTTGTCTACAGATCACAACCCAGTCTCTGAGCGGTTAGTAACAACAAGGAGTAACAACAAGGAAAGAAGGTACCCTAAGAGACCTTACGGTCCATTCAAAGAGGGTACCTTTGGACTAGCAATTGAGCGGGCACAAGGCTGCTCAATTGTTTTGCGTCCCTAAACGGCCACTTTTCAAGACTTTGTCTAGTCTTGACTTGAACTGGTCAACAGATTCACTGTTGACAACTTCCACTGGAAGTGCGTTCCACATACCGCAGATACTGTAAGTGAAAAAATTTCCACACAGATTGCGGTTGTAACGCTTCAGTTCAAGTTTGAGGCCGTGATTGCGCGTTCTGTTCTCACTCAGTGTGAACATATCCCGGTAGTCAACATTGTCGAACCCTCAAAGTATTTTGAAAACTTCGATGAGCTGACCACGCAGTCTACGGTTTCTAGCAAGAACAGATCTAACTCCCTTAGTCTATCCTCATAACTTTTATGTCGGATAGAGGGAATCAGCTTGGTTGCCCTGGCATGTACGCGTTCCAATCTCGCGATGTCCTTTCGCAATGAAGGACTCCAAAATTGTACGGCATACTCCAGGTGCGGTCGAACAAGTAAGTTGTACAGGCACATTACAATCTCCTGGTTCCGATAAACAAACTGGCGCTTAATATAGCCTAGCATCCTTTGGGCCTTTTTCTCCGCCTCAATGCACTGTTTCGAGAACTTGAGGTCACTAGTGATTGTTACACCCAAGTCCTTCTCAGTGTCACTCGATTCAAGAGCAGTGCCCTTAAGGATATACTGAGATTGAGGGTTTCTGTGGCCGATATGCATCACTTTGCATTTTCCCACGTTAAAAGGCATTTGCCACGTGTCCGACCACTCCCCAATCTTCCCAAGATCTTCCTGCAGGCGGGCAGTATTTCCATCCTTTGCAACGTTCATACCAAGCTTGGTATCATCGGCAAATTTGGAAATCTTGGCAACCATGTCACCGTCCATGTCATTGACGTAGATGATGAATAGTAGTGGTCCCAGGACAGAACCTTAAGGCACCCCGCTAGTAACGGGCACCTACTCAGAAGACTGTCCATTCACCACCACCCGTTGCCGTCTGCCACCTAGCCAGTTCTCGATCCAGCCGGCTACCTTTCCGTCTATGCCTAGCACTCGCACTTTCCGGAGAAGGCGGCGGTGTGGTACCTTATCAAAGGCTTTCTGAAAGTCTAGGTACACCACATCCACCGCCTTGTCCCGATCGTGCTCACTGAAAACGAAGTGGAAGAATTCCACAAGGTTCGTCAGGCATGACCGTTGACTTCGGAAGCCGTGCTGGGAACTCCTCAGTAGCAGGTTTGACTCTAAATACGACGTCACTTTGTCCACCATGATGCTTTCCATGAGTTTACCGACTATTGAAGTCAGACTGATAGGTCGGTAGTTCGACGGTTGGTTACGGTCTCCTTTCTTGAAGATCGGAGTCACCTCCGACTCACGCCAGTCTCTAGGAACGCATTTGGTCCGGATTGACATGTTAAAGATAGCGCACAGATGTCGTGATACTTCATCGCACACTTCCTTCAACACTTTAGGTAGAAACCCGTCCGGTCCAGGGGACTTATTCGTCTTTAGGTCAGCGATCTTTTTCTTTATTTCTCCTTCAGTGAAGTCCATTGCCTCCAGCTTTTCCCCTGAGTAGGAATCCGTCGGCTGGGGAATGGGACCACACTCTTCAGTAAACACTGAAGAGAAGTAGTCGTTGAGGAGGTTAGCATTTTCTGCATCTGAATGCTTTAATGTCCCCTCCTCATTCCTCAAAGGTCCAATCGTTCGACGGATTGGTTTACGGCTGTTCACATATCAAAAAAACTCCTTGGGATTCTCTTTACAGAGTCTCGCCACTCGGAGTTCCTCAGACCGCTTAGCCGCCCTTATACTGGACTTCACTCTCCTGGCTAGCCTCCGGTATTCGTCAAAGTCACCCAAGATCTTCGATTGCTGGTACACATTTCTCTTCTCCCTAAGCAGTTGCCCGATTTCTCAATTAAACCACTTTGGTTGAACAGAGGACCAACGGGGGCATTTCAGAGGGATAAAACGCGATTGAAGACTCATGAATGTGGTTTTGAAACTGTTCCAAGAGTCTTCAACAGCATCGCACTCTTCTAGCCTCGCGTCAGTCAGTCCCGCGCGTAGACCTGCAAAGTCTGCTCTTCTCAAATCCAGTTTCCTTGATTTACTAGTTGCAGGCTCTGCCTTGGGGACTTTGACTACAAATCTAATTAGTTGGTGGTCACTGCCACCGAGCTCTTCGCCAACAGAGAGGTCCTCAACGATGTCATCCTCAGAGGTGAAAACCAAGTCGAGGATATTGTCTCCTCTCGTTGGCTCTCTCACCCACTGAGTGAGGAACTCGTTGTTCGTGAACTCCAGGAGTAGTGCGTTCTCGCCACTATACACACTCTGTCTTCGACAAGTTCTCCTAGCAGCTGGTACAGATCTCTGTCCTTTTCAACGAGTTGGGCAGGAGGTCTATAAAGCACCAGGGTCCTGTATTTGGCAGGACCTATCTCTAGGTCAACACCTAGTAGTTCATGGTCGGATATGATGTTGCAATCCGTCGAGTTGAGAGTATCCTTGACATACAACATCACACCGCCACCCTCTCTGTCTGGCCTATCTTTCTGGAAGAGCTGGTAACCGGGAATCGTGAATTCACCTTCGAAATCTCGGCTTGAGGTTTTTATCCACGACTCCGTTATGGCCACCATCTCAGGTTCCTCTGTTACTACGAGGCCACGGAGCTCAAGAAACTTATTCCTGATTGACCTCGCATTGAACAGAAGAACTTTGAGGGAGTCCCCTAGTGTAGGACTCCCTACGCTCTTCCGTTTCCCGGCTTCTCTGTTTTCGTGGTCACACCCTTTTTGACGACCTCCAAGAAGGTCGTTCCAGGAGTGACACGGGCATGCTGGCGCACGTCCGCTTTCGCTCTGTTTCGAACACTCCTTTGGGTGCGTTCCACGACATCTTGAATTAGATTGGCGAGAAAGGCCTTCCCTTTAAAGGAGAGATGTACCCCGTCCCTTTGTGGATGAAGTGAGAGCCATTGGTGACAGGGAGATGCCAGGCCTGTGCATACAAGCACAGAATGCACTGTGCATACCCAAGAGTTAGTGGCATCTCCCCAGCATTGACAAGTAGGCTCTCAACGGGGAAGGCACCAGTAGCCACTTGGTGAATGGTGTGGTGGATCAAGTCAACCTTCCACAATGAGGTTTGAATGAAACTAGGCAGGCAGATAGTGTTAGGTCTGAGGGGGTCTGAATGGTGCTTCTTGTGATGGGTGATTCTCATGTCAGATATTTAGAGAGGATGTTGTGTTCAAGTAGATGGAATGGTTTGAGGGTTTGTTTGCCAGGTGCTAGAGTATCTGATGTCTGAAAGCTATAAAGGTTTGGTTGTCAGATAGATGCAGTTGTAATCACATATATGAGTAAATGTTAAGAATGAGTTCAAGTGAGTTACATGAGGTTGATTGAAAGGATGAAAGAAAGTAGAAAGGTGGTGTTGAGTGTGCTTCAGAGAATGGATGTTGTGTGTAAGTGGGCTAAATGAATATGTGAGGAGTATGTGAGAGAAGGAAGGTACGATTTTTGTTGATGTGTTGATAAGAGAGAGAGATGAGGGCATTCAAATTAAAAAGGTGCTTCAGGGATAGCCGCCGGGTTAAGTTTTCTCTATACAAATGCTCAGTATTAGAAAAAGACAGGATGAGTTATACAAGGTGAACCCCCCCCCCCCCCCGAAATGGGCCTGCACATACTTTTTGTGATATATTCTTCATTCATTCACTAATTACCCTTACTTTGCAGAACATGACAGAAGCAACGCCTATGAACACAACTAGATCTCAATGGGAGCTCCAGCTAAGAATATACTGCATCAAACATTACTACAAGACAGGCTCATTCAAGAAAGTGCAGGACACTTTTGTGCATCAGTTCGAATGTGAAAAAAACCCTTCCAAGAGCAGAATTTACGACTGGGTGGACCACTTCGAGAACTATGGGACAGTGGAGAACCTCAATGCAGCCAGTGACAACTGTCCAAGCCATTCAGGACATCTCAGAAAGCATACAGCTGAGCTGGTTGAGAGCATGAGAGAGTAAGTTCAGCAGAGTCCAAAACACTCTGTGGGCAAGCAAAGTCGGTCCCTCGGGATATCCTGTGAGACTTGCAGGAGAATGCTAGTAATGGATGTAAAGGCCTACCCATACAGAATAGAGACGAAGCAGACCCTTACACCCTCAGACAAGGAGCAGAGAAAGTCTATGGCAGTCAAGATACTGGAGAAGATTCCGGAGACCCCAACTTTCTTTAACCTCCTTTGGACCTCAGATGAAGCTCACTTCCATCTTGAAGGAAAGGTAAACTCAAAGACAAATGTCATCTGGGGAACCTCCAGACCAAATGAGGTAGCCACCAGGTCCCTACACTCCCCTAGATGATTAATGGAGAATGGGAGCCATGGCAATTCCATTAAAGGAATATGCCCTCCAAGCCTAGATCAGAGGAGATGCAGGGGCCTGTGGAGGTAAAGTCCTGTCAGCGGCCTTCTGCAACATCACAATGTGCATTGAATGCTGGCGGAGCACCATCCTGGCTAGAGAATGCGGAGAAGGCGGTCACGAAGGATTCTGCTACGGATGCGGGGTCCAAGATTGCAGTCCCATTCTCCTGGAAAATGGGAGGGGGGTCCTGCAAGAATTTGCCCCGAATAATCCTTTTGACTCGCTTCCACACCTCTGCTAGAGGGGTCTTCCCGTTAAGTGAAGACACGTATGCCCACCAAGAAGAGTGGCAGACGTGCTTCGAAATATACCAGAACCTAGCCATAGCCTGACAAAATTCACCAACAGTGGAATCATTCGGGTGGCGCTTATAGAGCATGTAGGCATAACGCTTCTGTTTGAGGGCCATCTCATACTCGACCGACCACCACGGGAGTGATCGGTGTGCAAAATATCCAGATGTTCTGGGAATAGTAGTCAGGCCTGCAGCGATGAAGTTGCCACAGAAGAACTCAACTGCCTCATCTACCGACCTAAACTCCTAGACTTAGATAGAGAATTCAGTCATTTCCTGAAATGCAGGCCAGCGCGCCCGGACCAAGCACCACCGAGGTGGGCTGTCAGGCAGCAGTTGCCCTGAATATGATATTTGAATGGGAAAGTGATCACTACTATAAAGGTCATCGACCAAACCCCCCAATCAAATTCAGGTTGTGCATCCAAAGAGCACAAAGATAGATCAAGGCAAGAAAATGAAGTGGTTCTCGGGCAGTGATGCATAAACTCATCCACATTTAAGACACCTATCTCAAGCTCTTCAATCAGATCGGCATGGACTTGTCCCCTCGGATTTATTGAGTAATCTCCTAAGAGAGGATGCCTGCCATTCAGATCTCCAAGCAAGAGAAAGGGCCTTGGCAACCATGCAACGATGCGGCGGAAGTCCCCCATGTCAAAGTCAGCTGATGGTGGAATGTACGCAGAAATAATAGTATACCTCCTATCCAGGTGAAGCTACACAGCCACTGCCTGAAAGGAGATATCTAAAGTGAAAAGAAGAATGCTGAGTGTAAACCGCGCATCCCCCAGCTCGGCCCCCATCTAATGGTGGTGGGGTCGCAAAACCCTTATACACTGGTAGGGCAGGCAAGGGGCACGCGCCTATCATGGTCTCCTGCAGAAAAATAGCTAACACGGAATGGGACGAGACGAGCCTCTGCAGCTCCTCCCAGGTAGCCTCGAGTCCATGGCAATTCCATTGAAGGAATATGCCCTCCAGGCCTAGCTCAGAGGAGACACGGGGCATTCTTCGAACAGAAGACCCTCACAGGAATGGCCATACGCTTCCCGGAGGCAGAACCCTGGGCACTGTTGGCCAGACAATGCACTGAAGGACTTATTGGGGGAGGTTGGGTTCACCATCCGAGTCTTTTCCTCTCTATGCCTCAAAACTTTAGGCGGGGGTTGTGGCTTTGGATGCCAGGGACCCTCTTTTCGAGGATCCACCGTCTTTGAGCTACTCAGCCCACCACTAGGCATGGGCAAAGGAGCTGAAGCTCCTTTGTAGCTGTCCTCCTTTCAGGGACGAGCTTTAGGAACCCCAGGAGATGGCCTGGCGACCAACTTCAGGGGTGTTGCCTCCTGTGAATCTAATGACTCAGGGGAGGCACATAGCCATTTTGCCATATGTGAGGTTTGAATGAAACTAGGCAGGCCATTTTGCCTTACGGGAAACGGTCACACTGGGGAAAGGGGGAGCCCTGGTTTTAGCCAGGGCTGGGTGTGAACCCTTTGTGCCACCAGCTTTACCAGGGAAGTTCTCGGGTTGATTAGAACCCGCAGAAGGGCTCTGAATGGGCATGGAAACAACCATGCTCATTGGCCTGGATGGGCCAGGAGCAGAAGGTGTCTTTCAAACTATTGAGGCATATGACGTCCCAGGCAGAGCCGGGCGCGCCAGGACCAAGTCCATAGCCTCGCGGAATGAGAGTCGATCCTGGGCCGGAACGGCCAGGATTTATTTCACAAGGAGATATGCACCACATTGCTTCAAAGAAGCGGGTGCAGCTCTCTGCAATTGACACACTTGGCCACACACTATTTGGACTTACGAGGGGCGGTCAATAAGTTTTGCGAATGGGAGGGCAAAACAGAGGAAGGAGGATGGCTGTTTGTGGTGCTGTTTGGACAAGTTACGACAAGTCAGGACCTGCAGCTGCATGCTCTTGCTTCGTCTATTTAAGAAGCAGTAGCTGATCGCAGATCGTCAGTCACAAATTTTTCAACAATGGAGAAGGTTGCGCACAGGGCAGTGATCAAATTTTTGACCAAGGAAGGCAAGAATGCAAAAGAGATCCATAAATGCATGGTTGTAGTGTACACCGACATCGCCCCTTCCTAGCAACCATTGCTCGCTGGAATAGGGAGTTCCGCCATGTTCTTGAGTCCCTTGAAGATGACCCCATTCCAGGACCCCCATCAGACATGACCAACGAGGACAATGTGGCCTGTGTGGAGAGGATGATCCTCGAAAATCGACGGGTGAAGGTCGAAGAAATTGAGCAAGAACTTGGAATATCACATGGAAGTGTTAAACATCATCCGCGACAATTTGGCCATGACCAAGGTCTCTCTCTGCCCATTGGGTCCTTAGAAACCTCACGCCCCATAATTGACTTCAACGTCGTCAAAGTCCACAAGGCCAGAATTGCACAAGCTACCCTGCGCGAGTGCTGATTCAAGGAGCTCAACCATCCCCCCTACAGTCCAGATGTGGCCCCTAGTGACTACTTTTTATTCCACCAGCAAAAGGCTGCACTGCATGGATGCCGGTTTGGGGACGATGAAGATGTCCACAACGCTGTCCAGGAGTGGATTGAACAGCAGTTGGGAGATTTATGGTTGTCGGGAATTCGAAGCCTCAGGGACAAGTGGCGCATGTGCATTGAAGTCAAGGGTAGTTATACTGAAAAATAATAAAACACTTTTCCTCATATCTCGTTTCCTTATATCTGAATTGCAAAACTTATTGACCGCCTCTTGTATCGTGTGCGGCCTTGAAGCAATTTACACATACTTCGGGTGACCCCCACTTTGCACATTTACACGAATGATTCGTATGGCCAAAGCGGTGACTGTAATAGCACCGCCGTGGCAGTGGCACCAATGCCTTCACGCGGTAGCGGTATCAACCAGCACACACCGACTCAGGGAGCTTGTCACAGTCGAACGTGACGAAGAGTGTAGGGGTGGGTCCCGGGGCATCTTCCTGTTTTCTCATCACATGTTCAACTTTGACCACCGCATGGTTGGCCAGCTCTAAGGTGATGGAGTAGTCAACGAGTTCCCTCACATAAACTACTTCCACAAAGTTCAGGGTAGAAATGGGTCACCTTAGGCTCTCTACCAATTACACTAGTTAATGCTCTCCTCTGATGGATCATGTTGCCCTTGGCCAACATGGTGCCATCAGTGGAGTGAATAAGGAGTAAGCGTTTGAAGCCAGCGGGCTTGAAAATGCCAGGTAACCTCTGAATGAGGGGCCCCGATGTCATCAGGCTCCGCCCTTTTTGTCTTAGTCAGGGGCTCCATACCCTTGGGGGCAGAGGGAAGCAGCAGACCCATCTGTCCCTGTAGGCGCTGCGGATGGAGAGGAAATCTTTTTGTCGTTTTTTTTCTTTTTAGGAGAGGAAGGTGGGGAATGAACTTGCCAGCAGGAGGCCACATGCCAGATGGACCAGCCTCGGCCAGGTCCTTCTCAGAGATGGAGAAGGTTCTGCCAGTCGCAGGGGCACTGGTCAGGGGAGATCCCTCCCCCCCATGGAAGGCCCACCGTCTGAGGCTGGGTTGCCCCAAGGACCATGTCTATCTCGGGGGGGGGGGCATCCAGTTGGCCATCCCCCCCCCCTCACCAGGACATCGCAGATCCCATTGGCATTGTCATTAGTCATGTCTGGGGAGGCACAGGCCTTGACCCCAGCAAGGTTCAATATTCTTGCCAGCAGGTCTTTTGAGACAAGCGACCGAAGGGGGTTTACCCTACCGAGTCGCTTCAATGGGGAGCAGTCGGCTATGGGCTTCCTGCTGGCTTTCTCCGCAGTTCCCTTGGAAAGAAAAGGGTGGACTGTCGCTGGGAAGAGGGAGGTGCCTGAAAGCACCTCCAGAGAAGGGGATGAGGGGGAGTCCCCTACACCCATAGGCAAAGGAGAGGAGTAAGCCTTCTCTCCGGTTGAAGAGTTATAGAGGGTCCCCTGGAAAACCACAGGGGGAACCTCCATTTTCTCTGTGGAGCTGCCTGAGGGTGGCTCCGTTCTTCTTACGGGGAAAATAGGGACAGATTTTGGTTTTGTTAGGTTTTCATTCATGGGCATGGTGACCCTATTTTTTCCACAGGAAGCAATCGCTCATCACTCCTTACAGTAGCCTGCCCTGCAAGGGGTGCGTACAGGACCTGGCGAGCCAGGTGCTGTGTGAAGAGAGAAGGAAAGGGGATGTGAGGAAGGTATGGGTGGGGATGAAGTAGGTTGTTAAAAACCCACCATCCCAAACCATCTCTCCTCAGCCCCGATCCGGGATGTTTGGCTGAGAAGAAGGTCAGCCTCTACCCTGTGAAATTAGAGGCTGACCAGAGAGGTTATATGAAAAGCGACGAAGTAGGGAAGAAATACAGGCTGCCTGAGAGAAGAAGAGGCTAAGCCGGGGTCAGACGGGGTGCTGAGTCCCATCAGCACGGCGGCCAGGATGGCAAATCGCTGTGCCCCTTACGGGGTTTACCAGGAAAGAGCCCGGAGTGGGTAGAACCCACAGAAGGGTTCTGAATGGGTAAGGAAATGATTGTGCTTATAGGCCTGGAGCAGAGTGTCTTTCTTAACATTGATGCCTAGAATGTACCAGGCAGCGCTGGGCGCACCGGGACCAAGTCTTTAGCCTCACAAAATAAGAGGCGATCCTGAGCCTGAGGAGTGGCCAGGATTTCTTTCTCAAGTTGATACACACCACATTGCTTCGAAGAAGCAGGGTGTGGCATTATGCAATTGACCACACATGATTTGGACTTATTGTGTGCGGCCTTAGAGCAACTTAAACAGACTTTGGGTAACCCAGACTTTGCCCATCTACATGAGCGATTAGTGTGGCCAAAGCGGTGACATTAGTAGCACCTCCACGGCAGTGACACAAATGACTTCACGTGGTAGCGATACCAACTGGCATGCACCAACTCAGGGAGCCTATCACAGTCGAACGTGATGAACAGTATAGGGGTAGGTCTCGAGGCACCTCCCTATTTCTTCCTCACACGCTCGACCTTTACTGCCCCATAGTCTGCCAGCTCTATGGTGACGTCATCTATGGAGTAGTCTATGAGTTCCCTCACATAAACTACTACTTTCACAAAGTTGGTGGTAGGATATGGCATCATACTCACAGGCATGGCATCTAGTGTCCGAAGGGTACTAATCATGGCCACCTCTGAAGGATTTGACACATTCACCAAAAGGTTCCCATCCAAGAAACAGGTCAGCTTCGTCTCTCCACCAATCAAACTAGCTAGAGCTCTCCTCTGATGGATCATGTTGCCCTTAGCCAACATGGTGCCATCAGTGGAGTGAATAACAAGGAAGCATTTGAAGTCAGCGGGCTCAAAAATGCCAGGTAGCCACTGAATGAGGGGCCTCAACATAAGTGAGGCTCTGCTATGCGCAGTTCTGGTCTTCATCTGGGACTTGCCGGATGTGTAGATCTTGGCTTGGTCACTTACTGAAAGGCAGCAGACCCATCCATCCCAGCGGCTCCCATGGAGGGAGAGGAGCCCACAAGTCTTTTTCATCTTGCTCTTTTTGGGGGAGGAGGGTAAGAAATGAACCCACTTCTCTCATCCGCTGGCAGGATCCCCTAGGCCAGATGGACCAGCCTCAGCAAGATCCTTCTCTGAAATGGAGAAGGTCTTGCCTATCATAGGAGCAACAGCTGGGGGAGGAGATCCTTCCTCTCCTTGTGACAGCTCAGGGACCCGAGCCGTCTGAGGAAGAGCTTGCATAGGGGCAGACACCGTGGAAGATCCTACCATCTGAAGCGGGGTCACATCAGGGACCATGTCCATCTCAGGAGGGGGCCTCTATGTCCCACCGCCCCCTGACATCACAGATCTCATTTGAGGTACCTTTTTTATCTAATGCCGGTGAACTGGCATCCGTCAAAGAAGAGAGGGGGGCATATACAGTGGCCATAGGCTCTTAGTGCAGGATGTTAGGGGGCAAGGACCGATGGACCCTGCCATCCCTTGCCCTCCTGAGGGGGCTGGCCCTATCCATACGCTCCAACCTGGAGCGGTCAATTTTCAGCTGTCTGCATGCTTTCTTGGCCATCCTTTGTGAAAGAAAGGGAGGGATTGCCACTGGAAAGAGGGAGACACCCAAGGGCGCCTCTAGAGAAGAGGGTTGAGGGAAAGGCCTCTACACCCAAAGGCAAAGGAGAGAAGTTCACCCGCTCTGCAAGGGGTGAACACAGGGCCAACAAAGCTAGTTGCCACCATTTGATGCCAATCCTACCGGTATGATGGCTCCATAAAGTCAATAGACTGTGAAAAGGAGAGAGAAAGGGGGTGTGAGGAAGGTGAGGGTACGGGTTAAGCAGGTTATTACAAACTCACCTCCCAAAACCGGAGCTTAGGGGTGAGAGGGCTTTGTGCCCTCCCCCTCAGTCCCGATCTAGAGTGGTTGGATGAGAAAAAACTGGTTGGCATCTACCCTGTGAAATTAGAGGCCGACCAGAGAAAGTTTTAGTACATATTGTATGCAAAGTGAAGAAGTAAGGTAAGAGGACAGGGTGTCAGAAAGAAGGAATAGAGGAAAAGCTGGGGCCAAACGGGGCGCTGAGTCCTGTCAGCATGGCAGCAAGGAAGGCAAATTGCTGCGCCCACGGGGTTTCAAATGTAAATAATTAAAATAAAGCAGGATGAGGTGAAATCAATGTAGATAGATATTAGGATCAGGAAAAAAAGGATAGTACATTTTCGAGTCTTTCACAGACCCTAGTATAAATGCAGTTATTCCTTGGAGACTTTAATTTAAACTCTGTGAACTGGGAAAATATGACAGGAAAAGATGGAGTAAGTTGTAACTTTATAGAATGTTTTGAGGAATATTTTTTTAGTTAATTCATTAATAAACCAATTAGGGGTGCCAGCCAAATGATCATTTGGTTCAGAAATTGACTAATAGGGAAGCATTAGGACATAGTGATTATCAAATAATTCATCCTAACCTGGGAAAGGTAGAATATCTGAAGTGAGGTAAATACCCTAAGCATCAATATGATGACTCAGATAAGACAGTAGAGACACCAATAGCACACTTCAATCTTCAATTGAGCAGTCTCTAGTATCTTTAGTACAGATCTAAGTTGCTGATCATGCTCACATTCAAATGGACCACATATGAACACATCATCCAAGTAGCAAACACTCCTGGAAGATCTTTTAATAAATCTTACATCGCTCATTGAAAAATTACAGTTACAGGGTAAACTCCAAAACACAACTTATGATATTTAAAAAACCTGCAATGTGTGTTAATCACCGTATAGTGTTGTGATACATATGAGACTGCTAAACAGAACTTTGCTTTTATGAAGGGAGTAGGTATCCAGCCTAGCAGCTCTTAAGTACTGTAAGCTGATAGTTCCCACAAATCCTGACTGATCCATTTGCCTTCAATACAGTTGCCATTGCAGCAGCCCAAGCAGAAATCCAATATAGGGAAAATTATACCTTCTTCCACCAATCATCTAATTCTCTTTCCACTTTAGCTCTTAGTGCATAGGGAACTATCCTGGATTTACAGAATTTGAGATGTATATTTGGATCTACCTCAATAGTGAAACTTTTACCTTTAAGGCAACCCAGACTAGTAGAAAATAAATCTGGGAATTCTTTAACTAGATCAGCTTCAGTATTTGATACACTATATATATCTGAGAGATTCATATTATTTAGATGAAGGGAATTAATTAAATCTCTTCCTAAAACACATAGGCCTGATCCATCTACAACAATAGTTGCTTGACAAGAATTAGTAGAATCAAGTCTAGCACAGACAGGAAATATTGTCTGTTTCCTTGAGGGGAACATCACCAAGGTCTTGAGGTTTAGAGAAGGATGAAGAACAGGTCTGTCACACTTATAACATAATTTCACGGATGACAAAAGCTGCAAGGACCTATCAAAGGTCATCCACATCTGTCAAAACCTTCCCGAAGGACTGCGTCAGATCATGCATCTACAGTAGTGTGCAAATTAGTTTGGACAGTGGTGAAATAATAGAATTATTTGATATTTTTTTATATTTGAAAAGAATATGTCAATGATAAGATAAATGGTACATTTAATATGAAATATGACCACCCTTTGCTTTTAGAACAAGCTTCACTCGCTCTGGCATAAATTCAACCAAATTTGAACACATTTCTGCTAGTTTTTCATTATGGTACCAGGCATTGATAACAGCACAAATTATCATCTGCATCATCAAACAGTCAGTTTTCTCAATTCTACGTTTAATTATAGCCCATAGATTCTCAATGGGGTTTTTAGGTCAGGAGAATTCCCAAGCCAATCTATAACAGTAAGTCCACTTTTTTCAAAGAATGTGCACATTATTTGGGAAGAATAGCATGGAGCCAGATCATGCTGGAAAATGCCGCCTACATCAGGAAAGCCTTTCTGCATTGCAAGAAGCAAGTGAGTCTGCAGGATTGCCTTGTATTTAGCGCTGTTCATCATTCCCTCAATAGTAACAAGCCACCCTAAGCCTTTAGTGCTAAAACAACCCCAAAACATCTTCTTAGGTGGGTATTTTGGCGCCTATTGAATGTGGCCTGGCTGGTGATTCATCTTACTACCACTGACATATGCCCATGTACTTCAAAATGCGATTCATCTGAAAACATAACTTTCTTCCAGTCAGCTGCCTTCCATCCAGCATACTTGCATGCCCAGCGGACGTTTTCTTTCCATAGCAGAAGTCAATAACTATTTTTTACATACCAGTTTTCTAGTAAATCTGCCAACTTCAATGAGCTTTCACCGAACAGTTGAAGAAGAAACATTTACACGAGCTAAAGACAAATCTCTCTGGAGGTATTTACTGGTTTTCTTGGGGTCCTTCACACTATTTCTGATGAGAGCCTTGTCACTGAAGTGTTGTCTTTCATTTTCTTCCACATTTTCCTTGTCACAGTGTTGAATGTTCACTAATGTCTTCAGCTCTTTTCACAATGTCACCAACAGGTGACTTTGCTACCTTCATTTCCTCAGAAATCCATCTGATACTAAAAACCAACATGTATAGCTAAGGGGTGTGATATCCAAAATAAATTTATAGTCTAATAATGATTGGAAGGTGAATATTCCAGCAGAAACAAGTACACCACAGAGCATGCTCCCAGCCATAATCATCCACGACAAGCTCTGGTGTAGCTAGGGAACAACCAAACAGTTGTCAGATGTTACCAGTACACTATTCTGCACAGGGGAAAAAAAACAAACTTCATTAGTGTTGCCAAAAATTAACACATTTTAAGAAATAGTCCAAAAATTAGGTACTGTCCGAACTAATTTGCACACTACTGTACCTACAATATACGATTTAAACCATCCACAGGAATGCGTTGGAAAAAAGAAGCATCATCATTTAAGCTTATCAAAATCCAATTCACTATAATATACAATAAAAAACTGTATCCACAGGAATGAGTCCAGAATAACCCTCCCCCCCCTTAAACTCACCCTGCCTCCCCTGTCTCAGGTAGCAAACTATTTGGTTACCCTTTGGATAATGCCCACCCTCAATTTTTTTTAATAATTCATATATTCATTATTTGCACTTAAAAACAAGTGTTTTTTAATTTAGACACTTTTTTTCTTGGGCAAATTCCGAAAAATTATTTTGGTGGTATTTTTTATTAGGTTATTGGAATTATATCATATTGCATTATTTAGCATTTTTTTAGGTAATTTCAAAATAGGGGGCTCCCCCCAATCCTCCCCTTTAAGTATGGGTAGTTGTATCTCCAACACACCCTGCTACTTTTAAATAACTTTGTAATATTCATAATTCGAAAGCCTAGTATTAGATTTAAAAGGGAATTGCCAGATGTCGTTAGGCCTCTAATTTTTATACCATGTTTCTTGACTTCAGACATAGGTATAAGCCTCGTTCCCAAATGCTATTTAAATCAATCATATTTTCTTTAATATAAAGTGTTGATATATTTTTATTTAGAAAAAAAAACATTCAAAATGATATATAATACACTAGGATGCGATTCCACTTAACAATGTAGCTTTTAAGATTGCGGTGAATCTATTTTTCATCATAACATCTTAATTAGAAATTTGCCTGGCTTAATTAGTAAAAGTGCTATATAGTGAATATCATTTGCATATTTTAAAAAAATAGAGATATTCAGATTCGTTAGACAAAGTTTTCCTGGTAAAAAGCCATGTTGTGTCCTTTTTATTATATCCTTATCCTTCAGATGAGTTAGAACAGCATCTCTAATCAGGGATTCCATAATTTTGCTAACTTGAGATGTTAAACTTATTGGTCTGCAGTTACTAGCCAGTTTCTTCAACCCTTTCTTAAAGATGGGGAATACATTTGCAGCCCCCCAATCATCTGGTACTATCCCCATTGTTAGAGTTTTTCTGAATATGTGGCTTAGTGGTTTGGCTACAGTTCCTCGTAAGTTCTTCAGTACTGCTGGGTGAATACTGTCATTACTAGGTGATTTCTCTGGATTTAACTCCTGAATTTTCTTAAGTACTACTCGAGTTGATAGGGCCACTTCCTCCAGCTTGTGGTATTCCTCACATAGGATCTTAGGTTCAGGTATGCTAGTACATTCTTCCTCTGTATACACTGAGCAGAAATATTTGTTCAGTATCTCTACCATTCTATCCACCTCAGACATTCTCATCTTCTAAGGGTCTCACACTTTCCTTTGTCTTCATTTTACTTTTAGCATATCAATAGTATGCTTTTGGATCCTCCTTTACTCTCCTACATATCTTTGTTTTGCAGTTCTCTTTAGATTTTCGGATGAGCTTTCTTGTTCTGTAATTGCCTTCTTGTATTTCAGATAGTCTCCGTAACACTCTGTCTCCGGGTATTGCCTTTACCAACGGATCTTGTTTCTTCCCACTATGTTTCTTCCCTTGTTCCACCACAATGGTTTCCTTTTTCTTTCATCATTGTTTTTTATGGGTACATAAATATCGACTACTCTATTATATTCTCCCACAAATATTGTCCACATTTCTGACACTGTCTTATCTTGAAATTTTCCATTCCACTTTATTTTTACAAATTCTTTTTTCATTTCTTTAAACTTAGCATTTCTATAGTCAAAGTGATGCTCCCTCTAAAATCCTTTTCCACAATTGGCAGATATATCAAAACATACTACATTGTGATTGCTTGATCTTAGAGGAGCTGTGACCTTTACATTGTTAATTAATAGAGGATCAGAGCTTAATACTAAGTCTAGTATATTTTGTCCTTGTGTTGGTTGTTTCACATGTTGGGTAAACAATTTATCTATAACTAAGTTCAGGAAGGCTTCACTCTCCTTTTCGGTATGCAGCAATTCCCAATTGATGGTACTGTGGTTAAAATCACCGCATATGACCAGTTGCTCGTATTTTTCACTTGCCTCTTCCATTTTACTATGAAGGTCCATTTCCTTCTCATCCTCAACTGAATTCAGCCAATGCCTATCCATTTCATAGCTAAATTCCCTATTATCACTTCCCATGTTAAGAACTTGGCATTTTTTAAGGTCAAAAGTCATCTCAGAGCATCAGCATGGATTTGTGAAAGGGAGATCATGCCTGACCAACTTACTGGAGTGTTTGGAGCATTGGACTGACTGTTTTGATAATGGTAACCCAGTTGATGCAATTTATCTGGACTTGAGAAAGGCCTTCAACAGTGTGCCATTGCAAAGACTATTGTTCAAATTATCAAAAGCTGGAATTGGTGGTGGTTTGCTATCGTGGATTGAGTGCGAAGATAGTGTGTTGTTGTAAATGGTAGTGCGTCAGGATGGAGCGAGATATATAGTGGGGTGCCACAGGGGACTGTACTTGGACCAGTGCTTTTCGCCATTTAGATTAATGATCTTCCTGGTGCAATAAAGTCAGAGATCAAGATATTCGCAAATGACACCAAGGTATATAATGAAATCAAGGTACCTGAAAACATTGTAAGATTGCAGGAAGATATGAGGAGCATGGAGGAGTGGTCACATCAATGGTTGATATCAACCAATGCAAGAAAGTGTTTTGTTCTGCATATAGGTAGTAATAATGAAGGAGCTGTATATGAAATTAATGGAGCTGAAATTGCTTCTTCTGATATTGAGAAAGACCTTGTAGTGCTGGTCTCATCTGGATTGAAGTTTGAGAAGCAGATTTCAGAGTGTGTGTGAAGAAAGATAATTTTGTATTGAAGCAGGTTAAGCAGAACTTTCACTTCTAGAATGTTGAGTCTGTAGGAATATTATATAAAGCTTTTGTTAGACCACAACTTGAGTATGCTATTCAGGCATGGTCTCCTTACTTGCAGAAGGATATAAAATGAATGGAAGAGGTTCAGAGAAGAGCTTCTAAGCTGGTACCAGGATTTGGAGCATTGACCTATGAAGAGAGATTGGAGAGACTTGGGTGGACTAACATTGAGGAGAGATATGATAGAGGTGTTCAAGATCATGGGAGGATATGACTTTGTGTCTGAGCCCGAGGAGTTTTTCCAGCCTGCCCAAGGGATTACTAGAGGTCATAACAGAAAACTCTTTAAGAAGAGATGCAGCAAAACTCTAAGGCAGAAGTTCTTCACTCAAAGAGTCGTGGACCCATGGAATGATTTGCCAGGTGATGTTGTGAACTCCACCAGAGTAAACTCTTTTAAAATTAAATATGATAAACATAAAAAAGAATTAAATAATCACTAGTGAAGCGAGATTTTAAAGCACAGGGTGCATATTTCTTATTCTTGCAGGAATTCAAATGATGAGTGCCACTTCTGAGCCCAAGCTAATAACTTATTTAAGTCACTCTGCACTTTAAAGCTACCCTCAACTTCTTTGACTACAGCTGCCAATTTAGTATCATCAGCAAAAATTGACACTTTGCTATTTACAGCCTCCCCAAGATCATTTATATAAACTATGAATAATAAAGGGCCTAGAACGGATCCCTGAGGTACGCCTCTGATAATGTCCCTCCACTGTGACCTCACTCCATTTAGCACAAGTATATGTTTCCTGTCTTTCAGCCATTCAGTTATCCAATTCAAAACTTTACTACATATCCCATACATTTTTAATTTGTGAACTAGTCTCCTATGTGGAAACTTATCAAAAGCTTTGCTAAAATCTAAGTAAATTACATCAACATTCTCTCACTTATCTAATTGTTTAGTAACATAATCCATAAAATCCAGTAAATTTGTTAAATTCAATCTACCTTTTCTAAATACATGCTGAGCATCATTTATTAACATGCCACACTCTAAATGGTCAGAAATCCCCTTCTTAACTATCTCCTCAAGAATTTTACAAATGATAGGAGTTAAGCTTACCGGCCTAAAGTTATTTGGGTCCTCTTTACTTTCCTTTTTAAAAATTGGCACTACATTCGCTAATTTCCAATTATTAGGTATTTCTCCAAACTCTAGTGATCTAGTATAGATCTTCTCAAGAGCTACTGAAATACTATCTAGACCTTCTTTGAGTAACCTAGAATGAATGTTGTCTGGGGTAGATGACTTACTAGTATTTAACCCCAATATAAGCCCTTTAATTATTTCCCTCTTCACATTAATGGTATTCAACACTACTTTCCTTGACCTAGAATACTAAAGAAAAATGATCATTAAGAACCTCTACTATTTCCTCATCAGATTCTTTCAAAACCCCTTCATATCTAATAGGCCTCATTTTATCACTGTTAGATTTGTTATCAATTCTATAATAGCTAAAAATTTATTGGATCTTTATTATTATTTTTTGAGCTAAATTAATTTCTGCCACCCTTTTGCTCTTCTTAATAATCTTATTTAGCTCATTTCTGGTCAACCTATAATGATTTAAATTCTCAGAGGTACTTTCTCTCAGAAATTTTCCTAGCTATCTCCTGATTACACCACAACGGCTTCTTACATACATTTCTTCCTAATAGCCTTCTTTGGAATACACTGCTCCTGGAGAGTATAGTTTTAAAAGTGACCCACATCTCATAAGTATTCTTCCCCCTGAATTCTATATCCCACCCAATCTGATTTAGCAAGTTTTGTAATTTATCGTAATCTTCCCTATAAAAATTTGGAGTTTTGGGAGAGTTTGTTGATGTTCTACCTTTCACTATTCTCAAGTTAAAACGAACCATCTGTCATTCACTTGCTGTCCCTATGGGTGTGAACTACTTGGGCGATGGTCCTATTTCATTTAAATCTTCCTTTAAGGACCTTGGCATTTTGGTAGATGCAACTCTAAAATTTCAGCTTCATGTTAGAGAGGTCTTTGTTAAAGCTAATGGTATTGCTAATAATATTCTCCAAGGTATTGTTTGTAGATCAATTCAGTTTATGTGTCAGGTGTTCATTATACATATTCGTCCAATTATTGATTTTGGCTGTGTTGTGTGGAATACCAGTTATATCGGTGATCTGTACCTTCTTGAATCAATTCAAAGAAAGTGGACTAAAAAAGTTAGTGGCCTGGAGGATCTCCAATATGCTGAAAGATTATCAAGATTGGGTTTATTCTCAATCAAAGGCCATCTCATTCATGCTAACTTAATAATGGTTTGGAAGATTCTAAATGGTCATTGCATCCAATTAGCGGACCTATTCAACTGCAGAGGACTTGATTGAACTAGAGGTCACAGTAAAAAAATCTTTGTCCCTCCTCACAATATTGATGTCAGAGCTCGCTTCTTCTCACTTTGAACTATCAATTTATGGAACTCTGGCTGAAGAGGTTGTTTCTGCGAGTTCTGTGAAAATTTTAAGAGCAAACTTGAAACTTTTCTGGGTCCATTACTTTTTGAGTTTTGTTAATTCCATCTTGTTATTATTGGTGGTCTATCTGCATCTGAAATTAGCCAACCTATAGTAAATTACTTGTAATCTATTCTGTTATCCTGGTTGGAAGATGCAGCAGAGACTGATGAAGGGGAAGACCCTCATCAAGGTAAAGATCAGGATAAAGATCATTACTCTCCTTCAGGTTATTCACAACTTTAACACATCAACTGCCTTGTTGTCACACTTGGTACAAAACCAATAAAGTCATATTCTTACAGCCTATGTGGTACCACTTAAGAGCAATACTCACAATGTACTGCCAGATCATCATCCTTCACTTTCTGGCTTCACTTGCCACAACTATCCACAGGTCCTGCCGCCATATGTTGCTATTGTACATCTGGTAGGCTTGCCACTTGTTGTTGATACCCAAAGTTTTCCTTGTGGTTCTTCGGTCGCCTCCTCTACACTAATTTCCCTATAATCCTCGCCCTCTTACCATGTCTGCTATTCAGATAATTATCACATCAAATACCAAATATGCTAGCTCAGGGTTAAGGTTGATAATATTAAAGGGGGGAGGGTAAATGTAGCGAGTATGGACGGATGCGATTCTAGCTTATTTTGAGGGCCGGCTCATTGTTGGGGACAGCTCGTTGGGGGGATGGGCCTACGATGATCATGATTTAAATCATTAGAGGGGGGTCTGGTGGGCACAGACCCCAAGTATATAATTGGGAATAGCTATAAACTTCCTCCACATAGATTTCAGCGCAGAAAAATAGCCCAAAATAAGCTAGTCCTCGGATGTGGTTATACTCTACACAATTACCAAGGGGAACACCCCCAGATATCATAAGTTGAAGAGCTCAGCAATGCACGACCGATCCCGTTCATAGGCTAGCGGTGATGGTAAAGAAATATAAGGAAAACAATTTGCTTACTAAAGCATCAAGTTCTATTCTAAAAGTGTAAGGAAAAATGTGATTTCATTGAAAAAAATAAATAATAAACATTAAAAAATAGGCTATTTTATTTAACGGTGTTAAAATAATAGGATATTTACTCAGCCTATTTCAATGTCACCACTGCCTACTTTCTTTGGGGTTCATATCTCCAACCTATAAAAATAATGGTTATGTTCTCTCTTCCGTATTTTGGTGCAGAGAGGGTCAATGGTGAAAAGCAATTTCTTTTTTAAGTTACTCCGATATAGATACTAGACCATACGAAAATATTGTCATAGTATTAATGATAATTTAGAAAGTGTCTTGGAGTCGCTTTAATATATTTTACTAATATTCATGAATACAATTGAGTAGAAGTAAGGTAAATAAGCCTAGTAATTGCCTTATTAATAAAATCACCTACCAAATGGTTAATCATTTGAATCCCTTGTTTCTAAATATAGTGCAGAGAGATACTATCAAAATGCGTTTAAATCGATTATATAAGTATTTTCGTGTTTTTTTAAGTCTTACATACAAGAATTGGCATTAGGGAACAATAAGGTATTAACATAGAGGTATAACATAACATAAAAAAAGTTACTAGGGCCTATTAAAGCCATCCAGGTCAGAGTATCCAAAATCCCATAAAGCCACTATATAGAGCAAAGGCCGGTGAACCGGGATAAATTACTCCAAATTGTGTAAAAGTTAAAATCTCAGAGATTAATGAAGGCTCATATATAAAATTGCACTAAAATATTAAAATTATTATTTAATAAGCGAGGCAAATTATGAGTTTTATATATATATATATATATATATATATATATATATATATATATATATATATATATATATATATATATATATATATATATATTTAAACAAATCATTTTCGGTTTCTTAATATAAATAAAATGTAACTTGGCAGGACCATTTCTTAAGTTGGCAATACTGAACAGTGGACAAGGATTACAGCGGCTGGCAACACGCACCACGAGTGTCAACTTTAACCTGGAAACCGTTGTGACAACCGCACGTCCCATCATCGGCACTAACGTCGCGTAACAAATGGCGTAGTGTGCTGCCAATAATTGTCTTTGCTTGCTCTTAATAGAAGTACATTATTTATGTCAGCAGGCTTACAACTTTCGACGACCAAGGTAGGGTAGTGTTTTATGATTTGTCATAAGTTGAATATTATTTTTTATCCACTTTTCTTGATTTATTTTTTTAGTCCCTTTCTTTATGAGTATCCTTGTTAAAGTTAAAAAATATACTAAAATCATATTATTTATCTGTTTTTGAATAATTTCCACTTTCAATCCCCTTCAGATGTCGCCAAATAGCAAAAGGACACACCAAGAAGAGTTGCTCAATTATGGGTTCACATAAATATAAGACAAAGTGCAAATGAAACCACAGCATGTTGTTTGTGTGAAAGTAATGACCGAGAGTCTTTTAAAATGAGTAAACTGAAGAAATGTTTGGGTAATTTGCATTCAGATGTCTTCCAACTGATGGAAATGATTTACAAATTTTAAAAGGTCCGCAAAAAAAGCAGAGGTTGGATAGTAACTTGAGTTGTACATTTTGTCAACTTTCATAATCAAAAGCTAGCTTTGAAGTGGCCTGATTGCCCAAAACAAGAAACCAAAATTTATTGGTGAGGAGTTGGTTAAAACGGCAGCTGTGAAATTGGCAAGGATTATGTAGAATCAGAATTGAGCCATGAGACTGGATTCAGTGCCCTTGTCTGGAAAAAGAGAGAATTTCCATCTTCTCAGAAAATGAGAGTTAACTTGATTTCTTCAATGAAAAATATCAAAATTTTCCAATTCAGCTTCATAAGATTACAAAGGCCAGTAACGATTTGCAGGTGTCGATGCATATTCGCTACTTAAAATTGAAAATGAAATCTTGTTTTGTTCTCCTCTCAAATTGAGGGCTCGTGGCTTTGCCTTATTAAACAAGGTTAATGAATACTTCAAAATCCCAAGTGTTAAATTAAAGTGGGAAAATTGTACTGTGCTGTCAATAAAGAACCAACGACCAAAGAAATTATCCACTGCATGATCCATCGCCAGACATCTGTTGTGAAGCATTTGGAGGAGAGGAGAAGAAGTAAAATGGATGAAAAGATAAAAATCAGAAAGAAAGGAAAAGTTGACCTTATTCCTGAGTACAGAAGGATATAGAGCAAGGATGGAGCATTTTATGTTATATGTTTCCCTTTCCTCATTTATATTTGTTCATATGTATTCATGTTACTAATATTTTGTTTTGTTTCTTTTCTCGATGTACTATTAATATAATTAATTAAACCCTATAAAAAGGATAGTTTGAATATACCTTACTTCTCAGTTCTATCATTAACATAAAAGCTTGGAAGGCAGCTATGTTCATCACTACTTAGAAATATCATAACAATTTAATCAACTAGTATGGATAAAGTCATACGAATTGAGAAATTTGATGTACCTAGTTCGGATCCTCGTGCTTGCAAATTATGGAAGCTTTAGTATAGAAATTTCTGCTACATCCTTTCTACAATATCTGATCATTCTCCAAAAAAGTTATGGATATTATATTTGTACATTGGTCCTCATGTCGCGGATGTAATAAAGGGCTGTGTTGATTATTCGAAGGCTATTGAATTGTTGCAAGCTGCCTATATTATGTTCCCAGCGAAATTTATGCCAGACATTTGCTTTCTTCTCGAATTCAACTTTCAAAGGAATCGATTGACCAGTACCTTCAAACTCTCAATTGTCTTGCTATGGATTGTAACTTTCAGGATGTTATTGCTGCAGTCTACCATGATAAGAGTATCATGGATTCCTTCATACGAAGGTTAAAATCTACGAACATTCGTGCACGACTCCTTGAGAATCAAAAGCTTACATTAACCGCTGCTACTCAAAAAGCGCGAGCATTAGAGCAAGCATTGCTGAGATCCGAATCATACTTAGTTACCCCCAGTCATGTACGTGCTAGTGTGGCGGTTGTTCTTGGTACATCTATGACCTCTGGTAATGAAGAAGAATGTGAAGAAGATAGCCTTATACTTACAGCAGCTGTTTAAAAAATATTACTAAAATGAAGCAAAAATGCTACAATTGTGGTGGTCGTCGCCATCCTGAGGATGACCGAATAATTTGTCCAGCTCGCGATGTAATTCGTCGTAAATGTGGGAAGCATGGGAATTTTTCAAAAGTTTGTGAGCCAAAATTCAAACGTCCTGTTTCACTATCTTCTGTCACGCTTGCTTCCAACTGTGCTAGCAGCGGCTTGCTCTTACCCACTGTTCTTGTTCAATTGAACGGAAATCCTCAGTTACTTCAAGGTATAATTGACAGAGGAAGTTCAGAGAATTTTATAAATGATGCTGTAGTAGAAGCTATGCATCTCCCACTTCATGAACGATCGTCTGTTGTTTCGATGGCGTCTTCTTCTTTCTCAGTAAATCTTAAAGGTTACTGTATTGTTAACGTTTCGATGAATGGTCGCACTTATGAGAATTTTGAAGCTACTGTACTTCTAAACGCTTCTAGTGATATTATTTTCGGCTTACCATTTTTAAAAGTGCCTGGAAGCGTTAGCTTAAATTATGGGGGTACAGAACCCTTCTTAACTGTGTGTGAACTGATTAAACTAAAGATTACCCCAGTTAAACTGTTTAGAAACATATCCTCAGATTACAATCCAATTGCGACCAAGTCTCGTCATTACAGCTTCAAAGATGCTGATTTTATTGAAAAGGAGGTTAAAAGTCTACTTCGTGAGGAGATTATTGAACATAGCAATTCTCCTTGGCGCGCACAAGTAGTAGTGACATCAAACACAAATAGGAAAAAACAAATTGTGATTGACTTTTCTAGAACAATAAATAAGTACACCCCTTTGGACCCTTACCCGCTACCCAGGCTTGAAGATATAGTAGCAAATATCGCTAAAAATCATCAATTCAGCATTATTGATCTATCCAATGAATATTATCAGATATAAATATGCACAGAGGACCGAGCTTACACTGTTTTTCAGGCAGGTAGCGGTCTTTGTCAATTCAGGCGCATACCTATGGGTGTTACGAATGGGGTTTCCACTTTACAACGATTATGAATCAGTTTATAACCAATAACAAACTATGTAACACTTATGCCTATCTCGACGACATTACAGTCTGCTGAGAAACAAAAGAAGAATATGAACACAATCAAAAGTGTTTCGTGGAAGCTGCTTCTAAATACAATCTTTCCCTGAATTCTGAGAAATCTAAGTTTCCTCTAACCTGCATTAATATTGTTTGGTTACCAAATTTCTGAAGGCAATCTGAAACCCGATGCTGAACGAATGAGACCTTTGTTATAATTACCCGTACCTTCTAGTAAAAAATCCTTGCAGCGTTGTTTGAGGTTATTTGCATACTACGCTAAGTGGGTGCGCAACTATTCAGAGAAAATATGGTCTCTTGTAGATTGCTGCAGATTTCCATTATCTCTTCAGGCCTTTTAAGCATTGGAAACTTTAAAGAATGATATTGCCAAATCTTCAGTGGAAGTTATTGATGGAGACGCCCCCTTTTCTATAGAAACGGATGCATTAGTTAATGCAATCGGTGCCACCTTATCGCAGTGCCGACGATCAGTGGCTTTTTTCCCACGTTCATTGAACTGATCAGAAAAGAGAAACCACATCGTAAAAAAAAGCGTATGGGATGGTAGAGAGAATACGTAAATGGAAACTTTTTGGCTAATAGACATTTTGACTTAACAACGGATCAAAGAGCTGTGTCATTCCTGTTTGATACCAATGTAAAAGGTAAATAAATAATGGTAAGATCATGTCCTGGCGTATAGAATTACTTCCATTTTCCTTCCATATTCATTATCGCTCGGGTCACGAAAATGTTGTCGCTGATACACTATCACGGTCGTATTGTAACGCTGTCGTAGAATGACCCTGAACGTCGCTTCTACCCAATATTCGTTATAGCAATGCTCTCTGGCATTCCTATAAAATATTAAATTTATCAATATTCCATTAGCATACTTTTTTAAATTCAATGTAAAATTATCCATTATAAATAATTGATCCAAAATCTCAAATATTTTGTAATATATAATTGCCATTGAAAAATCAATGACTAAGATATTCTTTTCGGCAACATTTACTTTTACCTATACACACAAACGAACGAACGCCTTTAACTGTCCGCTTTAAAGCAGTCGCCCATTCATTCGTGCTCCAATTTACTTCGAATCAAGATCCCAATTCACAGTCCATCATAGTTACTCTACAAAATCTTACTTTACCACATCTTACTTTCTCACATCATACTTTACCACATCTTACTTTACCACATCATACTTCACCACATAATACTTTGCTACATCTTACTTTACCACATCATACTTTACCACATCATATTTACCATATTTTAGTCATCATAATTACCACATAGTTACCACATCTTAGTTACTTTGCATACCTTGCATTCATTCTACTTTTCATTACTTCCATATATTGCATTACGTTGTATTCCTTAGCAATTCTCAATTTAATTATATCATTCATCCATATAATTGTAATAACCGCTCACTAGTTATTTCCTAATTCAATTCTCTCAATGTGCATTCGTTGATTTTGTAAATATGTTTATTTTGTTTATTTTCTGTTTTTCTTACAAACCTAGTTCAGAAGTTTTCTAAATTCATTTCACATCACTCGTTAGGCCTAAATATTAGCAGACGACTATTCCATCCAAATTCAAAAAATTTATGGTAATGGTTTTCAATTAGCTATCTAGGTTGATTTATTAACTAAAATTAATCCCACTAATAACCAAATACCAATGTCAAACGGCTGACCTTGACTCAACTCTGGTCACGACCGGGATTGGGGATAGAAATAAGGGGGGGCGAGTGCGAAGGATTTAAATTCAAAAGAGTGAGTGTAGTTGGCCGATATTAAACTAATGAAGGCAGCGGCTATGTGTCTTATGAAAATGCAGAAACAAAATATACTTTAATATATACACCAGAGTTATACACAATAAATATATTAAATAAAATAATGAAAATAGATACTCGATGAATATATGAAATGAACTTAAAAAGCTACTCAGTGCGAGCGATATGGGAGGGGGGGGAGGGTTGAGAGGCGATAAGAGCCTCTGTACATACACACACAGGAATGACTGGCAGGGTAGCCACAGATGATTCGACTCAGCCTGGTTTGGGTTCGAGGCTTTAAGAGATGAAACGGGAGATCGGATGGTTATTCGAGGGACGTTAACCACGGGGAGTTTAACCTCTAGAGGTAACACTAACTGGAGCGAGTATTTGTGCCAAACGAAATGCACCGAAACTAAAGATGCACCAATTTACTGGGGCTCAGATTCTTCGGTATAATTCTAGCCTTCAGTCCGCGAGAAAAGGGAGCGCGATCGAGAATGACGTGTTTCGTTGTAAAAGGCAGTCCTATACTGTCGATATTCGATTGGGACCAACAATATATAGCTACCAGCCGAAACCTTAACTACCTCCGCCAAAGGTGGGGCGGATATATCCACGAACCAACACGGGGCTTGGGAAATGGGAAGTACTCCCGCGGGGGTTGCTTGAAACACCCTGGGAGACGACAGAAGCGCGCTTTTGAGATTCCAATCCATCGCTTATCGCAGAAGGCAGATCGATATTCTGACTGTTCTACGGCCTTCGCTCACGTGGACTGATTTTAAATTGATACACCTGGAGGTATAAACTCCAGCGCATAAAGCGACTATTGTTGCTTTTTACATTTCTAAAATATGCGTGGGGTTTGTGATCCGT
Source organism: Ceratothoa steindachneri (assembly GCA_963969495.1). Taxonomy (NCBI): domain Eukaryota; kingdom Metazoa; phylum Arthropoda; class Malacostraca; order Isopoda; family Cymothoidae; genus Ceratothoa; species Ceratothoa steindachneri. Next base: position 44,908,554 of record OZ018328.1, on the reverse strand, counting down.
CTCTACAAGGAACCTTTACCTAATAAATACATTCTAAACTTCTGTATGTGCCATATAATGGCCAAAGCCTCCTTTTCAATGACGGCATAATTCTTCTTGCGCGGGAGAAGCTTACGGCTCGCGTATGCGACGGGGTAGCTACCACTATCATCGGTATACTGTAGCAAAATGCATCCCAACCCTTCATTACTGGCATCGATTCTGATGCCAAACGTCTTCTTAAAGTGGGAGAGCCGGATGATAGGGTCGGAAGCTCATTTTCCCTTCAGCTGTTTGAAGTGGGAGAGAGCTAATGGGGACCAGACAAGGTGTTCTGGGGACTTCTTTTTCCGCAAGTCACACAAAGAAGCCGGGAGAGAGAAGAGAAATGGGAGACAAAGCGGCTGTAGAAAGAAGCTGATCCCATGAAGGATCTCATCTCTTTCTTAATAAACGGACGGGGCATTTCCACAATGACGCGGATTTTTTTTCCTCCTGGGGAGCCAAACGGCTGTTCCCAATGTAAAAGCCAAGGTAGTCAATCGTACTATAAGAATAATGACACTTGCTCGGACCGATTATGAGTCCATGCTCGCGAAGGCGACGCGGCAGGGCCTGGAGGGCGATCACATGTTGGTCCGACTCGCGAGTTGCAACGTAAATGTTATCGAAATAAAAAGTCACGTTTGCCAACCCATCTAATATTTTTCGCATCATGCGATTGTAATTACTATAGGCCGTCACCAAGCCGAACGGGAGACGGCGGAACTGCAATAAGCCTTTGTTTGTGGAGAAAGCCGTGTATTTCTTTACACCTTCTTCAAGGGGAATTTGATAATAAGCCTTACATAGGTACACTTCGGTAATGTAATTGGCCTGCAAAGAGATGGAGGTTTTGGTCGCTCAAGGAAATAGGCTCAGCATCAGACAAGGTTACCGAATTAAGTTTCCGAAAATCGACGCACAGCCTATATGACTCGTTTGACTTCTTTACAATACATTGGGGGAGCAATAATTAGATTGGGAGGGTTCTATAATCTTTAACTTTAACAATTTATTAACTTCTGCGTTGAAGACCTCTCTTAAATGAATGGGCAGGGGGTACGGGTTAGAACGAATAAGCTCCTGGGTCTTTAAAATAATATCATGCTCGAACTGAGCGGCCCAGCCGGGAATATCGGAAATCACGTCTTCAAAGTGACTCAGTAACTGCTGCAGCTGACTCTTCGACTCGGGGGCCAGCTGGACGTTAACGTCTAAGTGCGATGACTGGGATTCGGTAGCGTTGGGCACGGTAGGCAATGGGTACTCCTTTCCCTGTTCAATCCAAGTCACTTGCACTACATTTAGCAGATCCAGGGGGTGAATGGGGCCAATCCAGTCGATTGTCACACGGGCAAAGAGTTCAGGTGTGATGGGTCCTTTCTGCAGCTGAGCGGGTCTGACGCGTCCTTTTGCGGCTATCCTTTGACATATATCACACGAACGGCAATAATTACAGATGTCATCTGCCGCACCGGGCCCATAAAAATACTTAAGGATTCTCTGAGCCGTTTTAGTATGGCTCAAATGGCCAGAGAAAAGACTATCATGGGCCGTCCTTAAAATGAGGGGTACCTGCGAACGGATGATGCTTAATGCATGCGCCTCAGAACTATTGCTTTCCAAGCAGGCACGGTACAGGCGGTCGTTCTTCGCGACGTAGAGAACGACTTTCTTACCGCCAGTGGACTCCCAATGTGAAAGCTAGGTGGCAGGTGGTCCAAAGGGGGCGGAGTGAATCGCAGTCCTTTTGCTCTTTAGCGAGTTCATTATTCAGAATACCGCTAAACTCGGAGTGGCAGGTGGTTTCAAGGGGAGCGGGTGCCTCTGCTTCCTTTTTAGTCTGGGAACGCGGGAGGTTAGGTTGAACCACAGGGGTGGAAGTAACCTGTGAGTACTGTCCTACCAGAACAGTGCAGAGCTTTATTGGGGCCACTACTACTTCAGCCCATCTGGTATAATACGGGCATTCAATAAAGCATTTCACGACGGGGAATTGATTTGCGGTATTCATGTACTACCGCAAACTTATCATGGTTCCGAGCGATCGGGGTGAGCAGCTCGTCCTATCATATCTAATTATATTAAATCACAAATTAAAGTGTTTAAAGAATTTGTACCCCCTAGTTAGGGTTTTGATGCAGGTAGCCGTTTTAACCCCCCACTACTTACTATTTAAGACATTGTCTGTCCTGACCTAAGTTATTCCATTGAGAGGTCTTTTAGAATAAAGACGAAAGCGCTCGGAATCGTTGTTCCATTTTCCTTGTGGGTGTTATTTATCATATATATATACAAAGAAAGAGCAAATACAAGTTCTGCAGGTGGTAACAACCACCACAGGGCCTTCACCATATTTATCTTCTGCATTTTAAAACTATTTTGAAGACGGAAAGTAAGATGCAGAAACCTTATATTGCAGAATATATAACAATACAGTACAAGAGAAAGAGAAATTTGAGGCGAATTAGCAATGAGACAAGAAACAAGAGTCACTGTACCTGGTAGCACATGATCGGCAATCAGCAGACCCGGGTTCGAATCCAGGCCAGGAATTTCAAACTTTTTTTCCCTGACGTTATTTCTGTCTTTTCGGTAAGGATTAACTTCATTGTGCTGACCTTTTCTCTCTTTGATCCTAGTCTTCTTCCAATGTCCCATTCTCCTGCCCTGAAAAAACTCCTGCTCTTTGTCTCATTGCTCATTCGCATCAAATTTCTCTTTCGGCGAGTTGTGGTTTGCGTGCAAAATAGCAAGTATCTACCGCGTTCAGACTTATGGTGCCATGTTCCAGGTAATGTGTGAAAATTTACACAGAAACAGAGGGGCAGAGATCTTACAGGAGATGACCCCGAGAACCCCCCCCCCCCCATCACACACACACACTTGAACCTCTGACGTGTGGTTATCTAGACGAGGCGAGTTTTTTTTTCTCGTGGCTTTTTTCTGTGTAAATTTTCGCACATATATATATATATATATATATATATATATATATATATATATATATATATATATATATATGTATAATACAAGAGGAATAAGAATTGGACGCGAATGAGCAAAGCAAATGAGACAAGAATCAGGAGATAACAATAAATAAGTAAACAAATAAAAACAAGGTTAAATAAATGAGAAAACAGCGACAAAAGAGTCAGCCAAATTTTATTTTCGTATATATATATATATATATATATATATATATATATATATATATATATATAGTACAAGAGGAATAAGAATTGGACGCGAATGAGCAAATGAGACAAGAATCAGGAGATAACAATAAATAAGTAAACAAATAAAGAAAGCAACTACAGGATCTGCGGGTGATTATACAACCACCACAGGGCTATGCCATTTTTATTTTTTTGTCTTTCAAATAAAATTTGAACAGAAAAAAAGATTCATAAACCTGTTGTAGCTGAATATAAATGCATATAGTACAAGAGGAATAAGAATTGAACGCAAATGAACAAATGAGACAAGAAACCGGAGTTATTTTTAAAGGCAAGAGAGAGGAACATTATAAGAATCCAGAATCAAAGGAAGCAGAGGGTGGCACAGTGAAGGCGATCCTTTACCGAGAAGACAGAAATAACGCCAGGGGAAAAAAGTTTTGAATTCCTGGCCGGGACTCGCACCTGGGTCTGCTGATTGCTAGTCAGATGCTTTACCGCTAAGCTACCAGGAACAGTAACTATATTTCGCCCAAAGCGTTACCCATCGAACCCAGTATCTCCCTAAGCTAGGAACTTCCAAGGAATTTTTATACCACATCCTCTTACCCGCTCACAATTCAAAGGCTCACTGTCCATATCACATACAAAGAAGGAGCAACTACAGGATCTGCCGGTGATAATACAACCACCACAGGTCTATGCAATTTTATATTTTCTGTCTTTAAAATAAAATTTGGCTGACTCTTTTGTTGCTGTTTTCTCATTTATTTTACCTTGTTTTGATTTGTTTACTTATTTATTGTTATCTCTTTCTTTCTTATATATATATATATATATATATATATATATATATATATATATATATATATATATATATATATATATATATATATATATATAAAATCTATGTCCTCCGTCTTTAGGCATTCAAGCTTTTCAATTATGTTTCTGCTGACTCGTTAGCTTTCATTTTTATTTCTAATTAGGTTTAGTTTTCTTTCTTGTTTCGCCTGTTGTGGGCACTTTGCCTCTTTTTGTTATATAATTTATGTTTAATATTCGATTTAGTTATTTTATTTATTTTGCTTTAATTATGTTGGGCACTTCGCCTCTTTTAATTTATTTCTTGGTTTTGTATTTTTCATTTGGACACTTCGCCTCTTTTGATTTTTCTGTTCTCTATTTGTGTTTGGTTTTCTCTTATCGTGGAGTCTTTTCGGTAAGTTTTTTTGGCGAGTGGAATCATTTTGTCCTGGTTATGTGGCTTGGTATTCCCGGGACCACAGTCTTCCACTTGGGAATAGGGCTCTCATGGTGACACGTCCAATTATGGGTTGTGCTATGTCTAGGTTTGCGTCTATATGTGAGAGTATTTCATTTTCAACCTTTTCCCAGGTCTTTCTCCAGCGCTTTTGAAGGACCATATTCAGTGGCTTAAGTCCTGCTCTTGCGTGTAGTTCCGTCTGCCGAATATGGTCCATTCTGCTCGCGCCAGCTATATATATGCAGGGTAGCACTGTTCTGGACTCTTTGCATTAGTCTGTGAGAGGTTAACCTAGCTGTCTGCTCTACCACTACTGGGCACACCAGTTTTGAGCGCACCAGGGCAGTGTACAGCTTTTTGATGCTGTGGGCGCTGAGGTTTCTGAACCTATGGAAGTTCACTTTTAGCTAGGGAGATTCAGTTGTTGATGTGCGTTTTATACCCTTTTGAGGTGATGCGCAGACCCAGGACTAAACCCTCGTCGGTGTACGGGTAAATTTCATCTTTGACTATGACGTCATCTTGTTTCAGCGGTTCACTGGAAGGATCTGGAACTTTCGGCGGTTGGTTTTGATTTTCCACCTTCTTTCGAAACGATTGCTATTTTCGATTTTAGCAAGTGTCTCTCTTGTTTGTATTCCAGCGTTCCTGTAGAAACTAGGGATGATCTGAGTGAAGTCGTCTGCAAACTGCAAGTACATACATCAGACCTCCCCGACTGGAGCAGGTATGGCCAACATGCACACAAGGTACAACAGCGTACTCAGACAGCTACCTTGTGGAACACCCGCATCTAACTCGACCTCGGGTCCTCTGTTGCCCTCGATCGAAATTTGGGTTTTTCTTTCCATGATGTAATCACAAAGGACCCTTTCCAGAATTGAGTTTAGCTGGAGGCCCAAGATCTTGAATTGAAGACCTCTCAGCCAAACTTTATCAAAGGCCTTCTGAACATCTCACATCACCACATCGACATATTTTCCCCTCAGGTTTACAGTGGGCAAGCTTTACGGAGAGAAGGACGAGGGCTGTATCAGTCCCCCTTCTCTTACAGAACCCGTGCTGCTGAGGGTTTTGAGCTTCCAGCTCAGACAGCTGGTCTTGGAGACTGTTAGCTAGAAGCTTCTCGTAGACTTTGCCTACAAACTCAAGAAGGGATATTTGCCTGTAGTCTACCAGTTAATCGGGGGCTTATTCCCTTTAGGGATAAAAATGATTTGGGACATTTTAAAACATAGATGAAGTAGCCCGTATTCAGGGAAGCGTTGTAGATGTTAGTGATTCCCTGAATGGTCTGCCGGGGGGCATGCACCAAATTGTTTTTAGTGATGCCCGTCTAGCCTGGCGCCTTTTGTTTAAAGGTTTTTACGACTGTCATGACCTTTTCGTTGTAATTGGTCGGCCATGGTCCGCCATCTCCATCCCTTCGTCGACGTAGGCTCGTGGGTGTGTTCGATGTATGATCTGATTAAGTTCTTCAATCAGATTGTCTTCGAATTCCAGGTCGAATTCTACATCGTCCTCAGGTGTTATTGAGAAGATTTCCTTCCAGAACGTGCAGAACCTTTTCTCCAGGACCACCGGATCCTCCAAGTAGTCATTTCCCTCCTTAATGTGGGCCTTTCCTCTACTTAGTAGGCCTTTTAATTTCCTTACTAGTTGCCAGAATTTATCGGGGGTCACCTCGCTGTCTACCCTGGCTATTAGGCTGTCCCAGATTTCAGCCTGTTGTTAGTTAATAGCCAGCTTTAGCTCATCACGCAAATGTCGTAGCAGCGATCTTCGTTCGCGATTCGTACCTGCTCTTCTGATTTCTTCATACACCTTCCTTTGCTCCCTAGCGATCTCTTTCATCTCCTCGGTCCATCTAGGTTGCGGAGGAGTCTTGTACCCTGTCATAGGTACACACTCGCGTTCAGCCTCGGTGATGAGGGCTGTTATCCTCTCCAGCTCCCCGTCAATCTCCTCTAGAGTTGCTTCGCTTAGGTCGGCTGGTTCGCATGCGCCTAGGATTTCTCCGTAGCGTTCCCAGTTGGCCGAGGCGTAGCTTTTGCGGAGAGGGACCGGAAGCTGGATCGGAGCGAGTGAGATTGTAGTCAAGATTGCTATATGGTCGCTGAGAATTGTTGGTCCTGGCTCGCTATGGTAGTTGAAGTGGAAGCCGTCGTTGGCATGATTAAACCGGGCTTTGTTGCTGCTCGAGAGGTGATATAGGTCAGGAAATCCGTTCCTATCCTCTAGATGTTTTTTCGTGGTATAATCATTTCCGAGTTATGGCTTTTGTTGTTCGTGTTAACAGAGCCAGTCGTTCCGAATCTGGCGTTGAGGTCGCCCCCAAGGAATGGCATTCCGCCGTGGCCGAACGGGGTGTAGAAGTTGTTGAGGGGCAGATGCGCCCTTTGAGGAAGAAAACGTGACCTTCGACCAAGTCATGGAAGACAACCTAGGAATGACAACCTAGGAAACAACATAGAGAAAATAACCTCAGCTCCTGTGGTCGAACAACAAATAGAAGAGTACGGTGACCAAAGTCGCGTGCTCTCACTTATTCTAATTTATGACCTTACGACATTCAAAAGTTTCAATAATTCCCGGAATGACCTTAGGAGGACTTTGGCAATATATGATTCTAAGGAGAGGGTAAAACAACATAAGGGCTTCAGATTTCGTTAGAATCAGCCGAATAGTTATGATGTTATTGTCAAAAAAATTCGCCGTCTAACCTTGTGAGGACTTTGACAATTATATCGTTCGAGAGAGAATGTGAAACAACATAGAGGTTTCATATATCGTTAGAATCAGCCAAATTGTTAAGATGTTATTGCCGAAACAAAGTAATTCTCGGGCTAACCTTGGAAGGACTTTGGCAATTATATCATTAGAATGAGAATGTAAAAAAACATAAGGGCTTGTAATTTCGTAGGAATCGGCCGAATATATATTAATTTATTGTCAAATAATTTCCAGACTAACGTTGGGAGGACTTTGGTAATTACATCAGTCGAGAGAGAATGTTAAATAACATATGGGTTTCAAATTTCGTTAGAATCTGCAGAATAGTTATGATGTTATTGCAAAAACAAAATAATTCCCGAGCTAACCTTAGGAGGACCTTGACATTATATCATTCGAAAGATAATGTAAACCAACATAAGAGTTCCAAATTTTGTTAGAATCGGTCGAATAATTACAATGTTATTACCAAAAAAAAAAAAAGCAAAACGGGGAGCGATCGACCGACTGACCTTGAGATATAGAGTCACAGGCGATTAAAAAGGATGACTGGAAGGTTGCATCTATTTATTCAAACAAAAAGCGTCAGGCCCCACAGGAATGATAAAATCACACTAATAAAGGCAGCTGAAAATATAATCGACATCCTCAAAAATATATTTAACCCGTGCCTAAACACCGGATATTTCCCAGGTGACTACAAACTCACCAAAATGATATTCATCCACAAATCTGCCGAACCACCTGTTCTCCTTAGTAGCTACTGACCTAGATCACCTCTGAACTTTATTGGTAAATTCTTCGAAAATATCCTAAATAGAAGAATAAGAGAATCTGAAAACGAAAATAACCCTGACAATGAACAACCACAATGACACGCACCACAAGATCTAAAATCTCCAGATGATGAACAACCCAGAGAGAACTTTCCTCGACTATCTTATAGATAGAAGAGCGTTTGTGGAGGTCATTGAATTTAAAGGACCCGAGTTTGAATTGGAAGCTGGACTCCCTCAGGGGGGCTGTTTGAGCTCTACCTTGTATTTGAAAACATTAACCAATTCGACAGGTACTCAAAGATATAAACGAACAGAAAAAAGTTTACCATAGTCCAGATCTCAAGACAAAACGTAGCAGATATCGAAGTAGAATAACAACTCTACCCATAAAATCATGAAGGCAAGGTACTGGGATTAAAGATAATTTGGCAAGCTTGTAGCGTGACGAGAAGTGCAAGTGAGCGGTTTAAAAGCTTCGTTTGAATGAGTCTTTTTTGAGACTCAGGATGACGGAGTGGATTAGCCGCTCACTAACCGTCCTCCAGTGACGCGGGAAGCTGTTCGCAACTCACCGACGCTGCTCTCCTTCTTTATTTTTTCTTTGCCTTCTTTCCATCCCCTTCTATCTGCAATGATGCCAAGACCCGGGAGGGGCAGCGTTAGCCTTGGGTAACATTTCCAAACAGTGTTCTCTTCATTTCTTCAAAATACGCTCCGCTTCTAGGAGGGGGTGTGTGTAGCGTGACGAGAAGTGCAAGCGAGCAGCTTAAAAGCTTCGCTTAGATGAGTCATTTTTGAGACTTTGGATGGCTGGGTGGATTCGCTGACGCTAACCGTGGTCCAGCGACGTGGAAAGCTGTTCGCAACTCGCCTATGCTACTTCCCTTCTTTATTTTTTTCTTTGCCCCTTTTCCTACTCCCCTCTATCTACAGGTTAAATAAAACAAGTACATGAAAGAATATCGAAAACCGGTGTTAACCATCTTATATTCGTTAAAATGCTTAAGTACAATCAAAGAAAGATTGATCTCGCATCAGGAAAGGAGGCGCTCGTCCCCCCCTCCTCCCCATCTCCGGAACTAACGAATTATGACCAAAATGAAGAGAGAGAGAGAGAGAGAGAGAGAGAGAGAGAGAGAGAGAGAGAGAGAGAGAGAGAGAGAGAGAGAGAGAGAGAAACGAAAGAGCATTAGACCAAGTAGTCAAAAATGAACCCAGCCTACAAGCGTATTACCCAAAATAACTCTTTGTAGTTAGACCAAACTCGACTAAAAGGCCACATTAGCCTTCTTAGCCCGCCATCTACAACTGGTGACACGTCGACACTCCATAGGTCCACAACATCTGTTCTTTTTCTTCGACTGTCTATTCATTTGATTTGATTTGATATCTTGTCTTAGTTTCTTCTCACTGAGGAAGTTCTAGAGGAGGAAAACGTCAGTAAAGAAGAGCATCTTACCATATCTTTTGGTTTCTCTTATCCTAGCGCTCTCTCTCTCTCTCTCTCTCTCTCTCTCTTTCTCTCTCTCTTTTTCTCTAACCTCGTAAGGGGCGCGGCGATTTGCCTTCCTGGCTGCCGTGCTGACGGGACTCAGCGACCCGTCCGGCTCCAGCTTAGCCTCTTCTCCTTCTTTCTGACACTATGTCCTCTTACCTTACTTCCTCACTTTGCATACAATCTCTACTACACCTGTCTCTGGTCAGATTCTAATTTCACAGGATAGATGCTGACCAGTTTTTTCTCATCAAACCAGCCCAGAAGGGGCTGAGGGGGAGGGAACAAGGCCCACTCACCCCTGAGCAACGATTTTGAGAGGTGGGTTTTTAACCAAAATGTTTAACCCCCACCCTAACCTTCCTTATATCCCCGTTCCCTGGCGCGTAATTATTGACCATTCCCAGTGACCGTTGACTGGTGCCTCTGGTAGCATCGGTCCGAGGTGACGGCCCTTTGTTCCCATGCTGGTTGCCAGGCCAATAAAAAGCCTTGGATCGAGTCTCTTGGTGTGGCGCGATATCCATTGAACGCTGCTCCGAGATCTCGGCCGTCGTGAAGGGAACTAGTAGGAGTTTAGTACGGGGCGTGCTCCGTTGTTCATCTGGTGAGAAATCGATGGCCCCTTCAAGGACCGTCAGTGCTGCTTGGTTGGGGGCTACGGCACGCCGAGGTTTGACGACTCGGTCGGACGAACAGCAGCACATGGAGCGTGCCTTCTGAAAGATCCGAAACTTCTCCGATGGATAGGCTAGAGCGACTCACGCGGGGAGAACTCACCAACCCCCTTTTTTACTATTGATTGGTCGCAAAGTTTTGAGAGAAAGAGTGTTCAAAATGACAGGGAAAAAAGTTCCAGCTGCACTCAAATATACATGTGCGATATGCCAGAAGGATAAGTGGTGCGTGGACTTCCCGGAAGGATGTTTTTCAAAATGCCACACGGGAAGTATATGCACCGACTGCATCCTTAAAGGAGAGGTCCGATAGGCAGTGGCATACTGCAATGAACTCAAGGATCTCTTCACAACCTCTGAAGAAAAATCTAGGGCGCTGGAAAGTAAAATACAGACCCTAAAAACGCAACACGCGCTTCAGATTTGGCGTCTCGAGGAGAGAATCCTAAACTAGAGGCCCAGTCAGCTCAAGCTCGAGACGAAAGTCCCACTGACTTGGGTGGTTCCGCCGATGTGACTCCAGCTCAGGGAGCTGAAACTGCATTGACAATCCCACTTCAGCCATGCGGAGAAGCCAATAAGAAAAAGAAAAAGAATAAAAAGAAGACAAAAGACCTTAATGCAGCTTACCCCAGTGTAGAGGATTCTAGCGTTACTGGTGTGAAAGGGAAAGTGGAAAGAGAAGAAGAGAAAAGAGAAACAGAAGAAACGACGAATGAAGATCGAAAAAAGGGGAAGAAGAAGAAGAAAAACAAGGGAAATACAGAGATGAAAGAGAAAAGAGATAAGTCTATGGCGAAAGAAAAGAGTGCAGTCAAGAATGTGAGGGTCAACCTTATTGGGGAGTCTCAAGCACGGGCCCTGCAACCCCTGCTAGCAGCACGCCTTCGCACGAGTGTGAAGGTAAGTTGCCTACCAGGAAGGGGAAACCAGCAGTTCAGAGTAGAGACGGAAAAATCTCAGATTTCTGAGAACTCAGTCGTTGCCCTAATGGTAAGTGGCAACGACCTCTACCTCAGAGGAGGAAGAATAGGCCCCACAGAAAGGATTCTCAACACAGTCATGGGTGCTGTGGACAACTGTGGGCTAAAAACACGCATACGTGTAGTGGTCGGGATGCTCCCGAGAAGAGGTGAATCCCGGAACGCTCACTCGAGGAACGTCTCCCTTAATCGATGCCTCAGAGATTTGTATAAGGCGGAGGGGGTCTTTTGTGTGGACCCTTACCGCACCTTCTATGGTAGAAATGATCTCTTCCAAAGGGATGGAGTACATCTATCATTTAAAGGAAAGGCCGTACTCTGCAACATGATACAAAATGTCGTAGAACGGACCCTAAGTAGTGTCTGGCCTAGAGTGAAGGCGGACGTACGCCAGTACGCCCGTGTGACTCTTGGAACGACCTTCTCGGAGGTCACAAAGAGGAATGGCACCGCTCCAGCAAGCAAGCCGGGGAACGGAAGAGAGTAGGGAGTCCTACATTTGGGGAGTCCCTGAAAGTTCTTCTGTTCAATGCGAGCTCAATCAGAAACAAGTTTTTTGTGCTCAGTGGCCTCGTAGCAACAGAAGAACCTGAGATGGTGGCAATAACGAAGTCGTGGATAAAAACCTCAAGCCGAGATTTTGAAGGTGAATTCACGATTTCCGGTTACCAGCTCTTTCTGAAAGATAGGCCAGACAGAGAGGGTGGTGGTGGGATGTTGTATGTCAAAGATACTCTCAACTCGACGGATTGTAACATCGTATCTGACCATGAACTACTAGATGTTGACCTAGAGATAGGTCCTGCCAAATACAGTACCCTGGTGTTTTATAGACCTCCTGCCCAACTCGTTGAAAAGGACAGAGATCTGTACCAGCTACTAGGAGAACTTGTTGAAGACAGAGTGTGCATCGTCATGGGGGACTTCAACACACAAGTTGACTGGGAAACCATAAAACCCTGTGGCGAGAACGCACTGCTCCTGGAGTTTGCAAACAACGAGTTCCTCACTCAATGGGTGAGAGAGCCAACGAGAGGAAACAATATCCTCGACTTGGTTCTCACCTCTGAAGAGGACATCTTTGAGGACCTCTCTGTTGGCGAAGAGCTCGGTGGCAGTGACCACCGACTAATTAGATTTGTAGTCAAAGTCTCCAAGGCAGGACCTGCAATTCTATAGAGCCCATCTGGCAACTGCCCATTGGGCATTCCCGAAGGCAGGGCCTGCAACTAGTAAATCGAGGAAACTTGATTTGAGAAGAGTAGACTTTGCAGGTCTTCGTGCTCGACTGACTGACGCGAGGCTAGAAGTGTGCGAGGCTGTTGAAGACTCGTGGAACAGTTTCAAAACCACATTCATGAGTCTTCAATCGCGTTTCATCCCTCTGAAATGTCCCCGTCGGTCTTCTGTTCAACCAAAGTGGTTCAATCGAAAAAAATCGGCCAACTGCTTAGGAATAAGAGAACTGTGTACCGACAATCGAAGATCTCGGGTGACTTTGACGAATACCGGAGGCTAGCCAGGAGAGTGAAGTCTAGCATAAGGGCGGCTAAGCGTTCTGAGGAACTCCGAGTGGCGAGACTCTGTAAAGAGAATCCCAAGTAATTTTTTGGATATGTGAACAGCCGTAAACCAATCCGTCGAACGATTGGCCCTTAGAGAAATGAGGAGGGGACATTAAAGCATTCAGATGCAGAAAATGCTAACCTCCTCAACGACTACTTCTCTTCAGTGTTTACTGAAGAGTGTGGTCCCATCGCCAAGCCAATGGATTCCTACTCGGGGGAAAAGCTGGAGGATATGGACTTCACCGAAGGAGAAATAAAGAAAAAGATCAGTGACCTAAAGACGAATAAGTCCCCTGGACCGGACGGATTTCTACCCAAAGTGTTGAAAGAAGTTCGCGATCAAGTGTCACGACACCTGAGAGTAATCTTTAACATGTCAATCCGGACCGAATGCGTTCCTAGAGACTGGTGTGAAGCGGAGGTGACTCCTATCTTCAAGAAAGGAGACCGAAGCCAACCGTCGAACTACTGACCTATCAGTCTGACTTCGATAGTCGGTAAACTCATGGAAAACATCATGGTGGACAAAGTGACGTTGTATTTAGAGTCAAACCTGCTACTGAGGAGTTCCCAGCACGGTTTCCGAAGGCAACGGTCATGCCTGACGAACCTTGTGGAATTCTTCCACTTCGTGTTCAGTGAGCACGATCGGGACAAGGCGGTGGATGTGGTGTACTTAGACTTTCAGAAAGCCTTTGATAAGGTATCACACCACCGCCTTCTCCGGAAAGTGCGAGCGCTGGGCATAGACGGAAAAGTAGCCGGCTGGATCGAGAACTGGCTAAGTGGGAGACGGCAACGGGTGGTGGTGAATGGACAGGCTTCTAAGTGGGTGCCCGTTACTAGCGGGGTGCCTCAAGGTTCTGTCCTGGGACTACTACTATTCATCATCTACGTCAACGACATGGACGGTGACATGGTTGCCAAGATTTCCAAATTTGCCGACGATACCAAGATTGGTATGAACATTGCAAAGGATGGAAATACTGCCCGCCTGCCGGAAGACCTTGGGAAGATTGGGGAGTGGTCGGACACGTGGCAAATGCCTTTTAACGTGGGGAGATGCAAAGTGTTGCATATCGGCCACAGAAACCCCCAATCTCAGTATATCCTTAAGGGCACTGCTCTTGAATCGAGTGACACTGAGAAGGACTTGGGTGTAACTATCACTAGCGACCTCAAGTTCTCGAAACAGTGCATTGAGGCATAGAAGAAAGCCCAAAGGATGTTAGGCTACATAAAGTGCCAGTTTGGATACCTTAACAATCAGACAGTACTTTGTCTGTACAACTCCCTCGTTCGGCCGCACCTGGAGTATGCCGTACAATTTTAGAGTCCTTCGTTTCGAAAGGACATCGCAAGGTTGGAACGCGTACAAGCTAGGGCAACCAAACTGATTCCCTATATCCGACATAAAAGTTATGAGGATAGACTAAGGGAATTAGATCTGTTCTCGCTGGAAACCCGTAGACTGCGTGGTCAGCTCATCGAAGTTTTCAAAATACTTCGAGGGTTCGACAATGTTGACTACCGGGATATTTTCACACTGAGTGAGAACAGAACGCGCAATCACGAATTCAAACTTGAAATGAAGCGTTACAACCGCAATCTGTGTGGAAACTTTTTCCCCTACAGTATCTGCGGTAAGTGGGACGTACTTCCAGTGGAAGTTGTCAATAGTGAATCTGTTGACCAGTTCAAGTCAAGACTAGACAAAGTCTTGAAAAGGGGCCGTTTAGGGACGCAAAACAATTGAGCAGCCATGTGCCCGCTTGATTGCTAGTCCAAAGGTACCCTCTTTGAATGGACCGTAAGGTCTCCTAGGGTACCTTCTTTCCTTTTAACTCCTTGTAACACACACACACACTCTCTCTCTCTCTTTCTCTCCTTTTTCATAACGAAAATAGAGGGAGAGGTGACGCCCCCTTGTCGCGGGAAGAGAGCTTGTGTGGACCTTGGACTTTCTCGAGCTATGTCGGCGGGGGTACCTCTTCTGGGTACCCCTGGTAGGGCTTCCCTTGTCGTTTTAGTCGGAAACGAGATTCGAGACTAAGTGCGTCATTCCTTCCTTTTTCTACTCTATCCCTCTTCTTTTTTACTTTTATCCTATCTCCCGCTCATACAAAAAGAAAAAAAAAACAAAAAAAGCCTACTCCTATCGTGTCACTCTTTTCCTTTCTTCCTCTATCTACTTATAAGGACCTGGCAGCTACCTCATGCGTCAGAAGAGAGGCTTTCGACCCTCTATAAACAACGCCAATCGACGCTCAATGGTTGCGAGAGACTAGGACTAGAGGTGTCTCAGGCGTTGGCGCACGATGAATGGGATGAGGGTAGTGCCCCGTTAACCCCTTCACTGGCGTGTAATTATTGACCGTTTACAGTGCCCGTTGACGGGTGCTTATGGTAGCATTGGTCCGAGGTGACGGCCCTTTGTTCCCATGTTGGTGCTAGGCCAATAAAAAGCCTTGGGTCGAGTTCCTTGGTGTGGCGGGATATCCATTGAACGCTACTCCGAGATCCTGGCCGTTGTGAAGGGAACTGGTAGGAGTTTAGTAAGGGGCGTGCTTCGTTGTTGTTCACCTGGTGACAAATCGAGGGCCCCTTCGGGGGCCGTCAGTGCTGCTTGGTTGGGAGCCACGGCACGCCAAGGTTTGACGACTCGGTCGGAAGAACAGCAGCACATGGAGCGTGCCTTCTGAAAGATCCGAAACCTCTCCGATCGATAGGCGGGAGCGACTCACGAGGGGAGAACTTCTCAACCCCCCTTTTTTATCATTGCTGGTCACAAGTTTTCAGAGAGAGAGAGAGAGAAAGCGCTCAAAATGACAGGCAAAAAAAGTCCCGTTCGTCTCAAACACAACTGTGCAATATGTCAGTTAGAAAAGTGGTGCGTTGACTTTCCGGAGGGCTGCTACTCAATATGCAGCCCTGAAAGTATCTGCACTACTTGCATATTGACGCGAGAGGTGGAGAAATTAAAAGATCTCTATAGAGCCTCAGAGGAGAGAGCTAAGGTCTTTGAGCGAAAGTTGGAGAAGCTCGAAGCCCTTAACGCAGCTCAGGTTCGATGCCTAGAAGAGGCTCCGCCCACTGACGTGTCGGAATCCCCTGGTAACCAAGCGGATATTCCGGCATCATCTGAGGCGAGAGAAAAAGAGAAAAAGAAAAAAGGAGAAACGAAGAAAAAAAAGAAAAAGAATAAAGTTGAAACAAAAGTAGTACCAAAAATAGAAGAAAAACAGATAGAGAAGAAGAGAAAGAAAGATAAGAATGTGGAGAGTAAAGAGGAAAAGGGAAGGTTTTTTCCACAAGGGAAGACCCCGTCTTCAGAGACTAAGTGTCCGAAAGTCACCCTCATTGGTGATTCGCAAACACGGGATCTGCAGCCGCTGCTAGCGGCCCGCCTTCGCACTAGCGTGAAGGTAAGCTGCCTGTCAGGACGGGGGAACCACAACATCAGAGTAGAGGCAGAGAAAGCTAAGATTTCTGAGAATTCAGTTGTTGCTCTGATGGTGAGTGGCAACGACCTCTACCTCAGAGGGGGTAAGGTTTGCCTCAGTGGTAAGACCATCCAAACGGTGATGGGAGCCGTGGATGACATAGGGCTGAAAACTCGCAAACGTGTGGTGGTTGGGATGCTTCCAAGAAGAGGTCCATCCCGAACCGCTCACGAAAGAAACGTCACAGTGAACAGAAGGTTGGCGTATCTCTGCACGGCAGAAGGAGTCTTCTTCGTAGACCACTATCGTACCTTTATCGGTAGAGACGACCTCTACCAAAGGCACGGGGTACCTCTCTCCTTTAAAGGGAAGGCCTTTCTCGCCAACCTAATTCAAGATGTCGTGGAACGTACCCAGAGGAGCGTTCGAAACAGAGCGAAAGCGGACGTGCGCTAGCATGCCCGTGTCACTCCTGGAACGACCTTCTAGGAGGTCGTCAAAAAGGGTGTGACCATGAAAACAGAGAAGCCGGGAAACGGAAGAGCGTAGGGAGTCCAACTAGGGGACTCCTTCAAAGTTCTTCTGTTCAATGCGAGGTCAATCAGGAATAAGTTTCTTGAGCTCCGTGGCCTCGTAGTAACAGAGGATCCTGAGATGGTGGCCATAACGGAGTCGTTGATAAAAACTTCAAGCCGAGATTTTGATGGTGAATTCACGATTCCCGGTTACCAGCTCTTCCTGAAAGATAGGCCAGACAGAGAGGGTGGCGGTGTGATGTTGTATGTCAAGGATACTCTCAACTCGACGGATTGCAACATCGTATCCGACCATGAACTACTAGATGTTGACCTAGAGATAGGTCCTGCCAAATACAGGACCCTGGTGCTTTATAGCCCTTCTGCCCAACTCGTTGAAAAGGACAGAGATCTGTAACAGCTACTAGGAGAACTTGTCGAAGACAGAGTGCGTATCGTCATGGGGGATTTCAACACACAAGTTGACTTGGAAACCAGGGAACCCTGTGGCGAGAACGCACTACTCCTGGAGTTCGCAAACAACGAGTTCCTGACTCAATGGGTGAGAGAGCCAACGAGAGGAAACAATATCCTTGACTTGGTTCTCAACTCTGATGAGGACATCGTTGAGGACCTCTCTGTTGGCGAAGAGCTCGGTGGCAGTGACCACCGACTAATTAGATTTGAGGTCAAAGTCCCGAAGGCAGGGCCTGCATCTAGTAAATCGAGGAAACTCGATTTGAAAGGAGCAGACTTTGCAGGTCTTCGTGCTCGACTGACTGACGCGAGGCTAGAAGTGTGCGATGTTGTTGAAGACTCGTGGAACAGTTTCAAAACCACATTCATGAGTCTTCAATCGCGTTTCATCCCCCTGAAATGTCCCCGTCGGTCTTCTGTTAAACCAAAGTGGTTTATTTGAGAAATCGGCCAACTGCTTAGGAAGAAGAGAACTGTGTACCGGCAATCGAAGATCTCGGGTGACCTTGACGAATACGGGAGGCTAGCCAGGAGAGTGAAGTCCAGCATAAGGGTGGCTAAGCGGTCTGAGGAAGAAGAAGAGCCTTAGAGAAGAAGGCGAGAGGTTGCATAGAGTCACCAACCTTCTGCTGTAGCGTCGCACCGACATGAGTTGCGGACGCGTCCGAAGCAACGCCCTTTGGAGCTCCTGGGCACGGATGGGCCAGAGCGACAGCGGAAGCCATAGCCTCTTTGGTGCGAGAGAAAGCCTCGCAATCTTCGGGGGCCTAGGAAAGAGGACGGCTCTTCTTGGACTTGGAAAGTAATTCATAGAGAGGTTGTATAATGTGGGAGATTTTGGAAATGAACCTGTGGTGAGAGTTTACCATCCCACAGAATCTACGAAGTTGCTTTAGCGAAAAAGGTCGGGGGAAAGCCCGGATAAATTCGACTTTGTCCTCGAGAGGAGAAATTCTTCAGGGGAAATGTGGTGTCCCAAAAAGGAGAGCTGTGTGACACCAAAGATATACTTAGAAGTGTTGAGTACGATACCATACTCATCTAAACGTCCAAAAACCTGGTGAACGTGAGAAAGATGCTCTTCTAAAGACGAAGATGCTATCAGGAGGTCGTCTATATAACAAAATACGAAGGGAAGACCTCTCAGAACCTGATCCATGAAGCGTTGGAAGGTCTGACCATCTTTACGAAGCCCGTAAGGAATTCGGTTCATGACGAAGGAACCGAATGGAGTGTTGATAGCCGCCTTAGGGATATCATCAGGGTGAATCGGGATTTGGATGAAACCGCGAACTAAATCGAGCCGAGAAAAAATGGAACAACCGAAGAGAGCGGAGTTAAAATCCGATGAGGAAGGCAGAGGATACCTATCCGGAACTGTACAGGCATTGAGTCGCCTGTAGTCACCTACAGCTTTGAATTTCCCCGAAGTAGACTTAGGTACTACATGAAGCGGTGAAGCCAATGGGGAGGTGGATGGGGAAGCGATCCCGACCTCTATCATGAACTTAAATTCCTGCTTCATTAGGGCAAGTCTATCCGGGGGCAGTCGACGGAAACGTGAGAAAACTGGCCCTCCTGTCGTCTCTATTATGTGCACCACATTGTGCTTAATAAGTCTGTCTTTAAAAGGAGGCAGACAGAGACTTGGGAACTCCCACAAAAGTTACTGGAAGTGGGGAGCAGTTGCAGGGTGATGAACAGAGAGGAGAGAGCTAGTGAAAGGAAAGAAGGAACCAGAAACAGTTAGTGTCATGGTTCTGTCGATAAGCTTGCGGTGACGAGAATCGACGAGAATGTCGTGCGCAAAAAGAAATACTAGCCCTAAAATTCTCATGTCGACAACGGGAATTATGAACGTCCATGGGAAAACACGACGTAACCGAGAGAGAACTCGAGGATACGCCTCCCATACGTCTTTATGTCCGATGAATTCGCAGCTTTAAGGACAAGATCAGAAGAAGCGCAAGCTTTCTCGAGTGAAGAGGCTGAAACGACACTGCATTGAGCGCCAGTGTCAACCAGGAAGAATAAACCAGAGAGTGAGTCATGAACACTAAAAGGAGGATCGGCCTGAAGAGATGAGGTTGCAGAGGTGACAGATCCACGTATAATTTGCGAATTTAGTTTAAAGTTCACTGTGCTGAAGGTGAAAGTTGGATAAGGGAACCCGTAGACTTTTGCAGGATCGTAGGTGGTGAGGTAAGGTTAGGTTGAGATTGAGGTGCAAGTTGAGCATTTTGCTAGTAGTTGCATGGGGCAGAGCATTTTTTTTTTTGCTCGAGGGTAAAATTTGAGGTGATACCAACAAATAGCAGTATGAGCAGCACGACCAGAATGAGGGTTAAAGTTGTGGGCATAAAATGATGCACGGTAAAAGCTGCAAGGCTGAACACAGCAGACAGCGTTGCTATCATAATTAGAATGGTACAAGCAGCTACCCTGAGAGTTGTCAGGATAGGGGGGAATTAGGCCTAGGTTTGAAATGAAACTGCTGTGCCTCACCTCTTGTGCTACTGTTTTCTGGTTGGTGTTGTTTTTTTCAGGAGGAGGAACGACGTCTGACTCATCCACCCTGCTCATGATTGTGCTCTCGGTGAAGACCCGTTCGCACCTTTAAGACCCCGAATATCCATCTTTATCTTCTCCAGAACGGATGAAAGACCCGAAGCCTGGGAGGATGCATCTGAGGGAGTCCTGGTCGGTTGTAAGGAGTCTCGCCCGGTGAGCTAACCTGTGAAATGGATACATATGAGTCGTTTTTAACATTAGATTTGTATTCATGCAAAGATGTACTACGCCCCCTATTTACATTGCTAATCGTCCTGGTTTCTGCATTCCCCCTACTGATGAATGGATTGTTATACAAGGCGTCAGCCGCCTCTGCCATCGTCTCCACGTTCGCAGGGGAGGACATTAGTATAAGGGGCTTAATTTGGTCCGGCATTCCACGCATGAATATTTCTGTTAAGAGTGGCTCGAGTTGGTCGAGCTGTGCTCCGTTGGCATGTGCCAGGGCCTTGAGATGCTCCAGAAAGTGCGTGGGGCGCCTGTCCCCCATCTCCTGCGTATCAAGAAGGATAAGCAGGTCCTCAATTTGTGACCTCCCAAACTCCTCCATGGAGGCCCTCTTGAACCTTCCCCAAGACCCAGAAATGTCCCCATTAAGTAGAAGACCCTTAAAAGTTGTACAAATACTTAGAGGTAATCTCTGGGCTACAATCATTGTCCTTTGATCCTCAGGAACTGGCTGGTTAGGAGGATGAGCTCCACCATTTCCCACTAGCTAATGGGATTTTGTGCGTCGAATGGCGGAAGGTGAACCAAAGAGGGAGTGGGGAAGGGACGTTTTTGGGTGGTAGGCGAATGAGGGAGGTTGCTTTCGTGCGCGCCGAACGTGGATGAATACGTCGTTGTTGTTGCAGGGAAGGGGGGGAAGCTTGGGTCGTTGTTAATGTGCCCGAAGTTGGGGCGTAGCTTGGGGCTCCGTTATAATCCATTTACAAAAAAAAAATTAAAATGTGTGTGTTTATGTAAAAATTCGATTCACGCGCATAAACGTAAAATTTGAAAAAAAAATGAAAATTGCTCACTCTTTGTATTTATCACAGTATAATATAATTAATTTTATGAAATTACTAAGGAATCACTTAAGGATGTTAAAGTCAACTACGGATTGAAAACGAGCACGTGTCGAAAGTGACTCTTGAAAAATAAAAGTCTACGCGAGAAAAAAAGGAACCGAGTGAGGCAGAATGCGTTCTTCGAAAAATACAACACACGTGACCTTGAAAATTAATTTAATTTTACGAATGAATGAATGGGAAATAATAGAACTAGTCTGGGAACCATTTATAGGTTTTAAATGAATATTGTGGTAATATCCTAGATAGCTGTTAGACCACAATAAACATAAAAAGCCTATATTTAGTTATTCAAAGGAATAAATTGTTAAATGATAACGCGAGTCTAAATTTTTGCCGACGAATTCCTTCTGAGCCCTAATCTGTTTATTTGCTTTCTTATTACAGGATTAAAAGATATCGTCAGTTCCTGATTTAAATCTATCTAAGGGTCAATTTTCTTTTAATCCTGTAATAAGAAAGCAAATAAACAAAATAGTTAAATGTCAGCCCTTCAATATGTTTAGGCCTAACTACCCCCCAGATTAGCCACAATTATGGGATTGGGGGAAAAAAGAGGGGATCTTGTGTTATGCTTATATGCACTTCTCTTATATTTTCTACCCATTGTCAGTTGAAAAAGGGTGTGAATGTACAAATTTAATGTTATTTGGAACTCATATCGAATGTACAAGAATTAACTTCATATGTATCTGCTATTTCCCACTGTGCGTGCGGAGCGTTTACATAAATAGGAAATTGGAAAGTGCCTTAGGATGAAAAGTACTACATAGAAACAATAATACATACGAAGAGACTCATATTAAGAGATATACATCTGAAGACATTCCAAGTTCTCGCCGAATAAAGAATACTGAATTCAGCATCGAAGATTTCCTTACCCTCACAAAAATCCCTGAACACCTTTACTCAGCTTGCAATCAAGAAAGAATATAACTATACCCTTTTGAGTCACTACCTCTCGGAAAAGACAGTCATCGAAGAATCGACTCAGTAGCTACCAGACCGAACCAAGAAACCTATCGGGCCACCCAGGAGTGGTACCAAAACTCAGTGACAAATCAACCTTGGTGACCTAATGACTCACAAAAGGCCATACGGCATACCCTATACGGCCAGAACTCTTAGAACATCCATTTTATCTTTGGTTGCAGAAGGCCTTTGTCGAATAGGCGGGGGGGGGGGGACAATCATCGTTTCCAGTATACCAACCTAAACCAACTACCTTTAATAGTTTTTTGGCTAAATTACCTTACTCTCCGAAGAAAGAGTTACACAGGTAAGATTTCGAATAACAATCCTTCAAATGAAAACACGTATCTTCTAATAAGCCTCGCGCTCTTTATAGAATGAGATTATTTCTCCCTCGGAAGAAAATGTACAGGCAAGGTTATCTACATAACCTTGTCGTCGGTGAGAGAGCTTGCGTGATCTGCCTGAGTTAAGCTAGCTAAGCTGGGGGACTTTTAGTCCGGTAGGGTCACCCATGCCAGTAAGGTAGCTGTAGTAGGATCCAGACTAAGGGTTGTCAAACTTCTCTACCACTTCTTTGATGCGTCTCCTTGCATCCCCCTACCAACCCATTCGATTCTGTTAGTACTAAGTTTCACCAACTCTCTTCAACTGTCAAAAAATCAAAACAAAAACCCAATAACAAAAAAAAACCCTTCATCTCTATTACACATAAGTTGTTTATTAATAAGGGCCTCACCAGCTCCCTTATGCCGCGTGAGAAGAGAGGCTTTGGAACCTCTTTAAATAACGCCTTGGAGCACTCATAGGTTACAAGAGACTGAGATTGAAGGGATCTTAGGCGTTTGGGGTACGATTAATGGAGAAATGCTAGGTACCCCTTAAAAGCTTTCTCCTAACGTGTAATTGCCTGACCAGCTCCCTGTGACCGCTACTTGATGAATAAAGGCTCAACTGATCTTTGGAGAGAGAGCTTTTGTGCCTTGCTGGTTGCCAGATCAGCTAAAGATCTCGGATGAAGTCGTGGGCACTTAGCTTTACTATTTGCCTCAAGTCTGGCCGTTTTTAGTTGATTAGTAGGGCTTAGTAGGAAGACAGTTACACCTCAAGCACCCCTGTCGAAAAATCAGAGAACCAGTTCACTGGGGCTCTCGTGCTGCTCAGTTGGGAGCTGCGGCACGATTGGGGACGTCCGGCCCAGGGGAGACCTTAGGGTTGGTGTGCTTGATCAAAGGGTTTCTGTTCGCCGAACGACCGAAAACCTCCTGGAAATAGGCGGATGAGATTAGTGCGAGAGAAAATCACAACCAAAAACCCCTTTTTTAATGCGTATGGTCCGAGATTTTTGTAAGATGGCGAAGAAGAATGGTCCTCCGTTTCGAAAGCTAACCTGCAAAATATGCAAAGTCTATAGATGGAGTGAAGACTTCGGGGGAAGGAGTTGCAAGGAACTCACAGATGGCGTCAGTGTCTGTGACTTCTGCGAACTCGAGAAGCGCCTGGGCGAGAGCATCGCTCAACTGAGAGAGGAGAACTCCCTCCTTAAAAGGGAAGTTCAACTCTTAAAAACAGAGAGATGCAGATGCTCAGGCGAGAAGGCTCCGGACGTCCAACAGCCGATTTCTTCTGCTGAAGGGCTTCCTCAACGAGCCAAAAAGAAGAAAAGAAAGAAGAAAGAAGAGAAAGTAGAAATAGAAGAAGAGAAAGTAGAAATAGAAGAAGAGAAAGTAGAAATAGAAGAAGAGAAAGTAGAAAGAGAAGAAGAGAAAGTAAAAGGAGAAGAAGAGAAAGTAGAAAGAGAAGAAAAGAAACTGGAAACAGAAGAAGAGAAAGTAGAAGCAGAAGAAGAGAAACGGGAAACAAACGAAGAGATAGCAAAGGAAGTCAAGAAGAAGAATAAGAGGAAGAATAAGAAGAAGAAGAAAAAAAAATTAGAGATACAAGAGGAAAGCGGCAAGTCGCCTCCGAAAGGAAAGACTAAGTCGTCCGCAGTCAAATGTGCAAGAGTCACCCTTATTGGTGATTCTCAAGCACGGGGTCTGAAGCCCCTGCTAGCGGCCCGCCTTCGCACAAGCGTTAAGGTGAGCTGCATCCCAGGTTGTGGGAATATGCAGGTAAGAGCTGAGGCCGAGAAGTCTCAGATTTCAGAGACTTCAGTCGTTGCCCTTATG
Source organism: Ceratothoa steindachneri (assembly GCA_963969495.1). Lineage (NCBI taxonomy): Eukaryota > Metazoa > Arthropoda > Malacostraca > Isopoda > Cymothoidae > Ceratothoa > Ceratothoa steindachneri. The sequence goes on along the minus strand of OZ018328.1, from coordinate 44,884,630 downwards.
GTAAGTGGCAACGACCTCTACCTCAGAGGAGGTAGGGTAGGCCCTACAGGTGAAATTATGAGGACAGTTATGGGCGCTGTCGACGACTGTGGACTGAAAACCCGCAGACGCGTCGTGGTGGGGATGCTCCCGAGGTGGGGTCCAAGCCGGACTGCCCGCTTGAGGAACATGTCGCTAAACAGGCGCCTTGCAGACCTCTGTACGGCTGAGGGTTTCTTTTTTGTGGACCCGTACGCCGTATTCTATGGTAGAAAAGACCTCTACCAAAGGGACGGGGTGCACCTCTCCTTTAAGGGCAAGGCGTTCCTAGCCAACCTCATCCAGGATGTCGTGGAGCGCACCCAAAGGAGTGTCCGGCCCATTGGGAAGGCGGACGTACGCCAGTACGCCCGAGTCACTCCCCAAACAACCTTCTCGGAGGTTGTTAAAAATGGTGCCACCACGACAAACAAGAAGCCGGGAAACGGAAGAGTATAGGGGGTCCTACATTAGGGGACTCCCTGAAGGTTCTTCTGTTCAATGCGAGGTCAATCAGGAACAAATTTCCTGAGCTCCGTGGCCTCGTAGCGACGGAAGAACCCGAAATGGTAGCCATAACAGAATCGTGGATAAAAACGTCAAACCGAGACTTTGAAGGCGAATTCACGGTTCCTGGCTACCAACTCTTCCACAAAGATAGGCCAGACAGAGAGGGTGGCGGTGTAATGTTGTATGTCAAGGATACAATCAAATCTACGAACTCCAACGTTATATCCGACCACGAGCTCCTAGGCGTTGACCTAGAGATCGGTCCTGCCAAATACAGGACCCTGCTGCTTTACAGACCCCCTTCCCAACCTGTTGAGAAGGACGGGGAACTGTACCAGCTGCTGGGTGAGCTGGTTCAAGGCAGAGTGTGCATCGTTATGGGCGATTTCAACAGACAAGTTGACTGGGAAACCAGAGCAGCCTGTGGCGAGAGCGCGCTACTCCTGGAGTTCGCCAACAACGAGTTCCTCACTCAATGGGTCAGAGAACCGACGAGAGGAGACAATATCCTCGACTTGGTCTTCACCTCTGAGGATGATATCGTTGAGGATATCTCTGTAGGCGAAGAGCTCGGTGGCAGTGATCACCAGCTAGTTAGATTTAGCGTCAAGATCCCGAAGGTAAGGTCTGTTGCCAGTCAATTAAAGAAACTTGACTTGAGAAGAGCAGACTTTGCAAGCCTTCGAGCTGGACTGACTGACGTGAGGCTAGAAGTGTGCGATGCCGTTGAAGACTCGTGGAATAGTTTCAAAACCACATTCATGAGTCTTCAATCGCGTTTCATCCCTCTGAAATGCCCCCGTCTGTCTTCTGTTCAACCTAAGTGGTTTAATCGAGAAATCGGCCAACTGCTTAGGGAGAAGAGAAATGTGTACCGGCAATCGAAGATCTCGGGTGACTTTGACGAATACCGGAGGCTAGCCAGGAGAGTGAAGTCCAGCATAAGGGCGGCTAAGCGGTCTGAGGAACTCCGAGTGGCGAGACTCTGTAAAGGGAATCCCAAGGAGTTTTTTGGATATGTGAACAGCCGTAAACCAATCCGTCGAACGATTGGCCCTTTGAGGAATGAGGAGGGGACATTAAAGCATTCAGATGCAGAAAATGCTAACCTCCTCAACGACTACTTCTCTTCAGTGTTTACTGAAGAGTGTGGTCCTATTCCCCAGCCGACGGATTCCTACTCGGGGGAAAAGCTGGAGGCAATGGACTTCACCGAAGGAGAAATAAAGAAAAAGATCGCTGACCTAAAGACGAATAAGTCCCCTGGACCGGACGGGTTTCTACCTAAAGTGTTGAAGGAAGTGTGCGATGAAGTATCACGACATCTGTGCGCTATCTTTAACATGTCAATCCGGACCGGATGCGTTCCTAGAGACTGGCGTGAGGCGGAGGTGACTCCTATCTTCAAGAAAGGAGACCGTAACCAACCGTCGAACTACCGACCTATCAGTCTGACTTCGATAGTCGGTAAACTCATGGAAAGCATCATGGTGGACAAAGTGACGTCGTATTTAGAGTCAAACCTGCTACTGAGGAGTTCCCAGCACGGCTTCCGAAGGCAACGGTCATGCCTGACGAACCTTGTGGAATTCTTCCACTTCGTTTTCAGTGAGCACGATCGGGACAAGGCGGTGGATGTGGTCTACCTAGACTTTCAGAAAGCCTTTGATAAGGTACCACACCGCCGCCTTCTCCGGAAAGTGCGAGCGCTTGGCATAGACGGAAAGGTAGCCGGCTGGATCGAGAACTGGCTAAGTGGCAGACGGCAACGGGTGGTGGTAAATGGACAGTCTTCTGAGTGGGTGCCCGTTACTAGCGGGGTGCCTCAAGGTTCTGTCCTGGGACCACTACTATTCATCATCTACGTCAACGACATGGACGGTGACATGGTTGCCAAGATTTCCAAATTTGCCGACGATACCAAGCTTGGTATGAACGTTGCAAAGGATGGAAATACTGCCCGCCTGCAGGAAGATCTTGGGAAGATTGGGGAGTGGTCGGACACGTGGCAAATGCCTTTTAACGTGGGAAAATGCAAAGTGATGCATATCGGCCACAGAAACCCCCAATCTCAGTATATCCTTAAGGGCACTGCTATTGAATCCACCGACACTGAGAAGGACTTGGGTGTAACAATCACTAGTGACCTCAAGTTCTCGAAACAGTGCATTGAGGCGGAGAAAAAGGCCCAAAGGATGCTAGGCTATATTAAGCGCCAGTTTGGTTATCGGAACCAGGAGATTGTACTGTGCCTGTACAACTCACTTGTCCGACCGCACCTGGAGTATGCCGTACAATTTTGGAGTCCTTCATTGCGAAAGGACATCGCGAGATTGGAACGCGTACAAGCCAGGGCAACCAAGCTGATTCCCTCTATCCGACATAAAAGTTATGAGGATAGACTAAGGGAGTTAGATCTGTTCTCACTGGAAACCCGTAGACTGCGTGGTCAGCTCATCGAAGTCTTCAAAATACTTCGAGGGTTCGACAATGTTGACTACCGGGATATTTTCACACTGAGTGAGAACAGAACGCGCAATCACGGCTTCAAACTTGAACTGAAGCGTTACAACCGCAATCTGTGTGGAAACTTTTTTACCTACAGTATCTGCGGTAAGTGGAACGCACTTCCAGTGGAAGTTGTCAACAGTGAATCTGTTGACCAGTTCAAGTCAAGACTAGACAAAGTCTTGAAAAGTGGCCGTTTATGGACGCAAAACAATTGAGCAGCCATGTGCCCGCTCAATTGCTAGTCCAAAGGTACCCTCTTTGAATGGACCGTAAGGTCTCCTAGGGTACTTACTTTCCTTGTTACTCCTTGTATAAGACTTTTAAAAAAACTTCCAATATTTAGCCATCTTTCTCCACATTAACTTAATCACTAAGGTATTCAACAGAAATTGGTTACTAGAGAAATTAAAGAACACAACTTGATATCTGAATACACCTAAAAGGGTACTGCCTAAATCTAATAAGGATATTGTACAAGTTGTTGATTATCGATGGATCAGGGTTTAAATAGTCGTTTACGCCTAGGGGAGTTGTTGGTTATCTTTCCGTACTCCGTGATGCGCTAAATAGTGAATTTAAGCGCCCTCTATATAAGGAGTACTTGGCCTTACTTTTTCGATGTAACCCTTCTCAAATTGCTTCTGAAACTAAAAACTGAAAAATGTTTATATAATATTTCAAAAGAGAAGAGTTATATCAATATATATATATATATATATATATATATATATATATATATATATATATATATATATATATATATATATATATATGTATAACGTGATTTAGCTATGCAATAATTATTAAAGAGATGATGGCGAATTACCCTGGTCAACACACATTTTTCATCAGGGACCTTACTATACTTTTCTTAAAGCATTTTCCATGTTGAATCCGAATCTGCCTTCGGTTTTGCTCTAGCACGTACCGTATTTGAGATATGCCAAAAATTAAAAATCGCCACCTGCGATTATAAAATGTAGTATATTACTGGTATTGCTCTATTGCATGCATCATTATTGTACTGCTAAGATGAGCAAACTAGATGCTTCGTGAGTTCTTGCTGGTTAAAGGGGGTATAAAGAGGAATTCATTTACATTTGTAACCCGCATGCATATTTTGCGCAATTATTTATAATTCTCCTTTATGCTTTCAGGTTCCTTATGTGATGTGCATCTTCTAAGCTACTCCTTCTGCGTTGACCATAAGATGCTTCCAAATATTTCCACAAAGCAGTAACAATGCCTCGAGAGTGCAAAAATCATCCAGATACATTCTGTTATGTATGTGGGTATTTTGCAACAAAATCTCAGCAGAGTCCTATCACAAATGATATAAAAAAATGTACAAACTCTCCTTCAGTTGCCCTCTGGGTGACCAAGATAAAACATGAGCACCACACTAAATTGGTAATTCCTGCTTTAATGGATTACGTGACTGGATTAACAAAAAGAAAGTTTCAATGCCCTTCGCTGTTCCTATGATATGTAGAGAGCCCAGAGATCAGCTCGAAGATTACTATTTCTGCAATGTGACCACAAAAGGGTTTTCTGCAAAGAACCAGCACCAAATTGTTTATCCAACCATCGATTCGGCGTGCAGACCAGTTCCACATGATGTAACTTTGCCAATTCCAGTTCTATCTGATGATGGCCTCGTACCTGACGATATCAGTGATGATAGCAGTACTGAAGATGCATGCACATTAGATGCAGATGTTGAATATGAAGATGCTAACTCTGAGTCAAAGTTATTTACTCAGGAAGATTTGAATGATCTTGTGAGAGATCTGTCACTGTCAAAGGAGAAAGCAGAACTTCTAGTATCTCGACTACAGGAAAAATTCTGACTCGAGAAAAATGTGCATGTGAGTTACTTTAGACAGCGTAATCGTGGTTTAACTTCATTCTTCACAGTTAATGAACCTCTCTGTTACTGCCATGATTTAAATGGATTGTTCGAAGCCTTGTCACAGACATATGGGGCGTCTGACTGGCATCTCTTTATTTATGCTTCTAAGACAAGTCTGAAAGCTGTCCTCTTGCACAATGGCAATGTAAAGCCTTCAATTCCTATTGGCCATTTTGTCCACCTTAAGGAGATATATGACAATATGGATATTCTTCTTAAAGCCATAAACTACCAAGTCCATTTGTGGTACATATGTGGTGACCAAAAAGTCATAGGCATGCTAATGGGTATGCAAGGAGGACTCACGAAGTACTGTTGCTTCCTCGGCCTACGGGATAGCCGTGCCATTGCAAAACATTATGGCAAGCGTGACTGGACACTTCGATCTGCATATGAGCCTGGAATAAGTAGTGTTTAGTCTGTTCCTCTGGTAAAGCCTCAGGAAATATATCTGCCACCTCTTCATTTAAAACTAGGTCTAATGAAAAACTTTGTGAAAGCAATGGCTAAGGACAATTCTCAGGGATTTCAATATCTTTGCAAAAATTTCCAAAAATGAGCGTGGCAAAACTAAAAGAAGGCATATTTGTGGGGCCACAAATCAGGGAGGATCTAGCAGTCCCTGACTTCGAGAAGACCCCCACTCCTCTTGAACTAAATGCATGGCTATCCTTCAAGTGGTTATGTGCAAACTTTCTGGCCACCAGCAAGTCACCTCCATACAGAAATGGCGTGGAAAACCTTCAATCTTATAAAATAATGGGATGCCGTATTATTATTATTATTAAAGTTCCAAGCCACAACCCCAACTGGAAGAGCAAATAGCTATAAGCCCAAGGGCCCCAGCGGGGAAAGAAACCTGGTATGGAAAAAACGAAACAAAGATTAAGAAAAACATAATAAATAAATAGAAAATTAAAAAAAAAAAAAAAAAAAATTAAATGCTATAATGTTAAAAATATTATAATATTATATATGTGTGGATAATGAATAAAATATTAAAGTTATAAGTTTCTGTTAATTAAAAATGTATTAGCACCCACTTTAAATTTCTGAAGTTCCAAGGACTCAACAACAACACTAGGAAGTTCATTCCACAGTTTAGTTGTGTTAGGAATGAAACTTCTTGAAAACTGTGTTGTGTTGAATCTCATAGGCGTAAAGGCCCTACTATTGGCATTTAGTACACCTCTGGTAACTCGTTGAGGGGCATATAAATTGGGCAGATCGTGATGCAGTGGATGATCTGCATTGTTAAAAATTTTATATAAGATGCATAAGGAGCTTATTGCTCGCCTGTGCCACAGATCAACTTTGAGGTCAGGAATTAAAAATTTTATTGCTCTCAAATTTTTATCTAATAAATTAAGATAAGAGTTGGCTGCCGAACTCCAAACAGGGGCGCAATATTCAAAACACGGAAGAATAAAAGCATTAAAACAATTTTTAAGAACAGTCTGCTCTCCAAATACTTTGTAAGATTTCCTCAAAATGCCAATTTTTTGAGCAATAGAGGAGGAAATAGATCGAATGTGATTCTCAAAAGTAAACCTAGAGTCAAGCATAACTCCAAGCAACTTAAAAGAATCACATATGGAGATGGGAATGTTATTTATTAAAAGATCTGGATGGGGAGGATCTAGTGTTCTGGATCTGCTAACAATCATACTCTGGGTTTTCTTTGCATTTAACTTCATGCCCCATGAAGTGCACCAAACATTTATCTTAGCCAGATCTCTATTTAAAGACTCTGCAACCGATGCTCTCAACTCAGGAGATGGGACTGGGGCTATTAGAGTAGCATCATCAGCATAGGCTATAAGTCTATTTTCCAGTTCAAACCACATATCATGGGTATATAATATAAACAGTAGAGGACCAAGAACACTGCCTTGTGGTACACCAGATAGCACCTCTCTCTCATCACTAAAATTATTGTCAACATAAACCTTTTGATGTCGATTTGTTAAAAATTGTTCAATAATATTTAAAAATACACCACCTACTCCCAACTGCTTCAACTTAAATATCAGGGCCTTATGATTGACACGGTCAAATGCGGCACTGAAATCCAGGCCAACTAAGCGAACTTCTTGACCAGAGTCTAATGATTTTTGGACAATGGTGGAGACTGTGAGAAGTGCATCACAAGTGCTCAGACCCTTACGAAATCCAAACTGTAAAAAGGGAAACAGACGATTAAGCTCGGCAAATGTACTTAAACGTTTAGCTAGTAAACGTTCAAAAATCTTAGATAGAACAGGAGTTATAGAAATGGGCCTATATTCAGTAGGGTTAAAACTACCACTTGCCCTTTTACATAGTGGAGTGATGTTACCAATTCTCCAACATTCGCAAAAACTACCACTCCTCGCCAGCTTCCGAAGAATAACGGAAAGCTTGGGAGCCAAATACTCTGCAGTTTTCTTAAAGAATAAAGGGAATATACCATTTGGGTCAGTACCACCATAAGCATCCAGATCAAGAAGTAACTGTTTTACTTCACTTGAACGGAAAGCAATCTTGTTTAACCTTGGTTCAGGGAAACAAGTGTCAGGTAGAGTTAGATTCTCATTACTTTGTTTATTATCAAAAACATCAGCCAACAGTGTTGCCTTTTCTTCAGGACTATGGGTAATGGAACCATCAGGTTTAAGAAGGGGTGGCATAGATGAATCATTCCCAAAAAGAGCAGACTTGAGAGTGGTCCAGAATTTGTGGGAATTTGCTGTGCGCTGAAGAGTTCCCTTTGTGGTAGTATTGAATTCAACTTCAGCATTATTATATACCCTCTGAGCTGCTGTTCTGTAGTGCACATAATTATCCCATAGAAAGGCAGATCTACTCCCCTTCCACAGGTTGTAGGCTTCTTGTTTCTGCATATGAGCCCTCTTACAGTCATCATTAAACCATTTCCTCCATTCTAACCTAGACTTTTTCCCTGAAAATCTTGGAGCCGTAATTGTCGAGCAAGGTGAACGTTTCCACCAGGATATCAAGACTATGGAAACTCGCTATCAAGGATTTTGGAATGAGAACATGATGGAAGATCATTGTTGGATGTTGTATCGTAATAATCCTGAGAAAAAATTCAAACGCAAATCCCATGCACAACGTTTATGAATTCGAGTTTTGACTTATTAGCCCTTCAATCATTGTTTACCATTCTTATGCATGCAATATAAGTACCATTAACTTTAAGACGCTTGCGGAATAAACAAAACATGGCTATTTTTCTTTATCATATGTTTACGCCTAAATAGAATGATAAATTTTAGTTTCTATATTTTAAATGCATCATTTTGTGTCAGTTCAACTTTTCAATGCACATGGAGATATACAGAAGGCTTTTGTTTTTTCTAGCAATGGCGCTATGCAATCATATACCACCAGTTTCAGCCAAGAAATCAGAGTAAAACGCTACATTCGATAAACGACGGTGGCCATATTGCATTTTCGAATATCTCGAAAACCTGATATGCTAAAGAAATACTAAAGTCAGATTTGAAATCAGCGAGAAAAATGCCATAAGAAAAGTTTGCTCAGGTCTCTGATGATTAAAAAGGGTTCATATTTGTTGGCCAATGTTATTTTCCATGGTAAGGCTTGTAGCGGTCTACACCCCTACAAATGTAAATATTTATCTCTTACTGTATGTATATAAATATATATATATATATATATATATATATATATATATATATATATATATATATATATATATATATATATATATATATATATATATAATTTAAAGAAGGGTTGGTAACCCCAACTTAAATCGGGGGATTGGTACACCCGCTCTCGCAAGCGTCTTAAAAAAAGCCATGAGGTTTCATTCGCTTAGCTGCGCTGCATCGGTGAACAGGTCTGTAAATATTTGAATTGTAATTGTTTAGCTAAATATTTCCCAGATAGAATCCTGAATAAATGCTTGATTCTTTTGTCTCATTTACAGACCCATTCAACTCCGAAATAATCCAATTACTTATAATGCATTTACTTATCATCCAATTACTCACCAATCCAATTTATTTATAAACTATTTACCAATTTAGTTATAAACGAATTTAACAATCCAATTTACTTATAATCTATTTATCCAATTTACTTATAATCCAATTACTTATCATCTAATTTACTTATAATCTATTTATCTAATCTATTTACAATTTACTTATAATCCAATCTATTTGCTAATTACTATTTACCAAATTTACTTATAATCAATCATCATTTGTTATACTCTAATTACCAAACCATATTTATCAATTGTAAATCCATTCCCGTTAACTCATTCAAATTTAATTGACGCGTAATTCTCAATCCAATCATAAATTGTTACTGTATAAATTCACCTTTAAATAATCTAACTGTTTATTCAATAATATATATTTTCTTAACTATTTGTTTTTAATTCACGTTTTCCCAACGTCGCCCAGATTATGCCTAAGGAATTCGTCTGCTAAATTTAGACTCGCATTTAACAATTCATTCCTTTCAATAACGAAATATAGGTTTTTATGTTTATTGTAATCTAAGAGCTATCTAGGATATTGCTGCAATATTCATTTAAAACCTATAGGCTACAACGAATTTATTATGCATGATCTCCGCAGAGTATTGGAAATCTGAGTAAATCCTCTCATGTGCAATAGACAAGTTTTTAGGAATAAATCCTAAGGAATCCATATTTTGGATGGTCTAGATATCATCCTCGGCTGATATCGCTTTCACGTCGTGGAATTCCTCAAGATCTTTAATGCTGGCCTTTAACACGCCTATTCCAACTGTAACGAATTTAGAGGTTCAGTTAACCGAGGGTAAAAGACTGACTGACATAGCCCTTACTCTAGGATTTAAGTATGTTACGTCTTACTTATGGAGAATTTCATTTATAAATTGATGGTAGAAGTCTCCCGGAATCAAAAGGGATACGTTTGATACCAAATCACTCGAATTTCGGTCAGATAGTTTTAACCTTTAATTCCCTAAGTGCTGATTTTGCTTTGTTGACCCTGACATATAAAGGTCCTCAGGGACTTTGTCGATTACCAGAGCTTTAATAGTTGCATGCTCGTCATTGTTTATTAAATCACAAATTATCTCTTCGTATATTCTTGGTAGGCTCTTTCGATGAACCTGTTGATGGATATCTTAATCTTAAAAATGCGGATAACTTTAACTTACTGGTTATATTTCTGCAAATAAATGTTTTCTGAGCTCCCTGATCGAATAGAGCTCTAGCAGTTGTTCTTTCCTTGGACCTTGTCATCTTAACTTAGGCTATTGGTAATCCAGTAGGAGAGAAATAATTGGAAAACTACACATGTAGTGACTTTGATTATTTGTTTGTGCTTGAGAGAAATAACATTAAATTTGTCTTCCTCTGACTTCTCAGTGAAACTTTGAAAATCTACGATAATCTGGAAGAAATTTGCTACCAGATATTGCAAAGTTGGCAAGGGCAAATTGCGTCGAAAACGTGAAATTCATTTCACTTTCCATACAGGGAATTGACAAAAGAGAGATAATTTGAAGCTGCTTATAGGCGACATATTGGTAGCCTAACCCCTCCTCCCTTAACCCCCTCAATGGAATGACGAAGCAGAAATGAATTGAACTACCACTCATCACACTTTGTTCCACCTATGCCCCTCTAAGTGAAAGACGTAATTGGGGGCACCGAGGAAAGCAGGTTTGAGGTCTAGCCCACTGTAGAACCCGGCACAAAGGCACCCAGGAACGGGGCAAAACTGCAAATTCTGAGGAGCGAGGTTCGCCCACTCTATGTACCTTAGGGGTCCAGCCAAGACCACAGAAGGAAGTAACATCGGTCTCTGTGCACGCTGAGAGCACTTCTGATGCTCAAACTCTCAAGGGGCGGAACTCACAGTTGGCGGTCATTGATTCCGCCCTAATGATCAAAAAGTCTTTTCATTTATATCTCGATAGACCGCCCCCCCCCCACACACACAGATTCCCCCATCATCATTCATCCATTTGGCAGTCAGCATTTACGGAAGCATAGTTACAACGAAGATGAGGTTAACATATCTTCAAGTTGCTTGCAAAATACAACCCTGAGAGCCAAAATGACCCCATATATTACCTCTCGTAATACGTCGTTAATACCACCAGGATCAAGAGCGTGAAAAGGAGACATCAGCCCCGAGAGGCCACTTTCTGGAAGAGATGGCCCGAAAAAACAGAATGAGGAATTCCATTGCACGCGATTAGCGTACATAACAAACCCAGCAGAGAAAAGGCATTCGAAGCAATTTATTGCAAATTTAACATTGCTATGATAAGACTGCTGGGTGTGGCCTCAGGTTATGTCGCTATCTGCGAAAAAATAAGATATTGAGCCCATCACCAAGGAGAAAGTGGTAGAAACCCTCCGTGGAATCGGTCTACAGCCCACCATACCCCTACAGATCCTGGCTCACAGGAATGTGGTATGCCGAAGACTCAATCCATAGATAGGTTAACATACTAAAGAAGCAATAAAGGAAAAAATCGGGCTAAGCCAAAAGTGGGCCAAGATCGCTGCAGGTATCAAATTTAAATACAGAAGAGATAACTGCAACTATTCCTACGTGTTTAAGGTCGTCTTTAAAGAGACCATAATAGCACAAAGGGCAAAGGAACATGGTCTCCTAATATTCAACGCCAAAGTCTGCGAATAAGAGATCGAAAAGGATGAATTAATTCTCATACATTTCTGCCTCCGTTGTTACAAGATGGAGCAAAGAACTGCAAAGAACTGCAAAGAACCCCCAATACTTGTTCCAAGTGTAGTGAGACGGGATATTATTGAAAGGAGTGCAAAATAACTTCGAAAAATGAGCAAACTGCGGACAGGGCCGGAGATTAATGGGTATCCTATGCCCTCTAAAAAAAATCATTGAGAAAAAAAAACAAGTCAGAAGGCAAGAGAAGACGAGGAGCTGCCACAACACTTATGCTCAAGTAGCAAAGGCAGTCTACTGAGAAACAGAGAACAAGAAAACGTACTTAAAAAATACAGAATGAGAACTCTACTAAGATCCAGACTTGTATTCTTTACGCTCATTTTAGGAACCTGGCGCAGCCAGGAACTTTTGCAAAGAAACAACATATAATGAGGCAGAGAAATAAACCAAGAAGAAGTCAGAAACGACAAGTCGGAGAGTTCGGACTCTTCTGACTCTTCGGATTCAGAGGTCGTCCCTAACAATGTGTGCCGCATCAAAGGGAAACAGGCCACCAAAAGACCGCTTGATTATAGTGAAATTAATCTCACAATTTAAACCTCTGAGCAGATTTTCTTCCCCGAAGATATGGACCTCATGAAGATCTTCCGGGGAATTAAGAATAGAACATCGAATGGGAGTTCGATTCTCCGGAGGATGTGGAGACGGTCGAAGAAGCTCTGCTCATACACAATGTGATCCTATACCAGGGCAAGTGTGAGCAGGTTTCCAACGCCGACTTTAAAACGAAAAGGAACGGCAGGAAAAGATACACGACCAAGAACAATATAGAGAATGTGAGCATCGGCGTATAGAAACATATTCTGAGTGCTCGACCCCGGCCTCATTTTATTAAAAGAGCACGCTAATGACACAATATCAAGCCAATTAAAAATACCGAGCTTCAAATTGATCATATAGAGTCACTCCCAGGAAAGGCTTGATGGTGTTACGGTATCTATCAGAGGGAATATCTCATCCAAGCGCCTACCGGAACGGAGTCCTTTGTGGCAGGGGAGATTCCCACATTGGTGAGTAACCTTGTGATAGCAACAGCATATCAACGACCTCGAAGACCATATCTGCCCATCAGAAACCTTTACACCTTCTTCGGACATCACATAATCGTATTCTTAGGAAGTGACCTTAATGCCAGATGCCGAGCGGCCGACTAAGGTAACACGAACGAAAGTCGTCGCAATTTACAAATGATTATGGAGAGAAGAAACATTTAGAGGATAGGACTGGACTTTCCGGCCAATATCACTCAAAAGTCCGCAACCAACATTACATTACATAACATAATTTCACGGATGACAAAAGCCACAAGGGCCTATCAAAGGTCATCCGCATCTGTCAAAACCTACCCGCAAAATGCATCCATAAGATTGTGTCAGATCATGCATCTAAAATATACAATATAAACAATCCAGAGGATTGTGTCCGATCATGCATTTACAATATACAATTCGAACCATATGCAGGAATGTGTCAAATACAAAAAGCATCATCATCAAGACGCGTCAAAATCTAAATCAATCGTAATATACATTAATAAAAAAACTGCATCCACAGGAATGAGTCCAGAATACTCCCAAAGTTAACCCTCCCTCCCCATATAATCATCTAATCTACATTTGAATACATTCAAGTTTGGACTGTCTACCGTCTCAGATAGCAAACTATTGCAGTAATCTACCACTCTTTTGGTGAAAAAATATTTTCTAACATTAAACCTGCACCTCTGTTTTTTAATTTTTAAGTGGTGACCCCTAGTCCTATTACTACCTTCCAACTCAAATAACTTGCTAAAATCCAACTTATCCATCCCAGAACAGATTTTAAAAAGCTCGATCATATCTCCCCTCACACATCTTCTCTCAAATGGGAATATATTTATTATCCTCAGTCTATCTTCATATTCAACCATGCTTGTATACAGTACTCTAAATGGGGCCTAACATACGAGTTGAGAGTTTAAGGGTAACCTCTTTACTCTTGTAGCTAACATTACTGTTAATGTATTCTAGTACCCTATTTGCTCTAATTTTTGCCTCAATACACCGCTTTGAAAACTTCAGTGACCTATCTACTACTACGCCTAAGTCCTTCTCCTCATCCTCAAATGCATTCAGCCAATGCCCATCCATTTCATAGCTAAATTCCCTATTATCCTTTCCCATGTTAAGAACTTTGCATTTTTTAAGGTTAAAAGTCATCTGCCATTTCTGAACCCAAGCTGATAACTTATTTAAGTAACTCTGCACTTTAAACCTACCTTCAACTTCTTTGACTACAGCTGCCAATTTAGTGTCATCATCAAATATTGAGACTTTGCTATTTACCGCCTCCCCAAGATCATTTATATAAACTATGAATAATAAAGGGCCTAGAACGGATCCCTGAGGTACGCCACTGATAACGTTGTAGTGAAGCGAATGTGAGTGTGTGGGAAGGGCCATTCCCTAATACCCCCCCTCCCTCTGTAAGTATGTGTGTATGAATGGGAATGGTTTTTCTCTTTATACATGTATTTGATTTCATGTTGTATTATAAAATTGTTTTCTCTCTTTCCAGGAGATATTTCTTTATCTTAATTAAATTTAACGAACTATTTACAATTTGATATTGTTTTTTTGAAAGCCCACTCTATATTTTTGTAAAAATTCTACAAGATAATCCTTTAATTTGTAAAGAGTGGCGGAGATTGTAGGATTGGAAGAACAATTGAAATTATTGTATGTCCCATTTGAAAGGTGAGGTATAGTATATAGTTATTAATGAGATTTATTTTAGGTTAATAAATCAGCCTAAATACCGTTTCGAGTACCATTACCATAAATTTGTTTGATCGAAGTTGTCACCTGCTAGTTTTTAGGCCTAAGATAAAAGCGAAATAAATTTTGAAATAATGAACTAGGTTTTAAGAAAAACAATTAAACAAATATAAATATATTCATAGAATCAACGAATGCACAATGAGATAAGTTGGATTAATTATGCAATGTAAGATATGGTAAAATATGACTTACAGAAAGAAGATGTGAAGAGAAATGAAGTAAGTGAAATAAATATGAAATAATCTGGTGACTACAATGGACTGAATTGCGGCCTGCAAATACGAGAAGTAAATAGAATTAGGACCTACTCTCGTATGGCAGTTTGCAGAGAATTGTGAGAGAATGTGGAATTAAACTAAGTATGATCTGTTTGAAGGTAAATGTCTAATTGTAGAATGAATGATTACCGACCTGTATGTGGAGAATGGCGAGAGTCAAAAGTGAAAGAATAGTATTCAATATGGTCGAGCTGAAAACTTGAGTTTGTTTGTTTATGTGTGACATTTTAAGAAACGTTGTTTGAAATAGTAGTACGTTAAATGAATTGACAAGTTAAGTAAAATAAATTAATTAATTATTAAGTTGTACATAAAATATGATTTAATTTACAAAAGCTAGGTAAAATAATTTCATAATATAAATTTTACATAATAATTGATATATATATATATATATATATATATATATATATATATATATATATATATATATATATATATATATATATTTAAGTTTCCCAATAGCCTCAATACGCAACCGGATCGCAATATAATATTATATCGAGCTCGGAGGTGCCAGTTTTTCTTTATAAGTCCTAGGCATTGTGAACACTCGAGTGGCAGCTGGCAGGACTTCTGCCCTGGGGTAACACGTGAGGGCTTTTCTTGTTGTATTGTTTTTATAAGTATAAGTGTGGTGTTAGGCCTCCTTGTACGATTTATATTGTTGTTGATTTTTGCATCCAGTGTGTTTATTAGGCCTCTTTAATATCATTTATTTATTCTCTCTAGTTTATATATAAATTATTGGTTGGTGATAGGATTGTATGGGGTAATTTTTTGTACGCATGTCTATACTAGAAATCTCAAATATGTAACTCCCAAATTTTTGTAAATTTTATTGTAATTTTTTTGGGTGAATACAGGACTGTACATACAATCCGTTTCATTTCTCCCTCGATTTCTCACGCCCAGATTAGTGTAAGAAGTGGGTTGGATCGATTGGGGTTAGAGCGTAGATTCGTGGCCCGCTACAACTTCCCTCCACTGTGACCTCACCCCATTCAGCACAACTCTCTGTTTCCTCTCTTTCAGCCATTCAATTATCCAATTCAAAACTCTACAGCATATCTCATGCATTTTTAATTTGTGAACTAATCTCCTATGTGGAACCTTATCAAAAGCTTTGCTAAAATCTAAGTAAATTACATCAACATTCTCTCCCTTATCTAATTGTTTAGTAACATAATCCATAAAATCCAGTAAATTTGTTAAACACGATCTACCTCTTCTAAACCCATGCTGAGCATCATTTATTAACATACCACACTCTAGATGGTCAGAAATCCCTTTCTTAACTATCTTCTCAAGAATTTTACAAACGATAGAAGTTAAGCTTACACCCAAGCCTGAGATCATTATGACAAGCAACGAGTTTCCGTTCAATTACCATAGCGAGCAGGGCTCAGCAGTACCCATCGACCACATTGCGACCCTAACAACCATCTCACGCACACCGATTCAACTTCCAGTCACTCTCGCAACGAGAGAGTAGTCTGTAACTGGGGACGTTACAGACTACTACTAAGTCGCTCTTTCGAGCTGACCTAAGCGAGGAAACATTAGAAGTGATTGACAAGAAGCTTGAAAGAATAACTGCATATATCACAGAATCAGACTGCGAGTTTGTACCCAAAACAGGGTAAATCTCCTCTCCGCCCTCAACCCAACTGGACCGAAAGGATAATGTAGATCGCTCCTCGTGTGCACAAGGAAGTTAAAAGGGCAGGCCCGAACTGGGAAAGAAGCTCGATGCTACGACGCCTAATTGCAAAACTTAGGAAACTATTAACCTCCAACGGGTTGAAATCTGGGACAGCCTAATAATAGCTTGAGATAAATCGAGTTAAACCTGGTTAAGTTATGACATGACATCAAGGAAAAGATTCGTATAAAAGAGAACGAGGAGTTTATAAGACAATAAAGAGTTCGACCAGAAATTCGTGGTCCAAATGATAGAGGAATTAAATCCAATCATACATCGGCCGCAACCACAACCTCACGCCAAGGAAAGGTGGGAAATGGCAGACCATGGCCGAACAATAACCACGGAAGAGGTCTTAGTAACTGTAAAATCCTTTGAACAAAGAGCACCAGGGTGGAAGAGCATCACAGAACAAAACCACACACAAAAAACAACAACTGGTGCAACCTCCCCAGTAGATTATTCAGAGGATCACCAACATCTCCAATGCTTCCATGAACTCTGGTTACTTCCCTGGAGGTCTAAAGATGGCCCAAATCATATTTATACCTAAGGAAAACAAACCCTCTGATCAACTAATGAACTATAGGGCAATCTCTTCCCCTATAGTTCGTGGGAAAAGTCTACGAAAATCTCCTGGAAAACCGGCTCCAAGTTCATATAGCCGAGCTGGGAGCCCACAACACTCAGCAGCACGGGTTCCGTAAGAAACGAGAAACGGAAATGGCCCTCGCCCTTCTAACAGAAAAACTCGCACACAACTTCGCTGAAAGGAAGTACGTAGATGTGCTACTGGGGGTTTTATATAAGGCCCTCGATAAGATTTGACTGATAGGACTACAATACAAGATCTAGAAACATAAGCTAAACTCAGTCCTGGAAAGGATCCACTGTGAGTATATCATGAAGAGGAAAGTCCAAATTATGAATGAGGGCTACATAATACCCGAATTCGAACTCAAGGCGCGACTTCCACAAGGTAGTTGTATGAGTCTGTTGTCGTACCTCTTGTACACACTGGACCTTCCTGCTCCAATATGCGAGGATGTGATGTATATGCAGTTTTCAGATAGCATCACTTAAATCGTCACCAGTTCCCATAGGAACCGACATCAATCGATACGAGAAGTCGAAAATAAAAACCAACTGCCATAAATTCTAATTCCTCACAGTAAACTGCTAGAAACTCGACGACGTTGAATTTCTAGCAACGAGGGTAAAGTCGTGCGACTACGAATCACCAAAACAGGGTATAAGACCCACATTAGCACCAGAATCTACCTAGCCAAAGGAGAGCTGAGGAAGCTAAACAGGTTGCAAAGCTCAACACGCACAACAAGAAAAGGCTATACACTCCACTGGTATGCTCTACCTTGGTGTGCCCGGCAGTGGTAACGCAGGCATATATTTGTATCTCTCTCTGGACAATGCAGAGAGTGCAGAACAAAGCCGCAATGCTAATAGCTGGCGTGCGCAAGATAGAAGATATTCAGCAGACAGAACTGCATGTACGAGCAAGGCTGAAACCATTAAATATGGAATGGACTCAAATAGTGGCGCTGAAGGCAAAGAGAAGAAAAATAAACAAAGCAAGAGAGAGAATATCTTGAAAATATTGGTAATTTCGTTCAGTTGTAATAAGAGACTCAAAGAAACAACTTAAAAAAATGAACGCTTTGAAGCTTGTATGAAATATAATGGTTTCACATTGAACCCCAAATAACATTTGATGTATGGTAATGCTTTCTTTTGGGAAAGGACAATGGTCAAATGACTGGTCTGACTCACTCTGGCATCATGTACTCTTTCTAAAATTAAAATCCCTTAGTCTGGCTGGTCATCTTCGCAATTTCCTGAAACTTTTTACTAAATTGAAAAATAAAGTCATTTGATAATAAAATTTCTGAGATATTTGAAACAGTTGGTATACCACAGGGCAGTATCTTTACTCCAACCTTATTTCTAAATTCTAATATACATTAACCCTTAAAACACCAAAGGAATTAACTTGAAATTGCTGTGAATGAATTTAGCCTTAATATAAGATAATTTCAAATCAACCAGTGCCTAACACCCTCATTTTAGATTTCACTGAAATTTGGTTTATAAGAAGTTTTAGGGCCCTAAACCCATTTCTGAAATTTTAAGTTCAATCCGACCTACGATTCAGGAAACATGACCTCAGGCATTTTGAGGTCACTAACATTTAGTGACCAATAACTAGGGTAATAATGGTCATAATTATATAAAACTATATATTTAGAATCAGAAAAAGACAAGGAATCCAAATATGAGAGCTTTAGAACTCTTAAGTTGAAAAATAAAAGAAATCATACATTCGCAAAAATTTGAGGTCAAGATTTGACCTCTTGGGTATCAAAATTGAAAATATTTTATAGATGTGAAAAATGAAAGCTTATGCTTTGGCTATTTGAATCAGTAAAAAAAACAAAACAACCAGTAATACTTCAATTTAGGGGCACACGATAGGGGGCGCTGTATCTGGGCTACAATTTGGTCCTTATGACGTCAGACGTCAAAAGGCGAAGCCCCTCATTTCGAAAGTAACTAAAAATGTTAATGTTTTGGGGCGGAAATAGCCTAAAGTAGGCGACACTATCGTCTTTATTATTTCGATAAACGTGCAGAGCCGATAGCACGTTTATCAAAATAACAAAGACGATAGCGCTGCCTAATTTAGTCTATTGCCGTCAAAAATAAAAAAAAATTTAGTTGCTTTGGAAATAGATTTCAGCCGAAATCTATCGGGACCAAGTTGCTTTTATGTTTCGTTCAGACGCGCAGAAACGATTTGTTAAAAAAACCCCCAAAACGTGGAACATTATTCTATAAACAATTACGCTCTGCACGTTTATCGAAATAATAAAGACGATAGTGTCGCCTACTTTAGGCTATTTCCGCCCCCAAACAATAACATTTTTAGTTACTTTCGAAATGAGGGGCTTCGCCTTTTGACGTCTGACGTCATAAGGCCCAAATTGTAGCCCAGATACAGCGCCCCCTATCGTGCGCCCCTAAATTGAAATCTCAGGGCGATCCCCTTCACGAGCCGTAACTCGAAATTAGTCAAAAAAGGTGAAACATATTGGAACATGGACGAAATATTATGCGGTCAGGACTGGGGAACAACGGAGAGGAGCGTGTGACGCAGATAACATAATTACACGGATGACAAAAGCCACAAGGGCCTATCAAAGGTCATCCGCCTCCGTCAAAACCCACTCACAAAAAGCACCATCACCAGGGAAAGACAAAATCAAAGTCCCCCACAATATAATATGGTAAATATGTAGATTATCGGCGCGAACGATGGGACGTACTATTTCGTCCGTGTTCCAAAATGTTACACGTTTTTGGAGTACATTTAAGTTGACGGCTCGTGTGGGGGGTAAACACAATGGGAAGACTACACTACGATGATCCTGAGTTTCATTAAATTGGGGGGGGGTCTGGGGGGCACAGCCCCCCAGTATATAATCCTAATTGTTTATAGAATAATAATTCGAAAAGGACTCAAACGCGCATGAATATTCCGACACGAGTGAACGATAATATTTGCACCCAATTTTTTTTTCGGCCGGCCGCTAATCTACATATTTACCCCCAAACTCCCAGGAAAACTACATCCAGAGGATTGCATCCAGAAACAAGGGTATCACCAATCAAGGCTTGTCAAGAACTAAATCATGCAGCTATAGATATATATATATATATACAAATAATATTAATATATACAAAAGTTAGGAACCATCACAACCTTCCCTTCCCATAAACTCATCCAACCTACTCTTAAATACATTTAGATTTGGACTACCTACTACCCTTTGCGGCAATTTGTTCCAGAAGTCTACCACTCTATTGGTGAAAAAATATTTTCTTAAATCCAACCTACACCCTTGCATTTTAATTTTCAAGTGGTGACCTCTTGTCCGATTTCCATCATCTAACTCAAAAAACTTGCTAACATCCAATTTATCTATCCCAGAAAAAATTTTAAACAGCTCAATCATAATCCCCTCTCATACACCTCCTATCGAACGAGAACATATTTAATACCCTCAGTCTATCTATATATTCAAGGTGTCTCAGGGAAGGAATAATCTTTGTTGGCCTCCGTTGCACTGACTCTAGAAGGTTAATAATATCGTGTCTAAAATGTGAGGACCATGCCTGTATACAGTACTTTAGATGTGGCCTAACATAAGAGTTATAGAGTTTAAGAATAACCTCCTTACTTTTGTAACTGACATTTCTCTTATTGAAACCCAGCACTCTATTTGCCCTATTTCTTGCTTCAATACACTGCTTAGAAAACCTTAATGACTTATCTATTACTACTCCTAGATCTTTCTCATCCTCTACTGAGCTCAGCCAATGCCCATCCATTTCATAGTTATCTTTTCCCATGTTAATAACTTTGCACTTATCAAGGTTGGAAGTCATTTGCCACTTATGTGCCCAGGATAACAATTTATAAGGAAAGGATGTGTAGATAGTTATTCTTGGTGACTTTAATTTAAATTCTGTGGACTGGGAAAATATGATAGGAAGGGACAGAGCAAGTTGTAAGTTTATATTAGATCTGGTTCTTTCAAATGATGATCACTTGGTTTAGGAATTGACTGTCGGGGAAGCATTGGGAAATAGTGATCATCAGGTGGTTTGTTTTAACTTGGGAATAGTGAAAGGTAGAACATCAATAAACTCCATAAAAACTCTAAATTTTTATAGGGAAGATTACGATAAATTACAAAACTTGCTAAATCAGATTAGGTGGGATATAGAATTCAGGGGGAAGAATACTTATGAGATGTAGGACACTTTTAAGAATACTAAACATAGTCCAAGAGCAGTGTATTCCAATGAAGGCTATTAGGAAGAAATGTAGGAAGCCATTGTGGTGGAATCAGGAGATAGCTAGGAAAATTTCTGAGATGAAGAAAAGGGCATACCAGAGATTACAGAGAGAAAGTACTTTTGACAATTTAAATCATTATAGGTTGACCAGAAATGAGCTAAATAAGATTATTAAGAAGAGCAAAAGGGCGGCAGAAATTAATTTAGTTCAAAATAATACTAAAGATCCAAGAAAATTCTTTAGTTATTATAGAATCAATATCAAATCTAACATGATAAAATAGAGCCTATTAGATATGAAGGGGTTTTGAAAGAGTCTGATGAGGAAATAGTAGAGATTCTTATGGTAATTTTTCTTCAGTATTTACACATGAGAATCGAGATAGATTAATTGATGATAATTCTAGGTCAAGGGAAGTAGTGTTGAATACCATTAATGTGAAGAGGGAAATAATTAAAGGGCTTATATTGGAGTTAAATACTAGTAAGTCATCTGGTCCTGACAACATTCATTCTAGGTTACTCAAAGGTGTAGATAGTATTGCACTAGCTCTTGAGAAGATATATACTTGATCATTAGAGTTTGGAGAAATACCTAATGATTGGAAATTAGCAAATGTAGTGCCAATTTTTAAAAAGGGAAGTTAAGAGGACCCGAATAACTTTAGGCCGGTAAGCTTAACTTCTATCGTTTGTAAAATTCTTGAGAAGATAGTTAAGAAGGGGATTTCTGACCATTTAGAGTGTGTTAGGTTAATAAATAATGCTCACCGTGGGTTTAGAAGAGGTAGATTATGTTTTTACAAATTTACTGGATTTTATGGATTATGTTACTAAACAATTAGATAGGGAGAGAATGTTGATGTAATTTACTTAGATTTTAGCAAAGCTTTTGATAAGTTTCCACTTAAGAGACTAGTTCACAAATTAAAATGCATGGGATATGTGATAAAGTTTTGAATTGGATAACAATGACTGAAAGACAGGAATGGGGTGAGCTCACAGTGGAAGGATGTTATCAGTGGCGTACCTCAGGCATCCTTCTAGGCCCTTTATTATTCATAGTTTATATAAATGATCTTGGAGAGGCTGTAAATAGCAAAGTGTCAATTTTTGCTGATGACACTAAATTGGCAGCTGTAGTCAAAGAAGTTGAGGTTAACTTTAAAGTGCAGAGTGACTTAAATAAGTTATTAGCTTGGGCTCAGAAATGGCAGATGACTTTTAACCTTAAAAAATGCAAAGTTCTTAACATAGGAAAGGATAATAAGGTATTTAGCTATGAAATGGATGGGCATTGGCTGAATGCAGTTGAGGATGAGAAGGCATTAGGCGTAGTAGTAGATAGTTTTCAAAGCAGTGTATTGAGGCAAAAAATAGAGCAAATAGGGTGCTAGGATACATTAACTGGAATGTTAGCTACAAGAGTAAAGAGGTTGCCCTTAAACTCTACAACTCGTATGTTAGGCCACATTTAGAGTACTGTATACAAGCATGGCCACCACACTTTAGACATGACATCAACCTGCTATAGTCATTACAAAGGAGGGCAACAAAAATAATACCTTCCCTGAAGTACCTTGAATATGAAGTTAGACTAAGGGTACTAAATATGTTGTTATTTGAGAGAAGATATGATTGAGCTTTTTAAAATCTGTTCTAGGATGGATAAGTTGGATTTTAGCAAGTTATTTGAGTTGGAAGGTAGTAATAGGACTAAAGGTCACCCCATAAAAATGAAAAAACAGAGGTGCAGGTTGGATATTAGAAAATATTTTTTCATCAAAAGAGGTAGATTACTGGAATAGTTTGCCATTTAATACAGTAGACAGTCCAAACTTGAATGTTTCCAAATGCGGATTAGATGATTATATGGAGACGGAGGTTTAACTTGGGGAAGAGTGGTCGGTGGGTATTCTGGACTCATTTCTGTCGATACATTTTTTTATTATTTTTATATTATTATTGATTTTGATGAGTCTTGATGATGATGCTTTTTGTTTTTGACACATTCCTGTGGATGGTTCTAATTATATATTGTAGATGCATCATCTGACAATCCTATGGATTGTTTAAATGATATGACACAATCCTATGGATGCATTTTGCAGGTGGGTTTTGACAGATGCGGATGCCCTTTGATAGGCCCTTATGGCTTTTGTCATCTGTGAAATTATGTTATGTTATAACAATCAATCTTAGGAAAGTGACTGATGTGCTGGAAGATTGAAAAAAAAGGCTCATTGTTGTTTGTGAACTGTTAGACACTAATAATGAATAACCCACAATACTTAGAACCACTGAAAACAATGAGACAGCAAGATTCAATTGAATCATCTTTAATCAGTGATTTGAGTAACATATATTCAGGTCGAGATCTGGACAGTTCGAGATCAATTGAAACCGTTCTAGTAAAAAAAAAGAGTAAGTATTAAGATAATATATTTTATATTTCACCAGAAAGGTGTGTTTGATCTATATGGCCCATTAAATAGAATTTAAGGTACTGTATAAAACAAAATTGATAATTTGCAAGCTTTTACTTTGAAGGATTTATTCTTTATTGATGCTCCTTAGTTTATACAAAATGAAAATTTTGTGTTGGACAAATAACTGGAACATGTGTTAAATTCAATGAATATTTATTTAATACAAGAGTTGGTCCTCCTTTTGCTGTCTGAACAGCATCAATGCACCTTGGAATTTATTCATGCAGCTTCCTGACTTATTTATCTTGAACCATTCTTCTTGCAATACCTGCTCCAGCTGTTTCAGACACGACAGTGGAGAGTAACGATTTCTAACTTGTCGCTCCAAGACGCGCCACAAATGCTCAATAATATTAAGATCTAGAGATTGTGAGGGCCACTCCATGTGTTGTAGCTTGCCCATATGCTCTTCATAACAATTCTTAACCACATGAGTGGTGTATATTGCAACATTGTCATCTTGGAAAAAGTACTCAACATCATGGAATAATGTCTGGACCATGCGATGGACTTGATCTTCCAAAATATTCAGATATTCGTTGCTGTTGGTCCTACCATGCAGGGCAACGATTATACCAAGAGAATTCCAAGATATGGCTCCCCAAACCATCACTGACTCTCCTCCATGCTTTGCTGTAGGAACAAGGCAGTCAGGATTAAAAGCTTCCCCGGGCTGCCTCCATACATAAACTCGCCCTGCAGTTGGGAAAAGAGAAAAACTGGACTTGTCAGAGAATATTACTTGCTTCCATTGGTCTGTCGACCAGCCCTTGTGATCTCTACACCAGTTCATCCTTTTCTAAATGTTTTGATGAGAAAGCAGAGGTTTCTTGATGGCAGCTCTTCCATTGATATTGGCTTTCTTGAGCTCATGGCGAACAGTTTTGGTCGAAACTGGGCTAGTGAGATGTTGATTCACTTCTGCAAGTCACTTTAGGGGCAGTTATCCGAGGATTTTTCATCACAATGCATTTTGACACTCATCACTCTCTTTCAGCGAGATTTGAAGTCCTGCTGGAAGATTTGCCCTGCTTCTTGAATTCTGTTATGGTCCTTGATATGTAGCTCTTGAAAAACCAAGGAGTTTAGTTGTTCTGGTGACGGAAGCTCTAATGCCCTCGGTGCTGCCGGAACATGTTCTTGCTACACTCTATGTGGATGACCTTTTGATCTCTTTTGGCGTGGCCCAGATGCAAACTCTTGAGCGGGAATCCAACAATGCATTTCGACACTCATCACTCTCTTTCAGCGAGATTTGAAGTCCTGCTGGAATTACTCCTCCTGCTGGAAGATTTGCCCTGCTTCTTGAATTCTGTTATGGTCCTTGATATGGTAGCTCTTGAAAAACCAAGGAGTTTAGCTGTTCTGGTGACGGAAGCTCTAATGCACTGCAATTCGAGCTCCAACAATTTGCCCTTTATTGAACTCAGTGAGGTCACACATCTTAGCATCAATACCATGACCTGAAAAAGAAATACAAATAATCATTAAAGTTGATAAATAAAACTATGTATCTACAATAAAAAACAAAACACTTACAATGAAATTTGGATGGATATGCGTAATATAATGTCTCATTGAAATATTGTTATTAAATTTCTACTGTTCCAATTATTTTGTCCAACCCCTGTATCTACTTTCCATGAAGCTTCTTTTTTTCTGGGATTGAGGTGACAATGGAAAATAATAGTGGGTGACCACAGGGGCATGGAGATTGCCTCCAAGCGCAGCCTTCTCCTTCCGCAAGTTCCACTCCACGTCTGATGCTCTGCTCTGACTGAAAAATGCCATCTGCAAGGCCTTCCTTCATAGACAGCACTTCGCCACAGTGTTTTTCAATCTGGAGAAGGCCTAGGATACTGCATGGAGATAGGGTATCATGGAGACTCTCCACACGCTGAGAGCGAGGAGACACCTCCCAATCTTTATCTCAAGAGTTTTTACAAGATCATCAATTCTGGGTTAGGGGAGCCCTCTCTGACCCAATTGAGCAGGAAGAGGGTGTCCCGCAGGGAAATGTCCTCAGTGCCACACTCTTTGCCCTCGGTGCTGCCGGAACATGTTCTTGCTACACTCTATGTGGATGACCTTTTGATCTCTTTTGGCGTGGCCCAGATGCAAACTCTTGAGCGGGAATCCAACAGGCATTGAACCTCATCTCTTGCTAGGCCGAAGTGCACAGGTTTCGGTTTTTATTGGCCAAGACTAAGGTGGTGCACTTCTGTCACCACCCACAGCTCCACCCCAACCCATACTTGTTTCTAAATGTGGTTTGCTTGGAAGTGATAGATTCGCACCATTTCCTTGCTCTTGTTTTCAACCGACTCTTCTCCTGGGAGGCTCATATTTGCAGTCTTGTTCCCGTTAAAGACAATTTTCGTTCTGTGAGATTCAGCAGCTTGGGTGCTCATAGGGCTACTACTGCCTTGCTTTTCTATTGATCCTTTGTTCATTTGAAGCTTGACTACAGATGCAAGTTTCATGCATCCATAGCTGAGCATGTATTACAAAAGGTGGGCTCAATCCACCACACCAGTCACCATCTGATGACTAGTGCCTTCCATACATCCCCCATTGAGAGCCTACTTGTTGATACTGGAGAGAAGCCACTCGCTATGTACAGTGATTATGTGCCTGTGCATATGAGCTATGTTATAGTGAAAATCAACTTTTTATTTTTTCATTGGTGCTCATTGCTTATTCGTTGCTGCTACGTGAGTGAACATATAAGGTGAAATTAGAAGGAAATCAGACTTCATTCAGGGTATGCCACGCAGCAGCAATGTATCAACTCTATTGTGAATTGTGGTGATCGTCAATTCTGCTCAGACAATTCTCTCAGGTGTATGCTGTTGGTTCAACTCTGGAGAAAATCTCAGAAAGCCACCTTCCAACAAGCTGTCAGGTAATTCAGATTTCTTGGGACACAATGGGAGAGGGCATTTGTCGGTCTAGTTCTGATTCTATGAGGATATGTCTACCTTGGTTTCTCACTATAATTTGAGTTTGCTTAGTTCCTGCATTATTATACTAGTAACATACTACTCCTGCATTGCATAAACTGTCTCATCCTGTTTCTTGACTGGGCATAGTTGCTGGATGAAATAACTAAGTAATTAGTTCTAATTTTTGTTGTGTCTCTGCTGATGGCCATTTGTCCACCTTGTTTTTCTGAATTGTGCCCCAAAGAGTAGTAAGCTCAATAGCTCATTATTGGGCTTTCGATACATATGTGCTATAGTGCAAAAATGTTGTATGATGTGTGATTTGTTTGCAAAATAAATATACTGTTTGTATCGAAACAAAGTTGACTTTGAATTAGTTTTCCCTGATCCCTTTCCTTTCATCTTTCCAGGTACTTCAGTGGTATTTCCACCACCTGAAGATGGGGACACCAGGGTCCACTACAAAGCGCTCAGCGGCGACGGAGGCAGTGCATGAAGTGCTAGGGATCTGGGAGAAGGCTCAGATACCAACTATGGAGGAGAGGAACATTTTTCGGAAGCTGAAAGGTATGGTTGGAGAGTTGGAGCTCTTGAAGAAGCACAAGAAGAATCAGACGGCCAACCAGAAGTCCAAAGAAGCTGCTTTCCAGGGGAAGATTGATTCCCTCTTTAACATCAAACACAAAGATTGGAACTCCCTGATCAAGATTCCTGAAGACAAAGCCTTTCTCTTAGACCAGGAAACCCAGCGCACAGGATACATGGGTCTGGAGGACAAAGAACACACAAGCAGAGAGAAAGTGGCTGGAGAGAGCTGAATGTGATCAGGCACGTTGAAAAGCTGAAGCACAGCGGCAGGAGACTGACCCGCAAATACGAAAAGCATTCAAAAACAACAAGGAAACCAGGGAGAGTACAAAATCATTCATTGCTAATGAACTTCAAACAAAACAGGACCTGGATGACTACAGTGCCTTCCTTGAGCTGGTGTTCATCTTCCTTAGGGGAACTCCAGGAGGTTGCTGGGTGAAGTTCCCCAAGCCTGGACCATTTCACCATGCTCGTTGGATGGCAAAGTGTCTGTACTCCCTCCACATATTCCTGTTCTGAAAACAATTCCAACTGACAGCCCGAGAAGTGACCACCATCCGCGAGTTCTCCTTATTCTGCAGCCTGGTGTACTTCAAAGCTTGATTCCTGGCCCCGAGCCTGACAGACATGCCATCCAGCTATCTCCGGTTTGTGCAGCAGCTGAGTGCGTTCCGTAACGCCTCAAATGATCCCTCTCTCCCTCTTCAGCAAAAAGTTGAACATTGTCCGTGTGATGGAAGCGGATGGGGGTATCATCAGGAACACAAAGCGGCTTAACATTGAGGGAAAACAAATTCCCCAATGCCTCAGCAAGTTGACCAACGTGACCTGCACCCGCTTCTTCGATATGGTTGGACTAAATGAGACTTTCCTTGGAAAGGACCCTGTCTCCTGGAAAGAGGATAAATCATTTCAGTCTGGTCTGAGTACCCTCCAGAGGATGAACCCCCTCAACAACATGGCGGAGTGCAGCATGAAGCTGATTGAGGACTACAACGCCTTGATCTCCAAAAATGAAGACGAAAAGCAGTTCCTCCTTAAGTAGATTTCCAAACACCGCCAAAACTTCACCAATCCAAAAAAGGCTAGTGTCATGAAGAAGTGAAGGGTGCTGTCATGAAGAAGTGAAGGGTGCTTTTCTCACATGTGAGAATGAATAAATGTAGAACGTTCATTTTTATTTCATTTCCGTTATTTTTAGCAAGAAACAAGTGTCATAAGTGTACTTTCAGTTCGCTTTTGGAACTTTAGTCATATGTGGTTGGTATCGTACAGAGGGATGAACATTTCCTGTCCCATGGCTTACCCTAAATATTGTTCGATCGCAGAGAAATTTTAGCTGGAGGACTTTTTCCAGAAGTGGCATCTAGAGAGCAATGAACACCAATTGTCTTTGAATTTCAGGACCACCCTAAATTGAGCATGGCACCTCTCATTGGTTCCTATGCTACTGAGACTCCACTTGTACCCAAAGCTCCTTTGGTTTAGGGCTAGGAAACTGCTTTAAGAGCTTGGTGTAGCTCTCTGGCCGGTGGTGCCTCTGGTTCTGCCCAGGTCACCACCCTGGAGAGTAACACCTTTAACTATTTTTTGCCATGCCTCTGCTCCCAAAGCTTCCACGGCTCGGGGAGTATTGCGATTGGCCTTTTTGGAGCACACTTTGTGTCATGCTGAATTTGTGACAGTGTATACAGATGGCCCCAAGTCACAGGAGGGGGGTTGTTTTCCATGCTATGCTGTATTCCCTCTGTTTGAAGTCAGCGAGGCTCTACCAGTGGCGTTCCTCTCTTCATTTCCGAGCTGGTTGTAATATAGAGACTATACATATTGTGATATATCATGACTCGCAAAGTGCCTAGAGTGCTTTTAGGGCATTGTAATCTCCACATCCCCTTGTTCATGGTATCTGTGAAGTCACAGTTGCCATGAGCTTGTGATGTCTAGTTTATCTACTGCTGGGTTCCTGGACATGTGGGAATTGCTGGAAATGAATGTTATGAGGGTGCCAATGAGTCTAAGGACTAGGCAACCAGACGAATGTTTAGCTCTTTCTCATATCGACTACAGGGCAGCCCTCTGAGCTTCTTGGCAAAGAAGATGGGAAATGCCTGAAGGGAACTTAAAGTTGAGTGCCATTGCACCACGACTGTTCCTATGGATCTAATGCTACAATGGCTTCAGGTGTCTGTCCTCTTTAAATTGATCACCTTGCATGATACATTGCCATTTGACAGGAGCACTCACCTGCACCTTATTCTGATGACTGCATTGTCCCCCAGACTGTTCTGCTTATTCTTGTTAAATGTCCAAGTCTGGGTGATTTTCATACACTTTACCTGTCTGGGTATTGGGCTGAATAGGGCCGCTACTTTTTGTCCCTTGTACTTGGGACAGGTTTGTGTACACAAACTTGTGGATGTACATTTTTGAGAAGGTTGTTCTTCATTTTAGTTTACTCTCTTTGTTGTAGGTCTCCCCTAGCTTGCTTCCTTCATCTTTCCTATTCTTTTGTATTTTTTTGCTTTTGCAGGTTTGTTTTTGATATAAGTTAAGACTAGGCTCTGAAAGAATTATGGTGACTTAGGCCCAAGGCAACCACCAGGTGGCCAATATAAAAAAGCCTCATTGAAGGCTTGTCGCTCAGGATTGAATCCCTTCTTAAGCAAGTTTTTCATTGTGTATCTGTTCTACTAGTTGTTGGCTATTAATATGTACTTGTAACAAATTATATAATTTTAATAAACTATTAGTTTTGCATTATTACCCAAAGCTGTTTGCCAACTTCACTGTATAATTGTGTCAGATGTTAATCAGTTGCACAAATAAGGATTTCTGTAACTCAGCCAAGGGGTACTTGGGTATTTTTTAGGGTACTCAGGTATTTTTTAGGGTACTCAGGTATTTTGTAGGGTACTCAGGTATTTTTTAGGGTACTCAAGTATTTTTAGGGTATTTGGGTATTTTTTTATGGTACTGCCTAATCCATGATTTTTCAGTTTTATAATTTCTCCTTAATTTTTCAAATAGAAAGTCTGTAGTATTCTCTGTTAAGGCAATGATAATATATTTAGACAAAATCTTTTTGCTAAAGTCTAATTCTTACTTGTACAAATTTAGGACCTTGTTTAGAGGCAATGAACATTAACTTTGTAGTATTTAGATTTTTATATAAATTTTTATTTACTTTTAGAAATTTTAAAATGACCTGAAAAAAAAGTTTTCAGTCGTAATATAGTAAAATAATTAATTTTCATAAAATTCTTATCTCTACCACCTGAATAAATTCTTATAGTTCTTGAGTTAAAATGGTGTCTGCAAGATTTCTCAGCTCTGGACTATTGACGAGGTAAGAACAAACTTTTGTTGCATTATATTTTTAAATTACAGTATAATATTGTTATTGTGGCACCATAATTGCCATTTGCAATGACTAGGTATTGTAATGTATTGCTGTTATGGGATTGGGAGGGTATAAAAAGGAGAAAGGATATAATTAAAGAAAATAAACAATGAGGTAGATTAGACCAGCTTAAGTCAGGTTGATACCAGCAAATACCTAACACAATTCAAGGTCACTTAGGGCCTCTATGAGATTGTTATTCAAGAGATTGGGTTCCTAGCCCAGTCTATGCCAATTTCACACACCTGTGAACATATTTAGTCACTTGCTCTTTGGCACCAACTTCAATTCGCTCAAACCTGGCTAAATTCTGGAAATGTGCCACAGCACAAGGCCATCCACAGAGGTCTAAGTATAGAATGTCAAAAAGAGGTTCTGTGTGGGTTGAGCACTGATCGAGACAGGAGGAGATGATTGTTATTTGGTGTTTATTGGAGGTTGCAGCATAGGCAATAAGGAGATATTGGGATTGAGTTTGTGGTCATGCAGGAAAGAGTGGTGTCCTGAATATAGTCATCTTTATGTTCATACACGCTGGGGGGTATTCTTACTTCCCAACTGTAGGGGAGGAGTTTGTTATTTTACATCAGAACTGGCTAGATTGTTACATTTGGCACCTGAATGGGGAGCACATCCCTCCAGCCCCACTGCCTGAAGTTGTGCACCCTCTGACATGCCTTCCATGCTCAGGGCCCACAGTTGTGCACCCATAAAGCCCCAATGCCTGCAGGAGGACCTTTAGTTTTATATCTTCCATTATTTTCACTTCCTCTAACTTTACCACTTTATTTACAGACACCTCCTTGCTAGGGGGAGGATGGTTCTGCAGAGGTAATGCCCCCTGGTCCCCAATGCCAAGTTATGGTAATATGTCAGTGGTCTTCCACCCTACTTAGTTGACCTGCCTATTATAGACTGACTGGGCCCCCATTAATTTTTTTTCCATCCTAGCCCCGGCCAAATATTAGGGACCCCTGCCCTGGCAAAATTACGACCACAATCGCTCTATATTGCCTATCCCTATTTTTATTTTCTCATCTACCCTACTCTACACCTTCTAACTTTTTCTCTTGCTATTTAGAGAAATTCTAGAGACTTGTATTTTAAGCTAGTCTAGTGGTAGATGATACTGTGAGGTCCAAAAGCCTGATCACTGGTGGAGGTACAAGGGGGAGGGGGGAGTGTACTAGGCTGCTGACTCTCCTCGCTGCTTTCAGTGCACATAGGTGGCTATGTGCACCTAAGGCATTTTCCTACAGTGAAATTGTATACACCTGTTCATCTTTAGCTGTTTATCTTAAGTAGACCATGTTGAATGCATGTTCCCTGCCAACCCTCCCGGAGTATAAGGGTTTTGCAACCCCACCACCACTGGAAGGAAATTCGGCAGGGGGGTGGACAAATTTACACCTCACATGTCTCCATTCTCTCTTTGGTTTTAAATACCTCTTTTCAGGCACTGGCAGTGTAGCTACTCATGGATAGGAGGTAATGTTGTCTCTGTGTATATTCCACCATCAACTGACTATTGACTTGGAGATTTAAAGAGTAAAATCCCATCCCCCTCTGGTGGGACTAAATGACCAATTCCAGTTCCTGGTTGACCTGATTAAAGAGCTTGAGATCAGTATTAAAAATGTGGATAAATTCACTTATCACTGTCTTGAGAACTTCATTTTCTCCCTGTGCTCTCCAGATACACAGCCTTATTTTTTAGTGTGCGGTGGTTGATGACCTTCACATAAGTGATCCTTTTCCCATCCATATATCTTTTGTTGAGTTTCTGCCACCTCAGTAGTCATTGGAGTGGGTGTGGAAGTTGACATTTGAGGAAATTATGACCCCTATATCATTGAGTTTTTCTCCAGCACTCTCGTCGCTGAAGGCTTTACAACATTTCTTGAATCTATGGCCATTTTGCATGCATTTATTGTGACATCATTCACAACCACTTCTTTGCATTCTTCAGCTGGGATGCTGCGCTGCCAGCATTTAAATCACACCATGGGCTAACTGAAGACTGCCAACTGGGGACTTCATCTCTAGAGACAGGGGAACCCTTTAATGACCTCTTTAATAAAGCTCTGTTGATATCCAATACACTATAATTTGACACCTGGGTGAACAAGGTATGGCTTTTTTGTTAGCCTTGTTCAATAGTATTTGGACAGAAGATATCTTGACAGATTCCTGTCAAATGCCTACCATTGCTTCCTTTTCGGAAGCTGGAGATGGAGAGGGGGGGATCACTCAACCCAGTTAGTTTCTGGCAAATTTCTCTATAATTTCCTGCATGTGCAAATTGCAGAAATTGGTTAATGTTAAGTTAACTTATTTTCTGGCCAGTGGAGGTTGCCTGCCTTCTGCGCAGTGCATCTTTTGTAAATTCACTCAAGATTGGAAAATGCTATCTGTGAGGTCATCCTTCATGTAAATACAGCACTTCACCACTCTATTCTTTGATCTAGAGAAGGCCTTTGATACTGCATGAGGATACTGCGTCATGCAGATCTTCCCTACTATAGGGATGGGGGGGGAGGGGGACAGCTCCAACTTTTCTTGTCTAAGTTCCTGTGAGGTTGCTGATTTTGTGTACAGGTGGGAGGAGTTCTCTCTGCTCCAATAGACCAGGAAGAAGGCATCATGCCGCTCCTTTGCCTAGAATATGAATGAGGGCTGTTCAGTCCCAGCTTAGCCTCATTCTGCTAACCTCCACCTTGTCTTTCTGTACCAGCTCTCTTTCAGCTGCCTTTTGTCCTTGCATCCACCCTTTCTACTCCCTGTCATTTTAGCCTTTCGTTGGCCCCCCTCTTATATTGCCCATATGGATCTCTCCGGTTATGGTTGCTTTCCTTTCAGATGTTGCGCATGGTGACTCCAACCTCTCCTAGGCCTGTCACTAAGCCAGAGCCGGGACTCCAACCTACCTACCACACCACATAGTGGATTTAGTCTGTGATTCCCAAGGAGTAGTGGTGATTAGGTATACTGCTTGGCCTAGCTACATTGGCCGGGTCATGCAATGTTGGGGTCAAAGTAGGGTTGTTGCAGCTAGGCGCACTGAGTGATTATGTCCCCCTTAATTCCCCACTCAACCTTGATGGAGGAGCTTCCCTTTTGCCACATTTGACTGACATAGGAGTTTCACCTCTTCTTTTTTTGAGCTGCCCTTGGTTTAGCTCCGCTTCTTTTAGGAGACCCCATCCCCTCCCCATGTGCAGAGTTTCTTTCGCCTGACTCTAGTCTGGTGCTAGTGGCAGGCCTCCCCCCCTATACTTTTTCAGGGGTCCCTCTAAGCTCTCCTTAGTGGAGAGGGCGCTTTCCCCTCTCCATTAGTGACTGGTTCTAGGGTTGGCCCCCTTCCTTTCAGAGAGTTGCCTCCAAGAGACTCCACCTGCTGTGGGTCTCCCTTTACTTTCTCAGGGACCCACCAAGAACATGGTGTGGGAAAGTATGATCTGCCTTGGTTTAAGGGCTCACCATTGGGGAAAGGTGAACCACCTCAACTCTTTTATAAGGGTAAGAAGCAGAGTTGTCCCCTGAGTATTTCCGAGGCACCTCATTGACCCCATGTTTGTAACATTAATGGGAGCCAGTCTACCTGCTCCCCTTCTCTTCCCGAATACTGGTCAGCATGCCAGCCCCAGATGACATTCGTGATGGGCCATAGGCTTTTTTGAGTTGCCGGTCGGGATACCTGATGGCCAGCTGGAGGCCACTCTTTGGGTGGAGATGGTCACAAAAGTGACTCTGCCCCAGATGACAGGGTCTCCCATAGGGGCGAACCTTGGCTCGGTGCCATACACCAAATCTGAATCCACCCATGTGCAAGCTCCTCCTCAGGGCCCCCTGAGGACTCAAGGAGAGGAGAGACCTCCTCCGCTGACTGATTTCCCCTTGATATTCAAGTTCTTCCCCATTCCCAAGAAGGATAGAGAGAAGTGGGTACACTTGCTGCCCTCTTTAAAGAAGAGGAAAAGAAAGAGTAAGAAAAATTAGAAGACTGAGGATTCCTCTTCCTTCGCCACTGCTCTGAAGATGGATGGATTTGCTTCTGTTTCAGCGAGTGGTCAGACCAAAACTGGCACATCCAGTCCTGAGGTGCCCTTGGGTTGTAAGTTTGCTGAGTGGACCTTCGATTACATCAGGTCCCTTCATTCAGAGACTACCTGGCATTATTGAGCCTGACAGTTACAAACACTTTCTAGTTATTCGCTCCACAGATTGCAGACTGTTGGCCAAAAGCCACATGCTCCATCAGAGGATAGCATTAGCTAGTTTTACTGTTCCACCGCAAATGTGGTGGAGCCTTCCTAGGCAGCCATGATTAGTTCCCTTCCTTCTGACACTCTGGCTTTCCAGAGTATGACATCACACTCTACCATGAACTTGGTCAAAGGAGTGGTTTATGTGACGAACTCGTAGAGTACTCCTTAAAAGACATCACTGAAGAGCTGGCTGACCAAGGAGTGGTCAAGGTCAAATGGGTGATGAGATAACAAGGATGGGCCTCAAGACCCACCCCTACGGTCCTCATCACTTTCCCTGAATTGGTGCATGCAGGTTGATATCGCTACTCTGCATAAAGGCTTTTCTGCCACTG
Source organism: Ceratothoa steindachneri (assembly GCA_963969495.1). Classification (NCBI taxonomy): domain Eukaryota; kingdom Metazoa; phylum Arthropoda; class Malacostraca; order Isopoda; family Cymothoidae; genus Ceratothoa; species Ceratothoa steindachneri. The sequence continues at coordinate 44,849,216 of OZ018328.1, read as the reverse complement.
CCATTGAGGTGCTACTCCTGCCACTACTTTGCTCACATGAATGTAGACATGCAAGGGTTGGGTTTACCTGAAATGTGTGTAAGTTCCTCCAAGGGAATACAATAAGTCCTTATTGCATGTGGCCTAGTCCGTCACATGAAGCATTGTGGCAGATATTCTCTGGAGAGGGGAATCATGGCCATTCAGGCCGCAGATTGTCTCCTATTTCATGAGGCTTAGGACTTGGTGTTGCCATGCCCAGCGCTGCCTGAGATATCTAATACCTCAATTGTAAAAAGGCCCCCTCTGCTATTGGCTAATCCAGGCCTAATATAATGGTAGTTTCCATGCCCCCTCTGGAAGTTCTACACTCCAGGGCACTCCCCTGTTATAGCTGGTGGCACAAAGGGTTCACACCCAGCCTTAGCTAAAACCAGGGCTCCCCCAGCATGACCATTTCCTATATTTTGAAGCGGCTGCAAGCCTCCACTGAGTCATTAGATTTACTGCTGATAATCCCCCTGAAGGTGGTTGAGAGGCTGTCTTCTGGGGGTCCTAAAGTTTTCTGCCAAAAGAAGGACAGTATCAAAGGTGATTTGGCTTGTACACCCTCACCAATTGGTGGACTGGGTGGCTTGGAAACCCAAGGTCCTCCAAAGGAAGAACAAAGGGAGCAAAAGATTTGCATAGAGACCAACCTTCCCCACCTGATAAGTCCTTGAAGGGGACAGTGCCTGGAGTTCTGTCTCTGGGAAGCATGCAGCCATTTTTGTTATGGGCTTATCTTTGAACAGGGTCCCCACATTTCCTCTGAGTAAGGACTGGAGGGCATATTCCTTCAATGGAATTACCTGGGTTTCTGGGCCAACTAGAAGGAGCTGCAGAGGCTCATCTCCCCCATTAGCTATTTCTAGCAAGAGATCATGCTGGGTGCATGCTTCCTGCCCACCCTCCCAGACTATAAGGGTTTTGCAGCCCCATGACTACTGGATGGGAGCTGGGCAGGAGGATATGCAATTTATACCTAGCATGATGTTTCCATTCTTCTGCTTGCAGTTACACATGGATAGGAGATGTATTGTAATTTCTGTGTACATTACACTGTTCTGCTCAGGGATTTAAAAGATAGACAGCCCCTGTGGGGAGACTACTCGATTAATCCTCAGGGTCAAGTCCTTGCCGACCTGATTGACTAGCTGGAGATGGATGAGTTTACGCATCACTGCCCGAGAACTGCTTCATTTTCCTGTCTTTGATCTCTCCTTGTGCTCTCAGGATGCATAACCTGATTTTGGGTGGAGAGTAGTCGATGACCTCTATGGTAGTGATCACTTTCCCATTCAACTTATTTTCTGGGCTGCTTCCGCCGGAATGGGCACAGTGGTCCTCATTTCAGGAAATGAGTGATTTCTTTGTATAGTCCAGGAGTTTAGGTCGGTGGATAAGACCGTTGAGTTCTCCAGCAACCTCATTGCTGAAGCCTAACTGCTATTACTATAACTTCTGTTCATTTTACATGATGTCCACTTCCATGGTTGTCAGCTGAGTGAGAGACAAGCGATATGCCTACATGTGCTATGAGTGTCACCTGAACGATTTCACAATCTGTGAATTTCTTTGAGCTAGGCTATGTTCTGGTATGTTTCGAAGCATACCCACTACTCTTACTTGTGGGCATATGTGTCTTCACTTAATCGGGAGACCGTCCCTTGCAGAGGTGTAGAAGCCAGTCTAAACCAGTGGTTCTCAACCTTTTTTTACCCATGGACCCTTTTCCTTTAAAAAAATATTTGGTGGCCCCAAAGCCCCCAAATTTTTCACTAATAAAAAAGCAAAGGAATTGTATCAATAAGTAAAAAAGTAGTAAATAATTATGCTTATTTTTAAACTAATACAAATAAATTATTTAATAGTTAAATTTTATGGAGCATTTATGTACATTAGTAAATAATTCATAATATACCTTTAAAAAGATAAGTGATTAATTAAATAAAAAATGTAGATTTATTCAATGAGATCCCTGTGACTGATGTTGCTCAGCAAGTTTTTTTTATATTCGGCTCCATCGATGTCAATGATAGTCGAAGATCACACCTTTGCACAATGTCGAGTCTATTACAAGCTTTTGACAATAAGTGAGAAACACGACTAAATCCTGATTCAACAAGGTAAAATGATGGAAAAGCAATGACGTAGAGTTGTGCTTTATCCCAGAGTAGTAGATACTTCTTAGCGGCTTCATTTGTTTTCCATATATCATGCTTCCCATCTTTAAATTTTGTCTGCAATATTTCATCACTTTGGAATTCAATGAGGGTTTCCTGTAAAGAAATGTCTACATCAGCAACATTAACTTCAAAAGGAATTGTCACCCAAGTTGGTATATTCATCATGAGTAAGTCACTAAACCGAGTTTGTATATCTTTGTGTAAATTTTCCAAATATTCACCATACAATGCAAGATCATCATTGTGCAGATCGCTGCTAATTGAGGCCATACAAGGAAACTGTTCAAATGCACGACGTCTGATATTAATCTTGTACAACTGTAGCTTTTGCAGGAAAGCAGTTATTGCACATTTACTGGATATGAGATCAGAATTTTTTCAGCAGTTGTTCTCCAAGATGGGTGTTGGCCAGAAATAAGACAATAGAATCTCAAAGTGCAATAAAACGATGAAGACAATTCCCCTTTGACAACCATCTCACCTCAGTATGCATTACAAGACGTTCAAACTCTTCTCCATTTTGACTACAGAATTCACAAAAGAGGCAGTCTTTTAGAGAATTTGATTTAATATGGTTAACCGCTTTTATCACAACACTAAAGGCATCATGTAGGCATCTACCCAATTTCTTAGCAACTAAGTGTTGACGGTGTACCACACAGTGTGTGCAAAATACTCCGGGGACAGCTTGTTTCAAGTGTGCAATAAAACCTTTGTATCTGCTAGTCATGGATGATGCACCATCAGTAGCACGCCATTATGTTTTTAAGTGGAATATTGCTTTCCTTGAAATATGTAACAATTTCATTAAAAATTGTTTCACCTCTTGTGTTTGTCTTAAGACTTCTGACGAAAAGTAATTCCTCTCTGGGTCCTTGATCATTCATAAATCTAACATATGTTAGTAGAATTACTTCATTATCTCTTAATGTTGATTCATCAAGCTGAAGAGCAAACTGTTTTACTTGCAAATTAGCTATTAATTGCTCTTCAACATCCTCTGCCATTTCATCAATGCGTCGTGACACAGATGAGTTGCTTAACAGGATGGAATTAGGGATTTCACTTGCACTTTGTTTCAAAACTGATGAAATTATAACAGACACTGCTGGCAACATTACTGTTTCACCAATATTATGGGTTTTCCAGCCTTTGCTATTATCTTGCTAATTTTATAAGATGCCAATAAACCATCATTTAGTTTGCTTACTTGGCTGTTAAACACTTCAACCACTGTTTTTCTTGCTTAAAAATCATCACAGAGTTTTCTAAAGTATTCTAATGGTTTGTCTTTCTTTTTATTGTGCTTGGTTTCTAGATGTATTTTAAGTTTACAAGGCCTTATGCTTGTATTTGAAAGTACATCCATGCATATGAGGCACATTGGTTTCGTTGCATTCTGTGGTGATGGAATAAATCTGTAAGACAAATATTCAACAGAATACTGTCGGCTCTTCTTCTTTGTTAGCGCCGCCATAGGTTATCTTTAAAATTATATCAGAAGCTGTTATAGCATATATTACAGTTTATAGTTAAGAATTATATATAATTTGTTAACAAAATTAAAAGATAAATTTGCAACAAATATAGAAAGTGAGTGACCTTGATATTTTAAGGTGAAATAGGTATGATAATTTGGTCACTTTTTTATTAAAGTACAGTGTATATATATATATATATATATATATATATATATATATGATGAAAATTAATGCAATATCGCAAGAAAAGATGAGGAATTAAACCACATTCTCCGAAGACAATTTAATTCAGAACAGTTTTGGTGTATCTCACACCCTTTTTCAACTGACACTGGGCAGAAAATATAAGAGAATGCATATAAGCATAACACAAGATCCCCTCTTTTTCCCCCCAATCCCCTACTTGTGGCTAATCTGAAGGGGGGGGGGGTAGGCCTAAACATATTGAAGGGCTGGCATTTTACTATTTTGTTTATTTGCGATCTTATTACAGGATTAAAAGAAAATTGACCCTCAGATAGATTTAAATTAGGAACTGACGATATCAAGCTCGATTCTATGATTCTTCTCTTAACATAGTTAGCCGATTTAAATAACATTTTACTTCCATTGAAATCGAACGTATGATTCTTGTCTCTAACATGGCAAAATATTCCACTACTTTCGCTGCCCACTCTAATATCTCTTTTGTGTTCGTATAATCTCTTGTCTAGATTTCTCCCCATTTTCCCTATATAAACTTTATGGCAATCGTTGCATGGTACTGCATATACTCCTTTGTTATGATGTTCTTTGGGTTTCCTGGCCATCATCAATTGGTTTAAGGAATTATTATATTTAAAGGCTAGATTAATACCCGGTTTCCCAAATATGTCCTTTAAAGTACAATTAAAAGTTAAAAAAATTCACATGAATCCTCCATGAGTTCACACTGTATATCTGTATGAGTTGGACCCGGAGGCGAGAGGTTGCCAAATAATGTTTTCTATGAAGAGCATTAATAGAAATTAAAAATTGATACTAATAAATAATTTGAACGATAATGATATATATAAAATATATGAAAAAATTGGGTTATAAAATTTCATTGTTTTTTTTTACTGCTCATAAATTATAATCAATGGCAAAAGTTAATATTTGAAAACACAAATTGGCGCATACAAAACAGTACTTTCATAAAACACGCGTTACCCATCCCTCCCCTCCTC